>CM054410.1:62835349-63470349 GCA_028858755.1 Ara ararauna
TAGATATTTTTAAAATAAGAATTCTAAAATCATAGAAAAACATTCTTTAACAGAGCAACGGCGAGCTGCTGTGTTTTAATATCTTTTTACCCTTTGTTTTATCACCATAATTCCTGAAATAAAGTAATATTTACTTGGTATAAGATGGAATGACAGTAAGGGCACTTTACTGATTGCTCTGACCCTTTTTTAACTTCTTTGCGAACATATCATCATGAAGCCTTTAATATACCAAATAGGTGGCAAAGAATGTGAATTTGGACTTCACTTATTGGGCTGTTCTGATTAGCATACACTTTTTCTTAAACACATGTGGTTTTGATAATTTAGTTTTTCTGGTAAAAAAAAAAAAACAAACAACTAAAACCCATCTTTGGTAAGGATGGTATGAATAACAAAGCAGCTGACTTTAAGAATGAACTAAATAGAGACTGGGTCAGTAAAATAGATTCAATGCAAAGAAAGATATGCCACCCATATTTTAAATGTTCAGTATTATATTGCACATAGGACACATTCCAAGGGAAACTTAAGGCAGATTTTCATATGGAAATGCTCCTTTGCAATTTGAAAAAGTAATTCTCTGCAAAGTGACCTCTCTTATACAAGTAGTCATTGAACACTGGGTTTTGAAGTCTTACAGTAAGATGTAACTGTTCACTGAGTTGCTTTAACAGAGTGCAATGACAGCTCTGAGGAATTAATATGCCTAACTTTAATGAAATTATGCCTTTTGGAGGCAGTGATTCAGATCAGTTGATGGAAAAATTGCTCTGCATGTCCCATGTCAATAAGCAGTGCTTTTCTGCAGCAGTGACTGTAATGTTCTGACCTACTGTAGCTGGGGAAGAGAATTACTCTTTTGTAACATAGTTTGATTTTGAACTGTTTTCTACAGCTGAACTTGTTGATTTTAAATTTCATCAGTTTTATCTGAGCAAAAACTAGAACGAAAATCAGTTTATAGTTTCATTCCCAGGGCTTGAACATTAGAGCCTTGTTTTTGTTATAGTGTTAGGGTGAATGAGGCAACCAAGCTGACTGTATAATGGTGATTTAGCTTGGAAGTAAAATATTAGATGTGCTATTTGTTTTGCTTCACTTTCCCACTGGAAGGCTATTACTTGTAAATTGTTATTCCATGGAAACTAAACTATACTTCCAACATTCTAGGCTAATTCAGCATTGTCACACAAAAGGGGCTTTTCTACACAAAAAGGGGATATGACATGTCTGTAGCACTCCTTCACCTTTGTTTCCCCATGGTACAAGACGAGAACTGATTGAAATGTGGCATTTGAAGCTGTTGTGAAGCAGCCGGTAAGGAAAACTTGCTTTTACTGTGTGTCTCAAGTGACATTCTCTGATGACTAAAGGGGTCAGGTAAGAGGCTTGCAGATGTAAAAGATTTGTTTTACTGAGAAAGTAAATTCTGTTGGACTTGATTTAATTAGTGCAGTTGAGTTGTATTGCGCTGCAACAGAGGTCAAAGAGGAGCTTAAAGGCTGCTGTTTTCTCTGCCTGGAGACTGAGAGAGGGATTCAATCTCCAACCATGTGCACTTCATAGTATTAATTTGCACATAAATGCTCATGCTTAGTGGTAGATTGAATTTTATATTAAAATCTGGGAAATTTGATTTTCCAATTTTTTATTTTTTTTTTTTAAGGAAAAAAATTTAAGCAAATTTTGGAAAACCCATGCAGGATGTTGACTCAAAGAAGGACTTAATGGTGAAATGTGATACTCAGTCTTTGTTATCTGTATTTTCTTCCTCTAGATGAAGTGGTTCATGTCTCAGCCCCTGAGAAGCTCACCTTTGAGGAAGCTAAAAAGCTGTGTCGGAAAAGAGATGGTGTTCTTGCTTCTGTTGGGAACCTGTACGTGGCCTGGAGGAATGGCTTTGACCAGTGTGACTATGGCTGGCTGGCGGATGGCAGTGTTCGTTACCCAGCCTCAGTGGCAAGGCCCCAGTGTGGTGGAGGTTTACTTGGGGTGAGAACCCTGTATCGCTATGAGAACCAAACAGGCTTTCCTTACCCAGATAGCAAGTTTGATGCCTACTGCTATGAACGTAAGCTTTTTTTTCAGTATGCTCATCATTCTAATACTCAAAAGTGTTTCCTTTAATATGTATTTTGTTCCAGTTCTTGCAAAGAGTATGAGTTAAAAAAAAAAAAAAAAATTTTATCGCTATGGCTTTACAAAAAAAGAAAAGTCCAACTAAAAAAATGTCTTAAAATAATATTGGCAGTTAAAGATAGGCAAAGTTTTAAGGTGAGAGTTCAGCCTGGGTAATGTTTTTACACAGAGTGACACACTGTACCCACAGTCACCCCGAGTCTGTGGCTGCTACATATTTTAGTGTCCCTGGTATGTTTGCTTCATGTCAACAGACATAAGAACAGAAGAAATGTCCTACCTCACTAGGTGAATAACTGTCATCTAACTTGATATTCTGTCTCCAGTGACTGCAGTAAGAGAGGCTGTCTGCAGACTGCACACAAGCATGTCTTTTTTAGGTCTCTGAGATACTAGTAATTTGAGGGCTACCTCTGGATTCCAGGCATTTTGTCCCATCATAATTTTAGTATTCTTAAGCAGCTGTAAGTTCTAAAGCAGTTGTAAATTCTCTCACTCACCAAGTGTTGTTGTGTGCCAGTCAGCTGGTGCTGTGAATGGTCTAAATTGCCATATCTCCTCCGCACTTATAGCTTCCCTTTGGCTTTCTGGTTACATATTCCTCTGTAATGCCTTCCATGTTCAGTGCCAGCAGCCTGGCCCTGCTGTTACTATGATACAGCCTATCCTGGCATAAGCTCTTTTTGTCCCAGAAGGTTCATCAGCTTCTAGAGTACCTGAGTTTCTCTTCCCTATCATGCCCTGTGTTCCAGACCCCTGCCTGTCTCTGAGGCCTTCCTCAAACTGGTCACTTCATAGGCCATCACCATGGAGGTCGTGGTCTCATTTGCCTGGCCTTCTCCAGAACATTCCTCCTACATTTCTCGCTGTCATTAGTGATGAGTACTTACTCTTACCTTACACCTCCAGACACCCATCCATATATCTTACAATGAGCAACGTGCAATTTCTGTGTAACTCACAGATAACTGTGCCTCTTAAGAGAGGATCCATCACCTTTCCTTCTGCTCTTTAAGTTCCTCTCCACCACAGGACTGTTCTTTGTGCAAGAGGACACTGATACTGTTGGAAGGTACATCACGTCTAAGACACAAGAGTGCTTCTACGCAGCTGAAAATCTTGCTTCCCTGAGACTTGCAGCCTCTTCAGCAGCACAGGGAGGCTGGACTGCTCAGCAGTTTTCCTGCAGGGCTCTCTGTTCAAGGAAATTCCTGTGGTTGCAAATAGTACAATTGACATTAACATGTAAAGGCTACTTGTGTTGAGTTAAAAGTTCAGAATTTAGTTTTTAACTATGAATATCTAGCTTTTTGGACTCAGTCCTATGTCTGTAAGTCGGAACTAATTGAAACGGGCAGCTTGTAATGTCCCCATTTTTGTGGATGATGAGCCAACTGCAGCTGCAGATCTTTCCAACTTGGGCACTGAAGGCTCATTTATGAATAAACCTTACTGTCTTGAGAACAAATCCCAACATCTGGTGTAAGGTTACAGTCTGGCTGTTCTCAGACACTCTGCAATGTCTTAAAATAAGAATGTTTTTTTCCTTTATTGCTTGTGGGTAAGACATTCCAAAACTTTGCATGTGGAAGTAGTCCTAATGGACTTCAAGGGAACAGGAATAAGAATTAGATAAGTTCAGGAGTGCGTGTTCTAATTTGCAGAGCAGAGTTTTGTCATATCACTTTCTGTGCTTCTCCCAAATAGTTTATGAACAGTTTTAATTGTTGTGGTTAAAACTCATTTTAATAGGGACAAAATTAATCAGTCCTTCTAAAAAGACTGAAATAGTGACTGTACATTTTGCCTGTAACCTTCTATTTCGTTAGGACAAATTCCAACTTTCTGTTTGTTTGTGTGAATTCCACCCCTTTCAAAGTGTTCTTTCTGGAAGTTTTATTTAACTAATTCTAGTGACATTCTATTTGTTCTAAAAACATCCTTGATAAGTATTGGGTTGTTGCCTTTTGTATCTTACCCTTGATACACAGAGAATAAATATTTCATCAGTTTGGAGAGCAAGAAGTAGACAGTCTATGACTATCAGCCTTTTTACAAGAAAAACAAAAAAAGGCTAAACAGAACCAACACAATTTGGTAGGGAGTGGGCTACTCTCTGGCAATATTAATTGCAATCGACATTACATCAGAATTAATTAAACTCTGCAAGCTAGGTCAGTCAAGTTTTGTCTGAGACATCGGGTTTTGTATAGGGAAATGCAAGAGTGTAATGATGAGCCAGGTACCCTACATCAGGGTGCCTATCTGACGTACATTTCAGCAGTTACCAAAAGCTCTCTCTCTGTCTCAGAAGGTGCTTGGGATCTCACAGGAACCAGCTGTAACTCTTCATTGCTTTTGCTAGATGATTTATGCAGTGGTGAATAATGATACTCACTGCCTAACATCTTGCTCTTTCACATCTCAAGCAGCTGCCTTAAGCACCAGCTGTACAGTGAGTCACTCTCTCCTACTGCAGCCTTGGAGACAGCCCCTTTTTTGGGGCAGAAAAAAGGGAAAGAAAAGAAAGAAAAGAAAGAAAAGAATAGTTCTACAGTATAGCAGGAAGCTTGAGTTTAGATCCTTGTTTCAAGCGAACTTTTGTCTGGAAGTTTCTTTCAAACTTTCCTTTATCTCTGTTTCAAACTTTCAGCACAGTAGTCCACATATAAACGTCACCATCCCTAAGCTCTGACTGCTTTCAGCTTGACACAAGATTTCAAGCTTTTACACAGAGATTCCCATCATGCCACACAACAAAACTATCTTCCCCAAGACCTTGACTCTTTCCACTTAACTCCAATCCAGC
The DNA here is from genome assembly GCA_028858755.1 of Ara ararauna. Taxonomy (NCBI): domain Eukaryota; kingdom Metazoa; phylum Chordata; class Aves; order Psittaciformes; family Psittacidae; genus Ara; species Ara ararauna. The sequence continues at coordinate 62,840,301 of CM054410.1, forward strand.
ACTTACAGCTGTGACTGCGCTCATTATGTGTTTCAGATTAGTTACATTGTTGTGTTTCCCTCCCCACCTGAATACCAAGTCACACCAGCAAAAAAGCTTCTGTTGCTGGAAAAGAATTTGAACAGGATATTGCTACATGCATTTATAGATCTTGGGTCAGGTAAAGGAGAAAAAATAGGCTTGATCCTGCCTCTGAACAGGGCAGGATCAAGCCAGCTATCCAGGTAGCTCCAGGTTTGCAGCACAGATCACACAATCAGCTAGGTTGGAAAAGACATTTAAGATCAAGTCCAACCTTTTAATAGATATTAATGTGTCAATCTCAGTTTTTTTACAGTATCCCTGTAAAATTTCTTCTGCCTCCTGTGTGAAAACTAGTTCCCATTGACTCAGCTCCAAGGGTAATGGCCACATGCTGCATGTTTAGTCTGAAGTGAAATGGCAGTGATGAAAGACCTGCGTCTACCTCTTTTACTCGTGCTGAGTAATGATATACTCCCTGAGTAAGGCCACCAAAACAAAAGGCTCCCAGCCACAGGAAAGATGAGTTCAGTGCTTGGATTTGCTCGTACTCTGAAGCAATAGATTTGTGGCAGAGCAGGCATCTGTTTTAGTCGTTACAAAGTCAAATTGTATATTTAAGAAAAGGCATATCTCTTCCTTCAACACTGCTCAGAGTCTTCTATCCTATGATTAAAAGTGTCTTTGGTAGAAACCCTCAAAATATTTTTAATTGCAGTTATAAAACATCTCATTCAATTTTTTTAACATTTTGCTTGCTTCTAAGAACGAATCACATTTATTAAAATACACGAAAAACAGTACCCAAAGTGATAACTTAAAAATTATATGCAGTAGTTTCAATAAAACAGCCAACCTGGACAACATTTAACAGTACAGTTAAGTTCAGGATTTTAACTTCAGCAGTGTTTTGGCTAAAAAATTACATTGTACCATGCGTCTTAACTTTATGAAAATAAAAGTGGCCTAGACTAATAATACATGATTTAAAATCTGAAAATCTTGTTAAAAAAAAAAAAAAAAAAACACCAAAAAGCCTTTCTCACATTGATCGCAAGTGGTTTTCACTCTATAGAAACCACATGGCTCTGGGTTTCTGAAACATTATCCGCATGTTTCATCTTAACCCTCCAAGACATTTTCCAGGGTTTTTTTTTCCCCAAGTGACATCCCTAATCACTTATCTGGTAGGACTTGAAAAAGTTTCAGGTTAGACACATGATTAAGTACTTGAGGATTCTTGGAAGCCATCATCAGAGAAAAAGTTTTTCAAGTGTTAATATATGCAACTCCTACCGCATTAACATATTTACAAACAAAAGAAAAAAGGAGAACAACTGTTGCTGGAGAATTATTTTTATTTGTAAGAGAATAAAACATTACATCAGGAAAAAAAGATTTTATTTTTAATGGGTACCTATTTAATAGTTCTTGCATAAAGCTATAGGGTATTTAATTCCATCCTTCATCCCCCTAGTCTCACCAGATCTAATCCACTGCAGTTTGTGGGAAACTTGCCGCAGACTTCAGCTGACTTTGGATGGGGAATTTTATCCTATAGCATCTATAGAATAAATTCCATTCCAAAAGTGCACTAATCAAAATGCATACAGATTTTGTCTTGCATTCCTGTAGCAAAACTAATCTTGATGAACTTCATACATAGAGGTGGTTGAGTGTTTGAAACATAAATCTGCTTTTTTGCTGAGAAACGCTGATATATTTAAGCTGATTTTTTTCATTGAACTGTATTGATTTTGGCAAATCTTTCAGCAAAACATTTTTTGCTTGACTCAAAACACATGTTGACCATTTTGCTCTGGATTTGACAATTTTATTTCTGATTTGTTCTTTTGTTTTGGCTTTATTTCATGCACCTTTGTGGTTTCTCTCTGGTTATGCCACATTGGTTTTGCATTGTGATTTCATTTTAGCTGAAGATCAGAAAATTTCAGTTCTGAGGCAGCGTTGCCTTATGTGTTCATCAGGAATGGAGTCTACATTGTTTTAATTGTTTCAATATATTCTCATCAGGAGTGTATCCAGGTCAGCTACTGCTTGTGACTAAGGGCTTCTTTGAAGCTGCATCCATCTAAAGCTTAAAATCAGAGTGCACTTTATAGAAGAAATACAGAAGAAGCAATATTCACAGTATGTAGCAAGACAGCATTTTGTAAGGTGAAAGTGGAGAATGATTGTGTCTCTGCAAACCTCTCCTCTGCCCACCCCAAGAACTCTCCAACCAAGCCCCCTCTTTATTGGTCCAAGGCCACTTGCACACAGTGTTCCTCTATGGAGGACATTACAGCAGTGAAAGAGGGAAAGAAAGCCCCTTCTTTGGGAGGTCCTACAGCATGAGCGACCATGATTGTAGGCTCAGAAAATATCAACTGTGCTCCACTTGTCCAGTGGCAGCAGAAAGCATAAGATCTTTAGACATAGCCCAAAATCTGGCAGAAGAAGTATTGTCTTCGCTTTTGCTGCATGTGACTTAATTTGGAAAACTCTGAATAACTAGGCAGCTCTGTCCTCCACAACAACCGCTAATAGTTACATATCCCAGCTATTTCCTGCATGAGGGAATTATTTCCAGCCTGATGTCAGGGACTATATTATGGGAGATCTGTAGATCTTTCAACAGTTTGGGAATGACCACAGAATACTGGAAGCATGGGGCATGGTGGCACCCAGGTGACATGGTATGGTGTCACCATGGTGACAACCAGAAATTGTCAATCTGAAGAAAAAGAGCAACAAAAAAGGTTAACTTGGATGAAACAAAATATTGTGCTGAATGTTATAAAGCCAGTGTCCTCCATCATTTTACAGTCCAGTATCAGAATGAATAAAATGCCTTTAAGCAGCCAAATATCTCAAGGTCATGGCACTGACTGCAGTGTATATATTATTGGTATCTGTTTATACAGTTGGCTCTGTTCATGCTTCCTTCCCACTCTGTGAAGATGAAGCTGTCCAAAGGGCTTAATCTGCCTTACTGAGGCTGCTACCATCAGATAACAAATCTCTAGCTTTTATTATTTTTCTAAGAAAGTAGATCTCTCTGCTCTTCTGAGATAACGCAGTTTACCAGGACCTGCATAGCTGCAGAGATCTCCAGTAATATCCTGGACCAGGTGTAGGAGAAATAAATCCCTGAAGCACTCTGTTGTCTTTATAGCAACAGGCAAAAATCACAGAGGCTGTGCAAGCTGACAACTTGCTGAATGTTTCTTATCCCACCCTGCTTCAGTGTCATGGTGAAGGAATTTTGAGAAAGGTCAGTCAGACCGTGCTGAAAATGGCAGGAAGACCTCAATCCACTTCAGTCAGTCTTATGCCATAGACATCACGAGTGTATCACACTGAGAAGGAGGAAGAGGTGGTGGTTGGGTGCAGCTTTGCCTTGTAATGCTGTGTAAACAATGAACAGAGAGAAACTGATTTATCAATCTAACTGGTGTATATGGAGCAACTGTTGGGATCCTCAGGAAGTGGGGCTTCAGGAGGAGATGTTTTTTTTGCCAGAGAAAGTAAACTTGCTTTTGTCTGAGTTACTAAAAACCACATTCCTCAACAATAGTCCCTAAGTGCAAACATTGTGCATGGACAGAGGGAAAAATGAAAGAAAAGAAGACACAGTTGAAGGCATTTTCCTTTCATTCCACCAGATCACTGAAAGGGTCAGGCAACAAAGACAGGATTAGGAGCAACAAGGTAAAGGAGTAAAAGATCCATCCCCTTAGGTGTTCAAGTACAGGAAAGATAAATTGGTTTTGCTCTTTGTTGCCTTTGATCACTGTGGGAACTTTGCTGTGGGAACTGGGTACCACTCATGGGGCATAATATGGGTAATTTGTCTCCTTTCACACTAAGTGAGAAGAGCAAAGCAGAAAGAATTGTGTTATCAGTTTCTGATCCAAGTTACAATCTTCTCCCTCTTTGTTCTTCAGTTGCTTTCTGCAGTCAGAAAACAAAGATTATTCCTTTTATTTGGTCCTGGGATAATGATGTCATTAAGAAGAGCTGACTAATGAGGCTCATTGTTTTGTTGTCCTCTTTGGTAGATCTATTATAAACAATGTGGGAAGAGAAATGCTTTTGCTATTGGTCTTTTGTGGATAGATTGACAGGTTACAATTTCTTTACAGAACTACAGTTGCACAGGGGGAAACCAGGAGAGAGCATATCTTGCTCCCTTAAACATCTGACTTCAGAAGTTATGAAATACCAGGTGGTTTTACTGAAGAGTGAGTTCACACAGCTAATGTAGCTGCTGTCTCTGCTGTTTCGTTAGCCGGAAGAAAAGGACCTTAGGCAAGGGTGTGAAAAGGATGCATGACCTTTCACCATGTTTTAAGTTTTTCCTTACAAATAAGATTGACTAATAGCTTTTAATTTTTTTTTTCCCAAGAATCTCATACATTTTTTTTAATATTGCATACGTTTTGTGAGTGGAAATGGATGCTGAGTTTAGATTTTAAAATTATTTTTATCATCACATTTGTCTTGCATTTTGATGTCAAAATGCATTGTAGGTAAGTTGGAGTATATACTTGGAGTTATAGATAAACTCTTACAGCTGCAGTATCAGAGTTTGAACCCTCCTTATGCTGCCACATGTCTCATAAATAATGAATAACACTCCACATCCCCTGACCATCTTTCTGCTACCTGAAAGAGTGAGAGTGGGTACTGAATCAGTGTCATAATAAGAGGTTTCTGGCTTAGGCTGTAGCCCAGAGTACCAAGTTGGGATTTTTGTGATCTGTTGGGTTTTTTTTGTTTGGGTTTTTTTTTTTTTTTTTTTACTGTTACACTTGTCCAGTTTGGAAGGTTCTGACAACTATTTCAACTTCAGCTGGCATAACTCTTGGAGCCGGGGGAACATTCTAGACTGTCCCCTCTGCCACAGTTGCTAGCAGGGAAGGGACAGACACATGGAACAAACTCCACAAAGCAGCAAAGGAATTAATACACAAAAATATGTAAAAATTAAGCAAAGAAACCTCATGTTCTAAATGTGCTGGAAGATGTCAAACCATTAAATTGACTGTCTCCACAGTGTCGATATTATGGAATAGTTTAATTTAGAATCGTAGAAGCATAGAATAGTTAGGACTGGAAAGGATCTTAAGATCATCTAGTTACAGCCCCCCTGCCACAGGCAGGGACACCTCCCACTAAACCATGCCGCCCGAGCCTCTGTCCAACCTGGCCTTGAACACCGCCAGCAATGGAACATTCACAGCTTCCCTGGGCAACCCATTCCAGTGCCTCACCACCCTTACAGTAAAGAATTTCTTCCTCATATCCAATCTAAATTTCCCCTGGTTAAGTTTGAACTCGTTACTCCTTGCCCTAACGCTACAGTCCCTCATGAAGAGTCCCTCCGCACCATCCCTATAGGCCCCCTTCAGATCTTGGAAGGCTGCTATGAGGTCTCCACGCAGCCTTCTCTTCTCCAGGCTGAACAGCCCCAACTTTCTCAGCCTATCTTCATATGGGAGGTGCTCCAGTCCCCTGATCGTCCTTGTGGCCCTCCTCTGGACTTGTTCCAACAGTTCCATGTCCTTTTTATGTTGAGTACATCAGAGCTGCACACAATACTCCAAGTGAGGTCTCAGGAGAGCAGAGTAGAGGAGCAGGATCACCTCCCTTGACCTGCTGGTCACACTCCTTTTGATGGCTGTTATTCACAGAAAGAGTACATTATTTCTAGGTTTTGTTCCGAGTTAAATAATTTTTTATTGTTTTGGATGCAGGCAATGACTCAAGCCGAATTTATTTATCTATCTGTAGAGACTTTCCTTTTCCAGGTTCTTAAATACATACCTAAATGTAAACATACAATCAATATTTCTGAGTGCAGTGGTTCAAGTTAGACACATAGCTAAAAATATTGTGGAACTGGTTATGCTGAAAATGCATGCAAAACTGTGTGGTTTGGTTGATATGCTGGAGGGAAGGAATGCCATCCAGAGGGACCTTGACACGCTTCTGAAGTGGGCTGATGCCAACCTGATGAAGTTTAACCATGACAAGTGCAAGGTCCTGCACCTGGGTTGGAGCTATCCCAGGCACAGCCACAGGTTGGGCAGAGAAGAGATTCAGAGCAGCCCTGCTGAGAAGAACTTGGGGGTGTTGGTCGATGGAAAAATGAACATGAGCCGGCTTCAGTGTGCGCTTGCAGCCCAGAAAACCAGCCATATCCTGGGCTGCATCTATGGAAACCTCATAGCAGCCTTCCAAGATCTGAAGGGGGCCTATAGGGATGGTGCGGAGGGACTCTTCATGAGGGACTGTAGTGTTAGGGCAAGGAGTAACGAGTTCAAACTTAACCAGGGGAAATTTAGATTGGATATGAGGAAGAAATTCTTTACTGTAAGGGTGGTGAGGCACTGGAATGGGTTGCCCAGGGAAGCTGTGAATGTTCCATTGCTGGCGGTGTTCAAGGCCAGGTTGGACAGAGGCTCAGGCGGCATGGTTTAGTGGGAGGTGTCCCTGCCTGTGGCAGGGGGGCTGTAACTAGATGATCTTAAGGTCTTTTCCAACCCTAACTATTCTATGATTCTATATATGTAATCCTTATTTGTAAATCGCAAATTTAAACCAAGTCTAAAGTTGTGATTTCATTGAAAAACTATTAAGTTTTAGTATTGTTCCTTTATTTTGGATCCTCATTTTAAAAATGGTAGGAGAGAAGAGAAAGAAAATGCTGTATAGTGAAAACATAAATCAATAGAGAGGGAAAAAATATAATGAAAAGTCATGTACTCCACCCAAAATAGGCTTTATGCTGGTTCTTCAATGCAAAAGGAATTGATCAAAAGATGACAATATGGTCAGATATGATCAGCTGTTGGTGAGATAATTTGCTTTCTTGCTGCTAATATGTTCGTGAATTTTATTAGGAAAATCTGCCTCATGTCTTGCATTCAGAGGAAGGACAAAGGAGATAGCGTATTGTACAGGTGATGCAAGCAGTACAGTAATACAAAACATCTGGGTAGAGTGGATGACCATTAAAGCTGATGTTCGGTCTATTAAATGAGCAATCTTCTTTTGGTTTAGTTTTTTGTTTTTTCTTTTCCACAGTAAAAAAAAAAAAAAAAAAAAAGAAAAGAAATAGCATTGATAGATTTCTCCTTGAAGAAGCAACTTCTTTTTGATACTCTCAGATAAGTTTGCAAACCCGAATGATCTATATGAAAAATCTTATACACCATATTTATGACAAAACAGGTTTAGAGGCACTGTATTTTGATTTTAACCAGAACTGTTCTTTGCATGCTAGTAACCCTATGTCAGTTTCCACAGGAGAAAATTTGTCTGTTTATTGATAAATTCTGAAAAAATATGTGCTTTTCTTACACTAGCATATGAATTTAATATTTATTTATTCACTTATTAATATAAGTGAATTAAATACACTTGGTGCTTTTTTCAGGTTTACTTTATAAGTGAGTACCTATTTTATTAAGTAATTAGCAGATAAACAATAAATAATCACATCTCAGGCATAAATATGTGAACTTTTGGGACTTTCAGGCATTTCTTGGAAACTGGAAAGCTACATAAATGGTTATGAGTAAGTGTATACAATTTCCCAGCAGCAATGAAACAAAGTTAACTCCCTCCCCTGCCTCTGATTTTAAAATCCACTCTCATGCCTTGATTTTTATCTAGCTTTGTTAGAGGATATTACTTGTTTGTATTTTTTTAACCAATGATCTCAATAGTTACTTAAAATATGGTAACTGGGGTCTGAACAAGTACCTGATGATGGCTGCGAAACAAATTCAATCTCTGTTAAGGAAACTCATCCTAGAGTTAGAAGGGAGTACATCACATTATGCTGTTTCTTTTCTTTTTTGCCATAAAAAAAGAGCTGTTAAGGCAAATTGGTGGATTCTTTGGTACAAATTTAACAACTACCAACTATCACTCAGGAAGGATAATGCTAACTCACTTGCGTGCACTCTTCACTCCCTAGTAGTGAAGTGAAAATCTGGGTTTTTTTTCGAACCATGCTACTGTAACCAGAGGAGGGGGAATAATTGTAAGGATTTGTTGATTCTTGATTGCATATACAGCATCTCACACCTGAATCACATAGGCATTGAAAAGAACAATAAACTCCACGTTGTAGGACCCCAGAATACAAAAATCACTTTTGTTAAGGCTGTGTTTTGCTTAGTAGTATTTCAAAAACTGTACTCCTTGCTCAACTGAATGTTTTGGCCTACCAAAAGAGAATATATAAGTAGCCAAGTCTTTTTTTTGTAAAACCACAGAAAGATTTAACTAACAGTAGGGAAAATAATCCATTCCTTTTTCTGCTGGCAAAGAACACCACCACTTCTAAACATAGCAATGTCATACTTTCTTACCCTCACTTTCACTTCTCATTTAAGAAAGCTGAAATATCAGCTGTTTTCCTCTTTTCTCTACTCTGTCAATCTACCTGTTCTTCTGGAAATTCTAAGCAGCCGTCATCTAGCAAAACTGCCTACTTCAGGGTAGGTCAAACAGGTCTCTTGCAAAGATGGCATTTTCAAAGCTTGGTGTGTGAAACTAAACAAATATTTGTGTGACCCTGACACATGCAAAATTCATATCTACAGATATCAAAATGGTGCCTAATTAGATATGGGTGTGTGAAAAAGACCGATTTTTGCATGCATATTCTGCACAAGTATATGACTAATTTGAGTCTTTCTGAATTTTTCACTTCTTTTCTTCCTCTTGGTTGCTTATACTGTTAGCTCCTGAGAGTCAGGATTCACACAGAGGCTGCACCATTATCTAGAAGATCTTCTTCCCCATGTGCCAGGCAAAACTCAATCTCTGAAATGACTTTTCTTCCTGACACCTGGTATTCGTATCTTACATGCAGTAAAGGTTCTTGATCTCTTTTAATAACTCACAACTATAATGATGAGGCTCTGGTTTCAATATTTTCTTGTAAAATAGTATAACTGGTTTGATTTCTGCATGTTAGAGGAATATACTCCTTTGCCTTGCTAGAAGCTGAGCAGTATTTTCTTTTGGAAGAAGCTATTACCTGTAGTTTTGTCTGCCTGGTAGGCAGTTAGTCCTCATATACACAGTCCGCTTAATTCATTCTTCACATTCTTTGTGTGATTCAAAGAGCCATGTTTTGCTCTTGTATGGGTATAAGGCTTTTGATTTTCAGTCACTTAGCAATAACAGCACTGATTTAAGATGTTTGCAACATCCACCTGTCTGCTCCCATTTCCTTTCTGAAGATAACCAACCTGGTAGAACTGGCAGAAAGGAAAATGTTTCCACCCTGGGTTTATTCTGAGCAAATCTTTTTTTCTGAGCACAAACTCACCTTTCCATCTTAAAATCCAGTATCAGACTCTGTAGTGTCATGGTTGTCAGGACACATTTTCTTCTCAGATAGGATGAAAAACTGAGGAAGGAGTAGAGAAAGCATAAGGCAGAAGGATTCTTTAAAACATCGCAATTTGGTTCACTTGAAAAGCCTTTCTTTATGTCTCTTGTGAGGCTAGGATAGCTACCCCCTTACCTTTCCCATCATGCATTACTCTGCCTTTTCATGTTCAACACTCCCATAGAAGCACTTCTGTGTGTGGAGGAGATTCAAATGTATACCTTTGAAGTGTTTTCCAAAGATCAACATCATTATAGTATTAAATTTGCAGTCTTATGGTTTGCTGTTCTCACCTTTCTCCACAATAAATTTCTCTCAGTATAATCTAAATGCAGGGCAGCAGCTCTCATGGTGTTGTAAAACAGTGCTTTCTGATGGCATGTTTGTTCCTGTTGCTTCAGAATGCTCTCACTCCAGTGAGGGCTCCTTTTTACAATATGTAATTACGTGCTGAAAATAAACTACAGTGCTATTTCACTATCTTTAAATATTTGAGTAGCATGCTACAGCAAGCTTTGAAGAAAACCCACAGGTTTGCAGTACCAGTCATTCATGACATTATGAAATAAACTTTTATATTCCCTGATCAGTACTTAGCTGTCTGATGAGTACTTACATCATGTGAGGACTTGTAGGGGCAATTATATATACAGTGAATAGGAAGAATACTGCTACTCTTCTCATGTCATCTACTTTGTTAGATGTTCTGCAGCTTTATAACATATTATTTTATGTAATATTATGTCACTCTATTGTAAGCTAAACAACTACGTAAAGCCTTTGACTTTTAGACTCATTTCTTGGTGTATCATCTAGATTTTTTTGGGAACATTCAAACTGAAGTAACATTAGTTTGTGTTCTGACTGACTCCTGAATTTTTTTTTTCTTTTTTTAAGGTAAAAAAGTCATAACAGAGCCTACAACTGTCAAGCTGATGACATCTCTGAAAACTGACAGTGTGAAATTACCACCTGCCAAACTTACTCTTAAACCTCCTGTTACTGAGACTTCAATTATTGAAGTGACTGTCACCAAAACAGAAGTTCCTGCTTTTGAGGAAACAACTCTAGAGCCTGAAGAAGATACAGAAATGACTACTGATATGGCTGAGGAAAAAAGGGAAATGGAGGTGCTCATGGAGAACATTCAGTCAACCACCCTTCTACCTCAGACTGTCACAGATGGTGAAATAAGCACTTACGATACACTGGGAAGGACTGAATATGATGTTTCACCTGCAGAGAGCACATCTGCAGCTTTGGAACTGGAGCACACTTACTCTGAAGCAGAATTGTCCAAGGAACAAGGTAGGTCTGAAAGCATTGAGGACGCTTTCTTGACCTCTATAATTTTTCAGGATAGCACAGCTGTAGCTAAGAGTTCCACTGGTTTGTGGGAAGATACTGAAACAGGAGATAAACAAAACCATGATGCTGATAATCAGACTGAACAAATAGAAGTGGGTCCCATGATGACAGCTACAGATATCTTGTTACCAACTTCTTGGAGAGAGTTTCCCAGGACAGGGACTTCAGTTTCACTAACAAAAGAGAGTATGTATCTTGGTGCCCACTCAACAAAAGAACCCACAAAAAAGTCAATGGAGGCGAAATCTGACAAGAAATTTACAGCTGTTGTAATCCCTAAAGCTTTGTTCACTGATCAGTATGATCTCACTACAGAGAGGGAGGGCAGAGAGAGCATGTACACCATTATGCCTGATAGAGTTTCTGGTGTGGCTACTGGTAGCATCCCAGAATCAGATGGGCCTGCTGCATCAGAGACGCTTGTAGATGAGAATGCAGTAACCACTGGACAGTTTCCTACAGCAGATGAGTCAACTCCATTCATTAAACTTAGTTCTGCAACACTGCTAGATAATGAGGCATCAGCTCAAGGAAGCAGAGAGGACCTGAGAGATGTGCAGCCTACGGTGTCATCTGGAGTACCTGTATCCTTTTCTGTGTCAGCTGTTAATCAAACAGGATCCGAGGCCACCACTCTCTCAGGAAGTACTGTTTCTCCACAAAACCTTGGAGAAGGCACCACATCTGCTATCCACTCATCTCAGCGAAAGGAAGGATCAGCTGCTTTAGAGGGGCAGGATAAAATAAAGGAGGCAGAAATGAGAGCAACAGATGTTGAGATCACTCATGCCACAGCCATCATTCCTACTTCTGTTGCAGCAGAATCTGAGGGACATGCTGCAAGTGAAAAGTTCACACAGGCTCCTCCAGCTTCTGGCATGTGGCTGCTGACAGATGAACATCAGGGGTATATGACAGAAGAGTCTTCTCATACTGAGAGTACACGTGAGCTAAATACAGAAGATGGTATCTCTGGAATGGAGAGTACATCATCTCCAGGGCAAATTACAGGGCATCCAGGAGCTCTGATTTCAGCAGTTATAGATGAAACAGAGACAAGCATGGAGACAGAGAAAGCAAAAAGTGATGATGAAGCTGTATCAGCCAATTTTGATGAGAGTAAATATACTACAGGTGTCTCCTACACAAGCAGTTCTTCAGATTTGGAAACAACCACAGTATCCAAACTATCAGTGGGTGAAAGCAGTGCAACAATGAAGTCTTTTAGCTCCTCAAGTGTTCCTGTATTACCAACTGCTGTGCCCACAGTCATGGAGGTAACTGAACATGAAGGAGATGAAACATCAGGGGATGTTTTGGAAATGTCCATTCCTACCCCAGAATCTGAACAAAAAGAGGCTACTGTGATGTTGGTGACAACACCTACTGAAGCAGTCTTTACTGAAATGGAAGTCCCAAAATACATAGTGACAGAGGAAGGTCAGACAAGCACTGCAACATCAACTGAAGAGTCAGTGGCAACACTTCAAGACAGAAAAAGACCACCACCAGCTGGCATTGGAGAGACAAAGGAATTTATTGTATTTACAGATGTAACAGAGGTAGATACTGCAGTTCCACAGAGAGAACATGATGCTTCCCCAGTTCCAGCTACTCTAGAGAGTGAGATCACTAGAGATATGCCAGTTACTACTCAGACCCATTTTGATGGCATCTTTCACACAGAAACACCAGAAACAACTGCAAAAGACAGTGATGTGCTCCCAGAGGACCCCTCCAAGAAAGATAAAGGTAAGGAAGAAGATGCTGCCAGACAGTCTACTTTATCTGTGATAACTGTCCAAATACCTGAACAAAAGACAGCACTAGGTTCGGAATCATCTCAAACAACTGTTCAGGAAAAACAGGATGAGGCAGGTTCAGGTTATGATGAGACATATCTAGTGACAGAATTATCAGTGCCAGCAGTGAAGGTCACAGATTATGGAAGAGTTCCTGGACCTAATGAAACTAGCACCAGGACCTTGCATCTCACAGTGACTCCAAAAGCTGAAACTGCTACTGATCAAGAAGAGGAGGTAACTGAAATGATGCCTATAACAGTGGGTACACAAGCAAAAACACACGAAAGCAGAGGAACCCCTGCCAGAGAAGCAGACAGTGATGTAGTGAGCTGGGAATCTGTGTTGCCCCTGTATATGATGCCAACAGGTCATTCTACTATGGAAGCCGTTACTCATCAAACTTTGGGATCTTCTCCAAGGCAAACTCTGGAAGGTTCAGGAATATCAGAAGAACCTGGAGAAATCAAGACAGCTATATTTCCGGCTAGTGCAACAGATAAGACAACAATTCTCAGAGATGTAACACCACCTTCTGTTAGTGCTGTTGACAAAATTCAACTTACATCAGCATCCAAATCTTCTGTTACTCAAAAGTCACCACGTATCATTCCTGAGGAAGACGAGGAGGTAACAAGCAATGACATCATCATAATTGGTGAATCTATTTCTCCCAGTAAAGCTCCTACTGATGACGATCTGACAGGAAAGATGTTTGAACCAGAAATTGATAAGGAATATTTCACAGCATCAACTGCTACTGCAATCGCACGAGCTACTGCACCACCCAAAGTAAAGGAGACCACAGAGGCTTTACAACCTCGAGAGGTGTCTCCTTCTACTTCACACCCTGATAGTGGAAATGACATAAAATTGTATGTTATTCAAATCAGAGGCAATGATACAGGTAAGATTTTGCCTTTTAGACCTGCAGTCCAAAAGAATGGACAGTTTATCATAACAAAATGGTGTACTTTAGAATATACTGCAGATGTTTCTTGGATCACTGAAGGATGCAAAGTGCAAGTTTTATTTATGCAGCAACTTACTAAATATTGGTAGGTCTATTTTTCTATCCATTAAGCAAACCTCTGAAATGTGTTAAGTATGTGGTTTGGAGAAAGATTAATTTCTATGCAAGAATGAGAATGAAACTGATGTATTTCTGCTTATAAGTCATTATTTCTGAAGTCCAGGTTTTTTATTTAATGTTGTCAAGTCACTGATTTAACTTCAGCTACCTGTGAAACAAGCATTTTAATTTCACAGCTTCCATTTCATGCATTACTAGCCCTAAACAAAGCACTGGATTATTTTAACATTCCATTAGTCTGTAGCATTTAACAATGCCATGTACAGTGTAGTCAGCTAAAGAAGGTTAAGGCACACTACTCTGTCCATAACTGGACCTCCTGGGACTTGGGGTAAGGGGTTTTGCACAATTTTATATCATAACTTAATTTTTTAAGCTGTTTTACTGTATCTGTGATGCAAATTGACAAAATTATTAGTTTCATTACATTTTCTTAGCTGATGGCATTGTACATGTATATGTAGCTTCAGTTCCATGGGTATTCAGAACAGAAGATGAATATGTCTCTATAATGAAATAGCTGAACGCTATAGAATTTTATGTTAAAGAAGCCTGTCAACTGACCATAGTTTGAGGTGTCTTGATAAAACCTTATATTTTAAAATGAAATGTAAAAGGACTGACAAAAAAGATAAAGCTGAAAATATCTATTAGGTTTGAGGGTGCATTCTATTTAATTATTTTATAGCTATTTTTAAATTTTTTTTTTTTTTTGAAAGAACACAGTAAAAATTCTTATAATGTTCCATATGCCTTAACTATATGCAATGCTTTTGGGTGGTTATATAAAAACCTGTTTTCTCATTGTTTTTTGACCATAGCACTCATAACTTTGGAGAACTCATCCAACAGAATCCATAATTTATGGAAGTCTTTGGTTGGTTTTATCAGGTTTGTGTTTAGTAGAATTTAAATCAAAAATCAAAAGGCAGAAGTAGTTCCTTTGAGATGTGCCATATCAGTGTTGGACTTTTCATGCAGTGATTTTTATATCTTCGTTCATTTTATGCTCATTTTCCTACTTTATATTGAAAAAAATGTAAAAAGTCGTATCGGTGGCAGCTTAATCTTCTATTTCAGAAAATAATAGTTCTGTTATTTTAATGTTTATACACTACTTCTGTTTCTGTGGTATATTATATTTTTTTTCTGAAGCTTTAGATATTGCCAGTTCTTGGAAGTCTCAATTAAATGAGACAAGTCTGGTAAGTCAGAACAGAATGGTAATTTCTGAAGAGTAGAGTGAAGCAACATGTTCAATACTTCTCTACCTGTGGAAATTTGATTAATTTGGCTTAGTAATTAATGGCTGGACTGTGTAGTAGTAGGCTAGTTCTCCCAGTTATACTGATCAGTTCTATTACAGTTTATTACATGTGGGAGAGTGGGTTGTTTTGGGTAATGACTTGTTCCCGGCAGACAGAAAGAAGTAGGATGGTTTGAAAGGGTGTGGAAAATTGGTGTTTTATTCAGATAGTGCATAAGATATATGGTGCAGTATTTCTCTGCATATAGATCAAAGAGAGTCTTCTTTCACACTTTATTCAGAATAGTGTGGGTACTGTGACTCATTAAATTAAGAATTAGTTCAAGCTGGATTACCTAAAGGGTGGTGGACCAATGCAGAGCTGCTCTTCATCACTGCTCTTGCTTTTATTTGGGTGATCGTGTCCTTTAGGATTTTCCTTCTGCATCTTCAACAGCTACCTAAAGCTGTGCATACATTTCCCAGGTATATATGTGCACATGTGTGGGGGGGGTGTTTGTATCAGAGCTAAAGCTCTAAATCCTTAAAAGTCTACCTTTCAGAATGATTTAATCTGTTAGCATAGAAAAAAAAAATCTTTTTCTTAAAGTGTTATGAAATTATTCATATGGCAGTATCTGTATTCTATTTAACCATAAAGGGATTTATCATGTATCTAGTGTAAGGCCAAAAAGGAGTTTTCTTTATTTTCATGTGTTCAGAATCTGACAGTGGAAATTCCTTCATTTAGCTATCCACAGAGAAAAGGCACTTTATACCTACTTACTGCAAGTTAAGTTACAGCTGCCAAAGATTTATCCTGTTTGGGAATTAGAATTAATGTTTTCTTTTCTTTGTCCAGAAATGAAAAACCAGTCAAACTCAGTTTCACTTCTCTGATCCTCAGTCCATAAAGTTTTCTTTGTGCTGAAGAAAATGTACATTGAAGGTGCAGAAGAGGAGTGAATTTAGCAGATGTCACTAATACATACCTTTCACAGGACATAGTTCAACTTCTTATTCTATCACTCTTTGTTTGAAAATTGATCTGCAATTTTACAAGAGCTACCTATATTGTATCTTTGGCTTTTTGTTGTCAGCTAAGTGGGAACAAGAAATATAGCTTTCATCATTGCATCTCTCTGATAAAAAAAAGTTTTTTCCTCCCTCTGTGTTTTCAAGGCAACATGGTTTAGCATTTTTAGATAAAGTAGCCAATGGTGACTATAAGCAGAGACCTTCAGGATTTTTAAGTCAAGAGTCCAAAAGTGCCTTCTAAGAAATGACAATTTGTTTACCAAAGCCCTTCAAATAATAGGTGTTTCAAACAGGAATAATAATGAGAGATTTGTTGTATAAACAGAACTGGGTACAAATTAATGTAATATTTTCCTTTTTGTGTGCGCAGAAGTGTTGCAAATATATATGAGATATAATTTTTTTCATCTTTCTTCACTTCCTTGTTATTCAGATTTTGCTAGAAGAAATAGTTTAATAGTGAAGCTGTGTTCAGCAGAAATATGGTACCATGTTTTGTTTCTTATCAGCCATATTACCTAATTACAGTAAAAACTTGCTATTATACTAACACAGCTAAATATTGCCCTCTGCAACTCCATATACCATGTAAATGTAGGCATAATAATATTTCAATGCTCCGTGGAGGTGCTATTAGTCTTTGTTAGTTATGTGTAACATCTTATGTTCTATGTAGAAGGGTCAAAATGAATGGCATTTTGACAGTTTGAGACTTTTTTAGCAGTTCCTGTAAGCAGGACACAGTATACCTCTTGTAGAACAAGTTCCTTTGCCATCGGTGGGTGTCCTACTTCCCGTTGCTGCTCTGGGTCTGAGGAGTTCACTTGTGGCCATGCTGATGGCTATGTGGAGTGGGTCCAGAGAAGGGCAATGGAGTTGGTGAAGGGCCTGGAGCACAAGCCTGATGGGAACAGCTGAGGGAACTGGGGGGGTTTAGTCTGGAAAAGAGGAGGCTCAGGGAGGACGTTATTGCTCTGTACAACCCCCTGAAAGGAGGATGGAGCCAGGAGGTGGCTGGTCTCTGCTGCCAAGAACAAGTGACAGGATGAGAGAAAATGGCCTCAAGCTGCACCAGGGAAGGTTTAGGCTGAATATTAGGAACAATTTCTTCCCCAAAAGGGTGGTCAGGCATTGGAGCAGGCTGCCCAGTGCAGTGGTGGAATCACCATCCCTGGAAGTGTTCACAGCTGTGCAGATGAGGCCCTTAGTGACATGGTTTAGAGGTGGACTTGGCAATGCTGTGGTAAACGTTGGACTTGATCTTAAAAGTCTTTAACACCATGGTTGGTTGTGTGATTCTATGATTTTATGCACTGGTAGAGCGAGAAATGGGAAGGATTTCTTGCACCTTTGTCAGTCTCAAACCCTTGCTAAACTGGCACCAACTTCACTGGGGCACTTTGAAGTCTTTGGCAGGAATGTGCTGTCAATGTATGGAATGTGTTACAGATGTATGGAATGTGGGGGATCTTATTCTTCATTATTACTGTAGATTCCTGCTGCACTTAAAAGACATTGAATGTTGACTGGGTTAAACTCAATTAAATATGGCAACAAGGACCTTAGGCTGTCTTACACACCCCTCACACCCCAGCCTACAATACCCCAGTATACACAATATATAACTGAAAGAGATTGTTAAATAAATTTGGATTTTTTAAAAAAATAAGCTCTTAAATTTATTAGAACAAAAAAAGCTTCTCCTAGAGGAATCACAGCTTTTAAAATGCATGCTTGCAATTAATGAAAACTTTCATAAAGGAAGTTTCAGTTACTTTTAGATAAAAAAATTTACCCATGGAAAGAGAAGCAATTTGAGGGCCTGGTGGAAGGTCAAGCTCATTAGCTTAAGTTCTGGAAAGTGTGCTCTAGTGCTGATAAGAAAGAGCACTCTGTTGAAGCTGAATGGATTAGACTGCTTATTTGTATCAGAATACATCAGTTTTCATTGAGAAAATGTATTGTACAACCGCCATACTTCTATGTGAGAAAATGTGAGGCAGGGGCACCAATTAATGAGAGATCTAAGTCATGTTTTTATTGACAGCCTGTGGCACACAGGCAATTCTAGGGCAGGTGCTCAAATTCATGAGGAAAATAAATGGGGAAACATCCCTTTTTATGCTACAAAAAGTGCTACACACATTTCATAAAGAAGAAGCTTTGAACTTCATTCACTTGAGTGGAGCAACAGGTTGTTCCCTTGGGATCGTTAACATGTTGTGAAAGTGAGAAAACAAAATAGTCCTGCACTGTGATATGTTATTGCATTAGCAGCTTTTCATTGTATCAGATAGGATGGAAGGGTTTCTTTTTCACTGCAAAGTTGCAAAACTTGCCGTCTCATGCTCTTTTATGTTCACGTAGCTCCTATGCATTGTAGTGGTGAGGACTGATGCTGTTGCCGAAAGGTAATGGATTAGCAGCTGAAAAAAAAAAACAAAACCAAAACCCAACCCAAACCTGAAGTAACTTTTCAGCTCATAAAGCTTTTATGAGCTGAAAAATGCTTGTGGGGGTGTTGTTTAACAGTGGTTGAGGGGCTGCTGGAAACATAACTCCTGTCTGTATCAGGAGTAATTTGCACACCTGCATTTTTTGGAGATATTTAAAAGTCTTTACCTAGTGAATAAGTTTCAAAGTGCTTATTGGACCCTGGGACTCACACCAGCTCTGTCTGGTTTCTTGTTCCCTCCAGCTTTGAACAGAATGAAATTGCAGGAACTTGTGCTTTGTAGATGTGGAATTTTATGGAAAGAGGTTACAAACCTTTGTGTTTCAACACGCAATTCTCTGACATGCATATTTCTGTCTTAGCAGCGTAAGAGGGCATGTGGAATTTGAATGAAATGCAGAATGGTAATGAGTCATAGCCATAAACCTTAACAAAGAAGGCAGAATGGAGTCTTTTCAAGTCCGTCTCGGGCCTTGTCTTAAAATTCATATAATTCTGTTGTCTTCACAGATCCTTCTGGAGGGCTGTCTCAGATCATCATGGCTCTCTTTAAGTCTGATTCCAATATCTAGTCTGAATTGCTTCTTGGCCAGTTTATACTTATGTTTATTCTTGCCAGTATTGTCTTTTGCTTGAATAGGTCTTTTTTCTTTCTGACATTTATCCGTTGATACTTTTATTTCTCTGTTAAGTTATAGAAAATAAACATGTCCTCTTTCAGCCTTCATTTTGCTAACTTCTGAGGGGTGGGCAAGTGAAAATGTGCTGGGAGGAAAGATGCTGGCTCTGTTTTGGAGGCTGTGGGTATCAGGATGATGCTCTAACCAGACTGGATGTTTGGGTGGAGGGAGAGGAGCGGCATGCCTTGCCACACCATTTCCAGGCAGCACCTCACTTGCAAGAGAGCCAGTTTAAAAGCATGCATCATGTAGGCTTGTATCTGTCTGCACCTGTACCCACATTATTCCCTTTTAAGTTATTTTATTTATGCCCACTGGCAAATATCTATATGGACAGTCTTTGTAGTATACACATGTGCTACGTGCAATTTTTTGTGTACCTTTCAAAAATTACATGTGTTAATTATCGTGTTAGATAGACTTCTGATGAAGGTGAGGAGACTGTCTTTTATGTGCTGAAATCGCCATTTGTTTTCACTCAAATGAAAAGTTTATGGTACTGAAACCAATTGTTTATTCATAGGACCTATTTCAAATCAAAGTCTGTTGTTAAGGAAAGCTGCTGTCTTGTATTCACTGCATTCTGCTGCTTTATGCAGTGTCTGATAACATGGCTAAGTGGATGTGTAAGAAAAGGACTTTCCTGCTTATGCAAGCTGTTCAGCTTTCCCAATGAATGTTTAGCTCTTGATATCACTGTCATTTTAAGACAAGAAGAGTTGCAAATTTAACTAAGCATTGTGCTGCGCCATTTAATTTCTAAAGGCATTTCAACTTGCATGCATTTGGATGTGGTGTTCCTGTCCCGTCCCAAACCATGGCCGTAGTTTATTGGGACTGTGCAAATAGACTGACCTGAATTAGTTTCTGGTGGGATGTTGAAGCAACAGTCAAAGTGGCCTCAGGGGCTGAATGACATTTCCATCTTATTAAATGGAAAATCTCCTTTTTATTTAATGGAGGGCTGGGCATGTTTCCTTATTAACTGTAATGTTCCAGCTGACATTAAGAGTATGGCAGCTCCTCATCAGCTTTGGAGGAAAACTGCATTGTCTGCTGGCCTGAGTGTGCTGCAATCACTGCACGGTGCTACAGTGCCCAATAAGACCATATGGACATGGTCTTATTTCAGTATTTGGATTACTAATGCCGTCCTTCCTGGTAGTGTTATGTTTTGAGCCCTGGGCTTGTGTGTTCAGCTAAGAAAGAAAGCCGCCTAGTAGTTTGAGAGGTGGCTGACAAGAAATCTGGAGAGGGGCTTTTGACAAGGGCCTGTAGGGACCATAAAAAGGGAATGGCTTTAACCTGACAGAGGGGAGATTGAGATGAGATCTTGGGCAGAAATTCTTCCCTATGAGGGTGGTGAGGCCCTTGCACAGATTGCCCAGAGAAGATGTGTCATCCCTGGCAGTGTTCAAGGCCAAGTTCGACAAAGGTTGGATAACCCTGGTCTAGTGGAAGGTGTCCCTGCCTGTGGTAGTGGGTTGTAACTGGATGAGCTTTAAGGTCCCTTCCAACCCAAACCAGTCTGTGATTCTACAGTTTCAAATGAAACCGCTTTGTCAGTGTCCTATCACTACTCAAGTAATTTTCAAGCCCTGAATGATCAAAATCTCTGTGTTATTCATAAAACGTGGCATAGAGAGCAGCAAGTTCTTGTTTTGTTTAGAGTAACTGAAGTGTTAAATGCTAAGTAACATGACCAGGTTCTGATGTCATCTTCCCCAGTGTAATTACACCATAGTAATTCCAATGAGGTGATTGAGAGCAGAATTGGTAAGTGGACGTGGGGATGGTAGGTATCAGAATGCCTTCATAACAGTTATAACTTCTGGTTCATTCAGTAACTAGATGATTTTTTGATTGAGAAGAAGTTTGCCTCATATATTTAAGCCAAACTGATAGACTTATTTCTTAATTGAACTGGTTGGAATTTTCCTATATTGGAATACACATGTTGTACTGATGCTGTTTAGGGCTTTTTAGAATAGGTTGGACACCATCACATATAAATCATATTTGAAATACAATAGCAGCAATTACCTTTTTAAATGCAAACCCTAATAAAAAAATAATTATAGTAAATTCAAGTTTTTGGTACATTGCTTTCCCAAAAGTAAGGAAAAATAATCCAGCTCCATATCCAAAAAAGCTAAAATTTGAGGCTTAGAAAGTTTTACAAGAAGGTAAGACTATGAACTAATAAGTAGTCTTTAGGCCACTATTGCTGGCTCTTGCTGAAGGCTTATTTTAGAACAATAATTTTGTTTTTCACATTCCTTTATAGACTTCGATAGATGTAAGGAACAGCACTCTCGCATTAAATGCTGTTCAGAGGATGCCTACATATTTCCTGCTGGTTTTGCATTGTTTCCAAGGAAACATCTCAGATCTAGACTAGGGATTAGACATTTCTAGCTTTCTTATAGCTCTTTGTCTATTCATGAGAGAAATGAAGGCATTTTATTTATAGGTACAATGTAGTTTTTCATACTTTTATTGTGAAGGAGAGGAATCTTTTTAGAAGTTTTCTTTACACGTGGACAAAGTCTTAAGAAATCCTGTTGTAGAAAAGATAAGCTGTCTTGCAGATAGAAACACAATCTGATTTAATTTTTCTTGAGGAAAGTGGTTTTCTCCACCAAAGTTTTTGAATGTGTCCAGATTGTAAAAAATCTTACTACTTATGATGAGGATATAATCTTTTCTGCCTCTTATAGAAAACATTATCTATACCATTTTACTTTATATGAGATGATTCATTGAAGATAGTGAAACTCTGATTGAATACAGAATGTGGTCCTGGAAGTGTAAATAAAAGGATATATGCAAGTGGCTCAAAGGTAAAAGATCATAATAGAAAAGCATTCTTTTAAGATGGGTCACTTGATAATTGCTCTAAAAGCACTTCAAAAGTATCTGTTGGCTATTATTTTTGAGTATGTTTTTTAGGGGGCTCTTTTTTGAAGCTGTTCTTTGAATGCTCTAGATTTAATTAAATAAATCATTGCTAATCCATCTAGGTTTTTTTCTACCTTTCTTTCTTTGGAAGTGTTTAGATGATAAATCTGATTAATAATATAATAAAATCCACTGGTGTCTTTCAAGATACTCGTGAATTATTTCCTGGCACAAGTCAAGATGTGTTCAGAGTGAGTGCTGCATGTTTTGTGTCGCCTTAGGAAACATGGAGCTGAAGTTATCTTATTTTTTTTCTATAGAGAAATTCATACTTAAAAAAAAAAAAACCCTGCTCAGTGAATTGTACTAGGACTTGTCTGACCACTTGTCTATTACCAATATGTTTAAATGAGGACAACTCAGTTTAAAAAATTACATCAAAATTTCTCTTCATTAATGATTAAAGCTAAAATCCCTAAGGAGAGGAAATGCTGTTGCAATATTGTTCCTCATCAGGGGCAATCTTTTCTACCAGCTGTCTATGCCTGCTTTGGTATTACCTCTGCTGTACTTCATTATTTTTTTTAATCGACATTAGCTTAAATAGTGCGTAAGAAACAATATCTTTTAACTTTTTTAACCATAAACTTGGATTTTCCTCATCAAGAAAAAGTTCCATAGTTTCAGTTGGAAGTTTTGGACATTAGGAAAAGAATTTCTACATATGTGAATAATTTTTATTTTTTTCCCCAAAAAAGTAACAGCAAAGAATATACTTATATGTACACAGACTAGCACCAGGATTTTTTATATGCTGTAGTGGGGCTTCTTATAAGGGCCTGTAGGGACCGGACAAAGGGGAATGGCTTTAACCTGACAAAGGGGAGATTGAGATGAGCTCTTAGGCAGTTCTTCCCTGTGAGGCTGGTGAGGTGCTGGCACAGGCTGCCCAGAGAAGCTGTGGCTGCTCCATCCCTGGCAGTGTTCAAGGCCGGGTTGGACAGGGCTTGGAGCAACCTGGTCTAGTGGAAGGTGTCCTTGCCTGTAGCAGGGGGTTAGACCTAGATGAGCTTTAATGTCCCTTCCAATCAAACCAGTCTCTGATTCTACAGTTTCAAATGAAACAGCTTTGTCAGTATCCGATCACTGATTTTACGTTTTTCACTTTTTTCATGCCCTGAATGATCAAATCTCTGTGTTGGAACTGGATAACGTTGTAGGTCTCTTCTAACACAAACCAGTCTGTGATTCTACCATTCTATGATTTTATTGTGGGATTTTGTCTAAAATGTCTTATCCTTTATTAGAAATAGTGAGTAAAAGGCTTCTTGGGTTATTCAAGTATTTACCACTCAGGCATGTGGTAAGTTTTCAGTGACATATTTAGATAAATATTAAATATTACAAGCAGAATTCTTAAATCCTTTAGAAATGATGTGTACACTTGATACAACTGACAGACAATGATAAAGACCACAGGTGGTTTCACATCTGGTGAAACCAGATAGTGGTAATGGGGTTGCAATGCTAAGTGAACCCAGAAAAAGTTGTTGCAGTGTCTTTTACCTTAGTTCAGTCACTTCTATTCACGCTTGAAGTAAACAAATTTAGTGTAAGCTTCCACAGAATTTTTTGTACTAATCATCTGCACAACTATATTTGCTTGATTTCATGTCATGAGGGAGAAAGGCATCAATGTCAAACTCACTATAGGTTAGAAATTACAAAATTGTAGTAGGCAATAGCTTGGTTTTGCTGATTGTGGGTGCTGGATGCAGAAGTTCAGGATTGCTATGTGATAAACACTGCTGAGCGTAGTAGTGCACAGAATGGATAGCAATTTAACATGGTATTGCATTACCAGGATTTCTCTTAGGATGACCTAAGAGAACATAAGCTAGCTGCATGCTCTATCCTACATGAAATAGGAAAACTGAAAATCAATGAAACTAAGGTATTTCTGGATCTCCAAAATGCTACTCAAGCATTTATTTGTTCTTATCTTAATTTAATTATTTGGCTTCTTGGGCTATTCAGTTTTTCTTATAATTTTATTCTGTCCACATTCAGAGCCTGTCAAGCGTGTACTAATTCTGAGTCAGTAACCATATAACCAATCTCAGTATAGGATGGAGTTTGTGCTTATAGGTTCATAGTCAAAAGTTTGATCCCCTCTGCTGTGGCTTTAGTGCTGCACCAAGCTTGCCACAGCTAGGCACTTATTTTCAGCTGTAGTTGGATGAAAACTTCTGTTGTCATGTATTGTCCAACAAAAATGTCTTTTTAATAAATCCAGTGTTTCTAAAACCAGATTAATATTTTTCCAAAACACATGACACATTTTCCCAAGAGTAAACAAAACAAAATAAAGCAAACCCAAATACCTAGATGGAAAAAACTTCTTCTAAAAGAAAAATTGAACCATTCCTCATTTTTATGTGTGATGATTATATTGTAAGAAAAGAAGCCCATGCTCTGTATGTATTATATGGATTTTTTCCCAGCTCTGAGCAATTAAATGGTTAAATATTTACAGGCAAATTACAGCTTGCTCTCAGATAAGTCTTCTCCAATTATAAGCTTATTCTAGAGTATTTGCTGCATTAGGCTTCTTTTTCTACTCTGCTTTTCTTTCTATTTCATCTGCTGTTCACAAGTCTCTGCCGAGTTCAGGAAGGTATGAGGATCAAAGGCACTCCAGAAGTTGATCCGGGTAGATATTATGTCAAAATACTGTTTAGTACTTAATTTTTGAAAGACTTTCAAGCATATGGCTCTGCTCTGTTTTCCCTAATATTGTGTCTGAAGGAAGGAGTCACACTTCTGTCATTCCTCCTGTAGCAGTGGGGTTTTTACAGCCTTACATTTGTTTATCTGAGAATCTGGTCTATTTCTAGGCTTGCTTTGGATGTTTAATACCCAAGGCAATCACGTTTGTCAACCCCTGTACCTAAATTTATACCTAAATTTGC
This sequence comes from Ara ararauna, assembly GCA_028858755.1. NCBI lineage: Eukaryota > Metazoa > Chordata > Aves > Psittaciformes > Psittacidae > Ara > Ara ararauna. The sequence continues at coordinate 62,865,298 of CM054410.1, forward strand.
CCTCCCTTCCTCTTTCCCTTCCTTCCTCTCTTTCCTCTTTCATCTCTTTCCCTCTTTCCTCCTTTCACGCCAGATTTCTGTTGTGATTGTTTTTTGTTCTCATAGCAGGCTTTTCCCATGTTAGTAGGGCCAGAACTGGTTCCTTCTTGTGCCATCTATGCAATGGCAGAAGCATTTCAGTTTGCTTCAGTGTAGCAACAGTGTAAGTGTAACCAAGGGGTGGTGGTGAAGTGGGGTAAGAAAGGGCAAGACCTGCTGGTATCTCATTCCTTCTACCTTGGTCATGGAATACCACACTGAAATAATTTTGGTGAGAAGTTGCTTTCCTTCCCAGCCCACTCTTCTGTTTACCAGCTAACCTGATGAGTTGTCCTTGGAGTTGGGCTTTTCTATATCTGCTCATGCAGATACTGCGTGACTGTAGAATCTGTTTAATCTGTCTTTTTGTGTTGCTTAGGAATTCAGCTGAAGAAAATTATTAATTACTTGCCAGTTGTTTGTTTGTGGTTGTTTAGCCCTGCAGAGCTTTAGAATTGCCTTCTTGTAGGCAATTAAGTAAAAAATTGTCATTGGAAGGGTGGTCATGTCACGCGCCACTTAGGAGGAGCCACTGCTGCTTGGAGTGCTGTTCTGTTAATGACATGTTGGAATAAGAAGGAAGTGGGAGTTGCTGTCCTTAGAATATCATATGACAAATATTCAGTCATTATCTAGGGAACAGTATCCTGCATTTGCTGAGGCTCAGACATGACACTGCAAGGCTGCCATTTTTAACAACTTGACATTTTACTCAATCTGTTTTTTCTTAACAAGTTAGCTGCTGTGTCAGGGAGGGGAACACAGGAAGTATTGGGGCTGAAGGAAACACCACGGGTTAGCAGTCTTCATTATATGCTTTTATAACAACACAATTCCTCAATTCCTCTCATGGTTTTCACATCATCATGTCTATCATTTTAGAATTCAGCAGGGATGTTTAAGGCCAGCCACACAGGCCAGAGCCCTGTGCAAAGCAGATGTCCACATCAGCAACATCCACTTCCTACAGGTGTTCCTGGTTACAGCCAACAACTTTGTCAAGATGGAACTTGAGGGAATGGTATAGCTGTAAAAAGGCTGCAGTTTAGGAACATACCAGCAATTGATACTCAGGGTTTCAATGGGGCTCTATCTTGCATGGAAACAGAGACACCCATATATGCTAAAACATGCTGGAAAAGTGAATTGGAGTAGGCAAGGCTGACCACCCACCTGGAATTACTTTCAACTCCTACCCAGCCAGCTGCACAAAAATTGTTCTTTCCAAGTACTTCGTTCCAGAAATCTATTGGGGTAGTTGAGATTTTTTGCAGGGTCATTTTATATAGTTTTTTAATTATTATTTTTACTGCTGGTGAGATTTGAAAAATTCAAACTTTTCTTTTGACTGTCAGAGGGAGAAAAATACATAAAGTTTGATGAAATTTAGAAGGCTAAAATGAAAAAAAAAAAAAAAAGCTATTGAAATGTGTCCTGCATTGCTAAGCATTTCTAAAGGGAGCCAAAGTTAACAGAAATTTTAGAAATATATATCCAGCTGGGGAATTTTTAAGTTAACTAAATAAAAAGTTTTGTTTATTTAAACTCAAAAATAATCAAGAAGTGTATTTTACTAGACCTCATCATATATACTAGTCATGTTAACATGAGGTAGAAAGATAAAAATAATCAAGAATTTAATTATTTCTGGACCTTTCTTTGTTGCTTTTTACTTAAGTGTGTATAATAGTAGCTATGTTTCTTTAATACCTTAGACCAGCTCCTTGGCAGTATTCCCAGCTTTTCCTGACTGGGGATATAGGGTATGCCTGAAGCACACTTGCACTTTGACTGTACTTAGTAGGTTAATGATATTACAAGATGGCACAAGTTAGAAGAATTGCATATACTGAAGGCTGACACTTGGAATTTTCCTTCAGCAGGAAATGTCTGTATTTCAAAATCTTATTTCTTTTGAAATGAGATGAAAAGAGCAATTAAAAAATCCCTTTTCTATGAAACAATATGGCCCAAAAGATGTTATCAGAATGTTTTATTTCTGTAAAAGTGAAGCTTTCTGTTCCAATTTAAATGTAATATTTCAAGGAGGAAAAAGGCTCTTAATACAAAGGTTTTGAAACAACAGCAACAAAAAAAAATCTTTTTGTTCAGTTTGGCATGGAGACCAACTTGCCAGATCCCTACTTCTTCAGTATGCTTTTAAAAAAAAATCTATTCAATAAGACTGACACATGACTGGGGAATTGGTTGAGTTTTGTTTTGCTGGAAGAGTTTCAGCAATCTGTAGTCATAAAACTGCTTGAATCCACAAAGACTGCAAATCTGGCCCCTGACAGAACCGAGGTTTAGGGGAGTCAATATGTGACATAAAGCTGTTAGAGACTTTGCTTGTGCTTGCTCCCAAGCCAGATATGAGGCTTCACTGGACTTTCAGAGGGCTTAAATAAAACATTTTAAACTTCTTCTACTTAGAGGACTTTTAAATATTTTCCAGATGAAATGGAGACACCTGTTTGCTTAATTTAAGTCAGCTAAATTTAAGTCTGCTGGCTGTAGCCTCGCTCTTTAGAAGTCACCAAACCCATGAAGAGTGCTCCACAGATGTACACAGATTTTGAGACGACACATTAAAAACATTGGTTTATGTTACTCAAAAAGTCTCAATCAAACACAGTGTCCATTATTCTGTAGACTGGTTTTTGGATGTGCTTTTCATAGCAGCTTCAATCTGCAGCAAACTGTAGAATCCTAGAATGGTTTGTGTTGGAACGAACCTTAAAGCTCATCCAGTTCCTACCCCCTGCCATGGGCAGGGACACCTTCCAGTAGACCAGGTTGCTCCAAGCCCCATCCAGCCTGGCCTTGAACACTGCCAGGGATGGAGCAGCCACAGCTTCTCTGGGCAACCTGTGCCAGGGCCTCACCACGTTCATAGTGTAAAACATAAGTAAGATAATGAACCATGTGTCTTCCCTCAGTCTTCATTGCTGTCTATGTGCTTTTCATAGTGTATTTTTACAATCTGCTCCTGCAATGACTTTCTCAGAATAATGTTTTTTGAACGAGTAGGGGTCTGATCAATAGCTGCTTATGAAGCTTCAGACATCTGACTTGATCGTGCCAAGTATTAGGTATTTTGTACATATCTGTCCAAGATATCTACAGGAAAGAAAGGAAAATGAAACAAGGTGACACAACGTGGTAAACAGAGTAGTTAGCGTGTATGCACAGGGGAAAACCCCATGGATTTTCTCTTCTTTTTTTACCTTAAATTATTTATCGCTTTTCTCTCTGAACCAAACTTTTTTTGTTTTCATTGCTAGTTACTGCATTACCTTTGTCAGTTACTGATTTTGCAGAAATTTGATAGAAACCCACGTGTATACGATATTTTAATGTCATATATAATATATACAGTACTCTAGTCATACCATTGTCCAAATTAACCCTGGTATAACTCAGTTGAAGCCCAAACCCTAATATTTCAGTTATTGAGTGCAGGAAGAAATTTGACTAATGCAAACTATTCTGTTTTTTCGTTCTAACCTGTGTTGTGGTCACCAGCTCTTGGTAGTGAATGTTATGAAGCCTGTGATAGTGTCACACTATGGAATGAAATGGGTGTTTTTGACATGAGCAGTCCAAAATGTTTTTGGCCTTTTTTTTTTTTTCCTTTTTTAGATCTATTCTAATCAAAATATGGAGCCTGATTTAAAGTCCATAAAACATTTTACGAATCTTTCTGTGAATTTCATGAGTTTATTATACTTCTAGTCCTAAAAAAGGCTGAACTCTGTTACTTGTCAGTAACAGCTCACCATGTTGCTCTGAAGCAATGAATGGGCAAATTGCAGGAATCTATTCTGTTACATGTAGGATACCAATTAGATGTTATCAGTCCCATTTTCAATGAGAGTTCACAAAACTGTCCTAAATCCATAAGTCTTTTAAATGGAATAGTTTAACATCTGAAAGTTTGGAAAATGTCATAATCTGTGTTCTATTTAATTCTCTGTTAATTCTTCTGCAGCTGCTTCTCTGAAGTTTGTTGTTTTTTTTTTTTTTTTTTCTGAGAGAGAAAATGCTCTTTACTGCTTATCCGCTCAAAAATGATTTTTCTCAAGAAAGAATGTTGCTATGCATTACATGTTTTTTGGGTGTCGAGAAGTTAGCTTGTTCATCAGTAACACAGACACAACTTCTATATGTGACCCAGTGACAAATTAATGTGGGTTTAGAACCAATTGTCATTAGAAAGTTTGTAATGGAAATTAGTGCCAAATCAGTCAGTCTCTCTGTGATTATATGTAGTAGCAGTCAAGTCTTCCTGTGGCTAAAAAGCACCCTGTAGCCAGAAGGATTTCCATTTCTTGCACATAGTTGACTGTTATTGAGATAGATGCCTATTCCACAGAGGTAATTTAAGACATTTAGACGTATTAAATGAATTTAAGGAACACTCTACGCTGCATATACACTCATCCACATATCTATTTAATTTTTTAGTGTGTACCTCATCACTTTCCTCAATAAGAGGCTTTACAGATAAATCTCATTTTGAACTCGTTTGGATTGGCAGTCTGAACTGGCAACCCTTGCTTTTACTACTTTTTAGCTACTTTTTTACTTTTTCTTGGAGTCATAATAACAAAGCACCTCTTTAAACAAGTGCTCCTTTTGGCTTGTTTGCCATGATAATCTGTGAACTATTGACAAACATATTTAGAAGCCAAACTTCTTCCTTTTAAAGCCCTCATTTCATCTCTTATTAAAAATCTCAAGTCTTCATGTTTTTTACCTGCAGTTGGAATGGACATGAACACGATCAGCGGCAACATGCGTCAGCTGCATCCAGCCAGCTTGAAATTGCAGCAAATTTTCTTGTGTCTGCCCAAGGTCTAATAGACCAGTTCAACAGATAAGACTTTTCCCTCCTGTATTCCTATTTTGCAGTAGCATTTACGTTTTTATCCTCGTATCTTACTTATTCTTAAAGGACAAGATAACATGAGCTATATTGTTGCATAGATTCTTGACCATCTCTGGGGTTTAAGAGATTTTCCACAGCTGTTATTCCTGAGCACTGTAAACTTGATTACTAACACTGAATAATCAAAGCTCTAGAAAGGAGAAAAATTCTAATTAAAGAAAAAAATCCATTTTATTCATTGCTACTTTTAAAAAAGCTGATTTTCTTTTCTTTTTTTTTTTTTTTTTTTTTTTTTTTTGGTTTGTTTGAAAAAGAACCCAAACAAAAATGCTTAAAAGAGCCTTCTGAAAGTTAATCATTGGAATATCATACCTTTAGGTAATTTTCTTTAATGTGGATCTTTGTGGCATGTGAGATCTTGAAAAAGCTAGCAAAGTAAAAGTGAGGTCTGATAGAAATCTTCATGTATGTAAGAATTTGTATATGTCTTCTAGGTGAATTTTGAACAAATGTTGTTCACTAGATTTATTACCTATCATAAATGACTTAGTGTGAGCTAGTAATCTGAGGGACTCCCAGGTGTGCACTGTTACGAAAACAATACACTGGTCAGAACTTGTTAGTCATGGTACCCTCCTACAAATTACAGCCTATCCAGATTCATTCAGGTTTTATATTTTTTCTTAATGTCGACTTCTGTGCAAAAGCATGCTACATGCGTTGTGCACACAATCCTAACAGCAGTGTATGACATAACAGTTAATTCTTATGCTACATTAGCTTATATACCAGGTTAATTATACATATTTCATTCTTAAGTTGTGCACACAGTAAGCCTTCTTTCTTACCCATGCACATTTCGATATGTAGTACTCTGGTTCTGAATGTTGATGAAGTTATTTTATAGTGGATTTACTGAGAATCACAAACTCTCAGAGCTCCCTAGCAGCTCTGACTTGCCATCCCTCTCTCTGTTACTGAATTCCCATTTATTTTTGCATATACTGTTTTGAAAAGAAGGTGTACAATTCTGTGTTGATTAGAGCTTCTACTTCTATGAAAATATGATACTTCAGTATGCTATTTGATAGAATTTGTGGATTCTGAAAGTGATGTTATTAAACATGCCTCCTCACATCATATTGCAGATCTTGGACAAATGACTAAATTCTTGCTTTTATGCTTGAATGAAATTTTAAAAGGAGATCTGGGCAGAATCAAGTAAGTGCCTGCAGAAGATATATTTTTTTTCTGTGGCATTTGGTAGCCTCTAAATATTTCTAACCTACTGAATAAAAGAGCAGGGAGAAATTCTCTCTTACGAGCACTGTATAAAACAACTTATAAAACAAGCATTTGTGAGGGAGATAGTAGTTGTTTATAGTCATGTAACAGAGCTGTCATAGCACAAAGTAAACACTAGGCTTTATTGGGGTAACATGGAATAGCCAGCCAGAAATGAGGTTAACACCTGGGTTTTTGCAATGAACTTAGTGCCATACATACTGAATATTTTAGTGGAAGTACACAATGTTGAGGGTGATTTATTCTCTACAAGACTGGAACAGATCTTAATTTTTCCCCAAGTTGTTTAGAAATTAGATCAAAACCTTGCATTCAGGGAACCTCATTATATGTTCTTTGTAAAACAGGTCTGAAGTTGCCATTTACTCTTCAGCTGGAGGTCTAGCAGAGTGAACATTTGGTAATACTTCATGAGTTTAGCTGCAAACACAGCCTGAGATATTAGAACATCAATTCTCAATAGAGTTGCAATGACCTTTTCAAGACCCACATTGCAGCCAATTTGCACACACAAAGCACCGTAAGCCAAAGAATCACAAGCTATTCACAGTGCTGTGCGTCAGTTTAATGCGATTTAATACATTCTTTTCCAGAGTGATCACCTGATTACTCTGTCTCTGAGGGCTCAGTTGTCATGGAGGTTAGACAATGTTCCTACACGGGGGACTTACTTCAAACTACTGAAATTGTTTACCTGTCAGCTTCTCTTAATTTTATGTATTGTAAAGAGTTTTAATGAGGAAGATTTGCTTACAGACGTGTGTTCTGTCATATACTGCAAATGTTCTTTGAGGAGCAATCATTGCTGACAGTGGTCTAAGACAGGGTTTTATTGGTTCAGATCCTCTACTGACAAATGTAGACAGAGCTCCATTGGTGACACCAGTTTATACCAGCAAACAGTAATTTTCTTTTGGGGAAAACGGTTGTAAACATAGACCCAGAAGAAAGATATATTAATGGAATAAAGTTTCAGCACAAAGTTTCCAGCTTCAAGTCAGCTGGCCAAGCCTGAAATTTGCCAAGTCTTGTATCCTCTTTTTAGTAAGGGTAGCAGCTATTTCCTAGAGCAGATGGTTTGGAGTGATTGTGCTGAGGAAGCACATTTAAACAGTGTCTCTGAAATCTGAGATCATTACTTTTAGAGGAATTTGCAAGGGCTTCTGCTGATAAAACTTTGTCTATTTAAAACTTCTTTCCTTTTCTTTATCTGCTTGGCCACCTAGAAATAAATCTGAGAGCTTTGCATTCTGTGGGAGTGTGGTGGGAGTGTGTAAATCATTCAAAGGAAGTAATAAGCAAAAGAAAATAGCTGGGCTTTACTCATATTACTGTCTGAATGGCAATTGATTTTGAATCTGCAATACTTTTTCTTATTTGCTTTGTTATGTGTTACAGTGCCAAGTAGCAACAACTTTACAAAGTGAGACTTTATTTACTGACCTAGTGTAGAGAATAGTGCAACTGATGTACTTTTTATAGTGTTCATAGGAATTTAAATTACTTTATACTGAGAAAAATTAGAGTTGCAGAGACATATTCTATAGGTCTCAATTTACATTTTTATTTGCATTGCTTAGCTTTGTCTAAGTTGGATTTCTGGTAAAGGTCAGTGGGTGTCTCATATCCATGGTAGCAGTTGATGCAGGTTGGGACCCGAGTCTTTTGGTCTTCATATAGTTTTCATCTTGTCTATTTCTTGCCTCTGCTGAATAGTGTAGGATAAATTAGCTTATCTGTGGGCTCAGGATTACACATTCATGGCAATGGACAGCATTATGTGAGCGATGTGTTCAGTATACACAAAGGTTTTAATTAGAAAGTTAAACACTGGTGGCATTTAACTTGGTGTGAATAGAGGAACCGGCTGAATTTACTGTATTTCACTTTGAATTTTTTGTTGTTTGGTTGGTTTTATTTTTTTTTTTTTTCCCCGGTAGATTGCTTTTACTTCATATATCTATTATAATGCACAACTGTTGCTGTCACTTAGGGATTATGAAAAGCTCTTTTTTTTTTGCAGATCATCCGGTGAATGAGTTTTTGGATCTGTTCAGTCGCCACATGCTTCCTCATGCAGTAGATGAATCCCACATTGATGCAGAATCAGCTCAGACTGAACCCTGTACTTCAGACTCTGTGCAGGATTCGTCTGAATATATAATATTGGATCCTTTCTTTCCAAACTTTGTAGAGTTTGAAGAAGAGGAAGACTGTGAAAATACTACTGATGTTACAACTCCTCCAGCTTTGCAGTTCATCAATGGAAAGCAACAAGTTACTAGTGCCCCTAAGAGCACAAAAGCTGAGGAAGCGAGAAGTGACCAAATTGAAAGTGTTGCACATTCCAAAAATGTAACCTTTTCTCAAATCAATGAAACAAACACATTTATAATATCTGAAAATGAAGCATCTGGTACTATGCAACCAAGCAAAGCTGGAGAAGTGATAGGGGCATTTGAAGTTACACGACCAACAGCAGATGTTGCAATGTTAGAACTTGTTTATAGCGGTGAGTTAGAAGTTGCTACAACTGATAAATCAATAGCCATTACTTCTTCATATGCGCAGTCTCTGCAAAAATATAATGAGACCATAACATGGCATGGAACAGAGGAGACGTCTACTAAAGATACAAAAAACTTGCTTCTGATTACTAACGATTCTTCTGGAGATGGCTCCACTGAACCTGATTTATCCAGATCTGTCTTCTCAGAAATTGTGACAAAGTCAAGAAAGGAAGACAATGGAAAAAATTCTCGCATAACTTCTGCTCCTACTGTATTTGCTGTGGAAGGTTCTGCTGTAACTGCTTCTCTGGATACAGCTTTTAATACTGCTACAGCAGGCATAGGTATGAAAGACCTTATTTCAGAAGAGGCATCCCCTATTCCAGGAAATCATTATAAATCAACTATTAAACTTACTGCAAACTCCCCTGTTGAAAGTCTTATGGAAACAAGCAGTCATACAGCAAAGCCTGAGATGAGTTCTTCTTTTATAGTTCTAGAAGGATCTGGAGGGGTAGAAAATGACATCATTAGAACTTCAGCAATGACAACGGAAACAGTAGTAACAGAAGCACCTTCAATGCAAGATATTTCTTTGGGTTCTGGAGCAGTACTGCCAACAAAAATGTCTATAACCACTTCAGGAATCACTTCTGCTTTGCCCAGAGGAATCAGCATTCTGTATTCTGCTTTTGATCAAAGTCCTGAATTAACTGTTGCCACCAATTCTGTGCATGAGTTTAGTACAGACGAAGAAGTTACCAGTTCTTTTGTAACTGAAAAGAACGTAATAAATGAAAAAGAAGTGCAAACCACTGTTAATTCAAGTCAGGAAAACTCAGCTGCTGCTGCAGAGGGAAATTCAGAGTTGAATGAACTTGGGAGCACTACTAGTGAAGTCAGAATAGTAAGTCAAGAGCCCACCCCACTCAGAAAAACAGTACTGGAAACAGGTACCATGAGTTCTGAAATAAAAAAGGTCACCACCATTCCTCTGTTGAGAGAGAAGCAGCTTTTCATAAATGAAGGGTCAGCAGAAGAACCAGCAGACATATTTTCAGGAGGTCCCACAAGAAAAGTAGTAAGTACTGATTCACCATTTACTGACCCAGGCTCTGGAGATGTAGATGTTATCATTGAGTCTGCTACTTTGACTTCAGTTCCAATAAGACCTATCACTGAAACACATACAGAAAAGCATGAAGGAACAGTTTACAGTATATATGACACTTTACTGAAGAATGCAACAACAGAATATGAAGAACATGCAAGACCAGATGAATCAGCAATATCAATTTCAAGTACTACGTCAGATGGCTTGACAAAGGAGCCTGAAGTAACAAGTCAGATACCACAGGATGTGTTTAATACAGGAAACCTGGGAGAACAAAAGCAAGAAACAGAACCAGCTTACACAGCTCCTTCAGAAGTAAAATCTAGTCCTGATTCTAGAAAAGAGGTAATATCTCATGTTGCATCAGTAGTTAAAACTGAAGATTTAGAAGCAACTGAGGTCACACCATCTCCAGAGTCAGTGGTTGGTAACAACCCTTATGACATCGTGGTGACACATGGTACTGGAAGTACAGAAGAAGTAGCAGAATCTACAGAAAGCAGAAATGCAGAAGTTAGTTCTTCAGCTGTCTCATTAGGAAAGATTCTCCTGATTGAGCATGGCTCTGGAGAAGAATTCAAAGGTGACAGCAGCACCACAGAACTAATGTCCAGTGGACCCATTAAAGAAATACTTGGAAGTCATTTCCCATTTATTGATCAGGAATCTGGAGAAGCAGACACATTCATTGAATCTTTCACAAAACCAAAGATTTCACCCACTGGGGAACCAGAAACACAAGAAAAGTGTGACAAAAAAGCTGTCAGCACACCACCTATGAATCATGCCTTCACTACTGAACATGGTGAGCTAGTCACAAATACTGAACATGAATCAACCACAATGGAAACTGTAACTGACATGAGAATGGAAGAGAAAAAAATTGATGAACTGATAGTGAGAGATTTTTCTACAAAGACTCCTTTGGTGGAAGATATATATTCTGGAGAAGATTTGCCACAGGAAATTTCAGCAAAAGCTGTAGAATCTTTTGAAGAAACAACAACAGACCCTTTATTTAAAAATACACAGGCTACTCATGGACGTCTAGGATTTTTAAATGTTCCTACTGTCAGTCTGTATTCAGAAGAAAAGGAATTAGAAACTGAATCTGTTAAAAAAATACTTTTGTCATTTAATGATGACAGAGTAACTGAACCTGCAAAGATCAAAAGGAAATACATAAGCTCTCCAGGTACAGATAGAGAGCAAAAGGAGGAGTTGGTACAAAATATTTTCCCTACAAAAGATATTCCCAGTTCATTCCTGACACCTAAAGAAGAAAAGCTATCAAATAATGATTTCATCGGTGATGCATTATTTTCAGGACAAGGATCAGGAGATGACCTTGCTGTTATTTCTGCCGTAGTGCCATTGACTGTCAAAGAAATCACAAGTACTTTAAGTCCTCATACTTCTCATGCTGCAAATTTGGGACCCAAACTATCAACTGACAGGACACAAGATTTTGACAGAGGAAGCACTGAATCAAATGCTGGAGTTAATGAAGAAGTTACAAGTGCTGTAGCTGGGCTGCTGTTAAAAACAGAAAATCATTTTCCCAGCTCAATGATCACCAGTTCCCCAGCTTTAGCAGAAGAGAGTTCCAATGGCTTCACCTCTGAAGAGATTAAAGAGATGGCACATTATTTTGTTGCAACTGAAAAACCTTATGATAAGGAAACTAACTATAGGAAAGGAGAAAATGAAAGAAGTGGGACAACATCTACTTCTAAAGCTGTTTCTCGAGAGGAAACTTTACATTTGCTGATTAAACATGGTGTAACTCCCATTTCTGTAATACTGAGTGGAACTCCTAATCTTGAAACAGAAGGAGCGTTTGTAACCTCAGCAACAAAAATGCCAGGCAGAGTATTACCTAAAAGCTCTGGAGAAGGGTCTGGCTGGGTTGGTGATTTGGCTTCATCTTCGCATAGGTTTACTCATTTGTCAATACCCCCTGTGTCAAAGGTAGAACTAAATGTTTCATCTAGTGTTCCTGGGGAAGCTTATTCTGAAGTTACAACAGAGGCACCTATAGATGGACCACAGACTGTCATCACAGGACTGGCATCCCTTTTTACAGAAGATAAAGAGATTGTGGCAAATTCATCTGCTGTTCAACCAAAGACAGCTGCATTAGAAGAGCTGACAAGTGATACTGGGATATATGAGAAAATTATCCCAGTGATTGATGATAAAAGAAATTTTATATTGAACGTTTCTGTTTACGGTGATATTACACTAATTGAAGAGCGACTTCAAATCCCATCAGAAGAAACAACTATTATAGACATGGATCACTCTAAATCAATGCCTGAAGATATAATAAGTGTGCAGACAATGCCAAATCTTGTTATACAGTCAACATATGGTGGTGATGATAGCATGACAGCTGAAGAGGAGAAATATGAATCAACACCTAAAATATTCATAACCAAAGAGAAGACACTTCGATCTGGTGATAGGCTTTCTTCAACTACTTCCAGTCAGCCAAGCAGTGAATCAATAACAGCTGGGCACACATCAAAACCAGATGACAAGGATCTGGGTTCAGAGAATGCAAGGAAGTTTGCAACAGAAACTCTCATCACTACCGAACTCTCTGAACTGGGCATTTTCTTCCCTACAGTGTCATCACTGGTAAACCCTCATGTGCTTCATGAGTCCAAACATGTAAAAAGCACAACAGATGTTAACTACAAGCTGAATACTTCAGCAAACAGCAAAGTAGTAGCAGATCAAAGTGAAACAATCTCTATCCCTGGCTTTTCTGGAATGGGACAAGAAGAACTGGATGATAAGCTGCCTGTGATTCCTTCTCTTACACCCGTTTTTACTACTGAGACAGATAGGACTTTGACAACTGACATGCTTGATGTAAGTACTGTCACTACGCAGCGTACGTCCCAACTGACAACTGCATCATCTAGCAAGAATGACGAAAAACATCCCACAGTATACACAAACACAAAATCAGCATCAGCAGAGTATGAAGAAACAGATTCAGGCTTTTATTCAGTACGTCAAACTCCTAAATCTTCAGTGACTGTTCAGTTGGTTAGTGGAGTATCTGAGTACTCTGATGTAATCATTCCAAGTACATCATCTTCAAAGGATTCAGATCAGCCTGATCATGCATCAGAAGGAACTTTCAAAGAGGTCAGTTCTGATATTGCTGCAACATATAAACCACCCACCACTGACCTTCTCAACAGGACAGAGTATTCTTGGCTGGAGTTTTCTCCCAAGCCTGTTTCAGAAAGCACAACTACTGAAAATACTCCTCACTTTAATAGTTTTGTAACAGACAGGACAGAAGAGACAGAAACCTCTGTAACTGATTTGGCTGTTGAGGAAGAAGCTACTGTTTCTGGAGATTCTCCATCAATACCTGTCTTGCCTACTGCTTTTCTGAATTTCAGAGAAAGTGTGAGCACAGATTTCCCAAATGTTAGCACAGTAAAAGTTGAAGCTTCCTCAGGGAGAGTGAACAATCCTCATCAAGAAGATGATAGAAGTACTGAGAGAGAGATCCAATGGCTTTTTTCCACACCTGTTTCAGATTCACCCAATAGCCCTGAAAGCAAAGTATTTAAGCCTGACCAGGAAGCAGTTACAATGCTAGCTTCATCTTCACAACCTTTGGATGTAAGCACAGAAACACAATCAGCTTTGTTTGGGCAAGAGGAGATCACAACTATTTCTTCTAACATTGCAACAAACAGCTTTACCCCTGGAAACAGTCCGTATCAAAATGAGCAGTCTACAATAAGCTCTGAGGAGCCAAAAACTATTGAACTTGTAACTTCCTCTTTTTTCCTTCTGGAAGTCACTAATGGATCAGATTTCCTGATTGGCACCGGCGTGGGTTCAGTTGAAGGCACAGCAGTGCAAATTCCAGGTAACTTCCAAATACAATCACTGTTGTATATGTTTGTTGTGGTACATGTAAATGTGTGTCTTAACTCTGATAAGAGGTACGACAATCAGAGCACTGTGTGAAATAGTAGCAGAACTCACAAGGCTCAAGCTTTGAAATCCACATGATTGTAACCTTTACAAAGCAAAGGAAGATATGAGGACCAAATCTCAAGCTCACCAACTTCCCTGAGCATTGTGGAGCTTTGGATCAGACTTGAGGTGACCAGCCAGTTCTAAAAGACAGGAAAGTAACATTAATTGAGGTAGAGAATTCAGCTGTAATTATTTAATTTTCCAATTTCAGATAATTTTGTCTGATAGCTTTTCTGTGTGGGCATGACAACAGTACTTACACAATCGGTTTATAGTTAGGATTGGCTTATAACATCTTGAAGTTGACTAAGAGAGTGGACCTAGTGTGTATTTTAGGATCAGAATTTTCTATAAAAATTAATTTCACTTAGCCTGCAAGATGATTTTTCAGACAAGAGAAAACTGAGACTTCATGTTTTCATCCTGTCTCTAACTTTCAGTGGTTGATACAGTGTCTGACTCATAAATTGAAGTTCTTTTAGTTAAATGTCATTTGCTCCAGTATGTTATTTTACATTATGGTTATTAGGCGGCATTTTGCCAAATACACAGATGATGCAGGTAGGGTCACTTCAATTGCTTCAATTCATATTTTACCTAGATATAGTTGACGAAAGAATTGAACCAGCTTAATTTCATGTGGTTTTCTATTATTTTTCGTCACATAATGCAGGAAGCTGTTAATTTGAAAATGTTAACTGGGAAAATATCCAGTCCATAGGAGGACAAACAGACAGTAAATGCACAAGAAACATCCTTGGGTTCTTAACATAGCCTTATGCTTGGGACTTTCAGGAAGCAGTCCTATAGCAAATACCCTATTTTTTGGATATGATCAGAATAATTTCAAAACTTCCAAAGCAAAATCCTGGCCACCAAATTACAATCCCAAACTTACGTAGACAGGATTTTCACGTGGAGGCTTCGAACTGAACCTTCTGCTCTCAGGTGACTAGATAGAGAACTTAGTACTTTTAGAAGACATCTTTGAATGTCTAATTTGTCAAGGATAAAATAGATGTTACTTATCTTTTATTTTGTAAACCATACTTGGATTGTTTTGAAAAAATATAACCAAAAATCTAAACTTTTCTAATGTTTCTAAATTAATTTAGGTTACAAAACCCACCCATTTTTTTTTAAGTTTCCAAAGCCAAGGCTTTTTTTCTTGTATCCCAGAAGGGCTGTCTTTCTGATTATCCTCTGGTTCTGAGATACTCAGAAATGGTTACCTAGTGCATACTTGTTAATTGCTCCTACTCATTAAATAAAATGCAAACAACTAGGTTTCTAAACTCAGATGATATAAGCATCACTAGAAGGCATAAAGCTCTGCAAGGAAAAGCTGCTTAAATGGTAACTCCCATAACAACTGAGGATTCCACAGCAGGTAAGCATTTATCTTAATGTTTAGCTCAGTTATGGATGCATTCAGTATCTTTGTTTGTGTTCTTGAGATGTGTTTTGAAGAAAGGTGGGAAATATGCATGTATGAAAGTATTCTTTCAAAGAAATAAGACCTTTTGGGCATTGATTGATTAAATATAAGCGAGTGAAACAACAGCAACCAGCCAGTATGTTCTGTGTACCCAATCATTCCATATAAACTAACCCTGCACAAAAAAAAAAAAAAAAAAAGGCATTTTCCATTCATTTTGCGTATGTTTAACTATTTTCAGCTATAATTAATTACCATGTCATGCAAACTAAATACTCAATACAATACCATAGCTTTCAAACATAATACAAATTGCAATGAAAAAATGTAATTCTAAAAGTTATTTATACTGGTTCATAGTAAATGCCATGTTGTTGTTAACGTTGTTAAAGTTGAAAATAGCAATGCCTGAAAATAAGCTTTACTACTATAGAAAATGATTTTATTATCCTTAGCTTATTATGTTAATAGAGTTTCTGTAACTACCGTAAAGCCTGAAATATCCATGCAGAAATGAAGAAGGACTTTTCTTCCAAAAAATCAAAAAGACACCAGTTCCTTGAAGCTACAGAGTCAATTTCCTTTCTCTACTCATTCAACAGGCCAAGATCCATGCAAAAGCAATCCCTGCCTTAATGGTGGTACGTGCTATCCGCGTGGTTCGTTTTACATCTGTACATGTTTGCCAGGTTTCAACGGCGAGCAGTGTGAATTAGGTAAGCTGATGCAATCTAGGCACTTACTGAGTATAAAACCTTCATGAGATCTGCAGAAGTGTTGTGTTTTGAAGTCAAGGAATATATAGACATTTGAAAAATTCTATAGTGAGGTTTTATTAAGAAGAGAACAATAAAGAGAAGGAGGTCCCCTTATACCCCTTTTCTTTCTTCTCTTAGACTGGACAAATATGTACACACACACAAATGTAAGAGTTGTAAATGAACTACACGACCTAAAATTCATTGCATTAAATTCATGAATACATCGCATAAAACCAGATAAGAATTAATATTTGGGATAGTTCTTGGGATAGTTTTTAAGATCTCAGGAGTCAGAGTACAAGATATAAAATTGTGGATCAGTAATGGCATATTTCCTAAGGAAACTGCTGCTTGGCTTGTGGATGAAGAGGAAGGAAGATCAGGCATAGTGAAATCAGTTATCATGCAAATAAACCATTCCCTTGGATCTTTTGCAATAATTCTGGATTATCATAGAATCATAGAATAGTTAGGGTTGGAAAGGACTTTAAGATCATCTAGTTCCAACCCCCCTACCATGGGCAGGGACATCTCCCACTAAACCATGTCACCCAAGGCTCTGTCCAACCTGGCCTTGAATACCACCAGGGATGGAGGGATTGAATTTGTCCTAGTATGACTAGGTCTGAAGAACATTTCCCTTCTAGGAAGGTGGTGGATTATGAAAACTCTTTTATCTTTATGTTGTAGATATTGATGAATGTCAGTCTAATCCTTGCCGGAATGGAGCCACGTGTATAGATGGCCTCAATACCTTTACTTGCTTGTGTCTGCCGAGCTATATAGGTGCTCTTTGTGAACAAGGTAAGGTGTATTCTTTAATCCATGGTGATTGAGGTCATCCCTTTCCATCTCAGCACTCTTCTGGAGAAACTAGGCAAACCCTTCTAAAAATGAGAGGATGGAAGAAACAGTAAAAATGTGGGGAGACATCAGTGGTGAGGATAGATTACAATTTTTGAGTATGTTAGACTCCCATGATTTGTGGCTCAGGAGTTTTTGCTTAGGGTTGCAACTGCACCACCTTTTGCAGATGGATGACAGCAAACTCTATCCAACTGCTAACCTGACTGGAAGTAACGTTCCTGCTGTACCAAATATAAATGGTTATAGTGGGGAGTTTCTGTGCCAAAATAACAGCCACACAGTTTTCAGGGGGCTCCAAGGCAAGCACAGCCTGCCTCTATTGTCTTGCACATTACACGGAAGACACATAGCAACATTCTCTCATTACTGTAGTGATGCTTGTAGGATAATGTGTGGGAGTAGACTTATTCTTTGATCAAGCTTCTCTCTTAAAAAATAATACATGGTGTGAAAGACATATCAGAACCCATCACTTCCAACAAGCTTTACTGAGAAGAAGGAATAGTCTACTGAATATGTTAGATTATATACCCATCCACTGGGGACCATCGCGTTGATGACTTCATCCCAGAATTTTCAAACTGATTTGTTCTGTGATTATTTTAGGGAAAGTAGGTACAGAATCACAACTACAAGGAAGTGATAAAAGGCTTTTGAACTAGACAGCAGAAATCAGATTAAATATCCAAGTTTCTGTAATTGTTAGAGCATTGCCTGCAAAAAATCCCACTGTACTTGCAAGAAATATTTACAGTTACAGTACAAGATGATTACTCAATACATTCATGTAGAGGGACTAGCAGGGTAGCAAAATCTGTTCTGTCAGTAAAATTAATGAAGGAATTTCTATGGGAAAAATAAATGGTGTTTTAAAGGATACCTTCCAAAGCTTGTGAAAATACTTCTTTCCTTCAGCTGGATGGTTTTGGTCACAGGTGAATGAACTAGACCTTTGAATTTGTTTAATTAACATTGGGGGCTTTTTCATGGATTTTGCTCATCTTCAGTGAAAGGCAGTTTGCAAACTCTTCCAGCTCAACCCATAGAGATTCGTTTGTTAGAGCTGAGAACTCTTGAAGCTGATCAACTCCTGTGCTTTTCATAGTTTAACTTTTTCAGTAGACTGCCTAATTTTGTAATTTGAAAGTGCTTTCCCAATCTGTTCTCCCGAATCATAAACTGACAGTGTTTTCACAACAAAAGAAATAAATGTTCTCACTCTCTTCCTCCTCCCCCTCATTCCAGCAAATCCATAATAAAGAGTAGCTCTGAGTACCATGGTAGCTTTCAGCTGCCTTTTATGACCAACCTGAGAATGCATTTTAGGTGGTTAATGGGAACATTTCCTCATTTGTCAATCAGAACCAGAGCCCTGCTCGCTCAGCTTTGGAATTTAAATTTCCTCCACTTAAAGTCCTACAGTGGTTTGGAACTTAGGAAAAGCACTTAGTGCCAAATTTCCACGCCACCAGACAAAATAAAACAGTGTTGGCAATTCAGACACGGCTGTCTGGCAAGCAGGTTTTATTTCAAGGCACCAGTCCTGACCTCACTAGATTTAAAGACCAGTCAGGACGACAGAATATGTACCTTGGTGCCATAGGAAAGGTGGAGTTGCGCACACTGAGATTATATTTCATTACTTCTGCAGTTTTTTTCCTCCTATTTATACTATTTGTTTTAGAAAGCTTTGAAAAAAGCAAAGTGGAAGACCTGTCTTAGGCACAGTGCTGAGTATCCAAAATGCCATGGGAGGCAATGATAGCAGTGAACATGCATTGCCCCTGGAAACGAAGCTCAAAGTAGGGGACAATTCCACCATGTTCAGGTCCCACAACACTGGTGTAGAAAAAACAGAGAGCTCAGAATTTTACCGAAATGCCCCCATGAGACTTTTCTAGTCTAAGGGATCTTCAGCTGATGCGTTATGCCTATGTCAGTGTTAGGAGGGGTTGTGACAACAGGACAGTGCAGCTTCACATCAGGAAGCTCGTGCAGGAGGTACAAGTTAGAGAAGCCTTCAGGGTGATTCAAAATAGGGTGAGGGAATGCAGTCCTGAGACTCAGCGAGATGTAACTGGCTCCTTTACAGATGTTTCTCTTGCCAAGTGGAAACAGTGCAGCAGACAATCTGCGCTTAGGAACTTCTTCCTGAAAAGATCTAAAGTGGTCTGATACTAGAAATAGAGCAGCTGAGGGTGTTTCTTTTTTAAACTTGATTGGTAGCTCAGTAAGCCAGCATCACTTCTGGTTCACACTAGATTAAAAGTAAGTAGAGTACCTCTGGGTAGATAGTACCCGTTTTTGCCCACCACATGTATCTTTTCAAAGTACAGATGCATATTTTGCATGTCCTTGGTGACATTTGAACAACACTTCTTAAAATGCAGAAATATCCCAAGAACACTTTTCCAAAGTATGACTGCAGGCTGCAGTAGATCTTGATGTGAATCTTACTCTGGGAAAGTCACCAGTCTTTCCATTGTCATCCCTCTGTGAAAAGCACTAATGAGAGCTCTCAGAGCCCAGATAAAAGTTCTTTATGATAACTGGATGAGCACCTGTTTAGATTTTCCTCTTCATTCCTTCCTTTTCTTTTTCTCCTTTTGCTATTCTGACTGGTGTCTACCTGCTTTCAAGGAACAGTGTTTGTGTTTTAAACTTCAAGTTTGGCTTTCTTGGCTGCAGGATCTCTGCAGGCGCACCTAGGCTAGCCTGTTTAACAAATGCAGCTGCATGCATGGGCTTGTGTGCCAAAAAGGCACATATGTGTTTGTTATGGGACATGCTTCTTTGGGATAATGCAAGCAGCTGTTCTCTTCCAGTCTCTGAAAACAAAAAAAAAATGGGTGTTTTTAAAAAACATACCAGGAAGAATGTTTCCTTACAAACCAAGTTCATTGTTCCACTGTCTCTGATTATTCCAGTCTCATTTGATTCACTTTGTTCCCAGAGCATGGTAGCTTGGGATGGAAGCATTTGAGAAGGTCTCAGCAGAGATATTTGCTGAAAACAGATGGTCTGTAACTGATGTATTTCAGCGGAAAAGAGTTTATTTTGAATATTTCATAGGGAAAGGGGTTTCTCCTCAAGATGTGTGGGCTAAAGGGCATTAGGCATTTGTTCATTAGCTGAAGCACACAGTCAGAAAGAAAATTCACCACTAAGACTCTCATTATGTTCTAGTACCTATGTGTTCAGTCTTTATTTTCTTGAAGACTCTAATGGAGTTTCTTTAAAGACAATGGACCTATTGCCAGCAGCTTATTGCAGCTGTTGAAAAAGTGTATCTATGTATTAAACTTACAGAGAGATTTTTTTCTTAATGCAGTGTTTAGAGAGATTGTTGCACACATACAATTCCAGTTACAGAGAACAGAAACTGTGTAAGTAACTCCTTGCACACATCACTAAGAAAGCCTGGAAATTGTCATAAATCTTAAGACTAGCCAGGCAACTTTTAAAACACCATAAATATGGCAAGCAGGGTTTCTTTCCATCACGTTCTGGAAAAAGGTTACGGAAATGTGTGATTACCTCCCTGGATAAATATACAATGAACATGGAGTATTGTATTCAGTAAGTGCTTGCACCTAGTCTGTTCACAGGTGATTGGGTCAGAAAATTTATAGCCACCTGCAATTAGACTTTATTGGTTCAGTAAAGGCATTAAAACCTTATACCCATATGGAGGCCTTACCTTTCTGTAAAAAAAAATCCCTTTGAGGATTTTTAATGTAATAAGATACACACACAGGACAAAGTACTGCAGAGATGAAACAGTCCCCACATTTTTATTTGCCTCTTTTGCCTTTTCATGCTCTAGCCTCCTGACTCTCCCTTTCCTCATTCCTTTTTCCTCTTTTGTCATTAATCTATCCCCTGAAAAAAAAACCCAAACAAATCAACAATCCCCCCCTCAAGCCAAAATAACCCTAAAACTTCTCTTGGCTTTCTAAAATTCCTGTGTATTTTGTAGCCTTCAGACCTGGTTTTTCTGTCTTTGTAGATTTAGGCTACAAACAGGTGCAGGAGTTATTCACCATTTCCCTTTTGGAAAATAACGTGCCATATATGGTAAGAAGGAGGGGTTGTATGTGCACTGCAGTGCATGAATTGCAACTAAGAGTATCTATGTCACTGTCCAGCATCTTCTACCTTAAGAAAAGAAACTTTATTATTTATGATTCATGCTCAGGCCATTATATCTCATTCTTTGAACTAAGTCTTCTAGGTTTTGTGTTTTCCAGCCTCTTTGCCTCCCCTGTTTGCCTTTCAGCAGATCTCCTGTGTTGTGTACTTCTTCCCTAGTAGAGGTCAGGGAAAGCTTGCTTTGAATAGCCTGGAAATGCTCTCTGGCCATGATTTTCTCAGCATGCAGTGCTGCTTGTTATTATCTGACTTCTTTCCTGTGGGACAAGGCAGTCCCTGAGCAAGATGAATAATAAAACCTTAAGAGCCTTCACAAAGGACATAGCACTGTTAGTCAACACCGTATGGTTAAACAAATGTTCTAGAAAGCCAGAGGCAGACTAAACTTTAAAATGGCCTAGATGCCAGAGATTAAAGCATCCTGTACCTCACACAGCATACAAAGAAGGAAAAGATAAAAAACTAAGAAGCTGGTAGTATAGATTACATTCCTTTTTCATAGCTGGGATTACTCAAAGCACAAGCAGTTTTCTACAGCTTAACTTGTTGAAGGGAGATAATCACTGTAAGCTCTATTATGCCTTTGCATTTGGTACATTTATGTCTGTACTGATAACTTTCAGAAAATGTTTTTTGATAACAGGCTCCTAAGACAATGATTTCAGTGTTATTGGCATTACCAGAAATTGTCAGAGAAATTCTGGTAAGACTCTGAAGTGATATGTTTCTGTTTTTAAACCCAGTTATGTACATGTACAGTTTAGTTTTTATCTGGGAAGATTTAAATCTTAAGAAAAAAAATATATACACTTTGTGCTTCAGAATGTGAATGTCCTCTTCCTGCTACAAATTAAGAACCAGCCTTGTGTTGTGAGAAAAATTATTACACAGTTGTCTTTCAGTTGGTAGCTGCTCAAACCTAAGAAATATTATTGGTAAAGAATTTTCAATCATATATCCTTGGCATGTAGTATTCAGCTTTTTCTGTACTATATGCAGAAAGATCCCCTTTGGCCAAAGCATGGTATTGGCTATTGCCTATATTGACTCACTGAAAATAAGAAATCCAATTTCATACCCAGAATGTATCTACACTTCTGGAACGGTTGCTTTCAGGCATGGGCTTGTTTGGGGATTGATGAAACTTGTTGGGCATTTCATTTATCCAGAGCTATGGACTGAAGATATAGTGAATTTGCCCACATACAGCACAATTTTATCAGTGGAAGTTCGCAAGTTGCCAGTCACACTTATACCCTTTACATAAGTAATGTTCTTGCAGCTTGTACTGTAAGTGGTTAAATAGAACTACCTGAAAATGTAGTGAGGTCTCAAGGATGAGTGTTGAAGGTTTGCATTTGTACTACTTAATGGGTGGCTATCTTCTTGAATGTTTGCCCTGTGGAAAATCCATCTACTTGCATGGGACATGCCTGTGTTTCACACCCATTGACAGTGATTTGTTTGCTTGTCACAGACACGGAGACCTGTGATTATGGCTGGCACAAGTTCCAAGGACAGTGTTACAAATACTTTGCCCATCGGCGTACGTGGGACACGGCTGAACGGGAATGCCGTCTCCAGGGAGCACATTTGACAAGCATCTTGTCTCATGAGGAGCAGATCTTTGTGAACCGTACGTACTGTTAGGATTCCTCTAAACAAGAGCAGGCTTTGAGGACTCAGAGCTAGTGAAATATCATCCTGATCACTCAGCCTTTTACATCTTCATCTTAAAATATACTTTTAGAATGTTTAAAAGGCACACTTTGAGTTCTTCTTGTTTACTTTTGCAACCAAAGCAAGCTCCCTATCACTATTAAGTCATTATATGTTACATTGAAAGCACTTTGGTTTTGAGGATGAGAACAAGAACTGGGGTTTTGGCACTGAAAACTGATGAAGCCTTTTTTATTTTGAAGGCTTTGGATAGTTTATGCACCTGATATTAATGACCACACTACCACATATTGTATTAAGTAGGCATAAAGAAGTAGTTCCTATATGTTTTGTTGCACAATCTAGACAATACTGGTCATAGCTTAAACAAAACTTGAAAAATGTAGATTAAAATATGTGCATTTTTTTTTCTTTTTTTTTTTTTTTTGACTTCCTCTCACATACACCCAGGTAGGAAACATATCTGTCTTCGTAAGGCGATGCCATCAGGAGGGAAGAGACTGGTTTGTTACAAACTGTTAGATAAGAACCTGCATTTTTATAGACACCCCAAAATAAAATTGAAAAGTCAAAAACCAGTCTGTAAATAATTGTTTGCATAATGAGTGGGAGAACCTTAAGAACATGATCTCTGATTCATTCTGTGCAAATTCTTTTAATTTTCTTTGGTGAAGTCTCTTCCATTTATGGGAAGGTTAATAAAAATATCCTTCTGGTTCCTTAGGCATTGGGCATGACTACCAGTGGATTGGCCTCAATGACAAGATGTTTGAGCGCGATTTCCGCTGGACTGATGGTAGCCCGCTGGTAAGATGCCTTTGAAATGAAATCACTTGTTCATTTCTTTTTGTGATGGCTTATCAATTCCCACCAGCAAAGAGGGAAGCTGTATGAAAAAATGCAGTCACTAAATATACACCCAAGCAAACAGCCAGGAAACTTTTGTTCTGAGATAGCTACTATTTGGTGGCATAGTACTGAAATCTTATTCTTAGTTCTTACTATTTTATATGTGGGAGCTCTCAAAGCTTCCAAACAGAAAAAAAAGTCAAGCCTGAGACTGCAATTTAGAGGTCTCTGCTAGAGCTGGCTTGTACTTTTCTGGTCCTATACAAGGACTGATGTGACAATTCTTCTCTCTGCTCTGTATATGGAGCAAGATGTTTTTTCAGATGAGGATATGACATTCAAGCTCTTGTGTTTGCTGGGTCTGTGAAAGTGTACAAAGGAGCTTCTCAAGTATTGCTGGAGATTGTTCTAGTTTGTATGGCAGTTCCACATCTAGAATAGAGAAGCAGCCATCCTCAGGTGGTTCAGGAGGCGTGTAACGAATAATCTGTTCATAAAAAGTTAAGATGCTGTTGATATCTCTTATTGCCTTAAAACAACAAGGAAAATCAGCAGAAGGAAAGGGAGAACGCTCTCTACCAACAGTTAACTGACCTACATAAAAGAGCTGATAGATAGAGGAAATGATTGAGCTTTTTCCAACTCAAAACAGGCTGTTCTGTAGAGTAGACAGGTGATTTGTTGCTATTTAGTACCCACTGAAAAACACTACATAAAAAACCAACCAACCAAATGAACAAACTGGTCATGCTTATTTTCTTTTCCAGTTGTGAATTCTTCTTAAAGAAAGCATCTGGAAACACATACGCACATTCTCACACATGCACGCAATGATCATTTCTGCATACCATGTGGCTACAACTTATGGAGAAAGACACCTAAGGCAAAACAGGCTTTGTTTATTACCATTTCATGCAAACAACCAGAGTTTTAAAGTCCTATGAAGTGACTTATAAAAAAGCCATTTCTTAGGGAAACTATCATGTTGTCAGGTGACAACACAGGGGAAAAGAAAAAGATAACAAAATATTTTGTTGCCCTGACTGATGGCTCAGTGCGTCTGTGCTAGTATCAATGCACTCATTTGTGCTTGGAGCCACAAAGTCTTGCAGGATGTAGCAGAAGAGTTTAATTTAATCATTTTATCTTCCCTGTCCTCGTGTATTTTGCGGAGCACAAGGTGGGTGGTGACCTTGAACTGTACTCATTCGGGGTGAGTGATTCTCTGTCTCCTCATGAGTGTTCTTTCACCTCACTGGCTGTAATAGGCACCCACTTGAGCTTGGTTTAGGTCTGGTTGGCGCTCAGGGGTGGTTGAAACTATATGCAGTAGTTGGTCAAGGAGTCTATGCTTCACTAAGGGATCTGAAATTAGGTGAGATGAAATTGGGTATAAATGTAGTGCCTGAAGCGGCAGCCTATCTTACTCTTGGAAATGTAAAACAAGATACATGCTCATATACTCCAAAGACAAATTTGGCATGTCACTGACTGATTATTTCAAGGAAATTAAAATTAAGGCTGGGATTTATTTATTTATTTATTTATTTTATTCAGGTTAGTGGGCAAATGTAGTATTAAATTTTTACTTTAATTTTCAATATTATGAAATGAAGATATTTAAGAACAAAGTAAGACCATCTGTCAAACAGATTTCTCATTCAATTGATATTTTTTTCCACTTTTATTTTTAACAACTTCCCCTCTGCCTCTTCCTTCGGAAACAATTTAGTTGTCTCTTGAAATCACTTATGTTTATTGCTTCAATAGCTTTCCCTCATAACTTACTCCATATGGTTTCTGGATACTATGGTTCTGAGCAGCTTCCTCATTTGCTCCTGTTCCCTAGCTTTTAATTCATTTTTTATACTTTGTAACCACTCTTCTGGTTACAGTGCTTTATTGCTTCTTTAATAATTAATATGAATACCATGTATTAAATATATCTGCCTCAAATGTGTTTTCCTGAATGTGTTTAAATTTCAATGAATTTGAATGCTGTGTGTGTCAAAATGTTGCATTGTTTATGTATTTGCAAGTTAAGAGCAGTCATGACAGCATTAAATGCATTAATATAACTTGTGATCATAAAAATCAGAATTCGCTCTACACTCAGGTTCTAACGTGAATGTCTGAGATTAGAGGCAGCTCATGCATATAGCAAAAATCTAAATCTAAATAACTCTTGTGCTCTAGCTATCAGGGAGCGTCTGTAAGTCAGCTGTTTCTAACTTTGTTGCCCAGCTCCATGCTTTCTCCAACATTATATTATCTACCTACAATTCTATTCAACATTTCTGGCATAGAGGTAATTATTTCATCTGCTGAGGATTCCCCTGATGCACGAGTTTTCATAGAGATACTATCAGAAAAGTCATTATATTCTTAGGTAGATTGTGTCATTTAGAAGTGATGTACATTCATCTTTATCTTGATACTTGTTCAAGTTTTCTGCCTATACAGCTTGGTTCCATCTGAAAGTCATGCTTACATGATTTTATTAGGTTTTGGATTAAAAGAAAAAACTTAATTCTGATGCTTTGTTTTTTTGTTATAAGAATAAAAAACAGCAGCAGCAACAGTAAAATATATTGTGAATGAAACTGTGGGCTCAGTGTGCAGTTGGCCCAGCTTTTTTTCTGAACCATTAGAAAAAAACTCAAACCAACCCAAGAATTAGGAATCATTGAACCACAGGCTCCACCACTGGAGATTATGGAACAAGGCTTGCATTACTTTGGTACTCATTTCCCATGGATGTAATGAAACCAACAACTAAAATATTCAATTGAAAGGAACTCTTTTGCCAAGTGTTGGCATGTATTTTATTCGCAATTTTTGGAAAAGGGATCAAATAACTTTTTTGTTTTCTTTTCTTTCCACGTAAAAGGTAGTTCAAGCAATGAATTCAGTGGAAGGGAATTACTCATTCTTTGACGTTTTCAGCTCATGCTAAGTTGTGTTTCTTGAAATTTTTTAAACTGAAGCTAAGAGACAGTCACCATCAAATACTATAGTTGGACAAAGGATGTACATGAGTTCCTTAGTGGAGACCAACAAATGTACTTCCAAGTGCATTGCACATTGTCTTTAACTACAGTGAGCTATTGGATACACATGCCCACTTAGCTGCTTTAGAGTCACATACAGCATTGGCACATAAATCTGCTGCCTCACTTCTTTTGGTTCCCAAAATCCAGGGAGCACGCTTCTTGTCAATTCATGTGAGATTAGAGCGATAAACTCACCTTTGCCATTGGCCTAGTACTGTGAGAAAACTTTAATTCTCAGATGAGGTTGTGGAAATTTCCCTTACCTCATGAATCAGGGGATGATAGTTTCACCAATCAAATAAACAAGAACCATTCAATTTTATGTGCAGTGTCCAGAGGAGATCAATTCATACCCCTTCAGTGTTATGGGAAGTTTGTTTGTGTTTTAAGGTATGTGGGCAATGTGACCAAAGTGAGCATATAGAATTAAGATTCTTACTGGGAAACCTAAAATTAATATAAAGTACTCTTGATACGCTCACAGCCCTACTGAAAACAGGCAATCATTTCAGGTGCCTGGTAGTGGACTATAGTGGACTAGTGACTATAGTGGAACTATAGTCAGCCACTTTTGGCATTTTGACATTCTTTTTTCTATAGAAAATCTGGCTGTTAGCAATTCATCAAAAGCAGAAGCAGTCAAAATCCCCTCTACTCCTGAGTGTTTTTCATGTATCAACTGGAATTTATGTTTAACTTGCAAAAATATTGGCAGTAAGCAAGTCTTGGAATAAATGGAGAATGATCTTGTAAATACATGCTCTGATCCTCAAGGAAAATGTTGGTGTCTTGAATAATGAAGCAAGTGCAATCAGATTCAGTGAGAAAGCAATGAGTTATATTTAAAACCTTTTTGGTCCACATGACATTTGTTCATATCTGTCTGCCTGTTTTTCATAGCAGGAACTTTTAAGACAAGGAAAATTTTCCTAACAAAATAGAAATGGCACACTCTACATTCATAATACTGTAGGGTCTGTTCCTGCAAAAAGAACTTGAGGAGACTTTTTGGTCTACCACACTGCAGTGTTTGATGCAGTTACCTGTGTGCTTTTAGGGGATTTTGGCAGATACATTTCTTAGTTGTAAAGTGGTTTTTAATTTAAAACTGCTCAGGAGTTTTCTGCCTTTCAGGCAAAATAGCATCATCTTATGCGATAGATTGAGCTGTTCAGATACAGTTTCACCATTTCCTGGTAAAAGACACCTTTTCAGCATGCTGCATCCAAACAGACTGGGGTTGAAAATTGCAAAGTAACATGAATAAAGTAGCTCTGTCATACCTCTCATGCCCTGAAGTCAGTCCAGGTGCTACTTTTCCATAAACAAATTTCTTTCCAGGTAACTGATATTTAATTTCATTGAATTTTATTGGCCAGGCCAATTTGATTATATTTGTCTCTTTTGCAATTTATTAAAAAAAAAAAAAAAAAAAAAAAACCAAATTGAGAGCTTCTTGGCTAAGGTCAGAGCGCTTCCTCAAAGGAGCTCCTTGGCTAAGATTAGGCTACCTTGTCCAATATGCAGAGCAAAATAATCTATAATTATGCTAAACTGTGGAATACATTGCTGGCCACCCGTATGAAACTAATTTGTTCTGATTTGCTGTACTGTATCCCTATGGCATGAAGCAGTCTTTTCTCATCTACAATGTGTTCCTGCCCTCTCTCTCTTTTTTCTTTCTCTCCTCCCCCTCCCCCCCCCCCCCTTTATTTTTCCTTTTATTTTTTCTGGTTTTGAAAGAAATTATTTTTCAGTGTTCCCAGTGGTTGGGAGAGGTGGATTCATGTTGATGGACCACATCAAAAACACTTTGGCAGCAGCAACAGTTCCCTTTTTATATTAAGGGAAAAGAGCTGATTGCAGCTGTGTTAGTACAACACAAAAAGTGAATGCTTTTTTGGGAATCCTAGATCCTCGCGTGTGGTGCACGTTCAGTGAGAACTAGAGATTAGGGGGACAGCCACCAGCATGAGCTGGGAATGCCAGCAACATCCAAGATTGCACTGGACCAGTAGGAAGGGAATTTGTAAGCTGCGAAGTTTAGCGTATCTAATCATTAACTACAGATAATTTGTCTTAAAGGGGAAGGTAGTGAGAAGAGGTACTAAAGTGTGTTCAAAGAACTCACAGCATCCCAAAGGTTTTAGAGCTTCATTATTCATTACTTCCTGAAAATCAAGCTAATTTCTGCTTGAGACCTTTCAAGTATGATTACACTGACAGATGCAAGAGGCAGAAGAAATAATATAGCATTTTAAAGGAGTATGTTTTGTTGGATCTCCTTTTTTTTTTATTGCGGCGTAGTTTCTCGGCCAATCCGTTGGCATTTTGTGTGGGAAAGCATTAGTTCTCCTCTGATTTACAGTCTACACAGGAATGAAAATGGATATATGTAAGACTTTGTTTACATTAAAAAAATTACAGAATCAAAACTGTACTTACAATTTTCTGTAGACTTTTCTCTCAGAATTTCTGTGATAGTGAACAATTCTTTAAGGATGAATCACAGTCAATTTTCATCCCATAACTATCATACAAAGTTTTAAGCAATGAAAGCAAGTACATTTGGGAAAAACCACAGTGATATAGGAAAAGAAAGCAAAGCCTAAATCTTCACACAACTATGTGAAAAGAGGAATTTGTCCGTGTCTACTTGGATCTTTGTATCCTTTCAATTTGATGTAACTCAGACTACAAAATAACAAAACTTACACTATCAGTAGAGACATTTAATAATTGGCTTGGTCAAACAAAGAGTGAATAGAATGTGACATTTGAAAATATCTTAGGAAATTGAATTTAAATAATTCACTTAGTTCTGTGAATAGCAACTTTTACAGCTGTAAAGCACACCCATCCAAATAGAAAAAATGTGGTTGCTTTTGGCAACTTCTCCATTGTATTTGGATTGCTGGTGTTTCTCTGTTAAGGACCCTTGTGAGGAGGCACAGCCAGTGAAGGAGTCTTTTCGAGCTATTCATGTTACTGATTAAGGCATATGGCTACTTGGGGTTTTGCCTTGGGCCTCTGTCTCACAAGGGGAGTTATTCATATCCTTCGAAAATGCTGTTGATAATTAGTGTTTTGTAGGGCGGTGAGCTCACTCCCATTACATAAGATTAGTGCTGTAAAAAGGAGCTGGCTAGTGTCTGTGGCCAGATTGTCTGTCACTTGGAGAATGCTACCAGCTAGGAAAGTAATGGGGCATATTGCCACTTTTAAAACTGTCAAGAGACTCTATGTTAGTTTTAATTCCCTTCAGCATAGGAGCATTTATGCTTTGTGTTTTGCAATGCTAGACCTCGGGTTGTCAGTGTTAGGTAGCTACATTAAAAAAAAAACCAAACAACAAAACCAAGAGGAAAACAAAACAGAAATTTATGTTTAATTCTGGCAAAAAATAAAGCCCTCTCCTTTCCTGCATTTATTGTTCAGTGAATCAGAATGCTTTAACTTGAGCAAATATGTAACTTCACCCCTCTCAAAAAGAGTAACTTTATTGAACACGAAAACCTTCAAAAGGCATATAGTATTGTAGGGAAGGGGCCTGCCTCTGAGGGTTAAATAAAGCAAACAAACTAAAAAGTACTGTAGTCAGCTGGAAACAAAAAGCTTATTGTGCCCATGTCCCACAGGATCCTTGGAGAAGGAGATTTTAAATTTACCAAATTTTTGGTTTTGTGCTGCAGCCAGTTATTACAGCCTCTTTGTAAGATGTTCATTTGACCTGCATTTAAATGGAGAACTATATAATGTTATTAATGGCAGGTATATTTTTAGTTCAGTATATCACAGGCAGTAAGGAGAGCCTCTTGGACAAAGTGGAGTTTTGTCTCATTTTTCCAGGAGGGTCAGCAGTTACTTCAGAGCCTCGTTATGGTTGGCTCTGGGCTAAAACTCTTGGACAGCTTCAAACTTGCAGTAATTGTTGACATAAATGACAAAGTGCAAGATTTTCCCTTTTTCAGTGGCTCTCCTGGTAGTTGTGCACAAAAAGAATAAGTCACACCCCAACACAATTTCCATCATGCTGATAATACATAATTGTATTAGTGTGATTTCCAAAGAACTTGTATTATACCAGCCAAAATTTAACACTCTACAATTATTCACTTCCACAGTAAAACACCTGAACATTAGCAAGAAAATTTCACCAGCTTTTTGCCACTCATTTTTCGGTCTCTGTATGATGGTGCTTTCTGACAGCCAAGCGCGCACAGCGTAACCGCAGAATTGAACCGTACTGTGTATGATGATGGAAGTTATTACACTAAGGAGAGTGGTACAGAGCAGATACAAGCCAATGGAGTTGTGTCCATTGGCTTCAATTTGCTTTTAAAGAGTTAATAAAAAGCATATTTTCTGTATAATTATTATTTTTAAACTGCTCAAAGTGGGTAGCTGGGCTCAGAAGTGAGTAGACATTGCCATCTAGTGGGTATTCCTTGCCATACTTAGTAGTCTCGCAGAAATGTTATCACGCTATGGTGTTGTTTTAAATTAATGACAAAAAGTTAGTCATCTACTCCATAACACCATCAACTCCCCTCCCAAAATATGTGACTGATACTGCTTTTATGTTTCAGCTCCATCAGCTGGCCTGTTTCACTTGTGTTGTTTGCGTTCCTTAGATTTCTTTCCCAAATTTATTTTTCCTTAGATGTTACTGCTTATTCAATCTGCAATCAATCAGTGATTGTGAATATTCATAGGTATAAATGAGTTTATGTTATTCAGAGTCTTTTTTTTTTTCCCAACTATTGCATAGGAAATCAAAGAGTTTTTCGATAAATCCCACTGCTCTGTTACCAAAAAAACTCTTTCAAGTGAAATCTTTCACAAAGGTCGTTAGCAAAGGTCCTTCTGGGATTTTGTCTTGCTCACAGTGTGCTGGTTGCCTGCCTCATCCAAATCCTGCCAGTTTCCCAAATCATAGAATCATAGAATAGTTAATGTTGGAAAGGACCTTAAGATCATCTAGTTCCAACCCCCCTGGCACAGGCAGGGACACCTCCCACTAAACCATGCCACACAAGCCTCTGTCCAACTCGGCCTTGAACACTGCGAGCGATGGAGCATTCACAACTTCCCTGGGCAAACCCATTCCAGTGCCTCATCACCCTTACAGTAAAGAATTTCTTCCTCATATCCAATCTAAATTTCCCCTGTTCAAGTTTGAACTCATTACCCCTTGTCCTCTCACTACAGTCTCTCATGAAGAGTCCCTCCGCACCATCCCTATAGGCCCCCTTCAGATCTTGGAAGGCTGCTATGAGGTCTCCACGCAGCCTTCTCTTCTCCAGGCTGAACAGCCCCAACTTTCTCAGCCTATCTTCATATGGGAGGTGCTCCAGTCCCCTGATCATCCTCGTGGCCCTCCTTTGGACTTGTTCCAACAGTTCCATGTTCTTTTTATGTTGAGTACATCAGAGCTGCACACAATACTCCAAGTGAGGTCTCACAAGAGTGGCGTAGAGGGGCAGGATCACCTCCCTCGACCTGCTGGTCCCACTCCTTTTGTTGCAGCCCAGGATACGGTTGGCTTTCTGGGCTGCAAGTGCACACTGCCGGCTCATGTTCATTTTTTCATCAACCACCACCCCCAAGTCCTTCTCAGCAGGGCTGCTCTGAATCTCTTTTCTGCCCAACCTGTAGCTGTGCCTGGGATTGCTCTGACCCAGCTGTAGGACCCCATGCAAATAAAGCTCAGATTAAGTGTGGGGGAGATTAAGTTGAGGGAAGCCATTCAACTATGATCCAAAAAATATCAGGCTCAGAAGATGTGGGTTTTGTGTGTACTTCTATATATGTGTGTACTTCTAGGTAAGTTTAAAGATAGCAGTTGTCTTCAAATAGACTAGAATCTCTCCCAGCAGAGATTTACCAACACATTTAGTTTGGTCCCTCCTGACATGACAAGTTATTTTGCCATGTGTCCTTATGGTGCATGTGATTTACGCTATTGAGTTTAGGGCACCAGCTATGTCTTTAAAGCAAGATTTTTACTTAAGCACTCACTGAATAAAGTTTTTGATCTCAAGAATACTTTTGGTGAGTTCTGTCAGACTGCTGGCATTCATAAAATTAAACAGAAAAACCCTTTGAATGGCTAGTGTGAAATTAAGTGAAGCAGAGTTTATGCTATAAGGTAGTTTCTTGTCTTTCTCAAAGTATAAACATGTTTACATACTAGGTGAACATAATGGAAGTATTTCAGACATTGCCAAATCTTCACAGTAATTTGAGTTTTTTTGTATTGAAAGGAAATGCAATCTCTTTCAAACTTCCCATGAGTGTCTCATGTAACAGAATCGTGCTGTATAACAGGATAAGCAACAAATCAGGGTTTTCTGAACTGATCCATATGCTCACTGTAACCTTGTGCTGATCTTCTTGTAGTTCAGCCAACCTATAAGGTTGGGTAATTGCCAGGACTTACTGAAAATGTGATGTAATTTTTAGCTAAGCTATCTAATTATAACACAGCCTCCACATGACAGACTTCTTTAGGGGTTTTCCTTATAAAGATTTCTAAGAATTTGTCTCCTGTTGGGAAAAAATGCACTCCTATTCATACGGAGGGTGTAAGGGGAAGGACAATAGCCAGTAAGCTTTGCAGTCATAGTTTCAGCTTGTTTAGTGATAATTATCAGGCAAAAAGTGTTCCTTCACTTTAACATGAAGTGGTACAGAGAATCCAGTCAGCCAGTCCCTATATCTTTCCTTGGTTTTTGGTCTTTTTCTTTTTACTTGCCTCATTAGTCTTGCATTAAGAAGCAATCAGATAGGAAAGCAGCCAGAATGAAAGAAAATAAAAATCACATTGCAAAGAGCAAGTGCCAAAAAGTGCCAAGACAGATTTGTACTTTAAGCTTATTTCAACATGCTGAAAGCATGCTTCCTTTTCCCAGAAGAAAACCCTTAACCCTGCAAATCCAAATAGATGTATTTCTAGTAAATTATTTCCAATCTTTAGTTAGGTACAAAAGGTTATTTATTGCCTTTAGACAATAAAGAGGTCAAGCAGTAAAGGTTTGCTTGCATCAGTAGTTTATTTTGTTGTGTTTCATTAAACACAGTGCTTGTTGACTATTTTGGAAAGCCAAATCCAGGCAATTGACCTTAGCCACTTGGTGTGCTTTTTGGAGATAAAGGAATGGCTGAAATTTCCAAATGAGTTGGAAAGCCAAGACACTGCTTTACTTGCTGATTCACCTTGGTGGTGCAAGCATCTAAAAGAGCTGAGCAGATTACTCATTAATAAGGAAATGAGTCCTTCAAATAAGGCTGCTTATCTGAAAACTAAAATAACAAATCTCCCACAAGATAAGATCTTGTTCATGATGGGAAGGCCATGCTCATTCATTTTAACTGGCAACCATCTAAATGAGAAAAGCTGGGGACAAGCCAAAAAGGTTAGCTGCTTTAGAGCTCTTCCTATAACCCTGGCTTTCTTAGATTTAATTTATGTGCAATGTCAGCCTGTCACCCAACTGGCAGATTATGGCTGTGAGTTAATTCAGTGCTGTATAAGGAAATCCTCCTCTAAAATGTGAAACTTCATAAAATGTCCTCATGGGCTTTTGTAACCATCATATCCAAGCTGCTCAGGTGAGGCAAGAGAATAAATTGTTGCTGTTTCACAGGCTGGGAATAAGCCGGCCAAATACGCTGTCTAGTGACGCGCAGGAAGCCTGAAAAACTGAACCCCATCTCAGCTGCAGCTCCAACCCATGGACCATCCATTTTCTTTCTACAGGAATTTTCAGTGCTGTTTAGCAGAGAAAGCTAGAGCAAGTAAATCTAATGTGTCATGGTGGGCTTTGGTTTAAACAAACAGACAAAAAAATGCACAAGAAAAAATAACTAATTATTACAGTATAATTTAAGGCATAAGTAACATAACAGGAGCTCCAGTTTTCAGCCTGAAATGATGGGAAGACAGACTAGTGGGGTGTCTCCAGAAGGACCAAATGAATGTACAAAGACCAAAATCCTGTCCCCAAGGCTAGGTCCTGCAGTTACGTGATTACACAGAAACCTCTTTTTTTTTTTAAAAAAAAAAAAAAAAAAAAAAAAAAAAAAAACAAAACAAAAACGACCAAACTGGTGTCTTGCCATCATGGGTGTTGAAAGTTGTGCAGAGTAGTTGGTGCAGTGGTGTCTGCCTAAGCCTTTGGTGTGCCACTTACAGCCTTTGCTGCCCTGCACTACTTCGAACTTCCCTCCTTGCAGCCACCTCAGAAAAGCACGCTTCATAGCTGGAGGAGAAAAACGTAGTGGGACAGACTTCCTTTGAAGCACATTTTGAGTCATGTACTTATTAGGATTATATGTCCTAAAACAGTCTGGAAATGCTTTGCATTTTAATCCAAGGGAAAACTTCACATGTGTCGTAGTAAAGTTACTTTAAAATCAGAGGTAGCAATAATTTTAGGTCTGTTTGTGTGATAGCCTAGTGTAAGTATTTCCACTGAGGACTAAAATGGTTTTAGGAGCTTTTATTCCATGTATTAACTTAGCATTTTAATCTGTTTACTTTTTAAGAAACGTAAGTCACATTTTATGAATGATACATCTGAAAGTATTGGTAAAGGTATTGACTGGAGCTTGGTTGCTGTTAAAAGGGTATCTTGAGCTTTATCAATTCAAACACAGTGCTCCTTAATGCAGCTTCATTGGTCTGCTGGGCAATAACAGTTCACATGAAGACATACCTTAGCAGCAAGATGACTGGAATGACACCAGAAGTTTTTGGCTTGTCTGTGAATATGGCTCATCCTTTTTGAATGTGATCTTAAAACCCAAACAAACCTGAATGGTACATGTTGCCAAGGAATTAAGTTATTTTTTCCCTTTTTTTTGTAGAATATGCTAAAAGGGAGTAATGCATTCAAATATGAGGATCTTGTGAGTCCTCACTTGGAGTATTGTGTGCAGTTCTGGTGTCCTCAATATAAAAAGGACATGGAACTGTTGGAACAAGTCCAGAGGAGGCCCATGAGGATGATCAGGGGACTGGAGCACCTCCCATATGAAGATAGGCTGAGAAAGTTGGGGCTGTTCAGCCTGGAGAAGAGAAGGCTGTGTGGAGACCTTATGGCAACCTTCCAGTATCTGAAGGGGGCCTATAGGGATGCTGGGGAGGGACTCTTCATGAGGGACTGTAGTGAGAGGAGAAGGGGTAACGGGTTGAAACCTAAACAGGGAAAGTTTAGATTGGATATGAGGAAGAAATTCTTTACTGTAAGGGTGGTGAGGCACTGGAATGGTTTGCCCAGGGAAGTTGTGAATGCTCCGTTGCTGGCGGTGTTCAAGGCTGTGTTGGACAGAGCCTTGGGTTGCATGGTTTAGGGGGAGGTAACCCTGCCTGTGGCAGGGAGGTTGGAACTAGATGATCTTAAGGTCCTTTCCAACCCTAACTATTCTATGATTCTATGATCTTAAATGACACACTTTGGAAAGGGCACCTTATTCAGGATATCTTAAGCAGTATTTCCCAGTGGAATAATTATGACCTGAATATCTTAGATGCTTACTGCACTTATTGCTAGGGTAGAGGAGTCTTCACACTTAGCACACTTGCTATGAGAGATTGTAAGGGATACCTTTGGAAACATTACAAATCACTATGTGACCTAAGGGACTTGGTTCTTTCCCATTAATTTTTTGCTGATGTAGACTTACTGGAGATACTGCTGCCACCCCTGATTTACACTAGGGTAAGTGAAAAGCAGAATCATACTCATGGTCATGCAAGAATGTAATCTGTTAAGTGGAAAGCAAAATATTAGTTTATTTGTCTAGCAACTTATTCCACTCAAACTGTGAGAATTTTTTTGTATCATTATCCCATTATCAGTGGCTAAATAAGGAATTGAAAAACTACAGAGGAGCTGGGTGGAGACCTAAGAAAGCAATTCAGCAGTCTGGCACTTCCTCTGCTAAGCAATTCTGGCACTAAACCCAAGCAATATCAGAGTTATTCAGCCAAAATAAATCTGTGCAATGACGGTATCAGATGTGAGGTAACAGCAAGTCAAGCTGGAGGATATCAGACATTCTTGAATAAACCACAGGGCCTAGATATAATCCTCTGCCGTTACACAGCAGCCCTGCCAGCAAAGCAAACACAAATTTTGGAGTCATTATGGCAAGACAAGTAAGAGCATATGGAGTCTAATATTTTGCTTAGGGTGGGAGCTGGCAAGCTGCTGAGCACCTTCAGCTCGCATGCCCCAACAGCCATTAAATATCCCTCGTTCCCACATGGTGATCCCTGTGGAAGCAAACTGCTCTCTAGTATCATTTCCACAAGAAACAGCTGCAGTGCTTCTTGAAGTCTTTCCTTTGCTGTCAGGATGGTATTGATTAAACTTTTCTACCACTAGCTTTCTTTAATTTTTCTATGTGTCCGTATATCTGGGCATATCCTTGAAGGCAATTGGATTGCCTTAAGAAGTTACTGCCCATCATCTGAGCCATGTAAACAGGCATGCATTACACTCGTGACTGAGGTCAGCAAATCTTATCAGCTGTGTTGGGCATTCATAGGTGATCACTTCTTTCTGCTCACACCACCTCTGCAACCCTTCAGACTTCCCCCACTTCCCTGGGGGGCAACTTTTTTTGCATCCTTAACTAGACCTGCTATAAAAAGGTGCTAGACCATTGGCTCAGATGCCATTACAAAATACCCTTTTGGAAAAGGGGTCTTGGAGCATGCTAAGTTACACTAATACACTCCATGCATGAGCATATTCTTTCCTCCCCCTTTTCCTTCTCCCTGTCGCAGGAGATGCACAGGGCTTGCTTTTCTTATTTTGCACTACATGTTGCAGGAAGCCTCCCACACCACTGATCTCATCTGACTCACATGTTTGGTATTTGGCTACTGTGCTTGAGAAACTCAGACTCTCATTTATAAGCTAATATGATATGCTGAATTCTGGACTTGGGTAAATGAGTTAGCATGTATTGTAGTTTAGGACTACTGGACACAGGAATGCAGAGATTGGATTAAGCTGGTTTCGCATAAAAAGGGAGATGTTTTATTAAAGGTAATAAATACAGTGCAGAACAAATTTATTTAGTTCATGATTGTTAAATTGCTTGGATAATAAAAAACCTGTGATAGGTAAGATGACACCTGGTAGGAAAAAGTTAAGTATTTAAATCAGTTTTTTCATGGTTTGATTCATTGTAAAGTAAATACTACTTGTGTGGGGTAAGTTAACTTTTTTTCTAAAATATGTTTGCCCAGGCAGTGAATAGGGGTTATTTCATAAAGTTAAGAAAATAGAAAGCTAAACTTTTATGACATTTATATGTGCCAGCTCTAGATAGAAAGATACAAGAACTGAGGAAAATATAAGCACTATAGAAACTCTGTCATTTTGACCATACAAGGGACTAGCTGCCTGGTTAATGTCTGGCATTTATGTGAATTTTAGTTGTTTCAGATTCTATTTTTATCCTTCATTAAATTCTTCTTGGATTGACACAGCAGAAATCCCAAATAAAATTGCTGAGAATAGTTTCTCAAATCTTCTTTTGCTTTTCTTTGCATAACGTTAGGCAAATCTCGAATTTCTGTGCTTCATTTGGGATCAAGATGAAACAAAAAGTGGGACAAAGATTATCCCTCCGCTGCAAGGACAGTAGGCTATATGTCCCCTACCAAGGACCACTGCATAGATTTTCAGTCAGTGTGACTCTCCATTTGTTTCTATTTTTCCTGTTTATTGACTGAAAAGACTGAATCCTCCTTAAATTTCATTCAAAAGTGACACTGTGCAATGACAAGCTTAGCCCTGCTTGGAAAAGTGCACTCTACAGTGGAATACATGTGGGTTTAGCCAGTGCATGGAGCTGTGCACAAGCCTGCAGCAGCTGGCATCCGCAGCTCTTGGTAGGGACATATCTTTAGACTGATGCAGGGCTGAAAGCTGCAGTGCTGTGGAGCTAAATAAGTGCAGATCTGCATGTAGCCATCTTGGATCCTCATGAACAAACTGCTCAAATCGATATGCCAGATCTGTGGCTCAGGTGCTGTTCTAAGAAACCATATATATATATATTTATATATTTATATATATATAAAAATATATATATATTTATGTATATTTAGCATATATATATATATGCTAAAGGTAATTTTCAGGCGTTTGAAAGATCTTTTTATTATTATTCTTTTTTCTGGTCATTGCCAACAATCAGATTTCCACTTCTAAAATTAACGCACCGGTTTCTGGTTTTATTCATATGTATCCATAGATGTCTGGAACTAGTTTTTCTACAGAGGGCAGAGGGCAGAATTTGAATCATCATTTCTAAAGCTGAAAGGCTGCTGTATATGCTCAGTCTGCCACCTAGGTCTTTTTAATGGAAATACTGATTTGCAAGGATCTAGGGGCATATTCTGACACCTTTACTTCCTTTACACCTAGTTCTGCATGTCATCCTATTGAATGACTTCATTAAATGAGATCAGAGAATAAATAATCTGAGTCTGAGAGCCTGTAATTTTACCATTTGGAAGATGTGGGCTAATGACAGTTATGTGCTGTTTACTGCATTTCCTGGCATTCCGCTTCACATCTATGTAGGAAAGAATACGTTTCAACACACTTAGGATCAGAGTTTGCTTTCCATGAATTGTGTCACTTTGTTTTGTCCATCTGACATCAGTTTACAGTAAGTGACAAGTTAGAGCAGAATATTTTTTCCCAGTAAGATAATCTGTTAATAAGAGTGGGAGGGTATTATAAATCTAGCTTTTCTTACTTCATGCTTAACAGCCTGAATCAAATGATTGAGATTGCTCTTTACCAAAGGTAATGTGTGATCTTCTGTGAAAAAGAATGTAAATACACTCCAACACCTGGAATAACAGCTTTGCTATTTTTTTTCTGCAGCAATATGAGAACTGGAGACCAAACCAGCCAGACAGCTTCTTTTCTGCTGGAGAAGACTGTGTTGTTATAATATGGCACGAGAATGGGCAGTGGAATGATGTACCATGCAATTATCACCTTACCTATACCTGCAAGAAAGGAACAGGTACAAAGTTTCCAGTAACAAGAGTGTCATTCTTTAAATCTCAGTTTTACAAAGTTAAAATGACAAATTGTAGCTTATTTCTGGTGACCAGTACAGTGAGTCCTCAACTGAGTTAGCCTCACAAAGTTATCTTCTGTCCACACATTACATCTCTACCTAATCTGTTCTTGAGTCAGGTACAAAAGTGTACACAGTTGAAACTCTTGGTAAAAACCAGGCAAATTTCTTCTTAGGTACAGATCTCAGCTAAAGAGGCCTTCATGTACCTGGCAGGCCTGCTTTACTTCTATACCATGAATATATTACCGACTCTTCTTTCCTCAAATGGCATCATTGTAAAGCATTTGGGAGGCAGAGTATTGGTAGGCACGCAGGCAGAGCAGGCTGCTGACCACTGGTATGTGGTTAGCTTTTCAGATTCATCTGCGAATACTTTTCGCCCATCAAGTAAAGCTGATCTTTGTCTTCCTCCTTTCCCAAAGCACCTCGTTAATGGCACAGCTGGAATCTGAAAAGCTCAATTGGTTTATACACTGTCTGAGCTGATACAGGAAACCCATCTGATACCAGGAGCTGTACAGAATATTTTAGGAATTGCCTCTGTCTCTTCTCAATGGGAAAGTAAGGAAGCAGCCAAAATCTTGTGCATGCTTCATTGTTCCCAATTACCATTTACAAAATTTTGTTACCATATTCTATAAGCCTTGACAGATCTGTCAGTTCTAAGTGCTTTTTAAATAGTCTATTGTTGGGGAAGACATGAGAGCTATTGAAAAGGATACCTCTTTTAAATACCTGTAATAACTTCACTAGTTTTCAGGGTTTGCAGCTTTTCAGTGAAAATTACTTCTGTGTGTGACTATGTCAACCTTTTTGGCTCAAATTTACATCAGAATTTTAAACCAAAAAGGCAATTGTAACCATACTATCTGCTGTTTTCCAGTTTTCATCGTTACTGTATTTGGTGTACAAGACTGGAGAACTACAGAAAAGACTGATCTTGCCATCCTCATTTGGCTGTGTCTCTTAGGTGTCTGAGGTTCCTTGCCATCCTCCCTTAGCCGGGGTTTAATTGTCAGTACCATATTCAGAAGTGCATTTACAAACTGATGTTTTGTGTTATGCCTTCTCTTCCTTTCAGTTGCTTGTGGTCAGCCTCCTGTTGTAGAAAATGCAAAGACCTTTGGGAAGATGAAACCCCGTTATGAGATCAACTCCCTTATCAGATATCACTGCAAAGATGGTTTCATCCAGCGTCATATTCCAACCATTCGGTGTCAAGGAAATGGAAGATGGGATATGCCTAAAATTACTTGCATGAATCGTGAGTTCTTTGAAAGCGAACCAATGCTGGATCAGACAACAGACTAATTTAGAATTAATAAGTTACAAACATAATATTTTAAGAGAAGTGCAAATCTGGTATGATATTGTGACAACAGTACTGCTCACTCTAGCTGTAGGAAAAAACATAGAGTCTTCAAAAGTAATGGAAAATGTTCCTCTTCTGTTTTTATGGAAACCACTAAGATTCTTTCAAAGTAAACAACACTCTTACAAAACCCCTGAAACCAACAGGTTCCTAATAACACTAACAATTCTTTTTGCAACTGTGGTCTAACTACGTGAGAGAGATGTTTCTCCTAACTGTAAAGTGATTGTAGTATCAGTTAATAATTTTTTAACCATCTAATTAATCAATAATAAATAGAACCATAATATGAAGTGTAGCCAGCTCTTAGTCATTAAAAAATGTTAAATTAATTTCCCTTTTTCCCTCCTTCTCATTGCAGCATCCACATACCAAAGGACTTACTCTAAGAAATACTACTATAAACATTCTTCATCAGGAAAAGGAACATTGTCAAATTCATCAAAGCACTATCATCGCTGGATCAGGACGTGGCAGGACTCAAGGCGCTGAGAGCGAAATGGTGAATGGGGATCTCCACCATTTCAGCCAAAGTCATAACTTTCTGTGCCTTTTTCTATCACTTATTAGGAGTATTATCAAATTGTTTTGAAAATATGGACTGCGGTATTCACAATGCATTTTGCAAAAACATGGTGTTTATCAGAAAATTAAAAAATAAAAAAAAAGGAGAAGTGCTTATGGGGATAAAAGGAAACCATTTCCAGCCTATAAAGATATTAGTTTTCTATATGCCATCAGTGTGGACCATTTTATGATATATACCAGCCTTCTGCAATATTTAAACAGCTCGATTTTAGCACCAATGAAAATGTAAATAAGATGATTTTAATGTGTTTGATTGTGTGTTGTTTTTAAAATCTTGTATATAAAATGAAAAGTCACACTAATTTCAGGCATATTTATGGTTAGAACGGCCTCAGAGGTCTTCAGTCATTTATGATATTGTTTTTATGTTGTTTACCTAGGCTGGAAATGGTTGAAAGAACTTCACTGACTGAAATTTGTTGTTATCAGGTGAAGATAAACACACAAGTGACATGAATTTATCTTTTTTTTTTTAAATGGGAACTGTGCCGATTCCCATCCAAGGTACAGTCTGTGTCCATGTGATGCAAAGTTTAGGTAGAGCACATATGATTCTATAGAAGTGGCATGAAGCGTGAAATAGGGACTGCAATGCGGAACATTTTTTTTTCCTGCTCTCCATTCCAGCTTCAACATTCATGAGAAAGGACTGCATGGAGGAGTTGTGTATGACAAAGAGGGCCTGTAAAAAATCCAAGTGCTAATACATTAACCTTATCAAACAGGGCCACTTTTTTAAAAGAAAGAAAAAATGGGGAAAAAAAAAATTAGAAATTACTTTCATGACATTAACCACAAGGTCTATATTACAGGTTTCTGCATTCTATAATGGAGATAGACCTGGTATTTGGGGGATTTTTTTTTTTTTTTTTGGTAAAAATAAACAAAAATCAAAAAAGGTAAATAATTTTGTATATATAACCATTTTTTAATCTTTTTATAAAGTAATGAATGTTTGTGTATGAATGCTGCAGCTGTGAAGCGTATATAAATAAATGAAGTAAGCCATACTGATTTAATTTATTGGATGTTTTTTTACCCATGCAAAGAAGATTCGAAGAGCTCACTAGTGCAGTATTGGCCCATGAGCTCCAGTTTTGGAACCATCTTTCAGTTCAACTGTTATTTCCCTAGAGAACAAATTTCCTGCTAAACAGGATCATTTGTTTGCAGTTGGATGGGTGAAAATTCTTGTAACCCACAGAAGAATCAGAATCTTGGCTTCCTAGAAAGATGTGTGTGCACAAAGAGATTATAGGCTGTAGCTGGTGCTGTGTGTACGTAGGAGTTCTCTATTATGGCTTCTTACCCTGGTCAGCTCAATGACTGATCTGGATGTGTACAGTAAGTGTAGAAGGTAACGTTTGAAACGACCTCTCCACAGAAAGGACTGTTATTTCTGCAAAGTGTCTTGCACACCTTTGGGCACAGGACAAAAAAAAAAAAAAAAAAACAAACAGTGAAAATAACAGAACAGTAAGTTCCCTATGATATACCTTTTAAAATAACATTGCAAATACAGAACAACAGGTGGGAGGTTTACACTTTTGTGTTAGTGTGGGGTTATGATGCATAAAAGTTGGAAGGGAAATGAAAACATTTGAAACCCAGCCAACATGTAAGTGTTTTTACCAGGCACAGCTGCCCATGGAATGACCTTGCCACAGCTCATTGGGAACAGTAATTGCAGTTCCAGATGACATCTCCTAAGGAATTGCAGTGACCACCCCATTGAGTGTACTCAACCCTTGTGCACTCGGTGTGGCAGTGCTCACTGGGTTGGCCGGTTCATTCCCCACCCCTCACCCCCAAACAATGCACATAATACTTTTCTCTATTTATATTATTATCTTGTATAGTGTATAACGTGAATGTCTGGGTTTTTGTGAATGAAAGTCTAAAATCTTTGTAACTTTTATATCTGCTTCTGTTTCACCAAAGAAACAAGGTCTTGCTATACTGTGACTTGTCTTGTTATTGCATGTCTTCCTGTTTAAATCTATGCAATGTGATTTTTTTCATATGAATACAATTAGACTGTCAGGTACTTCACAGTTATCATGGGCTTAATTAAGTGCCCACTGGAGTCAAAGAGAGTCAGCTGGCTGAACTTTAGTAGGTGCTGCATTTGACTTTATATGAGCAGCTCTAGGGGATATTTTAAGATATACATTGTATGTTTTGAAGTTGATTATTGCTTGTATAAGTCAAGGCTCTTTCATGAATATACAGCATTCTACACATCACTTCCCTGTACCAGAAACATACAGAACAGAAAATATATTTTAACACTTTGCAAACTTTCTCACCATATGTATAAAAAGCCCTGCATAGATTTGTTGTTTTCTTGTCTACTTGTTGGATTTTAAACAATGTTGTAAGGCATTCAGATAACATTGTGGTTGTAGTTTTAAATAGGTTAGAAACAGTGCTTATATTGATTTTTTCCCCCTCCTTCTATTACTCATAATAAAATAGGACTGACAACATTCCTTATTAAAAAAAAAAAAAAAAAAAAAAAAAGAAAGAAAACCTGTTACCCATGCTTGTTTATTTAGACAGAGAATGGAACTCTATTTGTCACTGGAAACTTTTTCTGATACTAATCTAAACCCCAAATGTTCCAATACCAACACCCTGCAAAATGCACCACAATGAGCACCTTGACTCCTTGATGTGGAACATCTCCAAACTCTGGTATGAAGAAACGTGTTGGGACTGCAGTAGAGGGATAGAAGACAAAAGTAGAGTCTTAAATACAGTTTTTCTAAGTGAGTGTTTCTTAGCTCTGCTTGCCTATCAATTTAAAACAGAATTCTTTCTTGCTTATTTTTCAGTTGCCTTGTATAT
Source organism: Ara ararauna (assembly GCA_028858755.1). NCBI lineage: Eukaryota > Metazoa > Chordata > Aves > Psittaciformes > Psittacidae > Ara > Ara ararauna. The sequence continues at coordinate 62,909,948 of CM054410.1, forward strand.
GTGGAGGAGTACATATAAAGTATGTAGCTTGTACCATGCTGTCCTGTCCCAGGTAGAAGATGACTCAAGCTGTCTGTAGACTTCATCTCTCCAGGTCAAAAATTTCTCATCGACCTCAAAATGTTTTACGATGTGGCATACCAAAATGACTGAAAAAACCCTCTGGGTTCAGTGCAGCAGTTAATGCACAGAGGCAAATGTATTCTTTCACAGAGAAAACACACAAATTTTATCACTGGTTGTAAGCAGTAACATGCATAGGACTCTGCAAGCACGCTGGTTTTCCCAGACAAATGATGGAAGGGATGAAACACTGACAAAAGCTGTTAGTACAGGTAATCCAAGAAGTGTAGTCATTGTAAGGACAGAAATATAATCCAGAAAAAGGTGCATCATCTGAACACTCCAGCAGGAGACCTGGAAGGAAACTTAAGAGCCCATGAAGCACAAATTGATGGTAAATTTTGGTTTTCACAGCAAATAAATATATTCAGGTGGGGAAGCCATCAGCTGTTTTTGCCATAAAGGCTAAGTTACTGTGTAAATGCAAATTAATAAAGAGAAATGGGACCTTGAGGTGTATTAGGAAGGAATTTATTCCAAGGAAGGGAATGGATTCACGATACCACAAAAATGCCTCAAGATTTCCAGCTGCTAATAGCCAAGAGAAATGAATTCAGGCTGGAAATGGTCCACCAGCTTGCTTCTGGGATGGTCGGAAGGGTGGAGGAGCCAAAAGGAAGACAAACACTGACTGCGGTCCTGCACAGATGCAGCAGTCCTAAAGAGCAATTACATGGCTTCTGGTTTTAAGCTCTAGAAGTTGTAGTGATGAGAAGTCACTTGCTAATTTAAGACAGGAGGTAACAGGTTTAGGAAAGGGAATAAATGGCATGGTTTTCTTCCGTAGCAGGAGAATAGCAGGAATTTTAATCCTGTGTTTCTCACACTAAAGTGTTTGGGATAATAATTACACTTAATATTCCTATGTGGTAGGGAAAAAACAAACGCAGAGGCTGGGCAGAGGGCAGATCCAGAGATCTGAAGCAGACCCAGGCAATGGATCCGTGTTTGTAAGCTCCCTGTTTCTTTGTAATGGCTTCAAAGGGGCTTTTTCCTAAGCAGGCGAGGGAATTTTTGATTCTAAAGGCAGTAGAATCCCAGGATGCTCTCTGCATGGTTAAAGCAAACCTTTAATGAGATTAGAAAAGTAGGGGTGAAAGCAGGAGGCGTTGCTGGCAGGGCTATTTTCTTGATGAATGAAAGATCAATTTGATTGTTAAAACCACACCTATTCTTCCACTGCAGCTTGCTCATCTTAAACCATGGCAGCTTCCACATATGCTCAAATCCTGACCAAGTATGTGGGAGGATAATGGGACTGGTGGTGGTCCAAGTACTCTTTCCATGTTGAGTTCTTGGTGGATGAAGAGGCAGCCCCCAGCTCCACGTGGTTGCAGAGATGGTGCTGTACCTGCATTACCAGCAGTGTAAGGTGCCTCAGAGGTGCAAGTGTCACGCTGGAGCTAATACCCTGTGTCTCCTAAAATGGCAATTAAATAGAAACATGCTCTGTTAACAAAACCTTTGGTGTATTTCAAACCATGCTGTGGCCAGGCTGGTATTTGCAGCTTGAAAATGGCTGATGTACAGGGCTGAAATGTCAGCTATGCCCCTTTGCTTTTGAGGAAAATAAAGAAGTTTTCCTCCCAGTAGGCTGAACAGGTCATGCTGCTTTTCTCATGCTTTTAGACTGTAAAGAGAATTCTAACCCATGCACAGACTCATGATCATGGAATGAGATCAATTACACCCCATGGAGCCTTGCAGAAACCATCTCCATTGGGTATCTCTGTAACAGGATCTGCAGCATGTTTCAGCAAAGGTCTGTCTGCTTGCGCTGTGCCATTGCTGGCCGGGACCAGTGGCAGACACTTCAAACATGACTGGAAGAAGTTTGGATCCCTTCTCCCCTGTGTTCTGCAGCCTGGCTCCCTCCCTGTGGCCATTTTCCAGACTGACATTTTCAAAGGCAGAGTAAGAAGGATGGAAATCAACAGAAAAAATAGTGTTATGGAAGGAAATTGTGATGTCAGAGGTGAAAATGCAGGAGGAATGATGGGAGGAAAAATACATGGGTATTGATTTGAAAATGCAAAATCAATCCATGATTAATATTGTGGAACTTGAATTTATACCAATGAATTTATACCAACCAGGCTGTGATATCCCTAGTAAGTGCACACCAGTATAATAGCTACATATAATATACAATGTATATTATTGTAGTTTTTATAAACTGGCCCAAATGGGTGTGCTCTTTGTTTAGTTTTTGTTTGGACTCTATGGTTTCAGACACTTTTTTGAACAGCTACTTCAATCCTTTAGGACTTAATTTATGACAGAACTTTCAGCCTGTGTTTGAGGAAGTGGGCTGCACTTTCAGTCACTCTCTAGTGCTCAAAAAATGTCAGGAAAAATGTTTGCACCTTGAAGCAAAACTTTTGAATTCAAAATGACAGGCAATGTGGACACAAAGATTTCTCATGTTGCTGAAATGACATTAACACACTGCTGATGTGAAATGACTCCTGATGATAAGAGAAGAGCTTAAGACATCCAGCATTTAATGTCACTCCTGAGTGGGAAATTCTTCCTGTAGAAAAGATTCCAAATGTCAAAATTAAGGAAAAGCTGGGAGTATAGTCTACAGAAGTATTTGAGCTTTATATTATACTGGATAATCACTAACACACAATTATAAACAGAAGTGAGTTTACCTTTAAGTACATAGTTCTGTAGTTGCATATAGCAAATCATTTTTCAGGGATGAAAAGTCAGATGGGTGTATTTTGATTTACTCATTACAGTGGGTCCAAGGCATTATTAACATCAGGGCTAACATTAGAGGAAAAAATATTCATACAATCCGACTGGTTTGGGTCAGAAGGAACCTCAAAGCTCAGCCAGTTCCAATACCCTGCCATGAGCAGGGAAAACTTCCACTAGACCAGACTGCTACAAGCCTCATCCAATCTGGCCTTGAACACTGCCAGGCAAGGGGCAGCCACAGCTTCTCTGGGCAACCTGTGCAGGGCCTCACCACCCTCGCAGTAAAGAACTTCTTCCTTATATCTAACCTGAACTTCCCCCTTTTAAGATTTAACCCATTACCCCTTGTCCTATCACTACAGTCCCTAATGAAGAGTCCCTCCCCAGCATCCTTATAGGCCACCTTCAGATATTGGAAGGCTGCTATGAGGTCTCTATGCAGCCTTCTGCTCTCCAGGCTGAACAGCCCCAACTTTCTCAGCCTATCTTCATAGGGGAGGTGCTGCGGTCCCCCGATCATCCTTGTGGCCCTCCTTTGGACTTGTTCCAACAGTTGCATGTCCTTTTTATGTTCAGAACACCAGAACTGCGCACAATACTACAAGTGAGGTCTCAGGAGAGCAGAATAGAAGTGCAGGATCACCTCCCTCGACCTGCTGGTCACACTCCTTTTGATGCAACCCAGCACATGTTTGGTTTCTGGGCTGTGAGTGCACACTGAAACTGACTCATGTTCAGTTTCTCATTGACCAAGCCCCCCCAAGTCCTCTCCAATTTGGAGACAATGATGTTGTGCAGGACAGTGTTGAATGCTTTGCACAAGTCCAGAGAGAGGATGCCAGTTTCTCTGCCCCTATCCATCAATTCTGTGGCTCCATCATAGAAGGCCACCAAATAGGTCAGGCATGATTTGCTTTTAGTGAAACCATGTTGGCGGTCACCAACCACTTCATTGTCATTCATGTGCCTTAGCATGACTTCCAGGAGAATCTGCTGTAAGATCCTGCCAGGCACAGAAGTGAGACTGACTGGTCTGTAATTCCCCAGGTCATCCATTCTCCCCTTCTTGAAAATGGGGGTTATATTTCCCTTTTTCCAGTCATCAAGAACTTCACCTGACTGCCATGATTTTTCAAATATGATGGACAGTGGCTTAGCAACTTCATTCATCAGCTCCTTCAGGACCCCTAGATGGATTTCATCAGGACTCATGAACTTGTACATATTCATGTTCTTGTGCACATTCGCATTCTGCTTCAAGATGCAGTATGGAAACAACCTTTGTCCAAGGATCCTGAAGAAATACTTAAGAATGAAAAGCTTGATCTTGCAAGATATTAGCACTTCCTCCTACTCCTTCTTTAAGTAGATATGGGCTTGTAAAAACTAATTTTCAAAGCTAAATGGTACAGTACCCCTGGGATTTGAAGCTTTGCTCCAATATTTATTAATAAAAGTATCTTATTTTGCAATATGATTAACATTATGCCCAGAGGCAATGTTTAAAAAAAGTAAAGCCAAAGACAACTAAAAGACCATTAAACTATGACTCTATGGAATAAACAAATGATGAAATGTCCATGTTTTGCTTCATTGTGTGCTCAGGAGCAAGTTCAAAATGGCTGGATTAAAGGGGAGGGCTGAGAAACATGATTATCTGCAATATCAGCTATTGAGACAAAAAATGCATAATGAGGAAAATCTGTCTACCACAATCAGATAGCGAAGAACTTCTGCTAATGTCTAACCTAAACTCCCCTCTTTCAAGTCAGTTTAATTGAACTCAAATCAAGTTCTAACTTTGGAAATGCTGAAATGCTATTGATTCTTAATTTTTACTTCATTTTATTTTATTTTATTTTATTTTATTATTTTATTTTATTTTATTTTTTTATTTTTAGGTCTTGCTGTTTCAGTGGTCTGAACATCTTAACTTTTTAATGAAATCTGCATAGCTGTTTGGACTTGGAAAAAAAAACCTTAACCCCCTGATTATTACAGGTCTGAGGTGTTAGGGTTGAATCTCAAGCCCGCATGGGAAACAAAAAAAATTTGTCAGGTTATAGACAGGCACTGACATGTTCAGAAGTCCCCTTTGAGACATAAGGATTTGTACTGATAGCCACTATGTACATTTTATTAATAATGTTATGGTGAACAGACTTGGAAAATTCCAGTGCCTATTAATATAGCTTTCACAATGGCCCTTCTTAAAGTTGCTTGAAACTGAAATGGGAAAAAAAAAATTATTTCCCTTCACCACTTGAGTCTTTGTGGTGGTGTCATGTATCCTTATACGTCCTTTTATAAAAATCAGAAAACACTAGGGGGAGTGTAAAAATGTGTGTTTTCAGTGAATACGGTGCTTGTTCCTCCCCCTTCATGTGTTGGCTACTTCAAGAGAAGTCTGGTATTTGTTACTATATTAGAATCAATTTTCAGATTTAACCTTGAAGTAGGAGTGTGCCTCCTCTTCACTGAGAAGACTTCACAGCCACAGACTCTATGCAGCAAAGCAAGCTCTCAGCTATCAGCTTGTCCTTGTAGGACAACAATCCTTACACATCATGTTGTTTTTCTTTTTCATCCATGCATTTCACTGAAGTAGGATGAGGTCCACTCAAGGACCATTTGGTCAAACTTAAGTACACAAAGAGCATACAGTGAGCCTTTCCCCTTCAGGCATAAAAAGGCAGCTGTGGTTAAGGATTTCTGCAACTGAGCTTGTTAGAGGAAAAGAAGAAACAAATTTCTGTAATGTGCCAACTGAGAGGGATTTATAGGAGCACTAATCGGCTGTCCTTGAAGCTTCCAGGTGCTTTAGCTAGGTGAGCTATGCATTTCTGAAAATCCTGGCCGTTTTACTTAGAAATGCATGTGGCTATACAAGAGAGACAAACCTCTGGAGTACGGGATGAAAAAACTGGCAAGAATAGCAGAGTGTTTAGGGACACTGCTAAGCAGGGCATGCTCAAGTCCAAAGGATAAAGAACTGGTGTGCTTTGTTGGAGGGGGCATTTGTGTAGAGAATCTAGGAAGAAGAGGACTTCATTATTCTTCCATGATATTCATGACTTCCAATGAATTGGCCGGATGTGTGCTAAGGAATGGCACATTCCTCTGATTTATTTCCCTGTTCAAAAAGCAATGAAGCTTAGGTAAATGAATAAAAGTAGATGAAGTTTTGAGAAGCTCATGGCAAACTGCTGTTCATTTGCTTATCAAAGATACCTGAGTGAGATATGTACCTTTTCTAGGTATTACATATGATAGCGTTTGTAATTCAACAGATCCCCCCTGAGGATTAGTGTGCACTGACTTTGTGGTTATTACCAAGGCTGTGTAGGGATAGGTCAAGAGAGAATAACTTTAAACTGGAAAAGGAGAGGTTTAGATTAAACCTAATCTAATCTAATAATATATAATCTGAGGTTATAACAAAATATAATCTAAGGCTGGAGGGGGCTTGGAACAACCTGGTCTAGTGGAAGGTGTCCTTGCCCATGTCAGGGGTTTGAACTGAATAAACTTTAAGGTCCCTTCCAGCCCAAAACAGACTGTGATTCTGTGATTATTATGTTATCTTTTTTTTAATCAGGTGTAATCAACAAAGGTAAATACCAACTAAACTAAAAATAGCTTCCCTTTTGCTAGAATACACAAAGGGCAATGTCTAGGATAGATAAAAGCCAATGACACTAACCACAACTAAATTTTGGTCTCCCAGTACTTGTCGTTTATAAACTCACCCTTCAGACACCATAATAAGGCTATGCAGCAAAACCTCTGCACAGTGTCTGCTGACCACTGGCAAGGTGAGAACATATTATTTATGACTTCTCTAAAGTGCTGTTGGTAGCATGCAGATCAGTTTTGGGGGTTTACCTTGAGAGGCAACAACAGTATATAACCCCAGCGTGGATGGGGATTAGGGCCACAGCTACTCCTGGGTGGGATGTAACCTTTTCCCTTCATCACAGCCAGAACTGATGGAAGCTGTCATTTAGGATTTCTTGTTTCCTACTTTGTTCTTAATCGCCTGTGCCTGATGGAGCTTATAAGTTGCTGGCATTAAAGCTTCTGTCCTTCTGTCCTCAAGACTCTGGTCTGATGATCTCAAAAATTGTCTGTGATGGGGCCTTTTGAGTTAAAAATCAGTGCTTACAAGCCAAGACTTTCTAAATTACTTTCTTGTGCATTTGTTTCCCTGCTACTTTATTCGCAGTTTTATTTTCTGTTAGTAGCTGAGATGGACAGTATTACTTTTAATCATGGCAGTCAGTGAAGTTCTCGATGACTGGAAAAAAGGAAATATAACCCCCATTTTCAAGAAGGGGAAAATGGATGAGCAGGGGAACTACAGACCAGTCAGCCTCACCTCTGTGCCTGGCAAAATCTTGGAGCGGATTCTCCTGGAAGGCATGCTGAGGCACATGAAAAACAACAAGGTGCTTGGTGACAGCCAGCCTGGCTTCACTAAGGGGAAATCCTGCCTGACCAATCTGGTGGCCTTCTATGATGGGGCTACAGAACTGATGGACAGGGGTAGAGCAGTTGATGTCATCTACCTGGACTTGTGCAAAGCGTTTGACACTGTCTCACATGACATCCCTGTCTCTAAGTTGGAGAGACATCAATTTAATCGGTGGACCACTCGGTGGATAAAGAACTGGCTGGATGGCTGCATGCAAAGAATTGTGCTCAATGGCTCAATGTCCAGCTGGAGACCAGTAACGAGTGGTGTCCCTCAGGGATCGGTGTTGGGACCGGTTTTCTTCAACATCTTTGTCAGTGATATGGACAGTGGGATTGAGTGCGCTCTCAGCAAGTTTGCTGATGACACCAAGCTGTGTGGTTTGGTTGATACGCTGGAGGGAAGGATTGCCATCCAGAGGGACCTTGACACGCCTGTGAAGTGGGCTGATGCCAACCTGATGAAGTTTAACCATGCCAAGTGCAAGGTCCTCCACCTGGGTCGGAGCAATCCCAGGCACAGCTACAGGTTGGGCAGAGAAGAGATTCAGAGCAGTCCTGCAGAGAAGAACTTGGGGGTGTTGGTTGATGAGAAAATGAACATGAGCCAGCAGTGTGTGCTTGCAGCCCAGAAAGCCAACCATCTCCTGGTCTGCATCAAAAGGAACGTGACCAGCAGGTCGAGGGAGGTGATCTTGCCCTTCTACTCTGCTCTCCTGAGACCTCACTTGGAGTATTGTGTGCAGTTCTTGTGTCCTCAACATAATAAGGACATGGAACTGTTGGAACAAGTCCAGAGGAGGGCCACAAGGACGATCAGGTGACTGGAGCACCTCCCGTAGGAAGATAGGCTGAGAAAGTTGGGGCTGTTCAGCCTGGAGAAGAGAAGGCTGTGTGGAGACCTTATGGCAACCTTCCAAGATTTGAAGGGGGCCTATAAGGATGCTGGGGAGGGACTCTTCATGAGGAACTGTAGTGAGAGGACAAGGGGTAATGGGTTGAAACCTAAACGGGGGAAGTTTAGATTGGATATGAGGAAGAAATTCTTACTGTAAGGGTGGTGAGGCACTGGAATGGGCTGCCCAAGGAAGTTGTGAATGTTCCATCACTGGCGGTGTTCAAGGCTGGATTGGACATAACCTTGTGTGGCATGGTTTAGTGGGAGGTATCCCTGCCTGTGCCAGGGGGGTTGGAACTAGATGATCTTAAGGTCCTTTCCAACCCTAACTATTCTATGATTCTATTAGCTTTGTGATTCGTTACTGTCCTTTGCAGTATGAGGTGTCTCTATCACAATTTGATTTGTGTTCTGGCAGTGCCAGGCCAAATCAGACTCAAGTACTCCTTCTGCTGATGTTTCCAGTACAAAAGAAACACTGACCTCATGTGGCCTACGAATATGTGCTTTCTTACAATGACAATGTACCACAAGCTCTCTGCAGGGATATTCTTACATGAAGCAGGAACATTCTTGAATTTTACAACAGCTTTCTGCAGCATTCTGTAGCCATGATGGAGTAAAAAATAGTGAGTATCAATAGACGGCAAAAAATTAGCAATATGCAGATTCAAGCCAGATCTCACCAGTTTGACCTAAATATTGCCTGCACTGGGGGCTGAAAAGAAAACATTGCACTCCCTGGAACTCTTTCTCAGTTTTCTTCTTGGAACAGAGGATTAGAAGGATTTAATTTTCTCCTTCTCTATAAAAATGTCTTCTTTTCTAAAATATATCAGTTGGAGGAATGAAAAATCTTGTATCTTCCTGTAACTTTTATTATATCCCTAGCCAACCTTGGCTAAAATAGAAAATTTAATCTTAAGCCAGAAACTCTGCTTCAAATAGAAACTACAAGCCACATGTTTAAAAACATATTCCATTTACCTATCAGCCAGTCAACAAGAATTGCAGATTTTGCTTTTTCTCCTAACAATAATTGATGAAGATGGGAAACTAAGGAAGGTGAAAAGCTGAACTCAGGTTTACAATAGTTATCAAGGGGGTTGCAGGACATAAGCATTTTTTGCTTTCTGCATTATTTTTCCTTACAATTTGTTTAAGAGCCTCTGAAAATCTCTTATCTCTGCTTCATTTATTTTGCATATCCACTGACAGGAACTGAAATTATAAATGTCAGTAACTCCGTGTAGCAGTGGCTGTTATATTTGTATCCAATTAAGGATCTAAAATACAACACTAGCATTCCTTGCAATTTGCATGGGAATTAGAACACTAAAACTCACTCAGTGAAGTTTATTCCTTAAATGGTTTTTCATTATGAACTGACCTTGTGTACTATCCAGAGAATGCCTGTGAAACTCTATTTTATTCACTCTTCAGACGAAATAAACCTGGTTAATTTATTTTGGGTCCAGTACTAGTATTAGTCTTACTGGAAAAGGTAAAGCAATTTCATACCTGTTATCAAATAATTGCATCATAATGATGAGCTTTTTTCCACACCTCTCTGGCATGAGTAAGTGGTTGTGACGACTGAGATGACCTTTGTAAGCTCCAGCCTCTTTTCTCTTTTTTCCTTTACAGTGTGTGTGGCAGGACAGCTCCCTCCAGCACCAAGAGGGTGACATAGAAATAGCAGTGATGGGAAAGAGCAATATTACCTCCTGAGCTGGGACACTCCACCATCCCCTCTGTCCTTCACCAGAGAGGTTCAAGGCAGGGGATTGGATTTGCCTTAGGCCAAAATGGTCAGTTTTAGTGTTAGAGGTTTTTTCCCCCCATTTTGATAACACAGGCATATTGTTATGGATACCACAGGCTGTAGTTGGCGAGTGGCTGCACAGAGCTGTCTGTGCCATGAACATTCCCTCGTTAGCCCCATTAGAGGCAACTAATCGAGGGTGTTGAGGCCCTGGCACAGGGTACCCAAGAGAAGCTGCGGCTGCCCCATCCCTTGCAGTGCTCAAGACCAGGTTGGACAGGGCTTGGAGCAACCTGGTCTGCTGGAAGGTGTCCCTGCCTGTGGCAGCGGCTGGAATTGGATGAGCTTAAGGTCCCTTCCAACACAAACCAATCTAATTCTATGATTCTGACACCGAAGTGTAGCCTGCTCAAATGAAACAGAAACCAGGTGAACAAAGCCTTGCTGGAAAGAGGGTGCTGAGAGAGCAGAGTGGAAGCCAGGCTGGGAAAGTGAGGCTACTAGGGCCGAAGTGATGCTGGGAGCTCCAGCACCAGTTCATTTCTTCTGCAAAGGGCATCCCTTCTGCAAGGCTGCCCTGCTGCAAGCGTGGGGCTTGCACGGGCTTGTCCTTCAGGAAGCCAACGCTAGATGTCACGCGGAGGAGGGTTATTGCATGGAGTGCTCCGCTACTGCTTTGGACAGGCCCTCTGCGCCCGAGGCAGCGGGGCTGCGGGACCAGCCTGCGAGGGAGCAGTATTTTCTGCTGTATTTTATTTTAATGTCTTTCAGCTGCAGTTACGGGTTAACACATGCTAGACCAGCAGCTATAAAATGTGCCACTACAGCAAACAAAACCAGTGCATTTCATACATTTTCCAAAGGATGACATAATCTATTCCTGTCACAGGTCTGAGCTGAGATCTGAACTCTCCATTTCCAGATGTCATCTTAGATTCAGCGTGCCTCGGCTGTAAGTAAGGCATGCTTAGGACATTTTCAATTAGGTAAGCTGCCATTTGCAAGCGAAGATTACTTAAAATTGTGTTTTCAGACATTTGGGATTGTTGGTGGGAGTTGCTACAGAAATGCAAATTCTTGCTGCAATTACAGACAATGGGGAAAATTCAAAGGAACCCAAAGCTCTAAAGAGGTGTTTCAGATAAATCTCATACATTTCTTGTACACAGAGAGCTGTCTGACTCAATTTTAACTGTTCATCTTCTCTTTTCATCCATATCCTCAGTTGTCAGGCCACATTAGGTACTGAACAAAACAGTGACAGGTTTGGATCTGTACATCACTCTTGTTAACTTTTTTTTTTTCTGGCTGTGAGGTTCAGTAGCTTTATTAGTTAATGTATGAGCCTTCAATTTTCCCCAAATAATGCAGAATTCTACAAATCAGATCTGCAACCCTTTTATTACTTAATCTTTGTGGGCTCCTTGGGGCAGGAGGGAATGTGTGTGTCTCTTATTTCTGTTAAAATCACTGCAGTTGTCTGGTAGTGTTATGTGAGTTTCCTGAGGTTTGGCTGCTTTTACTACTGAGTAATCATTTGAAGTGGGTAATTGATGTCTGGAACTCAGACTCCAAAACATTTCAATCATACACTTTTTTGCTCAAATTATCAGCAGAGAGAAAGAGATACTATTTCAGTTGTCTGTTTAATTTTTGGGAAAGGGATTTGAATGTGATATGGCAGAATTTAATCCAAACAACATAGATTTGCTGGTAAAAGTGTGCTAACTTGAAAGTGTAAGAAAAAATACTCTATGGTGTAGGTTCAGCAAGTCCACTCCATTTGCAGGTTTCTAAAATCTTTATGGCTTCCTCCAGCAAGCTAAGCATCCTCATTTATGTTATTCAAGCCTCTGCAGCAGCCCGTGTACATCTTTCCCTGCCACCCTCCATATCATAGAATCATAGAATAGTTAGGGTTGGAAAGGACCCTAAGATCGTCTAGTTCCAACCCCCCTGCCAGGGGCAGGGACACCTTCCACTAAACCATGCCACCCAAGGCTCTGTTCAACCCGACCTTGAACACCGCCAGCGATGGAGCATTCACAACTTCCCTGGGTAACCCATTCCAGTGCCTCACCACCCGTACAGTAAAGAATTTCTTCTTCATATCCAATCTAAACTTCCCCTGTTTAAGTTTGAACCCATTACCACTTGTCCTCTCACTACAGTTCCTCATGAAGAGTCCCTCCCCAGCATCCCTATAGGCTCCCGTCAGATATTGGAAGGCTGCTATGAGGTCTCCTAGGTCTGTGAATCAACACATGAAAAATACAAGTTTAAAGTATTTGTTGAAGCAGTGGAGTCACTCCAGCAAGGTGGGAAAAAAACCCAAACAAACAGGTATTCTTGATTGGACTTTGTTAGGGGTCCCTGCCAACATTATATGCTATCATTGATACATGACCTGAGGTGCAATGGTACAGACATGCTTGTTGTGAATATAATGCTGTGAAGTTCAGGGGAAGTGTACAGGCAAACTATGATTTTTCTACACAGAGTTGGAAACAAAGCTGCAGAGGGTGGAAGAAGGAAAGTGAATACTTGCTCCTGTGCCTGCTGCTGCACACAGGTCTAGTGCTAACTCAATGGTTTAGCAAAAAAGTGTGCACACAAACATAGTGACAATTGCTCAAGGCTGGGAAAACAGCCACAGGGGTACATTGACAAACTCTGTATCACTGTGAGAAGGAATGGCCAACAACCAACACTGGAGAAAGATGAATAAAGCAAACACATTTTTCATCATCTGTACAATTACCATTGAAGATAATGGATTTTCTTTCCTTGCTGTTATGATGAAAAAGCTACAAGTTTTTCTGGGAAAGAAGTATTGAGCAGGAGCACTTGTAGTGGAGCTTGAATGTCCTATGGCAGCAGAAAGTCAGCTCCCACCAGGGCTGGCTTCACACTCATCTCTCAAGCCTGACTGTGGCACGTGGTAATCAGCTTGCAGCATGTCCCTTCTTCTTCAAAAACCAGTGTCAGTGCGCCAAAGTCAGCACCCAGGAGCTGAACTTTGATGTTCAATCTGGCATTGAGACCCTCAAATGGATCTTTTAAAATGATTTTTACTCAGTTTTGGTCTTGGAAGACTTTGATGATACACACTTGTGTGTATATCATTAAACAAAAATGTTTATTACAAATCATATCCTACAGCTGGTATCTTCCAGAGACTTGCTGAGATAATCAATTTCTTTATTCCCTTCACAGGGCATGTATTCTTCACAAAGATATCAGAGAGTTAATGTCGTACATATGATACATACCTAACATAAAATTAGACACTGCATGGTGTGAAATAAAGCTGCCTGCATGAAAGGGCAGTTAGAGTACAGGATGGATCAGTGGAAACAGGAGCACATTTCCATTTGATTTATAACTAAGCAATCTATTTTGGACCCTCTAATGGTTTAAAGGTATACTTCAGTGATTGCCTTCTTCTATGATCAGTCAAGATTTGGGGTGTTTTAAGTAATATGCAAATTATCTTACTTTTAGTTAATCCACTGACGTATTTAATGTCATAAAGCAATGAATCAAACCCTATGCAAATAGTGTTCAAAGGCTGTTTTAACCTGAGTGAACTTGGAGTTAGCTGTCTACATTGCCGCTAATGACTCTCTGAAGGATTTAGCATTTATTCCTCACCTAGATACTGGTTTTAGTCCTCAGTTGAGAAGAGATGGTGCCCAGAAGCAGTTCTGAGTACCAGCAGAAGTCATCCTGGGGATGCAGGGGTGAGCATCTTCACTTGTTGCATGAGACTTTCCACAAAGCCATTGGCAATGTAACCACGATGCAGTGGCCCTGGGCTCGTGTACAGAAGGCAAATTCCAACCAGATGGAGGCTCTCTTCTCTTGTGTTCACATCAAGAACCCATCCTCAAAGCAAGTACAGTCATAGTGTGACAGACCATTGCTGAGTTAAGAGAGAAACAGTCTTTCATAAGTTGTTGACAGTTGGCCAGTACTCTGACTTGTTTTGAATGTTTTATGTTTGTGTCCAGTTGGCTGCATTCATATGGGATCACTTGAGGATCAGGTTGTAACTCTATCACACAGCATATGTAACTCTAAGTGTGAATAATGGCTTGGTTGTGCTTTATTTTTTCCATCTTACACTGAAACAAAAGGCATCTGATCTTTTATTATTATTTATTTTCATTCATTTTTTTTCCATTTTTTTTCCTTTAGGTCTAGAGTTTAAGAAAAATCCTAAAAGTTCTTGTTGGTTTGGTTGAATGTGTGGTCACATGATTAAAACCCCACTTGCACTCAGATGTAGCCCACTATTGACTAGTAATAAAAAATTACCCAATACTAGAAACAAGACAATTATTTTCTCTTCCCTCTCTTCCAGAGTTATGCTTCAATTTTTTGTTGGCTTTTGATTACTCATAATTTTTCTAATACATTTTGTTGTTTGGAAGGCACATTTTATGTGTGGGGTTTTTTTATGTGCACATTTCTTTATGTCTTCTTTTTGGCTTGGCCCAGACTTTTCTTAAAACCTTGGTAGTGATATTTCTGTTAGTATAGCAGTAAACTGGCCAAGTTGGAAACAAACCCTAATTTTGGAAATAGTGCAGTATTTTACCCAAATAAAGTGGCATGCAGGCAACATAGAACAAAAGTTATCCCCAGTGGTATCTTCTTAGTTTCTTGTGTCAGTGAGATGGACCTCTGCAACTTTTGTATGGGTTCTTATTTCTCCTTAAATTGTTTTTAAAGCTTATTTTAGGCACATTATCCATCACTTCCCTTTAACACCTTTTAAGGTCCATGGAAGTTTTCCAAGAGCTCAATATTGGGGTCCTTTTTGGGAGCCAGTATAGTTCAGTACTGATGACACAAGACAGTCAGGTCTTGCTCTGTATAGTCAGGGCCAGTGTTGAAAGTGGGATCAGAGGAAGGGTTGCTGAATAAGTATTCTTCCTTTAATACCACAGGCAGCTGTGAGAGTTGGGTTTTTGTTGTTCTAACTTGAAAGAGCAATAAAGCCACGAGTCTGTGCTGCATTTCCAGAGTGCAGCATCTCTCCAATCAAAACTTGTCAAGTAGTGTCAAAATGTGGGAAATGTATAGTTATTAGCACCTCTTAGCAAGAGGAACGTCTTTAATTGAATCCAAGTCAGCTTTTCTTCTACTTTTCATTGACTGAATAATGCAAAGGGTTGGAATAGCGCTGAGTATCAAACTCACCACCTGGACGTGCCAAATGCACCAGTCTTTCAGAGGCAGAGGTTACTTTTGCTAGCCAAAATCTCCTCCAGAGTGAAATATGTTTATCTAAACCTTGTTTACTGTGAAATGTTTGGAAGCCAATTTTATTATATTTACCTTTTTTTTTTATTATTCTATTTCGATCAATGCAAACTCAGTTTCTTCTTCAGTCACGCAGTTGGTGAAACAGGCAAATTTCAGTAGGATTCAAATAGTAAAGAACTGCATTTACTTTATATTTATTCAAAAGGGGGCACTTAATAAAATGTACTGATTATTGTATGAGTGCATGTAAAAGAAAACCTAAGGAATGAGGAGTGTTAAATATTTCTTATGAAAAAGTGCGGGCAAAGGGTAGTAGTGATAAAATCCTGGCTGTGCACTGGGGTGCTTCTCCCCGTTAGCAGAGTCCTGAGCCTCCGCAGAGCTGGCATTTGGTCTCTGTATTGAAAGCAGCAGCTTTCACCATCGATTAGGAGAGACCTGCGCAGGTTCTCAATGCTTTCATTTGCAGGACCTTCTGGGACCTGCCCTGGAAAACTCTGGCTGTACTGGAAGGAGAAAAGAGTGACCCCTTCAACGTAAACTTGACCTCCCCTGGGACATCTTAATAAGGGCATATTTCTTCTTAATCTTCACTGATTTCTTTGCAGGGCAGCTGCTCACTTGTGCACTGAATCTTGGATGCAGTGGTCTCAAAGGCTTTTGCTCAGTAGCCTGGGGCCTAGAGATAGACCCTGCCGTCGTCACCTAAAAGTTATCAGTGACATACCCTTTGAGCATTTAAACCAGCAAGCCTCCCCTTGCATAAAGGAGTTGTAGCAGAGGTGTGTGCTCCCATGGTGTTTTATCATGGTATCATAGAATCCCAGTCTGGTTTCGGTTAGAAGGGACCTTAAAGCCCATCCAGTTCCAATCCCCTGCTACAGGCAGGGACATCTTCCACTAGACCAGTTTGCTCCAAGCCCCATCCAACCTGGCCTTGAGCATTGCCAGGGATGGGGCAGCCACAGCTTCTCTGGGCAACCTGTGCCAGGGCCTCACCACCCTCACAGGGAAGAACTTCTGCCTAAGGGCTCATCTCAATCTTGCCTCTGTCAGGTTAAAGCCATTACCCCTTGTCCTGTCCCTACAGGCTCTTGTCCAAAGCCTCTCTCCATGTTTCTTGTAGCCCCTTTAGGCACTGGCAGCTGCTCTAAGTTCTCCCCTTAAGAAGCCTTCTCTTTTCCAGGCTGAACAAGGCCAGCTCTCTCAGCCTGTCTCCAGAGCAGAGCTGCTCCAGCCCTCTGATTTATCGCTTGCTTTCCCCAGACCCTGCTGAGCAGCGGAGATTTCAGCATTGTGATGAGACAACAGCAGAAGTCCTACAGACCACAGCTGTTTCAAGTCCTATTTAACAGTAAAGGAAGTACAATTTGAAATGCACTGGCAGCTCAAAGGGATGAATGAGAAGAGCAGCAGACGAAAGGTAGTCTACATTGCAATGCTGTGATATGGCTTTGCAGTAGAGGTGCAGCTGCGGTGGTGCATGACAGTGGCTTGGCAGTAAAGGAGACCTGCATGCATTGTAGAAAGTGCTGAGCTGTGAGACAAGAATTTGGAAATGACACTTTCACGACTTCTGTCACCACATATGTAACTCCAGCAGAAGTGCAGACAAAACTTGACGATTCCTTGGCGTGAGAGAGGAAATAGCAGGGCTGTCTCTTCAAAAGATGTCTGGCCATTTATCTTGGGGCATCCAGTTGATGAGGCTAAGTCAACACTGAAGATGAAGGGGTTAATGATCTCTCTTTTCTCTCATCCATGGGCCTGAAGTCATGTTCCATCTGATTTATGAGTTCCTGCTGGTTTCCAAATGGCCCCTGATCCTCCCTCTGAAGTCTGAGACCCGGAGAACCCTCCTGAAGGTTCTCCTTTACACTCAAGGGGAAAAAATCAATTTACAAGTTTTCTGATTACAAAACATCCATACTGATGCATCTTTTGTGCCTATCACCCTTCTATCCTATCAATAGATATATGTTAGCAGAGGAGAGAGGCTACAGGTTATTACATATCAGTTATGTCCTCCAGTAGGCATCATTTGGGATAATCTATTGTGTTGCTGTTCAGTCAGATAACTGGGTTTATACTTAATCTGCTGTGAGCACTGTGTGACTGCTACAACTGTAGTGTCTCTGTGCCTGATAGCAGTCCGGCTGAGGCAGGGGAAAATTATTTGTATTTTACATTAGACACACACAGAAGATGCAGAAATTAGTTGTATGAGATGACAAAGGGTTTTTGTACTGAACAAAATACTTGCATCCAGCCTGTGCAAAAATTAAGCACCCTAGCCACCTACATTAACATCTTTTCTACACCTTAGCAGAGATCTTATTTCAGGAGGGAAGAATACTTACTGATAGCGTAGCAGGCAGTCACAAAAAAAATCAATCCAATATGAACTGCTCACTGGATGGCTTCCAATGCAACTTATTGCTCAGCATCTTCCTGACAGGTTTCTTGAGAATGTTCAGAGCTTGAGAGAAATTGATGGTGCTTGAAATTTTGCAGGAGGAAGTATCAGTTGTGTGTGTTGTGGTTTTCAGGGAGTTTGTGGGGTTTTCATGGATTGGTCCTTATTATTTCTTCTATTATCTTGATGCTGATTGAAGTACATTGCTGTGACTTAACATGGAAATCTTTGGCTGATGTGATGTATCCGAGCAATGGCACCTGATGTTTTTGGCAGGAATGAAATGGGTGCAGTAGAGCATTTGTTGCATTTGAGACATCCCTCCACTTTGCAAGAGGTTGTTTTCTTGAGCTTTGAAATCTGTGTTTCAGGTCCCAGGATTAGGCAGCGCAAGGAAAATATCCTGTCAGAAAAAGCTATGTGATGCTGAGGAACTTTGTAAAAAGCTTTTCTAGATCTCCGTATCTTTCTCTTGGGTAAGGTACGCTGGCTGGCTAGGGCAGGTCCTAGAGTCAGTTACTGGATGGAGCAGCCCTGAGGAGAAGGACTTGGGGGTGTTGGGTGACAGAAGCTCCCCATGACCCAGCTTCAGTGTGTGCTTGAGCCCAGAACCCACCCCCCTTTGTGCTGGGCTGCATCCCCAGAGCATGAGCAGCAGGTCGAGGGAGGGGATTCTCCCCCTCTGCTGCATGCTGGGGAGATCCCTCCCTGCAGTCCTGCATCCACCTCTGGGGCAGCAACACAAGAGGGACATGGAGCTGTTGGAGTGAGTCCAGAGGAGGCCATGGAGATGCTGCAAGGGCTGGAGCAGCTCTGCTCTGGAGACAGGCTGAGAGAGCTGGGCTTGTTCAGCCTGGGGAAGAGAAGGCTCCAGGGAGACCTTAGAGCAACTGCCAGTGCCTGAAGGGAGGCTACAAGAAACCTGGAGAGGGGCTTTGGACAAAGGCCTTTGGGACAGGTCAGGGGGGAATGGCTTTAACCTGACAGAGGCAAGATTGAGATGAACCCTTAGGCAGAAGTTCTTCCGTGTGAGGGTGGTGAGGCCCTGGCTCAGGTTGCCCAGAGAAGCTGTGGCTGCTCCATTCCTGGCAGTGCTCAAGGCCAGGTTGGATGGGGCTTGGAGCAAACTGTTCTAGTGGAAAGTGTCCCTGCCTGTAGCAGGGGGTTGGAATTGGATGGGCTTTAACGTCCCTTCCAATGCAAACCAGTCCGGGATTCTGTGAAATCCATGGCCATAAAACACCAAAGGATCGTGAGACTGTGTGGCTTTTAGAAAGTCTTTGACCACATGCCATTAAATCTTGAGGATATTTGTAAGTAAGGCAGCAACGTTACTGGAGACACTGGCTCTGTAATAACTCATGACTCCTAAAGACTTTAAAGGACTTATCCAAAAAAACAGCTTGTTGTTGACTATCAAGACAAACAGTTCTGATGGGGACGTGATAGTGGTGTCCCTTGTCTACTACGCTGCACATCAGTAAAACTGGCCAGACTAGTTGGACACATCCATTTTGTTGCTTGTTCATGTAAAAAAAAGAGCGGGTGAAACCTGAAAGCCTGATTGAAATCAGATTTGTTTAAAACAAATACCGCATTCTGCTTTGAAGATCTTGAATTTAGTTTTCTTAAGCAAATTTATACAGTGTCTTTCGGGGCCTTGTCAGCAGTGCAGCTAACACAGCATGAAGCAATAACATTTAAAAACCAGATTTCACCCTGTCTAGGACAGTGGTTACTTTATCTCCAAAACTCTCAATGCTGTACTGATCAAGAGGAGAACAATGATTTTTTACCTTATTTTGTTGTGCAGTGCACTTGATACAAGATAAGCTACCTGCAGGCACTTGTTTTGACAGTATGAGTAATAGGAATTTTGTTGAATTTTCAAGGCTGTAAGTTTTATTTCACAAATGGATAGTCTTTACTATCTTTCTTTGATAGGTGTCCAGTTCCTGAACACTGCTGCATTTTTGAAGGTGTCATACCTTAGCAGCTGACACTTCAGAATTAAAAGCTCTGTGTTTTTTAACCAAAAGATGTGAAAAGTGCTGTATTCCTTTCCTTTCCCACTCATTTTCTTTTTTATCATCAGTCTCTGAAATGACCTGCCATTGTCTTTTTTTGTTAAATAATCTACTAAGCAAAACATTATATAGCCAAACATAGGCGCCAATGAAAACTAAATCACATAGACAATAAAATTAATCATTTGGGTTCAGCTGAGACCTTGGTCTTTACTGCTTGTAGCTCACATGCATGACTGTGCAGCATAGTGACATGTTTTGCTGTGGATTGCATTCAAGGGTGCTTACCCTCTGTGTCAGAGCAATAATATTTAGAAGACTTGAGCTGTTCTGTAAAGTAAATCCAAACTAACTCAGATTTTGATGCTATTTTTCTTAACCCAAGTCTACTACATGTACTTGGTGCCTTCACAAGTCTACACTGAAAATATAGTAGGTGAAAATGCAAGGATCTACTACAGTCTGTGAGGCTTTGGGGAAACAGAATGGGGATGATTCAGCCAGAAATACAGGTATTGGACCTTGACTTTGTAAGGGCAACTGAGCTGGATGGTCCAGGCATTCAGGAGAGGAAGTATGAGGCAGGAAGTCCATCCCCAAACTATTGCAGAGACCCACACACAGACCAAGACCAGAAACCTCCATATGCACCAGTCTTTCAGAGACAGAGGTTACTTTTGCTAGCTAAAATTTCCTCCAGAGTGAAATATGTTTATCTAAACCTTGTTTACTGTGAAATGTTTGGAAGCCAATTTTATTAGATTCGTCTCTTTTTTTTTTTTATTTTGATCAATGCAAGCTCAGTTTCTTCTTCAGTCATGCAGTTAGTGGGTGAAACGCAAATTTCAGTAGGATTCAAATAGTAAAGAACCTGCATTTACTTTATATTTATTCAAAAGGTGGCACTTAATAAAACGTACTGATTATTGTATGAGTACATGTAAAAGAAAACCTAAGGAATGAGGAGTTTAAATATTTCTTAAGTGGAGGCAAGGGGTGGTAGTGATAAAATCCTGGTTGTGCTCTGCTGAGCTTCTCTCTGCTTCTAAAGGAACCAAATTTCATGGGCTGCATGCATCTGGGCAAGAAAACTCTGCTTTACTGTGCTGAATTTGTCTTTAAGGATGCTGTCTTTGTGCAAGCTGCTAACAAATTGTCCTGGATTGTTTAGCTTAGGTTTTGTTTTGGTTTTCTGCACTTTGCCAGAGATTAGGAGCAGCTTGCCAGGCAGATGCATGTCAAAAGCAACGCCAAAGCCTGGCTGTCCCGTACAACAAGATGTTGTGCAAGATGTCTGGTGAGCCCTGGGTGGTGGATCCTTAGAGCGAAAGGCACAGCGCCTTGCGAGGGGCATGACTCAGTTCTCAAAGTCAGTAGGATCTGCTTTATTAGTAAGATGCTCCATCACAGCTTATGAACCCTGCCTTTCTTCGGGACCAGCCCTGCTAGGCATGAGGGTGTGCTGCTCCACAAAGGTATTTCTTCACATAGATATGTTCATTGTGCAGGAAAATATGCCCTTGAATATCTCCAAAAAAATATTTATCTCTGTGGTTGTTCCTCGTTCCAGGTAAAACTGATTCAACCAGGCTTAAGGACAAGTCCACAACAAATGGCCATTGTAAAATTAGCTGCTTCAGCCATGTACATCAGCCATGCTTCTTTGCTGTGAAATGTACTTGGCTATCCCTTTTCCTCCTCCCTCTTTTCTTTGGCACAGACAGGGAGATTGCTTAACCTCCATGCAGTCTGGAGCACAAACCTCTACTCGAGTGCACCCTGGAACAGGAATGAGAGAAATCGTTCGCAGCCAGGATAAAAAATTGCACTTTCTTCTGAGTCGTTTCAAGAGCATGCAAGACTCAGGATAACAAATTTGGAGATGCCATCAAACAAAAATTTGTAGCAAACAAATACTTTTTAATGAACCAAAGAAGTTACCTTTCTCCCCCTGATGATAAATTCCCAAAATTGGAAGGAAAGGAGTGAGAAATTTAGAGTTCAAGAGTTCAATCATTGCTGCAAACAGGAATTGTTTGTTTTACTAAAACATGCTGGCATGTGAACCTTCACCCCCATCCCAACATAGTCTCTTTTTTTTCTTTCAGATTGTCCTAGCTCAGTTTTCTCTATACAGCAGTACATGTGCTGCAGGTAGAAAAGCCATTGCAAAGAAACATCTATTCCCAAATTACTAGGTATGGCAACTAGGATTCAGCTTAGGTGAAACAGGCTTCATTTTGGCACTTGTGTAACAGTAACAGAGACACATTATCTGTTCCAATCAGGCCAATTTTCCCTGTGTCTCTATTGCAAGACCTTACTTGTTATCAAGGACGTTTCTTCTGGCCCAATCCTGATGAATTTCCACTGTTATTTTCTGTTGGTCCTTGTGGATGCTTGACTTGGTTGGAAAGCCCCAGTGCTGATCAGAAAGATATCTGCTGAGAAATATCGACTGTCTCTGTAAATCATTAGGGCTATGGGGCTTTTTTAAAATTCAATAGGGACAATATCCAGTATCTTTCAAGCAGAATTTAGATTACAAGTAACCATAAAATTCATCTAGTGACTTCCAGTTCTAACCCAATTATTTTTTAAGTGGTATTTGTTAAGAAGTCATCTGGTCTTGATTTAAAGGCTAGGAAATTAATTGAAACTGATGGAGAATTTCCACACATGACAAATCCATCAGAGTGGTTGGTCTCATTTTGATTAAAAAAATGCTTTAGAATTTGTTTTGCATAATATTTATTCATTTGGGGAGGAAGGGAAGAATGAAGAGAATATTATTTAAAATTTTGCCTGAAAACTATGGCTTTCTACTGTCTAGTTTTCATTATAATTAATTTTTACTTTAGTAGTTGGCCACTAATTAAATATTAATGTGATACAATGGGAATTTCAAATATGTTCAAAGTGTGGTTCTTAAATATTGATCTAAACTCACTGTAAGCATGAAATGACATAGAGTTATAGCTGTGTGAGTTCAAAAATAAATTAAGCCAATAAATGAAGTGTGGGAATTAAATGGCACATCCTGACTCAGTTTTCATTCATTCTTTTATTCATTAGTCTCAGTGCATAAGTCTATCACTCTTCCTCTAAATGCAGAGTGTACAATAGGTCTGGTAGCACACAGAGATCAGAGCAGAGACTGGGACTCTGCTGTCCTTCAGGAAGGTCACAGAATTACATCATGGCTCTGTCTAACAGATGGTCAGAATCTGACAAGACATTGTGTGTCAGTGACAGATTCCGAACATCAGTATACAAAAGCTATCCAGGGCAATGTAATGATCTGGCTAAAACCGGTAACAGCAAACGCAGGACTTCAAAGCTGCCCTGAGAGGTGGAAGAAGTAATTTGTTGTGTCGTGACATCTGTTAATCACAATTATCAGGCTTTTCTTCCCAGATTCACCTCCCATAAGTAACAGAAAAGCAACAAAATAAATTTTGAGCCCCCTTTGGATGTTGTCATAGTGCTGCGGTCCATAGTGACTTTGCTTTGAAGGACTTGTGTTTATCTAGTGGAAATTCTGGGACCTGAGTCATTTTTCTGCCCAACTGGTTGGCTATCAGCGCAAGCCCTAGCTGAAATCTGTCCAAGGAAATAAAAAGAAAAACAGATTAGGAGTTAAGTACAGAGACAGGAATGTCAGGATCCTGAACTCCCTAAACCTCAAGGAAAAAATATGCAGAACGGGCCTCTGGTTTCTACTCTTCTTCCAGAAATGATATCTGCTTGGCTTTGTGGCCTCTAGCAATGAGCTTTCCTTCCCTGTCCTTTTCTGAGAAATCAGAGAGAAACAGGCAAGAAGGAATCACTGTTTGCTACAGTGAACTTGCCTATTTGCTTTTTCCAATGTGGAAACACCATTAAAGGATGTTTTCCTTGCAATTGATTATGGCAGTGTTTTACTCATGTCTAGATATGGCTTCCTGAGCAGAAGCCATGCTTTTACAAACAGACGTACATTTAAACTCAGAAAAAAAAATTAGAGGAATCAGAGAAAATATTTTCTCCTTTAGCTTCTAAAAAAAATTTTGTATTTTCTGGGGGATTTTTTTTTTTTTTTTTTTTTTTTTTTTTGTTATTTTGACAAAGTCTGCAGTGGATGACAGCCAGCAAGTAGGTAAAATACAGTCAAAGACTGCCCTTATCCATGTGTTTAAAATGGATTACCAAAAATGCATAATTTTTTCCAACATTTTTGCTGGGTTAAGGACAGAAGGTGATTCCCCCTTTCACACCCTTACATAAATATTTAGACAGAACAGCTTTAGCTTAACCTGGAAGGAAAATTCTGAGAGTGCTTCAGAAAACCAATGGGAAGAAATAAAAACTTAAAACAATTTCCATTAACTTGCTGGCTCTGAACACGATGTTGTGGGCTTGGCATACATCGTGGGTTTTGAGTCAAACAAATGGCCCTACAGAAAACTCTGAAGTTTTAGACTTCATCCTCACAAACTGTCTCTGTTACTTGTGAACCACTGGAAAAAGAGAGGAGGAAACACTTTACTGCCTTGGGAAAGCACATTAAATAAGCTTGCTGTCCTTTTCTACCTCCTCACTGAAAAGCATAATAGTCTAATGGAAAAAATAAAAATGCACACCATCACAGATGGACAGAAAGGGATCATAGGACAAGGACTTTTTTCTTTTTTAAATTAAGAGGGCCTTTGTAAGAGGATTAAAGGTTTCGATATTCTTGGTTTGTTGCAGCTGAACCAGCTCTGTCTGTTCTCTCCCCTCCTAACCCAGCAAAGGGAAAAGATAAGAGCAGGTCTAAATTCGGTACTGGGGGAACAGTACTGAGCTGAGTACTGAACTTAGACCTGTCCCTGTTTTTCCCTTGCAGGATTAAGTTAAACCTCATAATTATCAAGTGGCCCATTCCTGACTGCTACAGTTAAAGGTTTCAATGCCTTGTAAAGACAGACCTGAGACTGGAAAACTATATCAGCTGGTCATGCTGCCTTGAATTTACCTTATGCTTCACATGTGTGGACTAGTTACATTCCCCCTCTTTGGACTGTGATGTAATGGCATGAACCAGCACCAGCACTGGCTACAGCACCAGCACTGGCTACAGCTCTCATGCTGCAAGTAACCTCTGAGACTTCCTTTCATCCTGCTGCTGTGGCCCCCATTCACCCTATCAGAAATACAGAAAGTCAAGGAAAAACCATTCTTTGCAAGGACGTTGAGGTGTCCTGTGCCACCCTTCCAGTTTCACTTACAAACAATGGCAGCAGATAGCTCTACTGTCTACTTAAAATTATTTTGACCCACTTTAAACTGAGAACACAAGGCTGAAACACCTAAAAGTGAACAGAGACATGCTTTTAAACTGGTACGTTTTGTCTTTGTTGTGCGAGGAAGCTGTTGTATTTCTCTGTATTCCCATAATATGTGTAGTGCATCTAGGGATGTCATGGGTTCAGCAGCAGCAGTCATTTTTCTCCTTCTTGGTAGCTGGTGCAGCGCTGTGTTTTTGATTTGGGCCTGGAAACAGTGCTGATAACACCAGTGTTTCGGTTACTGCTTAGTGATGTTTTGGTCTGACCAAGGACTTTCTGAGTCTCATCCTCTGCCAGGGAGGAGGGGAAGCAGGGAGGAAGCAGAGACAGGACACCTGACCCAAACTGACAAAAGAGGTATTCCATGCCACAGCACGTCATGCCCAGGGTATGAAAAAAGAGAGCAGAGACCCTTAAGGGTGGGGGTGCACTGTGTGGTCGGGCTTGGTACTGGGTGGTGAGCGATTGTATTCTTTCCTTATATTTTTCTTGTATGATTATTGGTGGTAGCAGTAGTGATTTGTGTTATACTTTAGTTACTAAATTGTTCTTATCTCAGCCTGTGGGAGTTGCATTCTTTTCAATTCTCCTTCCTATCCCTCCAGGAGTGGGGGGAAGAAAGAGGGGGAAGTGAGTGAGAGAGAAACTGCGTGAGTTATAGAGGCTTAAACCACGACAAGGGATATGACAGATGTCCTCACACTGACATACCAGGGGCCTCCTCTCCTGGTTAAACAAGAGAGAAAGTGATGAATAAAGGAGAAAAGGCAGGTCTTCTCATCCTATCATCGTCTTTAAAACTGAAGCTGCTATTTTGATGGTGTTCTAAAGCATGGATGTGCAGAATCATAGAATGTTTTAGATTGGAAAGGATCTTAAAGCTCATCCAGTTCCAACCCCCCGCCACAGAGAGGGACACTTTCCACTAGACCAGGTTGCTCCATGCCCCGTCCAACCTGGCCTTGAACACTGCCAGGGATGGGGCAGCCACAGCTCCTCTGGGCAACCTGTGCCAGTGCCTCAGCACCCTCATGGGAAAGAACTTCTTACCTCAATCTCCCCTCTGTCAGGTTAAAGCCATTCCCTCTTGTCCTGTCCTTGTCAAAAGTCCTTCTCCAGGTTTCTTGTAGGCATGTCACAGAAGATTCTGGCTAAATAACTTTGCACGCCTAGGCAATCTGCAAATTGGATTTAAATATTTATTTTGTGCTTTTAATATAATGCCAAGAATCAATATGCCACAAATTGTAATTCCTCATGTAATTAAAGCGAAACTGTAGGAAAAGGTGCAGCAAAGAGTTTTATGATGTGAGAGGTTTTCCAGAATGCTTTTCTTGATTGTGCAGGGTTTGGACATGTGTGGAGAGACTGACAACATTAGTCTCTCTCCACATTCCCTGCTTGTGTTAATCTGTGGGCAAGTACTACTTCACAGTTATCTTGTTCACTCTTCCTATTAAGAAGTCACAGTTCAGCGTATCTGCTACCAGTCAGGCCTAAATTGTTTTGTGTAATTAGACAATTAGATGCTTGTAGTAAGCTTTAATTCATCTTTCCTTATCAGTGCTCTCTGTAAGCCACTTAAATACTTGGATGTTCAAAATGTTGCCTCAAAAGGAGGCAACACCTTTTGTTTTATTTGAAGGTTTCTGCTCAACTGTTCCACCCAGCCTGTGAAGCTGCACTGCAGTTATCTCAAGATATGAAACCCTCATCATGGTTCCTGGAAGAAGACTGAAATGTGATGTTGTACTGGAAGAATTGTAAGAAGGTTAAGTTTGGTTCAATGTAGCCCATTTATATTACTTTTAGGGGACTTATACCTTGAATACTTCATTTTCTTGCTCAAAAAATCAATGATTCATTCAGGGCCTGAAGAAGACCAGGAGTGATTGAGGAAAAAAAAAATAACTTTGGGACTATTGCTGAACAATATCATCCATGCAGGCTTTGACATCAAGCAGCAGCCTTCCTTGTCCCACATGGCTTTGGTGGAGGTGCAAACCCCATTGTGAACACAAGCCAGGGGTGTGCACAGTGCATGTTATCTACTTTCACCCTAATCTGGAAGAGGTCATGGGCATTGGCTGTACACCCCTGTTGGCAACACAAACAAGTATTTGTAGAGAAGGGGATGCCTTTGCAGTTAGCTGATGCCCCTTTCCCAAGAGAGCTATGTCTATCTGTAAAACTCAGTGTCCATCACTTTCATCTGTTGACTTTCTCCAGGCTGGGTAGCCGCTTACACCCATGCATCAGGGCTAAAGTCTAAGTAATTAATTTGTGCAGGAATGCAATTTGGTAGAGCAGAGATACCTCAGAATCTTTGTCTTTGTGTTACTGAAATGCTGAGCTTGTTTTTTTTTCCCTCAGTAAGTTAGGTCAGCTTCAGAGAAAGAAACAATGAAGTATATATACTGCTTTGCATTTTTAATGCTTACAAATATGCATTTACCAAATGGTCAGCGAACCTTTAAGCAGCATAACAAATGTTATAGCTTTATGACAAATCAATGCAACAAATTTTTTACTGAAGAGTTCTGACAAATAAAACATTACTTTGCATTTGGGAAATGTGGTGAATTTATTAATGTGGATTTATAATCCCTGTATCTTTAATTCATTCCTATGATGGAAATAGTGCTGTTCAGATATCTCATGTCAGAATTCTCATTCATAAATCTAAGTCACATTTTCTGGATATAATTTTCAGTCTGTTAGATACAGTTTAGGCAAAGACTTTTATAGAAGTGTTTATGGTTTAGGATATGGCTTAGATGGACTTCTGCTTCAAAGTTGGGCTGAAATTATTGCCTAATTTGTAATGGAAATGAAGTTTAAAAAACTATGCAAGAGTAAATATGAATTGCTAATTGTTCATGGCCTTGTCTTTCCCCTGACATGCATAAATTTTTTCCCCAGAGCAGTCACAAGGGAGACTGCTATCCTATGCATGTAAATCACTATCCTGTGGAGTGTAGCTTCTCATCATTACTTCTGAAATATACCTCTGAGTAGTGACCTTCTCAGCTCATGTAGACATGTGAGGCTGAGGTGTGTGGCTGAAGACATAAGGAAGGGGATGCCCCACCAGCACATGCAAACAATGTAACTTGTTTACATCTCTTACATGGAGTGAGTGAAGCTTGACAAGTCTAGCTACATGATCCTGCAATCTCTATTGTATTTTTGCTTTCTCTCTTGGTTTCCTGCCATGCATTTTCTAATTTGAAAGTTTTATACAGGTTGTATGTATAGTGTTTCAATTTTTCTTGTCTTCTTGATTCAGGATGGATGTGCAGAGCAGGTGGTTTTGATAGCACCCTTTAGAACACCCCTAAACCATACCAGACTTGGTTCAGCTTACTGGCAGGCCAGGTTCTTATCTGCCATAATTTTACACTTTGATCTACTTAAAAAATAGTAAAGATGGACAGGCAAGCCAGACCTTTGTCATGTAATGTGAAGGGTTGGGTATGGAGAGTGGGGATAACTAGAAATTGCCAGTGCCTTTCTCTGGGCAGACTTTCAACATTTTTAATGTGATTGTCTGGATATTTCCTCAAAGACATCTTTTAGTACTGATATTCATCCCAAGGCCTGGTCTTCATCCATCCATAACTGAGGAAAACTATTCAGAAAAATGTGGATGAGGCTTTGTAAGCATCTCTAAGACTTACCTTGAAATCTGCTTCCATCTAGGAAACCAAGATAGAGATTGTACTTTCTCAAGAAAAACCTTTCAATGTAGCTGAAACTCAACCTTGTAATCATTGGTATCTTCTAACACCAAAAGCAATGAAGAGGGATGGATTTCCTCTCTAGAGCAAACTGAATGTGCTTTTGGGGAAGACCACAACTATCATAGAGTCATAGAATCACAAACTGGTTTGAGTTGGAAGCTCATCCACTTCCAACCACCTGCCACAGACAGGGACACCTTCAACTAGACCAGGTTGCTCCATGCCCCATCCAACCTGGCCTCGAGCACTGCCAGGGATGGGGCAGCCACAGCTTCTCTGGGCAATCTGTGCCAGGGCCTCACCACCCTCACAGGGAAGAACTTCTGCCTAAGATCTCATCTAAAGTGAGGTGACAGAGACATGCATGCTCAATTACATATCACAGTACAATTTGCAATGCAGGCTCTGACTCTCAATGCGTTGTTGGCTGTGTTAATGTTCAATAATACTTATTTTCATGTTCAAGCAACAAAAGGCGAGTGGATGGCCCCAGGTGATGTGAATCCTGCCATAGTGATATGTGTTAATGAGAATTTCAACTGAATTTATGTAGTGCATTGATGTAATGTATTAGTCCATCAGGGTTTGCTGCAAAGACTTAAGCTAAGGTCATGCCTTTATATTAAAGGACAATAAGAGATAGGCCTGTGTTCATGAGGGCTTAAATTTAAGCCAGCCTAGTGGAGCAGCTTGCAGTAATATCCACACAGGAATGGGGTTTTACACAGCACATCTATACCGCTGCACAGGTTGGCTGGGCTGAGTGGCTGGATGACTCTCCTCATAAAAGGAGTTTTGTAATTTAGTCTCCAGTGGTCATCAGGTGTCAAAAAAGTTTGGATCGGAGAAATACTGCATCCTTATTTCTTGCTGCAACTGCTCTTGCTCTAGTTGTATTTTAAACAAAACCAGTGACTCATCTATCTGGATTCCACAACAAACACAGGTTTATACTGGATATTTTTGATAAAGCTGTCTAAAATCTCTTCAGCATTTGATAGCTGACATGTTTCTTGCTCTGTTGGTGCAGTTACTGTAAAGTGGGTCTGGGGGACTCAGATTCCACATTAGATGGAGTTTTGGCACGCTTCTTCGCATGTTAAAATTGGCTGAAGGTTATCAAATTAATTTGAGTTGTGGGTCAGTGGAGTAACTTCAGTGCTGAAAATGCATTGGAAAAATGAACACATGTTTACGTAATATTAATAGTGATTAAGAACTGTCATGAAGAAAGTGTTCTTTTTTTGTAGAGTATTTCTTTTTTTCAGGTTTATGTGCAAATTATTTTTCTTTTGCCAGAGGTGATCAAGACTTATATACTATCTTTAGAAATTTTTAAATGTAGATGTAATTTTTATGGAAGTATTCAACTTTGAAGGTCATGTCTTAAAAAATTTGAAAGATGGGCTTTCCTTGTGCAATCCTTGGGGCTCTCCTGTTATGATAATTATCTTTGAGACAATTTGATATTTGGATAAGCTGTAGGAATTGAAAACCTTTTCATAGCTCTGTGTATTCTAGCTATGTCCAATCTTTTCATTATTACGTCACCTTTTGGTGTAATAAATGTGAACATGTTACCAGAGAATGACGATGCAGAGAAACAAAAAGAAGGGTTAAAAATACCTTGAATGTTAGTTTTGTGCTGAGTTCTGTATTTTTCAGAACTTAATATCCCAAGAATCTCCCTTGAGAGAAGCTGATGCAGTAAAGCTCAGCTATACTCTACTGCAGTCAGTAACAGCATAAAATCTTAATTTAACTGGCTTTCCACACAAGCAACACTCACTGCATGCTAATAAGGCTGTGCTGCTTTGATAACTAAAAAAAAGAAATTTATTGTTAGTTTTCTGTGACGAATGGGAAGAAATGAGCTTACCTGGATCTTTTGGATCTGATTGAGATATAACAGCTTGATGGAAACTCTATGACTGCAGTTCAGTACTGTCAGGTTGGGACACAGTCTGAAAGCTACTATAAAACCTTATTTTTGAATTGTCATTTTAACAGGCTGTGCACAGGTTTAGAATGTGTTTTTTTAACTTCCTCTCTCCGTAAGTGTGTTTGGCAACTGCTCGGTTTAATGGCAAAGGAGGCTGCACCCTCCATTCATGTCTATGTACTCTGAGGTACACTCAGTGTCCAAGAATGATCCCACCATATTTCAAACCCAGGATCTCAGCACTGACTACCGCAAGCCCCTCCTTTCACTCCATACCTTTTTCAGGGCATGAAAGACCCAGAGCAGAAGGAAGGACCTACTATATGCCTCCAGCCAGGAACACTGCTCAAACACAACACATATTAAGTTTCTTCTTTTTGTGAAATTTAGATGAGAAAATATTATCCATTTCTGTATGCAAAGCACCTGTGGGCAAAAGATATATGTAAAGTCAAAACTCTCCATAAGCTTTACTGGGTATGATGGCAGCCTTGCTGACTTCACCAGGAGCTGGACATCTGTGTTATGAGTACAAGCATGCCACATCCAATACTGCCAGTGGCTGGCATCTAACACTGTTACGAAATACAGTTGGTCCATAATCCCTGTGGCCACATGCTTGTAAACAGCGCTCCAAGTTGTCCATCTGTGCTATGTCTGCATTGGAAAGTAATTCAGTACAACAGGAGTGGTTCAGTAGGTTGGAGCAGTTACACAGCAGTTTTATACCTCTGCACTCTGAGTTATAGGGCTTTTTTCATCACACTCTATATTAGTTTGGGCCCTGAAACAAAACTCCACACTATCAATGTCGTCTGAAGGTGTCTGGAGGATTGAGGGTCAGTTCAGACTCCTATTTCCCTTTTGGCTGGGAGGCATTTCATATCCACCTCAGTTTGAGCTTCCAATATAGCTTCCTCCAATAAGAACCTAAATCATGCACGCCAAAACACTCTAAAACAATGCAGAGAGCAAGAAGTGGGATGATCAGAAGATAGATACACTTCGAAACCACATAGCTGCCTTCAATTAATTGCACTGATTTGTTTTTAAAGTACACGCAGCCATTTATAGCTGTGACCTTAGTCCATGCACACAGCATTTAAACTGTCAGCTAAGTAAAGAAATCATTGTTATTTTTCTTGTAGTCACAAATTTAGAAACCCTTAGCAAGCAGATGCTTAAGTTCGAGGGAAAACTGAGCAGAGTCAAAAGAGCAGTTTAAGTGTTTCTTCTGCTAGACACCATGAAAAACATAAACACAAATGTCAACATGATTGAAATTGCCTGAGCATGTAGGACACCCAGGAAGTGGCAAACCTTCAATCAAAGAAACAATGAATATTGCTCGCTGAGACCAGGAACTGTGAAATTACCTGTTACTACTGTTACTTTGTTTTTCATATTTCAGCATAATTATGAAGACATTATTGTAATCTACTGAGTTTATTGACTTCTTCCTGTCCTCTTTTTCCTCTATTTTTTGAGTTTTTTCTTTTCTTTTTTTTTTTTTTTTTTTTTTTGGGGGGGGGGGGGGGGAAGGTGGTTTTCTTCTTTATTTTATTTTAATTACTAGTGAAAAATAAAAAACTCCAAGTCAGAAGCAGTAACAAAGAACTAAAGCCTACAAAATAAACAGCCTTGAAACTCAGAAAAAAGCATAGTCACTGATGGGATGTGGACCAACACCATTTGTCTATCTTGTGTTTGAGCTGGAACCTCAAAATTCTGAAATCTGATCTTTTTCTACATAACAGAAGTCCAGAAACTTTTCTTCTAGCTATTAAAGAAATCAGATTGAAACTAAGTAAAAAGCAAATGAGATCATGCAAGTACAGTGAACAGGAGAGTTGGAAGTGAAGAGCTGAAATGCCTTATAATATATCTTTTTAGTAGAGAATGAACCCCAGACTGTCCTTGCTCAGCTCATATCAAGGCATACCAATTTGGTTTTGCATGCTAGCCTTTAAAAAAAAAAAAAAAAAAAAAAAAAGAAAAATAATCCAGTAAATACCCACTGGACACACTTGAAAATGTGCTAGTGCATAATTCATTATCTGAGTCTCATGTCAGGGCTGTTGTTATTAGTCACACAATTGGTTGCCTCTGGCACCTATTGAAGAAATAGATGGACTTTACCCTGTTGTGGCTTTATGAATTGAGACATTCTCACACAAAAAAGGGAAAATACTTGACTCGAAAGAATTCTAATGAGAATTTCCTACTTCCAGTCTGAGGCTTGGCAAATCAAAATAAGAAATACCTTCCAAAGTCTTAATTTATTGTTAATCTGTTGGGTTTATTTTAATTATACATTTAAACTTGTGGTTAACAATCTTGGGCAAAATATAACAAAAGCAAACCCAGTGTGAAAGATCAGGAGCTAAAGAATTGCTTTCTGCTGTCTTTTCTTTTTCTTCTTAAAGATTCTTTCAGGTCACCCCTGCTTTAAGGGGACCATCCCTATTCATGGCATGGGAAGAGGAGTAATTATTTTTCAGTAGTAATTTTTTTTCATGAGTTCATCTTACCTTGCTCTTAAAATAAAAACTACTTGTTAGCTTGGGTTTTTTGATTTGAAACCCAGAGATATTTTGTCTCTTTATATAGTAGATTACCTGGCACAGGAATTTTACTGCTCTGCACCATATTTAACCTTTGTACCTGTTTCTGAAAGAGGGAGAAAATGGCTGACAAACGTGTAAGATTCAGTTTCTTAAAACCTTCAAGTAGAACAACCAGCTGCTGTTGTTAAACAGAAAGCTGATGGTACCCTCTGG
Organism: Ara ararauna; assembly: GCA_028858755.1. Taxonomy (NCBI): domain Eukaryota; kingdom Metazoa; phylum Chordata; class Aves; order Psittaciformes; family Psittacidae; genus Ara; species Ara ararauna. The sequence continues at coordinate 62,943,407 of CM054410.1, forward strand.
GAGCAAATTTAAGAAAAGCTAAATAGAATGGCAGCCTACTACTTCATTTACAAAGCCTTTAGGTGAAAATCTAGACATTTCTGGTTTTGTGGTAGCTCCACCAAGTCTTAAATCCAGTCACTTTCAAACATGAAGACAGTGCCTCTATTTTGAACATTGAGATGTCATTCAATGGGAGCTTCTACTATTGATTAAATCCTAATTATTGAGGGATTGCTTCTACAAAAGGCAGTTTTAATTTTATGCTTAATGTTGTAGAGTGAAATTGTTATTAGTTTTAAAACTGGTTTTACTAAATTGTTAGAAAATAAGTAGGTTTGTCTCAATCATTTATTCATGGTAATACATATTTCCCTTATTTTGAGCGACAAGTTTTCCTACGCTCTTTGTCACCTATTTTAAAATACACCTGATATATTGAAAACTTCTGTAAGATTATTATTTCTCGGTGAAGTGGTGTAGTGTAGGTTACTTTCAGGTTTAATTCCCTGCACAGATCAGTAAAAGAATGCAGAAATAGTATTAATACAGAAGCTGAAAAGCTGGCCCAGTTCTTTGAGTAACTAATACTTTGCTTGACAGTGGAAATCTTTCTCTTTGCACATTACAAAGATTGATTTTTCTTGGCTTTTAATTTCTAAGGCGATAGGATTATATAAATAATTTCATAATTTTCCCCATACATGAAACACTTTTCTGTGTCAAATTTCTACTCCTGTTTATGCAGTGTAACACCACCCATACAATAATAATAATAAAAAAACCTTTGTTATTTATGCTTTATTTTAGAAGATGGCACAGAACACAAAGAAGAAATTTTTACTTGCATTTTTACTTCCAAAATGCTTCAAAGAAGCATAAATCAGAGACTTTGGAATGCAGTTTTCTTTATTGTCATAGTAAATCATATTCACAGTGTAGGCTTTGTTTGTTGGTTTTCTGTTTGCTTTTTTTTTCCCTCAGTCTTGTAATCACTATGTTTACTATGGCGAAGTAAGTATTTTCATACTTTGATATGTTCCTTTCCTTTTTGTGTTTTCTGGGACAGAAGTACAGGAATGGCCAGTCAATAAGGAGATATCATCATACTGAAAAGAACAACATGATTTAATTCTTGTCAATTCATGGGCGTTAAAATTCAGTTACATTATGAAATACAAGATAATGATAGAGAACATTAATTGACTGTATTGATAGAACATTTTCTCAAGGACAGAAAATGGCACAGACTTTTTATCCAGTTCTTAAGCTGCTTTTTAAACTTTTTATCCAAGCACCTAGCTAGCTTAGTTGAAAATAAGAGAACATTCTGACATTTGATATTATAAAAGGAAATGGAGTCAGTAACTGTAAAAATTAATATAATTAGTGTCTTTTTGTCTATTTGTGCCCACTTCTCAGATAATCATGCACTTCTTATGTTTTGGTTTTTTTTACCTGCTTATATTAGAACTATTTTTTTCATACAAACATTTTCATCAAATTATCCAATTATCTGTATCTGTTACAATAATACATAATGTTGCATATCAATACACAGATCTAAATCTAGCCTGACCCCAAGGTAGACTACCGAGCTCTTTGTAAGTAACATGATGAATGCAAATTCTCATACTGCGACTCTACTATATGAACATACGGTTTCTAGCAAGCAGTATCTTCAATGCAAACTTACAGTCATAAATAAACTGATAAATTTGGCCATCTGTGATCGTACATCAGCTCAGCATCAGTCTGGAGACCCAACTCCTTTGTTGCCTTGTGGCCACTTTGTGCTGCCAAGCTGGGAGCTCAGGGGCTGTCCCCAGAGCTGAGGGATCACCTGGGTGGTGCAGAGCCTGCTCAGCCACCAGCCTGGGGTAAGGGTGATGCACAAAGCAGGGGTGGGTTGGGGGGATGCTATGACCCAGGCTGTCATGGTGGCAGCCCAGAGTATGGACACAGAAGGCATAAGCAAGCACAAGCCTGAGATCGCTGTAATTTAGTACCTGACCAGCCATCTCCAGAGCATTGTAAAGCTGGTGAAAGGCTGAATTTGCCTTTCCCGCAGTGCCTTTGGTCTAGCAGTGAGGGAACTTCAGCCAGCCCTATGAGTGGGTTGGATGTGTACATTTTTTTTATGCAGGTAAAATATCATCCCCAGTCCTGCAAAAAAAAAAAACAAACAACCTTAAGATGTGTCTGGACGGAACCCTGTGAAGGATTTCCCTGGAGAGGTAAAAAACTAACATAAAATTTCATGAGGGTCCCTTCACCTCTGTGTAATAGGAAAACCATGCAGCCTCCTCCAGATCCAGCAGATCTCTGGGGAGAATAGAGCCTAGAACCAGCTGCATAAAAGGCTTCCCTCTTTACAACAACTCTGGATTGAGCTGGGGTAACAACTGGGATATACCCAATATCTTTTTCCATCCCATAACCTCCCTGCCCAAGCTTCAGAAAAAGCAATGAGATAGTCTGAACCTTTTTTCCGTGTTTCTGAAAGCTGGATGGGAGAATAAAATGTATTCCTCTCAGTCATGGTCCAGTCTTGCATACCCCATTCCTTTTCCTATACACATATTTTCAATTTCTTTTTTCATTTCCATTTTTTTTTCTCCAGGGGATTCAGAAAAAGTTCTGAATGCCCTGAGAAAATGTGTGAAATGGACACTGGTTTAAAAAATTGCTGTCTGGTAAAGATTACATGGGTTTAAGGGTTTACTCTGTAATAATTCTCTACTTATAGCTAAGTGGTTTCATGAAAATTCAAATCCTAGTGGATAAAGAAAAGGCGAATGAGGGCTTGGCACCAAGATTGCTTCAACTGTACAATATAAGCAAATATCCATAGTGGACACCAGTATCCTCAGAAAGATGAAAATTTTCGTCTGAGCTTGATGGGAATGAACTCCAACAAAATACCCCTTATTGTATCTTTCGACTACAATCCTACCATATATTGTTCCTGGTTTGTTAACAGAGTTTTAAAACAGGACCACAACCACTCCAAGAATGAGATTTATTTACTCATGTCCATGGGAAAATCACTGCACCAAACCGTTCATGAAAGCACAACAGTTGTGTCCTACTTGGATAAATACCACTAAATCTCATTTAGCTATGGAAACAGTGGCAAGCTATAAAACTTTGCAAAATACAAATATTGGTCCTCTGAAATCTTCATAGTCAGCAAGCACAGAATAGGAAAAAGAGTTCTCCATTCTTAAGTGGTAGAATCAATACTGGACAGAGAACACCAAAACTGCCTAAAAGATTACTCAAGACCAAGATATTTTTTATCAGTGGCCTCTTTGTTTTTCAGATATCCAGCTTGAGACACCATAAGTGGAGTGGATTTTCAGAAAGCCTTGAGCACCCACTCTCTGAAAAACTGGTTGCATTAAGGAATCTGAAGATGAGCACCAAGAATTGCTGCATCCAAAATAAGTTTGCATCAGAAATCCAAATTACCTCAAATTGGTATTTAGGGAGGACCTAGTGCTTTAGGCAGCTCTGAAAATCCTAGGCACCATGCACAGCACTTGTTTATCTCTGACACTGGCAGATAGAGGTAAACATCTTCCACTTAGACTGCTGCAGAGAAAAGAAGTATTTCAATAGTTTTTTTTGTTATATTTTTTTTCTGTTAACTCTATAGATGATTAGGTAAATAATTCCGGGCTAGTGATACTATATTTTTATTCATAGTTTAAAAAGCACATATACTTTTTAGATAAAAATAAGATGTAAGGTAATGAAGTGTCGTTTTTTTTTTCTTCTAAGTCTTAATAGCTGGTTGCAGATTTTATTTAATAATCTTATTCTAAGACCTCATAATTTTAATGGTTTTTTTCTAATTTTTATTTCTTATGAGAATATTGAATATTGTAATGTTATTTTGTTAAGACAATAACATTTCAAAGGCTAATGTAAAATCAAGCTGCTAAAATTTACATTTTCTCTGTCCAGCAGTTCATTTATATAACTGCCCTGAGTAGATGCTATATGCTGCTTAGCAAATGGCCTTTAAGAGTTTAAAAATAACTCAGTAAAGCTACTCAAAGGTAATGCAACACTTAGGCATCTTTAATAAAAGCTAAGACAAAACCAAGGTTTTCTCGATAGTTAATTATTCACCCCCTCATTATCGATTTATACACAACAAAACCACAATAAAAATGTTCAGGACAACTAATTGCGCTTGTTCCTACATATAAGCTTATTTTTCAGAAAGACAAGTTTTTAGATTTTAAAATTAGTCCTATTTTTTTGGACTGTTCTATCTGCTTTTATTAAATTCTCCGTTATTCCCATCCAAAACCAGTGAAAAAAGTTATTTTCTAACCTACATTATTGTGAGGGTTTTTGCAAAACCTCACTTATCCCCTTTAACAAAAAAGATTATCTTATTTCAAAATTCATGTTATAATTAATTTGCAATGTCTCTCAAACTGGTACAAATGTGTAAAATCTGTGCTTTTAAAAGCTTCTGCTTTGAGTAGCCTTACATTCCATAATTGTGCCTTAGCAATCACCAAGCCCTATTGCATGCCCCATTCATGAAAAGTGTACTTTGTTGGGATGATGTAGCTGAAAGAATCTGGCTCTAAAACTTCCTTACCTAGAGCTTCCATTAAATTATATTAATTTAAAATATCTATGGAATGGTACTTTTTCAAAAATACTAAAAAAAAAAAAAAAAAAACAACCAAATAAAGCAAAAATTAATGGGTTGGGTTTATGAAAAAGACTTGTATAGTAAGCAAAAGAGGTTTATCACAGTTTTGGTAACTTGCATGAGTTCATATCGAAAAGAAATTTTTCTCATGTTCTTAATGAATTTAAGACTTTCGTGCTCTAGGTATTTTCAGTTGTATGCTTTGAAGCAGTAGACACCATACAGCTTGTGCTTTTTATCAGGAAATCCTACAAAGCGAACGGCTGCTTCGTTAGGACTGCAGCGTTTCCTTGGCCTGGAGATTGGGTAGCGGACGCTGCCATCAGCCAGCCAGCCGGCATCGCAACGGTCATAACCCAAGAGTTTCCAGGCAGCAAAGATCTGGCCAACTTTAGCAATCTGAGCTCCATCCTTCAAACATGCCTGAAGTGCTTCATCATAGGTCAGCTTGGTTGGGTGAATTAGGTAGTAAAAACGACCTAGTAAGGGAAAGAAGAAAAAAGGATCATTAGGAATATGATAATGGATTGGATCATAGAATCATGGAATGGTTTGGGTTGGAAGGGTTGGAAGAGACTTTCTAGATCATCCAGTTCCAGTGCCCTACCACAGGCAGGGACACCTTCCACTAGATCAGGTTGCTCCAAGCCCCATCCAACCTGGCCTTGAGCACTGCCAGGGATGGGGCAGCCACAGCTTCTCTGGGCAGCCTGTGCTAGCACCTCACCACCCTCACAGGGAAGAACTCCTATATTCCTGATTAAGATGATGTGACAATATCACAATGGCTTTTGAGGAGAAATGGAGATGTTCTACTGAAGAATCATATCAAACATGGTTCATTTGTAACTGTGCAATGTGGATGCTGCACTGCTAAAAATATTTTAATTTTTTTTTCTGGTGTGTTCATAAATATCAGGAGTAAAAAAAATAAATGTGGTGTAGACATCACAGACAATTTGTACATAACAGTAGTGCTATATTTACTTTTGCTGGCATAGCACAGTGTGGCATCCCCACTCTCAGTTGCATTCAGTGGTAACTGAACTGTTGCAATGCATTTTCATCCTCAGAGATAGAAAATCAGGAAAAAAAAGTTTGGGAGAGAGGAATGATGGAAGACATCTTGGGATTTGGAGGAGGGACCCTGCTCTGCACGAGGATTTTACCAACATGGTGACAACAACAATCCAGTGAAACAACTGAGGAACACCAGAGATTTCAGCCAAAGCAGATCTCATAAAGCTGCAGCTTACTGTCAGAGAAGGTAAATCAGTCAAATATACAAAGCAGTGCACTTCTACATGATGCTCCCAGCATTAGTTAGCTGAAGACCCTTACAGGTTTTCACCTTAGAAGCATGGAATAGCAAGGTCTGGCCTTTGACAGCATTTGGGTATGGGGGTCCTGGAGATACACTCTCTGACATGGCAGTGGGTGACTTTGTTTCTGGTTAAGTACAAGCAGTTTTTCATTTACTTATTTATTTATCTTTAAGAAAACTGAGAGATTACACAGCTCCCTGGAAGCAGAGCTTGAGCCTGTGGTAGATCAAAACCATGCCTGTCATTAAATCTTCATTAGCAGCATCAAAAGCACAGGCAGCAGTTCTGCAGCTCTGTTTCTCTTTAGGCACCAAAGGGTATACGTACCCTCACTGTAAGACAGCACTGAACTGATAGTGCTGCTGTGAAAAATGTGTCCCCCATCTCAAGGTAATAAAAAAATATGGCAGCAAGTAAAGCTCAAAAAGAAAGTCTCCCCTACTAATTCATAAGCAGCAGTAATACTAATGTTAATTTATCAAGGAAATATAAATTCATTGTAATCCTTTCATTCATTATTTGTTTCCACTGATTTGACAACTAACCAAGTGTGAGGTAGAAATGGATCAGATAGGAACAGTGTTTATGTAAAGAAATAATAATTTCCAAATAAATTCACAACTTTTCAATCTGTCTTGTAAGAGACAAATTAGCTAAAAAACATATGAATTTATTTATGTGGGAATCTTCTAATTCCAGAGCTCACTCTTTACTTCTTAATTAAGAAAGTAGTCCAGAATAATACCCTTTTTCTTCCTCATAAAAACCAGGCAAACATGCAAACACAATTCTGCTCATTTTTAGAATACTTTCTTAGTGAAGAAAAAGCAATGAGCAAGATGAAGAGTTGGGTCAGATCCAGAACCCTGCAAAGCCCACTTTTTGCTGAGCAAAGAAATGTCAATTCAGATGACAATGTAAAGATAATTGAAGTAACTTCATGTAAAAGGTTGGAAATTGTATACCATGATACAAACACTAAGGGAAAAAAAAAGGCATTGCAGCTGTGGTGGTGAAGAAATGTTTAAAATATTTCATTGCTGTCAGAGACAATTTCTACAGAATTTCCACAGAAAAACTGTTGAGAGGAGATAATCTTCCATTTTGTAAAATGCTTGCTTAACTCAGTTTAAGCAACTTGAAAGCATTTACAGGGTGTTGCTAAACAGAAGTTTATTAAGTGGAAACCTGTTCCTACTATGTTATTAAGAGGTTTCCTCAAAGCAAACAGGATTTCAGACTTAAGGGAACAGGGATTTGGACTGATAGTGTGTAAACTTCATCTAGCTTATTAGTTGTTCTCCAAACCATATGTCAATTGAATGTAATTTCCTAGGGATTTACAGTAAGGTCAGGCTTTTGACATACGACAGCAATAATAAAAACTCCTATACACTGCCTCTTCCTCAAAGAGGGAAACTTTAATAGTAAACCCCACAGGGGTGCAATGTGTATCCAGAATGTCTGATTAATTAAAATCCTGTTAATAATGTTGGTACAGATTTGCTGGTTTTCCCCTGCTAATAGGTTAGAGGGGTTTCTAACTATTCAATTTTAATTTAGTGGACAGAGGCATTAACTGTGTCTCTCTCATTAACATCCTGTAGTCAGATCACTCCTACAGAGGATGTGTGCTTGATTTGACTTCTCACGTACAAATCATGGGGCAGAAGGTTTATGCAGACCTAACCAAACCCCAGCAATAATGACTATTTTAAGTTTTGCATGTAAGAGAACAGCTTAAGGAGGAAAACCTGAGCACTTTAATACTTTATATCACTGTGACTGTGATATAAATACTGCGGGTGTCAGAGTGCTGCACCACCCTGGGAGATTTTTCCAAGCTCAGCTCTAAATTGAGACATTCATTAGTAAGCTTTTATATTGCAGCTGGGTGTGCTAGGCTAGTGCTCCTCTTCAGAGGCACAGAAAGTCAGTATCACCCTGTTTGCTATTTCCTGTATTAAGTGCTAATGCAGTGCCTTAGAAAGAGGGACCTTGGTGAAGTTCTCAGGAAGGATGCCCCCAGTGTGCAGTCAGCCATAGAGTACCTAAGCTCTAACACTACTCCCAGTGGCTAATGGTTTGCTGGGGTAAACTCTTGCCCAGACTCACAGCTTTGGTGCTGTGCAGGGTCAGCTGAGCAGCAAGCTGTGCTTGGTGTGTGGTAGCACATGCAGTAGAAATGCCAAGTGCGGGAATGACTTCTGCAGCCCTACGCTGAAAATGGCCACAGAAACCAGCCAAGTTGTTTTACTGTGCTCTAATTTGTGGTTTCATATGGCCATAAGAGACATTCTCAGCAGCCAGCAGTGTACATCTGTGGCTTGTACAACGTGTATAACCAACCATCTGCTCAGCAGACTCAGTTCAGTATATCTCACATCCTGCTCAAGCAAGTCCAAAGGAGGCCACAGAGCTCCTGTGAGGGCTGGAGCCGCTCTGCTCTGAAGGCAGGCTAAGAGAGCTGGCCTTGTTCAGCCTGGAAAAGAGAAGGCTTCTTAAGGGGAGACCTTAGAGCAGCTCCAGTGCCTAAAGGGGCTACAAGAAAGCTGGAGAGGGGCTTTGGACAAGGGCCTGTAGGGACAGGACAAGGGGAATGGCTTTAACCTGACAGAGGGGAGATTGAGATGAGCTCTTAAGCAGAAGTTCTTCCCTGTGAGGGTGGTGAGGCCCTGGCACAGATTGCCCAGAGAAGCTGTGGCTGCCCCATCCCTGGCAGTGTTCAAGGCCAGGTTGGACAGGGCTTGGAGAAACCTGTTCTAGTGGAAGGAGTCCCTGACCATGGCAGGGGGTTGGAACCGGATGACCTTTAAGGTCCCTTCCAATACAAACCATTCGAGGGCTCTAGGAGTGCTAAAAATGGTTGAGCAAGCCCATTGCTTCTCAAAATTGAAGAACATGTTGGGCAGAGAAGAGATTCAGAGCAGTCCTGTGGAGAAGGACTTGGGGGTGTTGGATGATGAAAAAATGAACATGAGCTGGCAGTGTGCGCTTGCAGCACAGAAAGCCAACCGTATATTGGGTTGCATCAAAAGGAGTGTGACCAGCAGGTCGAGGGAGGTGATCCTGCCCTTCTACTCTGCTCTCCTGAGACCTCACTTGGAGTATTGTGTGCAGTTCTTGTGTCCTCAATATAAAAAGGACATGGAACTGTTGGAACAAGTCGAAAGGAGGGCCACGAGGATGATCAGGTGACTGGAGCACCTCCCATATGAAGATAGGCTGAGGGAGTTGGGGGTGTTCATCGTGGAGAAGAGAAGGCTGCGTGGAGATCTCATAGCAGCCTTCCAGTATCTGAAGGGGGCCTATAGGGATGGTGGGGAGGGACTCTTCATGAGGAACTACAGTGAGAGGACAAGGGGTAATGGGTTCAGACTTAAACAGGGGAAGTTTAGATTGGATATGAGGAAGAAATTCTTTACTGTAAGGGTGGTGAGGCACTGGAATGGGTTGCCCAGGGAAGTTGTGAATGCTCCATCGCTGGCGTTGTTCAAGGCTGGATTGGACATAGCCTTGGGTGGCATGGTTTAGTGGGAGGTGTCCCTGCCTGTGGCAGGGGGGTTGGAACTAGATGATCTTAAGGTCCTTTCGAGCCCTAACTTTTCTATGATTCTATGATTCTATGTTGAAAATTTGTGCAAAATGAGGTGCTTTCTGTTCATTTAATCATAAGGTCCTGATAAGCATTTTGATATCCAGTGATCACCTCAGATAAACAGATTTTGAATTGCTATATTAAATACGTGGGAATATTTTTTTTAAATCCTTTTCCACACACCCCCACCCACCACCTGGTATCAGCAGTGACTCCAGTGACTCAGAAGCAATCACTTCTAAGAAAATGTTAATAGAATCCCAGGCCAGTTTGGTTTGGAAAGGACCTTAAAGCTCATCCAGTTCCAACCCCCTGCTATAGGCAGGGACACCTTCCACTAGAATAGCTTGCTCCAAGCCCACACAGCTGCATTTTTAACATGGTCCTAAAATATATTTTTTCTATTTTTAACTTTGTTAACATAAGATTTTTTACTTGATTCTGCTAGAGCTGATAACAAATCAATCATGTGCTGTGGTTCTGTGTGCAATGTATAGAACAAAATGCACGTTAATGAGCAGAAAGTGTGATACAAGTTCTATTTATATTTTTTCTTTGAAAATGTTTAATTATAGAGAAGCTGATAGATATGTTTATATTTAGCAGTCTTAACACTTTTCAGTGCAATAGATTTTCAGGTTTTTCCTTACAGAATCTCACTGTTCTCCTTCAGAAGACCTTTGAAATTAATCAAAGAATAAACACACAGCTCTACTATTATATATTCTTTGTGTTATGCCTCGTGGCTCTGTAGGGCAGACTGCAACAAAAAGATTCATCTGCATTTATTCCCCTAAATTGTAGAAGCCCAAATTGACTTTCTAGAGGGACTGTACGGAAGAGGAGCATCCCCATTCCTTGGGACAGGGCAGGGAGAGAAACTGGAGTGGTCTGCAGCCCTTAAAGAAGCTTTGGATCGCGTCAGGTTGCCCCACCATACAGGGCAAGAAACAGACAGTGGGAAAATTTCCAAATTTAAATTAGATACTTCCCACTTTTGTGTATTCATTTTCAATGGCCTTTATCAATATAAGGAATGTAAAAGCAAGATGTTGCCAACCAATAGGTGTCTCTACAAAGAAAAAATATGTTATTTCAAATATTTTGATGATTTAATGGACAGCATTATGCTACTGTTACTCTTTGCATTGTTTTATGAAATGCGTCACCATATATTCTTATAAACTGGTACTACTACATACAAAGTGTTGCAAATATACTTTTTGCTTTGCCTGTACAGAAACAAAACACAAACAGTTCTTCTATGAAACATGAGAAAGAGTTGAGTATGAAGCAGTAAAATAGGCAAAACCAAAATGTTCAAGTCTAAGAGAAGACACTGTAGAGGATAATTTTATAAAGTACTAAGATTATTTTACATTGAATTGCAGACAAACTTTGCCAAAACAGTTGCCTTTTGCACGTAGCAGGAATGCATATAGAATTATTCATTAATGCCATAACCCCCCTTTTTTACCACTATTTTTTTGGTGTATTCAGCTTATCACAGGTGGGATCTAACAGTTCCAGAGTAAAGACACTGAACCTGGATTTGAACTGAATGGATTGATGACTGCATTTTCATTTTTCACCTTAATTGCTGAATGTAATTTTCCTGTTTTGTAGCTTTCTTCTTCAGGAAAACAAATCCCAAACAGCTTTGTGTGGAATTTAGGAATTTAGGTAAAGACTTTTTGCTTTGACTGGTAAACTATTTAAAATTAAGTCCTATTTTTTGTTATAATCCCTGATATTGTAATGTATTTGGGGAATTTTTTTCCCTAAAAAGCACCCAGATAACAGAAATCTAAACTTCATTGCTCTCTGTCTTTATAGCTACTCCCACAACTGACAGTCTTTGAGATTATTTTTGGGCTTTTTTTAGCTTGCCTTATACTGGGGCCCTTGGCATTTTCCCAGCTTTCTTACATAAAGCTGAAGGCTTCTCTGTTTCACATTGTTAGGAGATTCCAGCAGTCACTGCCCCTGCTGGAAATGCATGGTGTTCTAACCACTTCTCATTTTCCTTGGCTCTTCCTGAACTGAGAGAATCAATATTGGGTGTTGCAGAAATAGCTCTTTGCCTGTAGCCCCTGTCTTTAGCAATTGCAGCCTCATGGCAAAATGGGTTATTATAAGCTTTTCCCTTTACAGTGAGAAAGTTAACACATGCAGTTAAGCATACATGAGCTATCTGAACTGCTCAGCTGAAAATAGGCAATTGGTATTTTGGGAGAGTGACTGGGTTTGTTGTGGATATTAAGGTAAGCTTGGGACATGAAAAGTGGGGAACATAGCAGGGGCATATGAGGACAACATAACTTTGTGAGTTACTGCTTAAGGAAATGGATGCTGAGAGAAGCAGATCCCAGATTTTCTGCAGACACCTTGAGAGAACACTGAGCTGTAAGGAACTAGACAAGATGGTGCTTAGCTCTATATATCATCCTATTGCTGTGTAATTTTCTGTCTTGCAGGTCAGTTTAACAGACTTACCAAGGATGGCATTAATTTTTGTGCCCTGTCTTTGATTTCTCTACTGCCTGCAACCGTATCCTCACCCTACCTCATTCCTCTTTCTCCTTCTTTCCCTTTCCCTTTCTGTATTAATGCACAGACAATATTTACCTGTCAGAACATCTCTTTTTTTTTTTTTTTCCTCAGAAATTTTTTATTCTCTTTAATTAAGAGATACTAAGGAACTGTCCAGCTGCTAGTGGGGAAAAGGGTGCTCATTAATGAGCAATAGTCAAAAACATTTGCTCTGCAAACATTACAAATAGTGTAGCTAGCACATTTTAATTCTTTTTCCTTGTTTATTTTATTTCTCAACACTATTTCTATACTACAGACTAAATCTGCATATAAGAGATGAGCTCATATAGGATTTTGCCTCGGACAAATCAGGCAAGAAAATCATGAGCCAGCATTTCATGGAATAATGCAGCATGATGAAAATAGCTACATTTTTGTTTCTGACAGCATCCAGCCTTATTTAATTTTCTTGGTTTCAGGATATGGGGGGAGAGGGGAGTTTGAGAATATGGAGCAGACTTAGCACTAGAGCATATCTATCTTCCAAAGAAGGGCAATGGAGCTGGTGAAGGGCCTGGAGCACAAGTGTGTTGAGGAACGGCTGAGGGAACTGGCGTGTTTAGTCTGGAGAAGAGAAGGTTCAGATTGGACCTCATCGTTCTCTAAAACTACCTGAAAGGAGAATGGAGCCAGGAGATGGGATCATTCTCTTTGTCCAAGTGACAAGTGGTAGGATAAGAAGAAAACGTCTCAAGTTGAGGCAGGGGAGGTTTAGGTTGGATATTAAAAAAAGGGTTGTCAAGCATTGGAACAGGCTGCCCTGGGCAGGGGTGAAGTCACTGTCCCTGGAGATATTTAAAAGACGTTTAGATGTGGTGCTTAGGGCTATGGTTTAGTGGTGGACTTGCCAGTGCTAGGTTCACTGCTGGACTTAATGATCTTAAAGGTCTTTTCCAACCTAAACAATTCTATGATTCTGAGAGCAAGGCTTATGTTTATTTTTTGGTGTGTTGCAGGACAAAAATGCCTCATTGTGGATAAGCAATCTGTGGATAAACAAAAAAGCCCATGCTCTTTGGTCTGGGTGGGCTGCAAGCCAAACATGTGCAGAGTTGTGTAGGAATATCAACAAGTATGGCGTTGTAGAGGACTGTAGAACTCTTTTGCACATGTTTACTTGCAGCGTTCCTCTCATTCATAGCAATGCTTTCTAAATCCTCTTCAGCCACTAGATTAAACGTGAAATGATAGCAAGCTGATATCAAGTAATTTCATACCTAAAGTAGCATCTATTAACAGCAAAGAAACTTGCAGTCAGTAAAATAAGGTTTAGAGCAAACCAAGCTCAGAGCAAAAGTGAACATGTTTTAGCAGTGTACTGAGGTTAGGGATCTAAATTATCAGGCATAAAAGCTAGAAATAGGTTTGCTGATAAGGAAGTATTAATCATATTAGATGTGATACTTGAGCAGGAGCTGCTTGACATAACAGTGCAAAGTGGTGATCAGAATTTTTTGTTGGTGACAAAGGTAAGTTGCAAACCGTCATAATTATAATTGAATTCAACAGGAAAGCTCAATTAATGAATCACAGGTTTCTTCATCACTTTAACAGAAATAAACTGGGCATATATCAACACTAAAAGAGTACACATAAATTTTAATGGGGTGACAGCAGAGATATTAGAAACTCCTGCCAATACAAGTTCTGAGTTGTAAAAACCATCTACATGAACATGTGGCACAGACAACTTTATTCTGTGCAAGAGCCCTTGTAAATTCAACAATAAAATTTTCCAAGCCTAACATAATCTTTGACAAATCAAATATGTCTTTGCTGCCATAGGAGTTTCTTTCCTAAGCACAGAAACAGTCGTTTACAAGTTACGGGTGAAGAAGACTCTTACCATTGAAGTTTGACGTAAAACAGAAGACATCATATCGGCTTTTATCTTTATCCCAGAGCCCATAATTTCTGACTCCAGGCACTGTGTTCTTCCCTCCGCAGGGCTCCCTGGGCTTGGTGATGGGGTACTGCACGGAGCCATCGCTGAGCCAGCCCGCATTACACCAGTCCAGCCCTGACCTCCAGGCATCGTAGAGCTGGTCAAAGGAGGCAATAACAGAGTCTTGGTCCAGGCACGCTAGCTGAGCCTCATGGAAGTTTAAGTTGTAACGACCCAGTCTTGGAGAGTAAGGGAATACAACGCCTGAAGGGATAAAAAAGGGGAGAAACAGCATTTACAGTCACTGGAGTCTGAGAGTGCTTAAAGACAGGCAGAGCTGGTTGAAATTTCGCAACTACAGGTTTTTCATTAGAAAATTCCAGTTTATCAGCTGTAAGATCAATTTCTCATTTTAAAAAAAAAAAGTAAATTAAAATTCAGCCTAGTTTTGTTCTTTAGTCCCACCTAGTTTGTGTGGAGTGGGATTTGGAGCTCCTCTGGCAGTCATTTAGAAAGAAGAAACTGTAGTGCAGTGGCAAGTGAACTATGATTTTTACACATAAATTTTAAATTGAAATGTTTTGATTGACACAAAAAGTGCTATGCTCGATGCATGGACCCTTGACAGGATTTCCTGAGAGGTTCCCAACAGTTGGTGTTTTGTTTGCTTGTTTTTGTTTTATGTCACATTATGCTAGGAACAAGAAGGTATTTCATGCCTTTTTTAATAACAACATTTCAAGGCTACACTGGTAGGAGGCATAATTTTAGTGTCCAGAGGCCTTAAAGTACAAAGTGTAAGGGAAATAAAATCAGTGAAGCTGTATATGGCTTTGGGGAGACCTTTCTGCTACTTTCCAGCTGGTGTTCGGCAGTTCGTCACCACTCAAGCAGGGAGAGCTCCTCACAGAGGACATCAGGGAGCACAGTTCCTTGACCAGAAGACATGTTTCCCCACTTGCAGATGGTGAGCCATACAGCACACAACATACAGCAAAGAAAGACAGCCCTAGTAGAAAGCCATGTGGGACACCATCTTTCCTTGCTGCCCCCATGGTTGCCAAAAACACTGCTGACTTAAGCAAATGATGCTTGCTGGATAGCCACTGTTCAAGGAGTATGGACCTGCCAAATGCTTCTTTCCACCCCTGAGGACCAGCCACAGACCAGCCCAAAGCCCTGTTTGTTGCTCATCAGTGGTGAACCATTGCAGACATGTGGCAGAGAGATTTTCTCTGAGATGTCCTCTCAGAGATAGGGCATCCAAGTGGAGATGGAAAATCTGGGGACACATCCAGAAATGTTTCAGCAGCAACACTGAATCAAAGTCATTGCTCTTATGTGACAGATTTTTCCACAGTATACTTTCTGCTTGCTTTATGAAGAAGATCTGTATTTAAAGATCACTTGAAAATGCTGAAGAACCACCTCCCCATCCCGGTTCTGATAGAAGAGAGAAACTGGAAATAAAAGTTTAGATAAGACCACCCTGATCTTTGGCAGGGTTTAGAAACTTAACCCAGATCTAAATTTTACAGTTGGCTTTAGCCCAGTCTCATAATAAGCTGAAATAAAACAGCATCAGAGAAAATCAATCTCAGAATGTTTATTTTCAAGCATCTGTGTGGAACTAAGTGCTGTAGTATGCAGAGGGACTGAAGATAAAATAACACAAGATGAGCCAAAAACTTTACACTGGTGTAAATATTGATCTTTCATTTTACTTTTTCCCTGTTGTTGAATTCTCCCGCCTGTAACAAGTTCCTTGCCTTCAGGGCAATGTAGCATAGGAGACAGATATTACATTATGGTCATGCAAGACTGTTGCCATGCAATTAAGCCATTCTTCTTTCCAAACATTTAAACCCATTTTGGTGTCTATGCCACCATTATCTTAACATCTCCTTTCCTTCCCTTTTCTCCCTCACTCCTCTATTGTCCAAGAAGTGCTATTTTTATTAAACAAAATTTTTGTTATTACTAAACCTCAGTGACTTGGTCCAGGAAAATAAAGCATACAAATGTAAACTTGGCAGGGTAATAATAAACAGTATTTTGCTTTCCTTTGACAATTAACTAGAGTGTCTGCTGAGGAGCTTTCCTTTCGTAAATCTTTTGTTAAAGGACTTTTTGAGTTATTAGCTGTTCTGAACTATAAAGCATGAATGTAACATAATACAACAGGTGCTGTTAACTGTAGATGTTTCATATTTTTCTGAATTCCTGTTTTTCCTTCCTTCTCCTCATCTCTTTTATAAAAAATTATTCATTCTCTCTCACTGATGCTGGATACAAATATCACTGGCTATACTAAACATATAGCAAATGTCAGAGGGGTCCAAGCTTTATTACCTTATTAGAAGTCCATTACTTATTATTTTTCCAGAACCACTTCCCCTGACAACTGACTCCTTGTCAAGTACCTGTGTCTGATTTGCATACACATGGAAAAAAAATACTAAAATCATCAAAGATGAGTATTTTTTAGTCAAGATCTAAACTTGCACACTTCTAAAAACTCAGCAAAAATTATTTGGAAATTATTCAAAGAAATTTGAATCCTTAGGGTTTCCACAATTTTTTTAAAAGGGGTTAAATATGCATGAAAATTTGTTACAAATCTATTTGAATTTGACATTTTGGGACATAATGTTTTAATAACATATATATGCACACAGCTGTAGTACTGGCTTTGGGATATATTGGGGTAGACTGCCTGGAAGCTGATTTTTGTTTGAATTCATTTGCAGTACAAGCCTGCAACTGATTAGCATTAATTTCACCCTACAGATGAGCGTGGCCATTGGGGACTCTTTAGAGCAAAATTGACCAGATATATGTTTTGTGTAGACTTGTATTTTTGTGTAGCCTTGTTTTACCTTTCCTCTTTGTTAATTTATTTTTTTTCTTAATTTACCTATCAAATCTAGCTGAAATTCATAGTTAGATCTTATTCTTGATCTTCTTTTTGTTACAATGTAGCAGTGCTGAACTTTATTTAATTGCAAAGCATCTTCTTCGGTCTTGGATCTTATAACCCATCAAGAGATAATCCATCCTATCTATTTTTGAATAGGCAAAAGCTATCCTGAGGCTTATTACTGTTCCTGAACTACCAACTGAACCCAAACTCCTGAATCCAACCCTGTATTTTACCACTTCCAGACAAAACACCCATTTCCAAATGTTAGCAAATTCAGCATAAAAAATTAAGAAAGATAAGAAACTCCCAGCCTCAGGTGGTTAGAATCAAATTAGTTCATGGGAAGACTGAGCTGAGGAGTCTTGACTTGACCTTTGTGATTCAGCTCCCTACCCTAAGGAAGCAGCTAAGCCACCCGTGGACCCTGAACAGGGAACGTTAATTTACCATATAGACTCTCAGTGTGGCTCTTCTCCCAAACACACAGTTCTCTGAAAGAGGTCCTATCCCTGGGGAAGGGCCTCCTTTCTTCCCAACAAGAGAGGAAGAATCTGAGACACATCAATTCAGTGGAGAATAAATCTGTTAGTGAAAGAGGAAGGCTAGCTGAGGTTTGCTGCACGCATCCGTGACAATACAATCACAGTCCAGAAAATTACTTTTGTAATGGAAATTAGGGTTTTCACCAATTAAGAACATAAGAACTGGACATATAACATATCTTCCCTATAAACACACCTGTACTTCCACACACCTTCCACTCAATTCCACAAACATACAGCTCTGCTTCAGTCACTGTGTTTTTTAGGGAAAGCAAAAGAGATTATATTTGTGTGTCTTCTGTAAGGTATTTCAGATCTTATATGCAGGTAATCCCTACAGTTCAGTGCAAGGTCTTTGCAATTACTCAGTAGCTACAGACACATCGTCAGTGCAAGAAGCTGTAACAGTTACCCAAGACAACAAGGTGAGGAAATAAGCTTAGAAAGCTTATTTAGAAACTACTGTAGCAATTTATGGGTGTCTATTAAGCCAGCACCATACACAATTGGCAGTTTTAAGAGTATTTACACCTTGAACAAAATAACAAATTTTTGTTGACACATATGAGAAAAAAATAATAATAAAAAAGGTCTTTTCACAGCCAGGGTAAAGAAATGAGCTTCCTTGAGTTCTACCCCAAACAGAAAAGTACGTTTTCTTGTAGCCAGTGTAAACACAGGGTAACAGTAGGGCTTGGTATATACTATACTGTAGGGTACAGTTTTATGCTGGCAGGTTCATACACTTGCTGGCAAAATTTTCCATGCTGGGCTTCTGAAATTCTTTAAAAAGTGGTAAATCCCTCATTTTCCTTGAGACTCCATCTCCATTGCTCTGTTTGCTAGGACTGGCCATCCACCCACAGGGTGGGTCACTAGCTGTTAGCAGGTATCAGACTCCATGAAAACTGAGGCTTGAAATAGCATCCCTCCAGCCCACAGCATCACACAACCAAGCTGTCAGGGTGACTGCTTATTTCTGACAAGCACAGGCATGTGAACTAGACTCACACTGCCCTGGAGGCAGACTGTTAACTTATGTTTTACAGCCTTTATCAAAATTTGAAAACTTATCTTTTCTTGCTTTTTATAGGGTAACTAGTACTAATTCTTTTAGCATTTGCTTTTTGGTCATAATTTCCAGATCATTTTTTTTGCTCCTGTTTTTTGAACTTTTTACTTCACCTGAATCTTTCAGGTATCATTTCTCACAGCATTTGCAAACACATTTGGGACTGCAAAGACCTGTTAGCCTTTCATAGAAGGAATTACATTGCTCTGTGATTACTTACTCTTGAAAAACTCCTGTTGTCTGTCACAAGACTTTCTGTGGCCTTCTAGGGACCCACAAATGCTTTTTCATTATCCTATAAATCAGTTTTATAGTAGACAGTACAACAGATTGTCAGGCAAAGGATATTTAAAATACCTTTTTGTGTGTGAATGTAACGGAAATACACAGAAGAAACTAATATGAGATAACAATATCAGGCTGAATCTTATTTCTCCAGCTGTTGAGACCATACAGCTGGTTTCAGCTGATTGGTTTCAACAAATTCATGCTGGTTTTAGCCACAAATTCCCCATTTCTTATGTCCAGCCTAAGGCAAGTGACTAGATTAGAAAATGATTTCTGCAACAATTTGGAAGAATTTGTTCATATGAAGCTTGCAGATTTGTTTGATCTATTTTGAACTACAAAGCCTGTTTTTGAAAGAGGTGCCTGTTCTTTTTCTAACTCTATCTTGGACATAAAGGCTAACATACCTCTAAGTGAGATCATAAAACCTGATGAGATTTTTGGTTCATGTGGAGCCGCCCAAAGAGTTAGCTTCTATCTAGAAGCATCTTTCTACAGAGATCTTTAGTGGCTTTATCTAGACCTGCATATTCCTAGTACTGCAAAAAGTAATTATTTCATAGCCTGCGTTGCAAAACTTATGTGTTCAGTTATAGTCTCTCCTTGAAGACAGAAACTATTACAAAAAAGTCTAATAGAGTAAAAATCTGCTTTGGGCAGTTTAGCCTTGTTCCATTTTTTTTGCACATGAATCTTATGAAGGCATAGTACACAAAATCTGTGCCTAAGCAGCATACCCGAGGGCCAGTGCTGAAACTTTTATGTGCTGGGAAGCTGAAGTACACAGACGTGATCTAGTGAGATCTATTACAGTGCCTAGTACTCATGAGAAAGAAAAATAGTAAAGCACTAACATAAAGAAAATTCAATATAAGGTGACCTTTCTTATGACTCAGGCAACAATATTTCTCTGCCATATGAGGCCTTTAATTTGTTAAGGTTTTGACTTTCAGAACATTTGACAGAGTGTAAAACTTATGATCCATATTTTACATGCAGGAGAAGAGTAAGGCCAGTTCACTAAGAAAATGGTTTGGTGACAAAGACATCATAAAAAGTTCCCTGCTCTATGCAGTAATTACACTGTTCGCAGCCACCATGCCCAGCACAACCTTCCTGCTCTTAGACTTTATACTTGAGCTGGCCAACAGGATGGTAATCATGGCATGATCAAATAGTTCTTCAAGCTGGTGGCTGCGAAATAGTGCAGTGAATCCTACTCCTGAGCTGTAGCTACTAAACAGCACCATCTCGTTAGTGTAGGGGGGAAATGGTGTGGTTCTGCATTGAATAATAGCAAAGAAAACATACCAAAAACATGTAAGGTATGTAACAAACAGACTGAATCTAATTCCTCTGTTTTTTCAAAGCTAAAAGTATGCAATTACTATGAACAGTTTATTTAATGATGATCTCAAGAAGTATTTGAGTCTAATAAGAATAAAACACTCCCACATTTGAAGAAGAAAAAAGGTCCACTGAGGTAGAGGTCAACTATTTTCCAATTGATATATTAACATGCTTTCACCTAGCCAAACCTATCCCGTTTGTACAGCGAGCTCACATTGGAGTCATCAGCTGTTCTGGGCTGCTAATGGGCATTTCTGGGTATAAATGGTTTTGTCTTGCTGCCAATTAACATCCTTAGGGCCACCATCTCAGGACATCAGGCTATTGGTGCAAATCCTTCCCACTGTGAGATTAACCTTATTGTTTATAACAGATGTAGAATGTTGGAATGGACTGATATATTCTTATTTTTTTCCATAGATGACCTTTTTATTCTTCTTGATCTATTCTTCATTGCTCAAATACATGAAACAGCAAAGCCAGCACTACATAAACCTGCAGATGAGATGAAAAAATAAGCACAGGGGCATGCAAATATAGGAAAATATTCTATCAGCTATTAATGTCCATTGTAAATATAAGTGCATTTTAATCATTATCACTTCAAAAGGAAAATTCATTGTAACTTAGACCCAGAATCACTGGATTTAATTGTCAAAAGCAGGTTTGACACTGACACACTCACTAGTCTTATTTGACAATTACATTTTACAGTGAGATTTTGCAAATCATATTTTCCTGTCAGTTTAGGATACATCACTGTATAGCATCAGAAATGAAC
The DNA here is from genome assembly GCA_028858755.1 of Ara ararauna. Taxonomy (NCBI): domain Eukaryota; kingdom Metazoa; phylum Chordata; class Aves; order Psittaciformes; family Psittacidae; genus Ara; species Ara ararauna. Next base: position 62,964,426 of record CM054410.1, read on the forward strand.
AGTCTCACACCTGCCCCACGTCTGACAGAAGACATTAAAAACGAATAGTTTCTTATGTTAGCCAGACAGTAGTTAAAATATATAAACTTTCTGTTGAGGAGAGATCGGAACACACTTGGTTGAAGAAACATGGTTCCTCCTATCCTTATGAATTTCCTGATATTGGAGGTGGGGAAAAACAGGAAGAAGTGGTGCTTTTGGACAGGATGGGCTGGAGTTGGCATACACTGTTCAGTCACAGCAATAAGCTAGAGAGTATACTGTGTACCAGGAGGTGGTACCCAGATCTTGTATCCAATGGTCTGGTGCTTTATTATGAAACAGTCACAGTAAAAAAGGTAGAAAATCTCACTTTTTTCAGTTGTCTCACTGTCTGCAGCACACGAAGGATTTCTCACTGCTTTTTTACTCAAATATTAATCAAATATTGTCTTTCAAATGTGGATCTCTGCATGTGCACACGTACCAAGCTTCAGGCAAAACTTCTCAACTTGCCACTAGAGCCATCATCATGTCTCCTTCCCCAGGAAATCCTGACACAGCAGGAAGCATTTGTGCTGGAATTTCCTTGCTTTTAAGAGCAGAAATCTAATCAACTTCTTCAGTGGCACAATGCTAAATGGCACTAGATGAGTATCTGATCCAGATGTGTGGTGTGATGAAGAATTTAAAGATTTTACACTGACTCTGACCTTTTTACGTTGACAAAATACCATAATGCTGTAAAACACAGGGAAATCTCAGTGTCTGATATAGTTATGCAGTTATTTATCCGAAAACGTCAAAGACTGACAGAGTTATGCACTTAGGATAAAACAAGACTGACAGAAGAATATTACCAAATTACAGAGCACCCTTGCAACCCAGGGGAGAGTTTCAGGACTGCCTGCATGACGGCGTGAAAGGAGAAGAGAGGCGCTGTGCTCAAACACAGCTAAATCAGATGCTGCATTTTTCTGACCTGGCACTTGCTATTCCTCAGGTGCAGTAAATAGCTGTACTTACTAGATTTTTATTTACATCCTTATTGTCTGGAAACCACCCTGTGAGCTGGAACACTCTGGGGCTACCCACCTTGTAATGCATGTCCCAGTCACAGGGCCCATACCTGCAGCCTGGGAAGTGCAGCAGAGCTTTGCTTTCCATTAAGGAAAGCTGAACATGCCAAGCAGAAACTGCTCTCACTGCAGTAGCTCATCTCAATAACAGCATCTGTAACAAGCAACCACTGCATTGCGTGCCTGAGTGAAGAGAAGACTGAACACACAAGAGCCCTTGACTAGCAGGGAAGAATAAAGTAAAATGCTTTTTCCTCCTACTCATTTCTGTTTTTGCTCAAAACTGTTTTAGACATGTTAAACTGGACATGTGTATGTTCGGTTTTATATTGTAAGCGTGCAAAGATTAAAGATGGATTATGTGAGGTGAAACAACTTAAATCAACTATCCTCCTGGCATGGAAACTGTTGCAGGGTATTTCTGCATTCAGAAATTGAAGGTTTCAGTAGCCTCCAACCAGGAATGGAAGAATAGATGAAAAGGAATAAGCTAAGACCATGACATCTGTTTGGTTCAAGAACCTCTCAGTCTTATTGTGCAGGGTAACTATAAAAGCATCATAATATAAAATAACCCTCAATGAAAGAGTAACGTATTTCACTTGTTTAATGGTTTGAGAGTCAGAGGTTTGATTTTCTTCTTTTGTATTTTTTATTCCTAACTACTTTCCACAGATAGAGTGATTTCTACAAAGTTCTCTCTGACGCACACCTGCTGGTAAGTATAAGGGTAAGGGAGACAGCTTCACGCAACTTTTAGTTTACTGCTGAGTTCTGTACAGTGCTTTGGGGAAAAAGGTCAAATATCGGTTTACATGCATTCTACCTCATAAAAATTATCTGAATTTCTTAAGGGTAAAGGAAATATGAGTATTTGGTGCTCTTTAAACTTGTTTCACTAATTTTTATAATGCTTTGTAGTCTACTGTTTTGAAGAATATTGCTGAGAGAAATTACTACAGACTACATGTAGAAGTTGTCTTGGCAGGCAATATTGAGCTCTATTTTATGCAATTATAAGGCTGGAAAAAAAAAAAAACCCTTATCTCTAGAAAACTATTTTAACATTTTTCCTCTTTTTAAGAAGATTTGTATTGCTTGGTAATCCAAAATGTCCCAAAGTACTGTAAAATGGCTGTTAGGGGAATATTTAATATAACTTTGTCTAAGTTTACTGTAAAAGCATGCAATGACGTTTGTAAAGTGATAGGAGGGCATTAAAAATGTATAGAATTCTTTGTACTATATTTGATTATTCTTTTTTTCCTCCCTGCACACCAAGTCTCACTGGAAACAGAATATGCCATAGGCTAGCATAAGTTATAGAAGTCCTAATGTTCTTCTAATTTATGATTGTTGTCATGAGCTGTCAGGCAAAAATCCCCCAAAGCACAATGAATCTCAGTTCTCATCTTGCTGTTACCAGTGTTAATAGAAATCAGCAGTATTAGGAGAAAAAGGCAGGGATTCATAAACACTGAGAAATCCAAATTTAAGTATGATTCAGATGTTACCTACCTTCCAGATTCAGAGCTACCACCGCTGTGTCATCCTCTAATCCTTCAATCACCTCGCACTTATATCTCCCGTAATCCTCCAGTATTATATTTGTAATTATAAGAGAGGCATCATTCTCACTGCTTTCCCTCAGCAACACTCTGCCCTGGTAGTTTCCGTAGCTCTTTCTGTGGTGTCCCATTGCAACAAAGACGTCCACTTCTTTGAGGTAATCTGAGGTGAGTTTGGTCCACTTGATCCGGATCTTGTGGGTTCCTGAGCCAGCTGTTGATGTGTGTTCATGGTAAAATTTACATGGCAGTGTGACATTGCCACCTCTGTGGGAGAAGATTTTAGCTTGCTCTGCTACCACAAGTAGACGGGGTCCATTTTCTGCTAGGAATCGAGAAGCAAACAAAACCAAGAATTAGTCTGCAATCTACCTTTTACAGAATGGATATGGTCAATGCCATAGCAGCCACCAGCTATCTTATACATTAGGTCTGCAGCATCATTTCATTGCAATCATTTTGTACCTATGCAGTAGTAGGGTGTATAAACCAGTTCTATATAACTATTTACTTAGCTGTAAGTATGTCTGTGTGTGCATACTCCCAGAGAGGCAGAACGGCAAACTGGTTTGCAGGAATGCCCCCTCATATAGGCAGAGACCATCCTATACACTCCATAGTCATGAAGATAAAGTTGTATAAATATATTATTTCTGGGGTTTCTTTGACAGGCTTTGCTGCCCCGGGAAAATCCTGGAAAACACAGATTTCACAGTGGCAGTCAACAGAGGTATCCAAAACTGAAACCGTTTCCCTCTTTCTGTACCTCTTGCCCTTGTTTTGCAAAATTGATTTAACAAGCTCAGAGTTTCCGCAGATATTGCTGTTCTCTATCACTAAGACACTGATCAAAGCTAGTAATGCATTACCAGCACTTTGCGCACTGGGAAGAACTACTGACCTCACTCTATATAACAGATTGTAAAGACTTTCATTCCCTACATGTGTCCAGAAAGCCAATGCAACTGTCCAGAAATGTGATTCCTAACTTTAAGGCTTAGTCTGAATCATAGCATCACAGACTGGTTTGAGTTGGAAGGGACCTTAAAGCTCATCCAGTTCCAATCCCCTGCTACAGGCAGGGACATCTTCCACTAGAACAGGTTTCTCCAAGCCCCGTCCAACCTGGCCTTGAACACTGCCAGGGATGGGGCAGCCACAGCTTCTCTGGGCAACCTGTGCCAGTGCCTCACCACCCTCACAGGGAAGAACTTCTGCTTAAGAGCTCATCTCAATCTCCCCTCTGTCAGGTTAAAGCCATTCCCCTTGTCCTGTCCCTACAGGCCCTTGTCCAAAGCCTCTCTCCAGCTTTCTTGTAGCCCCTTTAGGCACTGATAGCTGCTCTAAGTTCTCCCCTTAAGGAGCCTTCTCTTTTCCAGGCTGAACAAGCCCAGCTCTCTCAGCCTGTCTCCAGAGAAGAGCTTCTCCAGCCCTCATAGCATGGTCTCCTCTACACATGCTCAAGCAGTCTGTCTCTCTCTAGGCGCAGCAAAAGCCAAAGCTAAGTTCCTGAGTGCAGAGCCCGCTGAGAAGCTGACCCTATGCTGCAGGGAGGCATCAGAATCTGTAGCTCATCAGTGTCTCCAGACAGTCCTGGGCTTCTGAGTCTTGTTGACAGGTCTGCTGACTAAATGATATATTAATCTAAACTGTAATTTCAGCCTACCTTCACTATTTGTCCATGCTGGCTACAGTAAGCAGCAGAAAAAACACCAGGATATGGAGCATTTTATGATTATGGATAAAGTTCAGGGCTGGTAATTGCAAAGACAAACTTGATGAGTGCAAATGCGAATCTGCTTAAGGAAAACAGGTATCCCAAATGTGCAGTTCTTTGTCTGGAGATGCTGTTGCTATTACATGCACAGGACACACTAGCCAGGGCACCAGATTCCTCAAGAAGGAGCAAGCTTGAGTGCTGCAAGTTGTTTTACCAGGATAACAGACCTCCCTACCTAGTGAAAAATCATTACTGCAGAGCAGATCACCCACAGCTCCATAAAACTGGTTTTCTTTTTTACTGCCCTTCTCACTGGAGTGAGTAGCCCTGGGAGGGTTACTCCAATAACTCATCTTTCCACTTTCAGAGGAGAGCATCCGAGGACAGAGGTGATCTGAGGCAAGGCATCATGGAAAGTGCTGCTAACACCGTTTCCACAGGATGAGGAGAAGGAAGAAAGTAAAGGCAGCCAGAATGGTTTGTTGGTTAATTTCTCTGTTTTCTTCAGAGGCAAAGATGTTCCACAGACTTCTGTCCACCTTGGGAGGAGGAATGTTATGCTTTAGGGCGGTTATTACCAAGAAATCTGAATCAGAGCTCAACTATATTGGGTCTTTAATATTGAAACAGTCAATAAATATTAGCAGAAAGGACTCGGGCAGAAGGGAGAGTCTGACTCAGGCTGCTAACACTTGCTCTTTCTAACAACAGTGAGTCTGTGCCAGCAAGACCTGGAGAGTTGCCCAGAGCACTGCCACCTCTGATTCCAGTGTTAGCTTCCTAATGCAGTGGTGTACCTCTCTCCTGGCTGCTTCCCATCTCCTCTGGCCCTTTGCAGCAGCCATTACCCACCTGAGGTTATATCTCAGTAAGTGTGAAGAACAGAGGGGATGGGAACCAGGGAAAGGAAAGCATGGCTTTTCTCAGTCTGTAGCACCTCCGCTGTCCCTGGAGTCTCAAAGGGAGGTTCAGCGCTCGAAACTTGCCTCCACCCTCAAGTTTTCTAAGAGAGCCAATTCTCTTCTACAGAAAAAAAGATGATGAGGCCTTCTCTCTGTCCAGACAGCAGGGAATAAAATTACATTGCTGCTGCTCCCAGACCTAGGAGAGGAGGAAGAAAGAATCTCTGGCTTTCTAGGAAAAGCACGTATCAGGCTGGGGGATGCTGCATAGTTTCTTTTTGAACTAGAAGACATGCAGAAGACATGCAGGCAGCAGGGATTTGGAATTAAAAATGAGACGACTGGGGTTTGGCAGGAGGCCAAAAGGTCTTTCTTTTCCAGAAGCCAGTGAGAATCAGGGCCAAATTCACCTAACTGCATATTTTTGCGAGTATGCAAAATGAATGGTCTTGGTCTTTCCGGAGTTGACAGAGGAGGAGTTAAAACCCACAAACCAAAAAAAAAGTCAAAAACCAGAGCAAACCACAATCCCTTCATTTATAATATGTATAGAACTCTGCATGCAGCATTCCAGCTTACTGCTGTGAAAGTCAGCTTAAATGAGGAATGAATCCTGCTTCCCCAGTTACCTTACTACAACAAGCTGTTGAGAACTGGTGATCTGATCATGGAAGATGGGGTCAACACTATTTTACAGGCTTTCAGATCTGGCTGCTTCCCTTATAGGGCTCCTGATGAGGCTGCTCTTTTTGGATAAAATTATTTTTGTATCTAAATGGCAGGAATATCTAAAAGATGAGTGCAAGGAAGAAAAAGATGGGACACGAGTGTTACCACAAAGTCTTGCATGTTACTTGAAGAACAGAGTAATTTTTTTCCCCAAGAACTACTTCCTTTAGAAGTACCACCACAGAATTTGTAAGGGGAATGGCCAAACAACTATAAACTCTGCAAACACCAGATAACCCTTCGCTAATCATTTGTCTGCAACTGGACAGTTTGGATCCTTGCTGGAGACAAGGCAACCGCATGGATTGCCACTCAAGAGCCTCCAACAGTGGACTAATGGCGAGGAATGTGCTGGGCAACCTCCAGCTGCTCCTTCTGTTGGGAACAGAGATGATAACAGCCTGGTTATTGGCTCTGGTCTCAGCTCTAAGGCCAGAAATAGGGTGAGAAAGGTTTTCTAAGTGGGGTTTTCACCACTGCAGACGTATTTTGCCTTGTAAAACAGCTTAGCTGTTAGTATAGAACCAGGCACCACTGGAGAGTAATTTGCCATATTTTTTTTACTCCTGCTTCCCTAATATCACTTCTGACAGGCTGTGGCCTTCTGTGAATCCTCCTGGTGCAATTAGATGGATGACAAAGGCAACATAATGCAAAAAATCTAAGCTAGCTTAAAATGAGTTTGTCCAAGTTGCAGAAACCAACAAGCCACACCTGATAACACACAAAGCTATTCAGGTCACTTTGCTGTATCTTAGTGGTACCAAATCAAGCAGGTATATACTGCAGACGAACGGGTATCTTGCTACCTTAAGCAACAAGTACAGGCAGCAACACTATACCCCCTCTGTTTTATTTTCCACCTCACTGAATGCTATGCAATTAGCACTGCTGTTCTGGTCATCATTACTTTGTACACATCTAACCTTGACTTCAGTGTGACCTCAATTTCAAGGACAGTAAGTGGACTTCCTCCCATGATGTTAGAGCTGTCAATTCAGTCTCACCTGGCTGGCTTATTGGTTTAGTTCCAAATCTTCCTTCTGTACACTCACTTAGATCTGTTTGCCCTTTATGCTGGTTTTCTTTGCTGTGGGGTTTTCTTTTTGTTTCCTTTTTGGTTTGGATTGGATTTTTTTCTCGCTTTCTTAATTGGTTTCTGCACTCAAGAGCAATGGCAAGCCAGTCTGGAAGGCCAGGAACATAATATGGGTCACAGAGGATGAGTCACAGCACGAATCCTTGGCAAACAGCTTTATCCACTTAATCCACCAGAAACGTCAAGAACCTTATACTGACCTGGCTACGAAACTTCATTATTCCCACATTTTAGTGGACTAATTTACAGAGCAACAGTGGAGAAAAAAATGTGCATTTTTAAAGAGAAAAAAAATAAAAATCGTGAAGTCAGGGATCAAACCATAGATGAGTTTTGTCAGATAAACTCGCGTATTGCCAAATGTTCCACATTGCTAGTAAACCATTAGGTTAATAACATTGTGTGCCAACCTATTTTAAACACAGAGCTGTTTCTTACTGTCCTGTAGCATTTCCAGGCACTTGAAGGTAACTCTTATTCTAAAATACCTTCACTCTTCCTATAGTAGTGACAAGTTTAGTTAAAACTTGAAAATGCTTTATGTCATAACAACAATTTCTGCTTGCTATAATATGGATGGAAATGCATTGCTGATATACATGTGTACATTACTGATTTACATATGTATTACTCAGAGAACCCAAAGAAAGAATGACATTTTTCACATACTTTTCCTACTACATTTTTTCTATGTCTTAAATAACTACCTTTTTACTTCTGCTTTTAGAAAAAAAAATCTAAAAATTGACATCACCTATAAGACTAGTAAATGCTGTTTTAATTTCTCCCAAGCATTAATGTAATTTTGTTTATATCATGAGAAAGAAAACACAAGCATTTATCTCGTGTTCCTGCCTCTAAACTGACAGGTTAAAATAATCTACACGTTACTTTTAAGTTTTGACATACAAGTGGTAAGAGAGATGCTAGATAAATTTTATCAAAAAACATTCAGGTTCATTGTTCCAAATAATAATGTAGCTAAAAATACCCAATTTATAAATGGCAGAAGAGAAATCTGTCTCTCCAACATAGAGATGACAAGATTGAGGTAAAACGTTTTTTGGCTGACACCATCTACTCAACCTGAGTTACACATTGAGGGGAATTGTTAAAGTGGCAATATTATCTAGAGTTTAGGTTTCTAGGAGACCTTTTTTTCTTTCTATAGAGTACGTAAAACCATTAGGGAAATAGAACACTTCAGCTCTTCTAAAATATTGCCACCTTAAATAAACTTAAAGAATATGTTTACTTCAGCATAAAGAAATTGCATGAAGATCAGGCCTCATAGTGCAAAATAGAACAGAATCATGACACTGTCTCTGCAGTTTTTCTGCAGAGAAAGAAATCTTCATGGGTGGCATTAAGAATGTTTGACAAAAACCAAAATCACACTACTGAGGAGTTTTTCCAATTCTTTAATTACCTTTAGATGCTATATATATGGAATTAGACTGATGTAGCAAGTAAAGGCAAATTAGTAATCTCAATTTATGTATTTTGCTTATGTAATATATTCTTACAACTCCTTTTTTTCATACTGCATCATACTTTCATACCTATCATTTAAGGCCTATTCCAGCATATGCAGTCCTGAGTGCATTTGATGAAACCAACATGCCAACAGGAGGCGAGGTTGCTCTTTGCTGACACTTCTATAACATTTCATGGCTGTTGAAAAATGTCATGCTCTGAAGAGGAAAGTGAGTTGTGTTGATGTAAAGGAAACAGCTCAGTTGTAAGGAGACTGCAAAATGGCTCATGACATAATCTAAACTGCCAAGAACACCAACAAAACAAAAAAGAAATTTAAGCTGAAAAGATAAATGCAAGAAAATTAGAGAAATAACAGGTAACTTCATCAAAAATGGGAAAATGCAGAAAGGTGGACTGAAGAAAGAAAGTCAAAAGGAAAGTGGAAAATCATGGAACTTGGAAAGATAGGAATTAGTATAAGAGTCAAATTAGTAGTGCACTTAAACTTCTGTCATGTTTTTGGCTAGGCCAGCAAGGCTATGCACCTTCTCTCACTCTGTTGGGTCTGGCTTTTTCTGAAGAAAAGAAAGTGGACTGTAAAACTCATTATAGCACATTACAAGTGGGACCATGATTTTGTCTGCTTTAGTTATTAATTTATTGATTTAACCTTTTTCTTTTTTTTTCAGGGGGGAGAATTAGAAAGTTTTTCTCTCAATCAATGTTGACATTTCTTTGTGTGTATAAATAAAATTGTACAGAGATCTTGATAGGCAAATGGGTATATTCCCGTATATGCTGCATAATAAAAATTTATTTACATTCAAAGAAAAGCTAAAAAGTTAAAGTTTAATCACAGAATCATAGAATAGTTAGTGTTGGAAAGGACCTTAAGATCATCTAGTTCCAAATCTGCTGCCGTGGGCAGGGACACCTCCCACTAAACCATGCCACCCAAGGGCATGTCCAATCCAGCCTTGAACACTGCCAGTGAGGGAGCATTCACAACTTCCCTGGGCAACCCATCCCAGTGCCTCACCACCCTCACAGTAAAGAATTTCTTCCTCATATCCAATCTAAACTTCCCTTGTTTCAGTTTGAACCTGTTACCCCTTGTCCTCTCACTGTAGTTCCTCATGAAGAGTCCCTCCCCAGCATCTCTATAGGCCCCCTTCAGATACCAGAAGGCTGCTATGAGGTCTCCATGCAGCCTTCTCTTCTCCAGGCTGAACAGCCCCAACTTTCTCAGCCTATCTTCATACGGGAGGTGCTCCAGTCCCCTGATCATCCTCATGGCCCTCCTTTGGACTTGTTCCAACACTTCCATGTCCTTTTTATGTGGAGGACATCAGAACTGCACACAATACTCCAAGTGAGGTCTCACAAGAGCAGAGTAGAGGAGCAGGATCACCTCCTTCGATCTGCTGGTCCCACTCCTTTTGATGCAGCCCAGGATACGGTTGGGTTTCTGGGCTGCAAGTGCACACTGCCAGCTCATGTTCATGATACTTCACAAACCAAGCTTTTTATTCTCTTTGTTGGCCTTTCTTGCATTTCTAAACCCTGAACAAACTGAAAGCACCTGTTAAAGGCTCCTGCCACCCCTGAGTAATTAGCTTAGCAATTATTGCAATGGTTTAGTCAAATTCATTGTTTCACAGAACAGCTACACACAGAAAAATGCTCTCGTTTCTGAAGGGTACTCCTCCTCTTCGAGTAACTGGTCAGCAACTAGCACTATGAATAGATTAGACAGATATACAAAGCTGAACACTGGGAAAAAAAACCTTCTTCTCTCATGGGACACAGTCCTTCACATATCATGAGTTCAGAGAAAACTATGCCTTTAATTACATTTATGTGGTTAGAGTAGTATTATTTTTTGTTGTGGTCACTTATGTAGCTAGCATATATTTTTGTCCCATTTTCATATTTGTTAGGTGGTTTCATTTAGAAATATGACTTTTTTTGAAGACTGAAACTGGTATCCGTTTAGACACACACAGTTTGCTGGGGTGATGGAGGCCAGACGGACAGCGCATCTTATATAAATAAAGTTCTCTCATTCACTTTTATCCACAAAAGTTAGAGTGGAATGACTTTTGTATGCAGACAAACTACCAGAGAGGAAGTTGGTATGGTCAATACAGAGCAACCTAATCGAAAGCATGATATCCAGCAGAGGCGTCAGGAAAGGAAATACAGTCACAGAAGATAAAATGACGCTTTAGATGTGTTATGACTTTTGTTCATATGTATTGGAAGGAATCAAAAGAATAAAAGATATAAACAAAAGAAGTGGGCCAGAAGAAAGAAATAGAAAGGAGTACTAATAAAGGTAGGAAGGTAGACGTGTCTATTGGATGAGAAATTTGACTGAGGTCCTGCTTTACTCTATTAACCAAAAAGGGGAGAATCAGGAACTGGAGCTGACACTGACAGCAAGCACAGACATATCAATGAAGCCAGTGACTCACTTCAAGAAAAATTGGTAGATTTAAGAGAGAACACATCTATGCCTTTTGCAATGTTAAAGAGGTTGGCAAGTGTTTAGTAAAGCTTAAGAAATCCAGTTTCAAGAGAGTGGACATTTGAAAGACGTAAGCTTTGTGTGCATAAGAGCAATGACCTACCAGTGTAATAAAAGAACAATAAAATTTATTAAATAATATTCATTCTGGTTAGCAAATGCTGAATCTGAGAGAAATGGCAGAAGTTCTTATACTAATGGAGGGGCAGCAAAGTGACATAACTAGATCTTCTGGTTCCTGAGTTGTTAAGAGAGTGAGAAGCATCTTGAAATAGCCATCAGGCCACAATACAATATTAATAGGTTGTTGCTTTTTAGGAAGGCCAAATGAAAGATAAAGGTGATGAGGTGGCATTGTGAATTAGTGATTTAGGAGGCTGTGAAGAAATTAGAAATCATGGTGAAGACAAAACAAAGTGTGGATCAAGAGCAGGTCTGGAAGGGCTATAAAAGGTCTTAACGAAGCAATGAAATAAAAGTCTTTTAAACTGGCACAGCTTCATTTTGTAGTATGGAGTCACTACACAGATAAAGGTGGAAGACAATAGAGTAATACTGCAAGTGCTGTATTAAAAAATCCTCTCTAATAACATTGGATTTGATGCTCTGAAAATATGATGTTGCTTAAAGTATATTGGTATGAAATGAAAACATAAAAATGAAAGCTAAACTCATAAAATATATGCCATTCAAAGAAAAGAGTAGAACACCTCACAGCCTGAATTACTGACTTGACTACTGATAGCTGGTATGGTAAACCCAATGGCAGAGATAATAGCTCATCTACCACTTTAAGAATGTGCCATGTGTTTCTGGACAACAGTTTAATAACAAATACATGTAAGGAAAGTAATTTAACTGTTAACAGGCTGATTAGTCTGACCTCAACAGCAAACAGGGCTTTAGAACATTTTTTGAAGAAAAAATGCTGAAGAACAGAAATGGAATATGTCATTAGAAAGAGGGATAAATTGCAGTAGATACCTACCAAAGGATATCAGGCTGATTTGATATAAAATGTATAATAACAGTAAATGTATACTGCTAGGGAAATGTGATGCATCAATTACTTGAGCTCATTTCCAATGATACTGGAAATATATGGAATTAGGATGGGGAAAATAGCTGTTTTGGTAGAAACTTTGTTAAGTGTCTAAGAACTAGATACAGAGGAGATTATTGCTTGGTCTGAAACCTCAATGATTAGCCTAAAAAAAATCCAGTGAACTGTCTCCAGCATAATTTTTGAGACTCCTTGATATTTCCACTAATTTTACCTTATAAAGTAAATGTGATCACTGAATTAATAAAATTTTCACATGGTATATTATGCATCACTGAAGGGAGAAGAATGGGTATTTAGAACATTTGAACAAAGAAGGATGGAAAATGTTATGGTAACATTTCATGTTGAATACATAGATTTTGAAGGCCTAGAATGAAGAATTATTCATATAAACCTAGTAACTGGCAATTGCAAGTGATGAGGGAGAATGACTGCTAAATATTATCTATCACAATAGATGATTGATCAGCACTGCAGCATGGCTGGGAAGAGTACAGATTTGATCCAAAGTCTGAAAAACAGTGCATTGATAGCTGAAAAAAAAAAAAAAATTAGTTATGCCAGTGTAAATTATTATCCGGAATAAAATCCTGGCTGGGCACACTCAGGAAGTATGCATTCAAAGAACAAGTGTAGAAATGAACAGCTAACATCACCAGGTAACTGAAGGTTATACAATTAGGTAAGAATTTGGAAAGGTTTGCTCAAATGATAGCTGTGAAGATGTGGTGTTAACTTATTAACATCTTAAGGTGAACATCAAAGAAGAAAATTTTTTATTTGAAACTAAGGAACAACACTAGAAGCATAAGGTCATACAATGGCTGTGAATAAACAGCGAGAATTAAGAGAGCGGTTTTTGCAGCAGAAAGATAGTGTCCAATACTACTGTATAGTAATGTGTTTTTCTAAAAATCAAACTAGACCTACAGAAAATTGCCTGATGTGAAGAAACTGGAATAGAGGACAGTTTAGTTCATTGCCTCAAGAGATCCATTTCAGCTCCAAGTACTTGACTACACAACATCTATCCCCTGTTTTTGTTATTCCAAGGCATTCCAAAACATGCAATCCAAAAGGAGGTTAGCTACAGATCTCTTGGATATCAGCTGCAGAGGGGGAGGCTACACTCCTTAATGTAATACAGAATACCTTTTTTATGAAGCTGTAACATGTGTTCCACTGGCTTCCTGATTTCCAGCTCATTTCCATCATGTATGTTTATGCAGAATTGGGCATAGCGGACTCCCAGAACTTTTGGGATTCCACAATACAGAGAGGAATGAAGAAAATTAGTATTGAAATACTAATGTTAGTTCCAAACAGTTTTATTCTTTTTATTTGTGGTCTATGTATTTCAGAGCCTGAAGCAGCTGATGAACTAAGTTCATGGCATAGCTCAATTTTAAGCTTTCCTTGAAGGAATAAACTTGAGGTTCTGATGGGTTTTCGTAGGTAAGGAGAATGGTCCATCTTTAAACTTTTATCACCTTTGAACTATTTAGCAACTTGTAGACTGCACTGTACACAAGCTGAAGGACTAGTGGGATAAGCCACATGCAAGACTTCAGAATTACACTAAACTGCTGACTAAGCAAGTTTTGAATGGGTTTAATTATTTCTACTTATTTAACCTTTCAAAAAGATAATCTGAGTTCAGAGATAAGAAACTGCATTATACAAGGAAAGACAAACTATATATGGCTTAAACATTGATGTCAAGTTTGAAATTTACCCTGGGTAACAAATATTCATCATCTCACAACAGTAATATACCTTCATTTTGATACAACACTTTCATTCGACCTTCATCCTATGAGTTTTCTTAATGTGAAGCCAGCTATCTGTTATTCCTTACTAGACCTTGACAATCTGAGTGCCTGTTTTAATAAGTGCAGGGTATCTTTAACTTCTGTGATTTTCCTGTGAACTTCTGAATGTTAAGACTTTCTTAGTAACCTGCCCTAACTTGGTAATTCATATTTACACAAACACTCAAATAACACAGTTTGCCAGCTGAGAAAGAGAAAGGAATCAATCTTAAAGAGAGAGAGAGAGAGAGAGAGAGAGAGAAAGAGCAATAATGCTGCATTTCTTAATTTTGCAAGATTGATTTTAGCCAGCCTCAAGAAATTTACAAATGAAAGCAGGAAAATCCCTGTTAGTTCTGTCTATCCGTATTACATAAACCCCCTGCTTTTTTTCTTACAGAGGATGGCACTCAATGACTAAAGCAGGGACTGAAAAAACAGCTGCATTGTACTGCAGACTCAAATCCTGCTACAGCTATAAGCTCTAGGATTCAAACATGAATCAAATATGATTATGCAGAAGGCCAGTATAATACCTAGTGTGAATTAAAGGTATGAGGAAAGACACATTTCTTCCGGGGTAAGCTATTTCCCACCCCCCCCCACCCCCCAATTTAAACTGCCTAATTATGATCTCAGAAGTGCTGAGCCTTTTAAAATAATCATCAGCAATAAATTCCTGTAATGTGAAGAACTATGTATGACAGTCCTCTTAAAACCAAATATATTCCACAATAAACTAAAGGTGTTACAACTATTGCAATTGCTTATTTCTTACTTTAGGAAGCATGAGTTTTTCCTTTCTCTTAAATTATGCTGTACTTTACTCACTAATCTTTGCAAGGTTGTGACTAAGTGCTATTAAACTGTGCAACTTTCATTTTTTATTTTTACTTTCTGTAGGAGTAATAGTAATGTAACAGAACCAGAAAAGAAAAGGTGTGGTCATCAGTAATAATAGCATTTTCTAAAAAGCACAACTGTATGAAAAAAATAAGGCTTATTAAGCACATTATTCTCAGCAATAATGTTTTCCTCAGCAATCTGTAGATACTGGTATTTTCTCACATATTTCCTTACCTTGAATGTGAACAATTCTCTCATGACCCAGACTTGAGTTGTTAGAGTGAGGTTCAGCCCAGCAGACAGAAATCAGCACCAGAAAAAGTAGACTCTTCATCTTTATAGTCAAAAGAATCTTCTTCACTGTAAGGGCATCACATACAAAGAGGCTTGTGAATTATTGGATACCTTTAGTGTTGCACTGCACAACTTGTTACAGAAATGGTCTTACAAGGGGTTTATAAGATATTTAACCCACTCAGCTGAAAAAGTTACAGCAGCTACTAATTTTTTAGATATGAAGACTAGATATTTTTATCACAGACTTTCATTAAATGAAACTGCCAATCCATATTTAACTCTGCCTACGCAGAAATGCAACATGAAAAAATAAAAGCACACACACAATTATCCATAAAACAAACTCCTTGCAAGATCATATGTGAGCAATACCTGTGTTTCAAGAAAAGGTTCTAGTGTACTTTTGCTTTTCCAGACTTACTTTAGATCTGGTCTGCAAATACAGTTAAAACAATCAAAGCTATCACTAATCTACATCGACTGCATGATGCAATCTGCTGGTGATAGATTTTCAAGATTAAAACAATCTCCTCATAGGTTTTGGCATTTCAACCAAGACTGCAAGTTAACTTAGCAGTCAGGGTGGTAAGTTTGCTTCACCTAAGCAGTAAAGAAGACAAAACATTTCTTAGGCTGACTAGAAAGATCTATTTTATTTCAGATCCACTTACCACTTGAAAAGATGCCTAAATACACAATGAAATGTTTGAAACCAGGCACAATGTAGGTTACAGTTGTATATGCTACCACTGCAGTTGCCCTGATTGATTTTTCATTCATTTGTACCTAGAATGCTGACGCACTAACTTAGTGTGCCAGGTAGGGTCTCTGCAGTCAGCAGAGCTGAGTGCTGCAGGGAAAATCTCTGCCAGCCTCTGAGTTGTAAATTAGGCAAATGAAGACCTGAAATAGAAAAGGAGGCATAAAATACAAGAGGTTTTATGTAGAGGGTTCAGGCTGCTGTGTGTTTTATAGGTATGATTTTTATGACCCTGATTTCTTGAAATAAAAGTTAGCTATTTTTCAACTTTGCATTTCAAGAGACTCAGATTTTTTCCCCAATCGTGAAAGAGTGGCTACGTTATTAGCATACTTTTTCTGTGATGCAGAGACAAATTTATTTTTTCCCCCTTTTTCTCCAACAAGGTAGAAATACATCGAAGTTACAGTGCACTCTCAACCAGAACCTGAGTCCATGTCTGAACTTTGCAAACAGCTCCTGTCCCCAAACAGGCTTAAACACCTACATGTTTCAAGTCTAGAGTCAAATACTGTAATCTGAGCCAACCTCTATTACAGACTAAAATGCAGAAATGCTGCTTCTATGTTTTCTTATCAGAACATGCATGTTACTTGCCTGCGCTTCCATTCGTTCAAAGCAAGTTTGGGTGGGAGTTCAAAGCCAGTTCAGCATCCCGTACTCCTTACTGTGGAGTGTCTAGAGGTAGCACAAGTGCTGGCTGCACAGTTTTCCAGGTGGTCCACGCTCAGTAACTCAAGGCTCTCCAGCCACTCCCTCTTTCCTGGAAAGCAGATGACCTCCATTCCAGAGAGCAAGGACAGATGCGGTTCCCCCTGGAGCACGTCAACCTGAGCCTTGGCTAACCAGATAAGTGGTATTCCTCCTGCACACTGAATCACCAGCCTGGCTGATGAAAAGGGCAGGATACACTGGCGTAATACCAGATGTCGCTTTTCCCCACAGATCCCAGACCTGACACATGGTGTTTTCCCTCTAAGAGTAAAGAAAGCTTCAGGTTTGGGTTTTGGGTTTTTTTTGGCTGTTGAATAAAAACTGTCAATCTTTTTTTTTTTCTCTTGGTTGGTAGTGGGTGTTATTGATTTGAAAATAGTCTGGGTAACAAAGTATCTTCTATTTTGAAGGTGAAGTTTATTCTCTTCTCAGTCTGCAGCCTAAAGCCTATGCTGGATGTAAACCTCCTGGACGCAGTAAGTGAGAGTAAAGCCCATGGGGGATGCACAGACCTGCTCTGGGAGCACCTTAGCTGTGCATTAACATGTTGCCTCTACCCCTTGCCACAAACCTAGTATTTTCCATGGCACTAGTGAAAAGAAACAACCACATAATCAGATGAGAGGTGGTACTATAGCATTCGCATCTCCACCAAACTCCATGTGGACAGAGACTGGGGCTCTACTGTGGAATAAGAAAGATTTACCTTCTGGTTACATGGGTGGAGAAGTCCACACATGCCCCCCTTCTTTGTCAAGGTCTTCCTAATATGATGGGGGAAAGTTCTCTATGTAGCATCATCAGGTTATAATTGTCAAAACAACTAGTTTCAGGATTAGCCTGATGCATTGAGTGGGCAGGATATACTTTTCAGAGATACTGGCATGTATCTTCAAGCAAATATCATGTGACTTTATAAAGCTTATATAACCGCATCACACAAGTGGGATGAGAGGAAGGTCAGCATGACTTGGATATATCTTCTTATCCTTTTCCTCTATTTCCTGAATGCAGCTGAACAATTTCAGATGTCACACGTTACAGACATGGTACTAAATCAGCCTTATGGTCATCATGGTTTTTTTTTGAGGGATATGGTGGTACTTCAGCTTTGTAAATAGGCAAAGTTTACAGTGCTGGGCTTCTGGTTCCACAGACAGAAAGGGCAGTCTAAATTGTTCATTGTGTGCACAGGAGCACACACACAAATAGCAGGTGTGTGTGCATGTCTGTGCTCTGTTTGACACTGATAATGTTCATCTGCACCTTTAAGGTGTGTCTGTCGGACTTCACAGAACCAGCAAGAACTTAAAAACTATTTCCCAGGGGAGCAAATACCTGGTTAATGTTTTAGAAAATGCATCTATCACATATCTTTGCTTAAGTCACCCATTGCTTCATACTTGAGGTCAATCAAGAGAGAGTAAAGTTTTAGCTGGGCAGAATCATCATGCTGGGGGCCATTTGAACCCTCTATGTAAATCTGAGCAGTTTTAAGGCTGTTCCCTTTTACCACCATATACAGCAGCAGCTGAGGTAATGTGGGTGCCTGAAGTAAGGAATACCCTGACCTCCTTTCATTCTCCTCCTTGGGATTCCCCATGATGGGAGCTGTGGCATCATGCCAGAGCAGTGAAAAGCAATGTTACCAGGCCAAGAATTTGACTCCTGGTGCTTTGTAGGTCATCCAAAAAGCAATTAGCCAGAGGAATTCATATCCTCATCTCCAGCCAAAGCAATAGGAGTTAGACTACATTTCTGCAGCAGCCAAGGAAGACCTTGTGGGAGACATGATAAGTGTGGATGTTTTCATATTAAAATTTATAAAATCTTGGCTGAGAGTAAGTGATTTTTTGTAAGAAATTGTAATGATTAGTCACACTCGCAAAATTCGCACTGATTTCAGTTACTGCAGTTTATGAATGAATCTGTTATCTCCATGCACAGGGTCACAAAGAAGCTGAAAAGTAGTTTCTAAAGGGAGACCTCAAGGCTCAGGGAAATAATCAAGGTGACTGAACATTCAGTTTTAAAATGCTTAAGAACTCTTCATTCTTAGATGCAATTTGAAATTCTAATCTCAATCACCCTCAGAGAAGACAGTATTGCAACAACATCCTATGCCGTCTTCTCATGTGTGTAACTTCACAGTGCAAAGAAGGTTTAGGAGGAGAGAAGTCCAAAAGCAGATAACTGTGGAAGGAGAGGAAGTACCAGTGCAAGAGACAGAGAAGACCTAACTTCTACAGCAGACACAGAGGATTTCTTCATAAAAGATTCTTTCTGTGAGGTTTCCTATATTTAATAGAGTGAGACTCAGCAAGTAAAGGTAGTAATCAGTAATACCTAAAACAGGTAACAAAATCAGTAAAATCAGCCTCAATAATTTAGGGATGAAATAGCCCCCAAATGTATGGACTCACATCTGAGCACAAACTTGCTGTATAATAAAACCCTTCACAGCCCCCCTCTCTGTAGAGCTCTGCTCATCTGCAAATTGGTGTTAAACACAAGAGAAGTACCTACCAATGAAAAAAAATTATATATTTTCAGGAAGAGGGCATCAGCTGCAGTAACTCTCTGCAGTTGAGAGTCTTATCTTTAGACATTGGTAGTAGACAACAGAATAGGATGAAGACCAGCCTAGGCAGTACTCACACACTTTCTTCAATAGCTTTTCCTAGAACTAGAATACTTCAATATAGCAAATTAGACAAATTTCTGGTACCAAAAGACTGGTCAAACCTCCTAAACGTCATACCTTATATATATGCGTAGACACCCCAGTTTAGGCAACTGAGTCAAGACACAAGGATGGAATTCAGCTCCAGATCATGGACACCCAACTTAGTGTGTCTGTATATAAATGTTTCACCTTTCACTTAGGAGTATAAGGTATTGTTACAGTCATTTTATACCTAACCACTGTGGCCACTGGAAGTTAGATGTGTGTTTAGTTGACCTAGGATGTCTTTTTTCTATTCACTTTTGTCTTTCAGTAACTTCATCTACCTGCAGTATGACTTCTCTGGAGAAGTGAGAATTGTGTGCTTGAATCTTGCACACTCATGTGGAGGGCACATTTTACACGGCTTCTTTGGCTGAGTGATCTAACAGGAAGCTGTTTTGCCAACAAAATACAGACACAAATTCATTTAGTCAAGGACTCATCATGCAAGATTAAAGGGATAGCGATGGACAGAGGTGCCTGAAGTGTAGACTTGGCTCAGGGGTTCCTTACAAACCGTGATTCAGTGTCCCTCACATAATTAGTATTTCTTTAGGCTAGCTCTTCCTACTCAGTACGATAAGCAACACCTTAAGAAACAAATACTCATCTATTGATTGCAGAAGAAGGGTGAGTGTTCTGACTCATCCTGGTAGCACTGACACTCTCATTTTCGATGTCCTGGTGCCAGAAGTAGGCAACTGAAGTAGGCAACAACAAAGTCAGCCTTACTCTTGAAGGGCACTGATTTTCTTATAAGTATTTACAGCCTCCTTCAAAGAGCTTCTAGTCTTCAAAGGCAACAATAAAATACTCCATTCCAGCTACAGCCTTAAGACCTCAGTAAAATCAAATGGAAATCCACTTCTTGACCTGATATGCCCTTAAAACATCTAGTCTTGATTCTACTTTTCATTTAGTTTGTTAAGAAGATGGGTTCTACTCAGTGAAAAAGTCCCTCAGGCTGATGGAATTAAGGCAAGACAGATTCAGCAGACTGGTACCTAAGTTAAATTGTTCCCACAGAATAAACTTTTCCAATGCCACGGCAAAAAGAAAGAACAACTGATGGCATAAGAACGATAATGTTTACATGCTCTATTAGAATGACTTAGAGCAAACATTCCAAGACCTCCTCCCATGCTACTTCATTAGTTAAGGCAATTTGGAAATGTGTGAGACTGTGTGAATCTTGGGGCCATCTAAAGTACCAGACGGTCAATGTCAGGAGAACAGGTTGTCATAGTAGTTCCCTAACCACAGGCAGAACAGTCCAGTGGAAAAGCAGCATGACCATTCAAAGACATCTGGAATCCCCTGGAGTCTATTAGTTTCCTGAGAAGAATGCTGATAAATTGCTTGCAGGGAGAAAGAAAATATCTTTATAGTCTTTGAAGGGTCTGCCTTGTCTTAAACATGACATCTATTCCAGATACACAGGGTAACAATGGTAACAATACTTTTGACATTATTCATAGAGTATAGCCAAGGTCATGTGGACTAGCTTTATGACTAGAAGTTAGAAAATTTGGTACTCTAGGTTTAATGCAAAAAAGGATAAGGCAAATATGCTTCAGTTAAGGTCTGTCATTGTTGGAATACTGGTCCTTCGAGCAGTTTTCTTTCTTTTTCTTTATAATGGGCTACATAAATATGTCTTTAGTTCAGGAATCTGGATGTTTTTTTTTCGAGTATGGCAATGGGATGTTCTCTGGTAATATGTAACATGGCAACATAGAAAGATAACTCTGTTCTTTGTTTTACAAATCAGATCCACTTGCTTGCAGTCCTTTAATTTAGAGAAAGTATTTACTTCAATCGCCACACGTATTAGTGGTCTTCAAACAACTTCTGCAGTCCAGCTTGAGAGTTGGCTCTCCAGCCAGATTGCGCTTCATCAAAAAGCCTCTTTTAGACTTAAGCTTGAAAGCCTGGAGGTCACTGGAAGTCATTAAGAAAACCTGATCTCTTTCCCTCATTTTTCTTACCTCTTGGTCGTATTTACAAGGCTAGGTTTTTTTCAAGCCCAGGTCCCCTCCTATCACTTACACGTCCTCTTCAAGGTGTTTTCTTGGTTGCAGATATACTTCCTAGTTGCCTGCATAACTTCTGCAAGGCCATTTACTTTGGGAAGTTCTGACAGAGTTTTTTATCAGCTTCTTTAAACTTGACCCTACAGATGCATCCAGCTCTGCCAGGTTTTTTCGAATGTTTGGATTTTTACAGGGACATAAATGACTTAAGTTCCTAATAGTCTGTTTCCCTGCCAAAGGTGAATGAAAACTAGATTACTATCTGCTTTGGATCACTAAAAAGAAAATCTCATATATTATATATCAGTAGACAAAGTAGGTTCTTACAAACTGTTCTTTTGACCTGTTTATAACATTAAATAAAAATTTTGTTATTTATTATTATTATAATTGATGTCTTTGGGAACTTGAACTGCCTTTCCATATATAAACATGCAGTGCTAGATTTCATGCTTTTAAATTGAATGCTTAGGACTATTTCTAAGCAGTTAGGGGCAGAATTTTGGAGCTTTTTGTGTACAGTGAAAAGGCAAAAACTTTTTCTCAAAGCCCATTCCAGTTAGTGGACATTCTGACATTCAATTCATTAATTAGTATTAGATTGAGACATTTGCTGATGGAGACTCTAAGACTGTTAGCTCACACTGGCAATGTTTGGGTTAGTGAGCATCAGAGCAGCACTTCTAACTGTTTCTTGGCCACTAAGCTGTGCCAGGGTAGGACCCATGGTGACAAGAAACAAATTCTCTAAATCCTAGCCTAATTTAATAGTTTTTTCTGCTCATCCATCCTACAACAAATGCTGTATTTTCCCAAAAAGTCCTCCTGTGTTCTCAGCCACCTAAAAACTGCCGATGTTTTGAATAAGAATGAGAAGATGTATTTAAGTGACATAAGTCTTTTCCAGTTTCCAAAAGTACAAGAGTAAACTTGTTGGAAAAGCTATTATTACACATTAAAATCAAAACGAGGCCCAAACACAACTCCCCTATAAGGAAAAGAAAGACTTTTTTTTTTTTTTTTTTTGGAAATATAACAAAAAAGGAATGAATTCAAGAGAAGACAGAAAAAAAATCATATGTCAATACTGTATGTGGAAATTCTGTATCATCGTAGACAACAGCTTTCTAAACTTCAAACTTTTTGATAACTCACTCAAGCAAATGATCTAATCACAATTTAAAAATTAGTCTTACACTTTTTGCTCCAGAAATATTTTGAAATTTATGGGAATAGTAAAGTATGGAAACAGTCTATGTAATGGTAATACCCTAAGACAAGCAAACAGGCCAGTTCCTGTATGTTCAAGTACGGGAGATGCAACATCTCTGACTACCCCACATTTTATTCAATGAAGTTCTCATTCCTTTTTCCCAGCTAAGCTGACTGTACCAGCAACATAAAAATAAAAATTAAAAACATGAAGACTGCTTTCACATCCTTGAAGAATCCCACTATGTGAGAGAACAGATGCACTGCCAGACTTACTGAGTGGGAGCCTGGTGCCAGCCTGCTGTAAGGAATCACAAGCAGTATACTGTTTTTTGGCATGGATCCTGATGCAAAGCATAAAATGGGACTCCTTGTCCAGCCAACCATGAGTGCTTAGTCTTGGCCTCCCTCTTTTTTGTGGCCTGAGAATTGCAGTGTTGGCACTCTCAATGTCATTGAGAATGACTTTACCAAGCCACTCAGTTTCCTAAAGAAATAATAACAGTGATATAATGCTCTGCATATTTTTAAAATTGCTATTACACATTGCCAGTGGAAGTCCCCATTGAATCATTATTTCTAATAAGGTAAACACTTCAATTTTACATCAAACATCTGCTTCTTACTGCAATGATATGCAAGTTTCCTTCAGGAATTTGGTCATGAAGAATTAGCTGAGGGTGCAGCCAGATCAAAGCCATATGGGGATCACTTATAAAAGCACATTTTTTTTAGCAATTTTTTAATTGAATTAATCAGCAATCAATGGCAAAACATACTTTATACTGAGATCAGTTATTCTTAAGAGGAGGAAGGTCTAGAGGTTAAGGCATAAGTTCATACTCTGGGGGGCATGAGTTCAACTCTACCCTTTCTACTCTTCATTTGGGACCTTGGAGGGGGGTGGAAGTGGTGGGGAGGATTGGTTTGAGATATCTTAGCTCGCTCTTTGTGACGCAGTGTAACAGCGAAAAAAGCAGTAAAACCAGAAAACTGTTGCTCAGAGGGTATTGCGAAAGTGGATATATTTAGAGTTAGAAGGAGCTCTCAAATTCTGTAATGAGACATAGTGGTATCTAGAACAGGAATGGACTTCTTTATTAGGGTTCCGCTTACAAACACAACACACTTTCATGTGCTGATGCACAATGTCATAGTTCATAGAATCATATAATCCCAGACTGGTTTGGGTTGGAAGGGACCTTAAAGCTCATCCAGTCCCAACCCCTTGACACAGGGAGGCACACCTTCCACTAGACCAGGCTGCTGCAAGCCCCATCCAACTTGGCCTTGAACCACATGTATGCATGCAGTCGATCATATGTATGCACACAAGCATGCAGATGTCTACTTGTACCAAGTTTCCCCCTGCTTTTCTTAAATATCTTTTCACTGCAATACCTCAAGACTGAGAGCACCTGGAAAATGTATGCCTTATGACTGTTTAGTTAATTTCTTGTTAGTTAAATTCTATTGAAAAGACATACTAAACATTTTAAAGATTGTAGATGTTTGTAAGACAATGTATCTAAATAAAAGCAATGCTTTCAAACTGTATTGCTAAACAGTGTTATCAGTATTAAGCATACACTTTTTTTGTTTGTTTGGTTTACATAACAAATAGCAATAGCAAAAATACCATATATTCAAACTATGGTCTGAAAGTTATTTTTGAGGCAAAAAAGTGCACGACTCAATTATTTATTAAAAAAGACTCATTTATATAAAAAAATATTATTTGCTGGCATACAGGGACAATAATAGAGACTTGTACAGACATCTTTGTTCAGTCAGATGAGAGAAAGATGCCAAAAATTACTCTTCATCCAAACGTCTAGATTTTTATATGCCAGGTGCAGATATATTGGCTAATAGTGTTTGCAACTCAGCGCTTTGAACTAAGTAAGTTAACAGCAACACTAGAAAGAAATAGGAAAATAATTTCTTGGATTCAAGAGGAAAAGATAATAATGTGAAAATCTGTAAACTGACAGTCCTGAAGAAATACATCCAGGAAGCCAGAATGGCTCTTTGTGATGAGTGAACAGTAAATACTGCACCAGAGAAGGAGAAAAGCTTTGCTACAGATAGATCAGACCAGACTAGTTCTGTGTGTAAACAAGAACTTCATCACATTACGCTACTTGGTTCCCACAAAAGTATCAAAACATTGGCTGTTACTCAAGATGGGAAATTATTATTTAGGATAGAGAAGGAAAAGACTGGCATAAGGAGGCAGAGAATTTGGATAATGTAGTTGTGCTAAATCACAAAATTTTGCTAGAAGCATAACCAGATGAGTTCAGGGAGCAATCTCAGAACCAGATTTGTTACATGGAGCATTTTAATTGATGAGCTGGCACAGAAAGTAGATACATACCAATTTCATCTGTGGATAAAAAAATATTGAAGGTGCTGTCTATATGTAGCAGAATCAGCACATGGTACTGGATTAAGTAAATGGTTAGCTAGATGGCCTCCATAAGTGCTGTTAGAGAAACTGGAATTTTTTGACAACGGAGCTGCCAGGGAGTGTCACAGAGCTGGACTGACCACTTTGTGTCACCATTGGCTTGGCAACCTCTTTTCCAACTCCATACCACTGCCCACACTTTCAGATATACCGCCTGCATCCCTGGTCTCATGGAGTAAGGAAGTACTAATTTAGAATAGGACACATGCAGGCAAGGCCTACTGTGGCAACCAGGGAAAAAGAAAACCTGTTTTATAGAAGGAAACTGAAAGAGCTTGTCTTGATTTGTCCAGCAAAGCAGAGCTGAGCAAGGATATAATTGCTGTTTATAAATGTATGACAGAGTAAATGCCAGAGAAGAAAAAGAACATTTCAGCTAAATTTTAGGAACAGAACAAGTGGGCCATAAATAAGTTGAAACTGGAAATTAAATTCTTTTGAGGTAGAGAAAACATCACAGCCTTCCCAAAGATATAAAGAAACCCAGCTAGTTTTAAATCCGAACTTGCTTGCTCTATTAAAAGCTGCCTGGGATGAAGGAAAATGTGAACAGAAAAGGACTATGTCACGACATAAGAGATCACTTTTTTTCATTCTTGTACACCTAACTTTTGGCAAAGGCCTCAATTTAAGTAATTTAATCAATTCTTATTTCAAGCAGAATTTTTTTCTTTCCTCTTATGAGAGGCCCAAACTCTCCTGGCTACTGCTATTGACAAAACAATCCAATATATTCAGACGGGGCCTCCCATTCCACCATATACAGCTACAAACATGCTGTCAGTAACTCTCGATGCTGACAGCAAAGCACCTTTCTCATCATTGGGTCTTCTTATGAGAGATGTCTCAAAGCAGCTGTTAATATTCTGACTTAGTATCTGACTCCTGTGATTTCCCAAGCAGACTATGTGTTACAGAACCATGCTGCTGTCCCTGATAGCAATCATTAAACATCTGCAAATGAAATGGAGAAACATGTGGCTGGTTTAATGGCCTGGCTTTTGCAATGCTTAGTCATATGGAAGGTTTAGCTCTGTCTACTGCAGTGATTATGTGCAAAACATGAAGAAGATAGCTTTCTCATGCTCCAGAGGTGTGGTAGAACAATGCAAACTTTTCACAATGCATTTTAGTTATGATCCTTTTGAAATTTAAGATGACATAAAGATAAAGGAAAATGGAAGTTTCGTTTCCACTTTGGACCACTAAGAAAAATGATTGAGGATACTAAGTTGAGAAAACAAAGAGAATTTTGACACATTCTTGTAAATCAAAGAAGCAGTATGAAAAAGAATAAAGGAGTTCCTCTGAACACACTACCCCGGTTTAACATCCTCATAAGGCAATAGGATAATGATTTGAAGAAATTTCAGAAAATGTAAAATACATAATTAACAGAATAATTTGAACCTTATAAAACTGTAATGCAGACCTGTCATAATAAATAAAACTATCTTGAGTTGTGTAAGAAAAATAGCTTATAGAGTATGCAGCTTAGAGTACCTAGTACAAGAACAAAAATGCATCATATTCTAGGTTCAGATACATTCAGGTGTAAGAAGATGTGACTGGACAATGTGTATCTAGGAAACACCTACATTCTTCATTACAAAATTAAATAGCATATAAGCATAAATTAAGAAAAAGAATGTATGGGAAACCACAGACAGAACAGAGTTTAGTATAAAAAAAGACAGAATATACACAAAGTGAGAGAAAAAGCCTAAGGCCAGGTTTTAATTTGCAAAGATATGACACAAAAGACATTAAAAAAAATAAAATTCAATGTCATCATTAATTGAACTGTTCTAACATTTATTTTGGCTGCCAACAATACCTGCTAGCTTTTGGTCAGTCCTTTGGGCAAAGTAAAGTAAACCTGTGTGGATTTAAAAAAAAAAAAAAAACAAACCCAGAACAGAGCAAGCAAAAGGTTTGCTTGACAATCTCTGAATTGGAAAATTCAGTTAACATGGAAATCAATTTGGATTGTGACAGAAAATGGCACATCCTTGCTTAGTCAATAATAATAATGCCACCAACACTGGTAGGCTGAAAATGAATGAGGTTTCAAAGATACGTAAGTAGGACATGCAGTTTCAATAAATGACAAACAGATAGGATTCACATACATTGCAAGTGCCACTCAACCAAATTAATTAGATGGATCAGCATTTCTACAGTCACCCAGAATAAACGCAAAGCTTTTGTTTGTGCTTTAATGTTTTTGGGATTATGCAGGCTATTCAACTTCACAGACTGATTCCCAGTTCTCAAGTAGCACTTGTCAAAGCATTGAACACCCTCCAAACAGTGTTACCCAATCCACATCCTCACATCTGAAGTGAAGCTGTGCTTAAGAACAGTCATATGCTCAGAAAGAGATCTCTTTCAAAGACGTAGTAAATATGAGCCAGAGAAGGTCTGCACTATTCCTGCCCCTTTTTTGAATATATATCCTTTTCCTAAGCAATTACTGCAGGTGATCATTACACACTGGTTAAGGTTGACTTTTGCCTTGACATAGGACAGCCCTTCTTATGTTTTTTTTTTTCTGTTACTGAAGCTTCACTGATACTTTCAAGTCTCAGAGATTAGAGAGACAAACTGTGAGAACAACAGGAAAATTTCCATAGTAAGCTCCCCTCATTGCAAAGAGGGGTTTTTAAAGTGATGGCCTGGGGTGAAGAACTGAAAAGCAACAGAAACAATGCATTCATTAGTCCTCTCCAAAAACGGTCTGGGTAGAGATGCCCTGCCACAAAGTACTGCTAGTGGAAAAAGGATTGGTTTTCCCTTTGGTGTGCTAATGGCTAGGGTTGTTGAACCCATTGCTCCACAGGAAGAGAAGAAAACAGAAGAAACGACTAAAAGCTGCCCTGGAAAGTTATTTCTGCTCATTTCTGGTCAGAAGCCACAGTCTGTACTACAGAATTCTATATAATACAGAACAATTGAAATTTTTCTCCATATGGCATGTAATATCACCTGCCTTCAGTGTTTGCAAGTCCATGAGAGATCATTGTTTACCACTTTCTTATTACTTTACAAGTTAGGGCTGTCATTTTCAACTAGGACCATAAGCTATCAAATAAGCTAACTGAGATACAGGCTTCTACTTAAGCCAGCTTTCATTTCAGTGACTAGTAGAAATTTCCCAAGCTACATAAACTGCAGAGCATGCAGGGCATGGGATGACATTCCAGGATCTCTCACTTATCCAGTCGTGTCAGTCTTGTAGGGTCAGCTCAGTTTAATTTCTTTCTCAGAGGTCAAATGCACAGATTCATTTACATCCAAATTCAGGACTCACAGGCTAAATGCCATTCTCCAGGCTGTTTTGCCAGGGCAGACTTTTTAAAGAGTCAGACAGCAGGGGTTATAAAAAAAGCCCCAAACTCCCAAACCTATCCCTGTGAAGGCTTCAATGAACCAGCCCTGGCAGAGCTCCACCTTACAGCCTGAGGGCTGCCAAACAAGAGACTGGGAGCTGTGCTAATCCCTATTTAAATTTAATCTACACTGGAGAAGGTTTGTTGATATAGCTGGATAGGTAGAGCAAAGCTGACAGTCAGTCCTAATGCAGGCATAACTGTAAAGGAAAAAAGCCTTTAAAGGCATAACTGATAGCACTTGGTGAGCAAAGTGGACTCATAGAATGCACAGGTTTCTTATATTTGTGCAGCTGCATCAGTGCTACAGTCTACACGACACTGTGAACAAGAGACTTCTGTAGCAACAACAGACCCTAAGTCCTGCTGTTCTGTGCCTATGGCTGCCTTGAAGAAAGGCTATGGTTTGCATGCTGGAGCCAGCCCAGCTACTCTCCCCTCCTTTGGCCATGCTGGGATATCTGCTGCTGCATGTAGCTGCTACTGTTGTGAACCGAAGGGAAGACCCTCTGCCTGAGCCATAGGGGAAAAAAGGGTAAAACCCATATTAGGTCACCCATTGTACATATACAATGCTACATATATATTTACCCATATTTATATATGTGTAGCATTGTATATGTACATGCGCAGGTATATATATGTATCTACGGATGAGTATTCAAACTTTGGCTGTTGAACATATTCTGATAAGATATGCTTTTGGCTGACATGATTGCACCAGTAAAAGCTGGTAAAATAAACCAGCATGCAGGAATTTTGTCACCCTTTTTTTAGAGATGTCTACTTGAGAGAAGGAAATTACCAAACACAAAATCTTCAATAAAATAATTTGTCTCTCTTTTTTACTCCCAACACATCAAAATACATTATTGTCTGCTCTGAAAAAAGAATGACTACTTACACAGTTGTTATGGATCCCAGGCAGATAGTCAATACTTATTCACAAACTATTAACTTGCTGTTCTCTGGGACTGGAAACTCATGATGGACTTGAGCAGGTTGCAGATGTAACCTCCATGCCCACTGCTCCTTCATTCACACCACAGTGTAATGGTTAATCTGTTTCTAAAATGGGTTACTCATATACCACAGTTATTTTAACATTCTCACATTTGTCATATTAGGGGCCATACCTAGTATTATAGCATAAAATAGTAAAGAAAATGCCACTGTAATTAGCAAAAGTATGTTAAAAAAACAACGGTTTAATTGGCTGACACATGATAATAATCTGATGAAATAACCTTGGATTTTGGTCAGTTTGAGAATGGGTACTATTTAAAAACTGTTTTCCTGACCCACAAAATGAAACAATCTGAAAAGCATAAATATAATAAATGACCTGTATAATAATCTAGTCTCACTAGAAATACAGTGGACAGTAGAAATCTATTTCTAAAAAATCAAGTCCTTGCTCTAACTAAATCTGACATAGACATAAAAGCATGTGTATAAATCCTCCATTTAATGAAGACCAATTTTGCACCTCCAACATGCCACTAAAAGATTACACTACATAGAATTAATGCCTTTCAACTGTACTATTTTCATCTGAAATTTACATGGCACATCTTTTTTGAGGTATAGTCATGGATCTGTTTTATCTAAATGTAGAGCAAGGGTGATTCTCCTTGCACTTCTAGGCTAACGTGCAGCATTTAGCTTTGATCTTTGTTGGTGTCAAGATGGAACAGTTCCTGCAGTTAGATACCAGAGGAATTTTACTCACAGGGAGTCAGAGTGTCTCAGATGTGCTGCGGGGAAAAACAATTAAAGAAATGTGATACTTTCTCTTTGGGAAGGGAAGAGCAACTGCAGGCACAATGTTTTTCTTCTTTTCTTCAAGAATGTGGGTGAGGAGCTGGGGGAGAGAAGAGGAACCTTCTTGGCTGAGCATCTGACTGCGAGTGCAATTTGAGGTGTTCTTTACATGGCTCACACAAGGAATACAGCTCTTACGCAGCTGTTAATGCAGCATTAAATGTACAAACTCTATACTAAGCAAAACAGATTGTAGTCTAAACTTTGGCAGTATGGGCGAAAGTGTGACTGCAGGAAAGACTGCAGGTTCTCTGCTGAAACAAGTGGGAGAACAGGAGTGGAAAATGAGTCAAGTCTAACAATCATACCAACAAATTGCCATCAACAGACCATCCTGCACAAAGCAGAGGGTGGTTGCAATAGATTGCATCTCCTGGAAGCAGGGAGTGAAAGGATAAAACCAAAATCGGAGACTGAACTGAGAATGTGCTGTGGATGCACACAGAGTTACTGTGTGAGCTAGTGTATTTTACTGTACTTTACAACTAGGACATCAAAGGCTGTAAAGCCAGATGCTATTTAAGAGCCAAGAAAATACCTTCATTTTACTATAAAAGGACTGACACATATTTTATGAAGGATTTCAGATAGGTCATAAGAAAAGGAAAAAAAAGCCTTCAACACTAGAACTCTACTCCAAATACCTCTGTTTAAATGTCTCAAATTAGATTTTGTTGGAAAGAAAGATACTGGCACATTCATAACCCGACATACTTTCCATTATAAACTCATTTCTAATGTAAACTCTGAATGTATAAGCTATAAATAGTACCTTGACTACAACATAGACTTTCATTATGTGCTCTGAATTCAGAAACAATATTTTTACTTTAGCTGACTTCTTTCTTCATCACTTTCACCATTTATTTATTATTTACATACATCTTAGTAAAATTTTGTAAGAAACATTTTCCATATATTCAGAGAAGAAATAAAAGGTGTTTGCAGTGAATGGCCTCACACTTGCTGCTCAGCGATCAATACGGTGCAGTTCCTTCCTCTGCCATGACATAACAAGCAGAAAGAACTTGCCTGTGGCAGGAGGTTAGAACTAGATGAGATTTTATATCTCTTCCAACCCAAACCACCTGGGATTCCATGAACTGAATCCTTCTTTCAGCAAGTGGAAGAGTAAAATCTTTACAACAGTAGAAAACCAACTAATCCAAAGATTTCATATAAGACATATTGACATGACAGATGATGTTGTTGGCCAGCATATGAAATAATTTCACTTGATTTGAATATGCAGTAAGAAATACCAAAAACCATTCCTATTAAGTCTACAAATTCATAAAGTAATCATTTCAGAAGCTATACATACTTTAAAGTGAAAACAAAGTCAGTAAATAAAAAGGAGTATTATTGGCCTGTGAGTCAATGAGCCAGAAGACATTAGCATATGCAATCTTTACTGTAATTATTTAACATTTTTCAGGCTGCAGTATTGACCCTTGGAAAAGTAAACAATGGAAAGTTACATGACTATCTGGAACAAAACGTGAGCTAGAACTTCATTTTTTGTCTTCTTCATATGGAACAATAACCTTATTTCTCAAAGCATTTTGACCAGAATTGCCTTGGCTTTCTGCTTGTGTAGACATTTACATCTTCATAAAGTAAATGCTCAGCATTGACATACAATGCATCTTAAACAAGGTGACTAATGCAGGTTAGCATTGAAAAAGGTACAGATTTCCAGATATAATTTTCATTGTTATACCTACATTTTTTAGTTTTAACTTTGATCACTATATATATGTAGGTATTTTTTTCTACTTTTGTTGTTGTTATTGTTTACATCTATTCAGTGTAGTTTGTTGTATATTTCTAGAAGCCAGTTGAAAGGTTTCTAAGGCAGAAGACTTTCTTTTAAACTATTCAATTCCCAGTACTCTTAGGCTACTTCACTTCTTTACCTATTGACTCTCATTTTCATCTTCTTACTTTCCCATACTCTTTAAGCATGCAGGCAGCTCTTCTCCGCTCAGAATCATGACTATTTGAAGTACTAAAGTAGATGACAGGCCCAAGCAATATGAGTGCTAAGAACTATTCCAGCTTCTACAGGAATTGCCATTTTGGACACAGTGACTATCTTGCTGTGATTTAGAATTGCTTGAAAGCTCACAGATCCCTCTGGAACCATGAGTCTAGCATAAAAACAATGAGGTAGTATCAACTGAGCAACGATCAGTGATAAAGATGAGGAACTTGAGCAATGATCAGTGATATAGATGAGGAACTCCATGAAGTTCCTGTGGGTTTTCTACATTATAATCCCTCCCAAAGCCATTGGAGATAGTCAGGATTAGATTGGCTTTCATGAAGGCAGATACACTTTCTGGAGTAGTGTCACAGAAGAATTACACATAACACTAAGCTGAAGGTAATAATATGCCTTGCTTGACTGAACTGGTTGCACAACCACATGTTGTAAGTGGCACTATGTCACTAGCTGATAAATTGTTGAGGTTGCCTACATGAATACCTGTATCTTCATACCGTCCGTGTGAAGAGAGGAAGTTTTATCATCTCATTTTTATAGATGGAGGAATGAAGTACTAAGAGCTCCCAACAAAGTGGAGGTCATGCAGGGATTTAAGTCTGAGCAGGGAACTGAAACTATGCTTCTCAAGTGACAGTAAAATGTCTTAACTACTCAGTAATACTTTGTTCTCTATTGCAAGTAATATAGAATTAAAAGATAACAATTAATATCTATTTTCAAATGCCTGAATCTCAAATTGGGTCACACTCTTTCTGCTAGTGCAGCAACCACAGTTCTTCCACTCAAATGGCAAGGAGTTAAGACGGCAGTAATGATTCCCTGTAAGTTCTTTGTGGGCACTTCTTTATGCACCAAGAAATTCCCAGTCTCAGTGGCAGGGAGATATAAACAATAAAGTGCTAGCCACCAGCTTTTCAATAAAGTTGCCTGACTCGTAATCATACTAGAATTCCTGCAGCAGTGACATGATAAACTATATTATAAAGAAAACATAAGTACTAACTTATCCCTAATGGTCTATTTTATGCCTATGGACCTTTGCCTATTCTGTACTCTAATTGTATTTCAGAAGGAGTACAGCAAAGGTCAGCATCACAAACAAATCCCTTGCCTCATTCCTCACTGTCCAAGCAATACACTATATTTGAAGTAATTTTGAGATGAAAGATAACACTTCAAAAGGCCCTTCTAGCACTAAAGCGACCATGAAGTACCCATATCTTCCTGAGTCAATCTAGAGATGCTGATCAGCTTCGTGTTGGACAATTGCATTAAAGGTCAAAGCCAAGAGCAATTAAAGACTGCATGATAGGAGATTGAAGAGTCAATTGGGAAACACAGTGTAAATGAGCCTGATGTTTTCTTTACTTTCATTGCCTCCTTCTCCAGATTCAGCTAAACACAGTTTTAAGAGGACTGTTCAGCACTTGACAACAGCAGTTACCATGCATAGCGGGGGCAAGCTTCCTTCTCACAACATTTTGTTCTTGCTTGAGGAAAAGCAATACTGCAGTTTTGATAATTTTCACTCTTTCTTTACAAATACTTTTGCCTTTTTTCCTCTTTCCTTGAACGGCATGGGAAAAAGTTGCAAAAGTGAAAGTTTGGCATCATTTCATGGCATCTTGTCCTTCTTTACTCCTGTGGTTTTGCATAGCCAAACAGCCAAGAAAGAACATGTAACTCTTCTTAGGAAAAATCAATGACTCTTTTTCTCTTCAGTACTGTGAATCTAGACGATATATGACAAAGCGTGAATCTGACTGTAAAGACAAAGAATCAGAGATCAGCTGAGGGTGGAAAAGGCCTCTAGACACCATGTAGTCCAACACCTGTGCTTATAGCAGGGCTGGGCAGAGCAGGTTGCTGAGGTCTGTGTCAGAGAAGAGATTCAGAGCAGCCCTGCAGAGAAGGACTTGAGGGTGTTGGGTGATGAGAAACGTAACAAGAGCCGGCAGTGCGCGCTTGCAGCCCAGAAAGCCAACCGTATCCTGGGCTGCATCAAAAGAAGAGTGACCAGCAGGTTGAAGGAGGTGATCCTGCCCCTCTACTCTGCTCTTGTGAGACCTCACTTGGAGTATTGTGTACAGTTCTGTCATCCTCAATATAAAATGGACATGGAACTGTTGGAACAAGTCCAGAGGAGGCCCATGAGGATGATCAGGCGGTTGTAGCACCTCCCATATGAAGACAGGCTGAGAAAGTTGGGGCTGTTCAGCGTGGAGAAAAGAAGGCTGTGAGGAAACCTCAGAGCAGCCTTCCAGTATCTGAAGGGGGTCTATAAGGATGCTGGGGAGAGACTCTTCATGAGGAACTGTAGTGACAGGACAAGGGATACAGGGTTAAAACTTGAACAGGGGAAGTTTAGGGTAGATATAAGAAAGTTCTTTATTAGAAGGGTGGTGAGGCACTGGAATGGGTTGCCCAGGGAAGTTGCGAATGCTCCATCCCTGGTGAAGTTCAAGTTTTGGACATATCCTTGGGTGGCATGGTTTAGTGGGAGGTGTCCCTGCCCACGGCAGCAGAGTTGGAACTAGATGATCTTAAGGTCCTTTCCAACCCCAACTATTCTATGATTCTATAATTCTATGTTGGGTTTGAACTGTCTCTAAGAATAGACATGCTTCCACCATCCTAGGGCAACCCATTCCAGTGTTCAATCACCCTCACACTCGTATATTTAAACAGAAATTTTGGTATTTCTGTGTGGGCCTCTTGTCTCCAGTTCGTGTCACTGTGCCCCACTGAGATGAGAATGCCCCTTTCAGTCTCTGTGAAGCCAATGATAAAGAGAATTGCTAGACCAAGTAATGTGGTCAGGATTCTCTAATTTACTTCAGCTCACATATTCAAGCTTTCCACTGTAAGCACAAAGGCCAAAAAAAATTTTCTTAGTGGGAGTCAAGACTCTTATGTAATATTATGACTTTAATGACCAAAAAAACCAAACCCACAAAATGCTATGAGAATTGCAAGAGTAAATTGTTGTGCTTTCTAGGTCATCTGCCATATCTAAGCTTCCATGACAGAGAAATATGAACCAAATTTTCCTCGAAGTAAGCCCATTTGTTTTTTCCTTTTTCCTTATATATTGTCCTTACTGAAGTTTGGGACAAACGTACATGTCTATAGAGAAGTATAATTTTTTTCAGTTCTGTAGGAGTTCTTAAAATGAGGATATGTATCCTAAAAACAGGGGAATTAAAAGCTATAGCTTTTTACTAGCAGAGTGTTTAATTTTTCCTTTTGTCCATATTTATTTGCACATTGTATAGTAACTGAACCTCAAAACTCTAATTGCCAAATAAGATGCATATTCTTGCTTCCAGTTTTGCTCCAGACTACAAAGATTATCTATAAGCTTCCTTGAAGTAGACACAATGGGACTCTGACTCTGTTGCCATTTCTGTGGACTTAGAAGACAGGAAGACAAAATTTACTGAACCAAGATTCTGGATTTCTAATGATTTTGGGTCATAGTTTAGGGTATATTTAAACCAGATGTAAGAAATATGATAAATTGGCAATTTGGTGTCAAAGGAACTAAAAGATGGTGTTCTTCCATATTGGAGATCTCCATATCCTTCTTTTTATATATAGCTGTCAGGGTGAGATCTTGCCCTCCACCATGTGTTCTCCTTTGTTACACTACATATGTAAGATTTTATTTAACTTTTATATAAGAAACTCAATCAAGTAGACAGTTCTAATGTGTGTATATATATATATATAAAAGCATAAAACCTGTAAATCATAGTTCTACGGCAGTTTCTGGAGTAATATTAAAAAAATAATTAATGAATATCACTGTTTGCAGAAGGGTTGTTTTCCAAGATGACTATTTTGCACACTGCAAGTCACAGGAATATAGATTTGCTGAAACTCATAATCAGCTAGAAATAAAAAGTCGCATTTCCCTGATACAATGTCAGGAGAAGGCTCAGGTCCAAACAAACAAACTGCAGTAATTCAGTAATAGTGCAGTCCTGAACCAACACTCCTCAGATAGAAGAACAGAATCTGCATCAATCATCAAATGCACCAAAATAAGTCACCCTCACAATACCACCTGACATGATCAATGTTACCTGGTCTGGACATGAATGTTTGTGGTTTCCCTTGACACTCAGAGTGTGGTACATAAATGTGGTAGCTTTAAGTTTCTGATACACTACCATTATTTCTCGGCAATGTTATATTCAAGTGACATTATCTCGTAATTCTTGCATATTTTTTCTGCTTGATACTCCTTCAAAAACCATAAACCTAAAGTTTCTATAAACTTGGTACCTAAAATGAATCATTCAATGATTGTGGTGAGGATACTTCTTTTGTTTCAGATTTGTGGTACGATTAAAAATAAATAATTCTCAAGCTCTATTTACGCAAATGAGATTTGAAGCCATATTGGACTCAACTGTATCTGCAAAGACCATATATTTGAATTACTACATTCAAGAACAGAGTAATCTTCAATGAACCACAAACTGTGAAATCTCATTAACCTCCTTCGATGTTGTTAAACACTCTTCTGCTTGTTTAGATGCCAAAGCAAGTAATAATTTTCCAAAGTATTTCTTCCATAAAAATCTATCAAGAGAAGGCTGCATGGAGACCTCATAGCAGCCTTCCAGCATCTGAAGGGGGCTTACAAGGATGCTGGGGCGGGACTCTTCACTAGGGACTGTAGTGATAGGACAAGGGGTAATGGGTTCAAACTTAAACAGGGGAAGTTTAGACTGGACATAAGGAAGAAGTTCTTCACTGTAAGGGTGGTAAGGCATGGGAATGGGTTGCCCAAGGAAGTTGTGAATGCTCCATCCCTGGTGGTGTTCAGTGCCAGGCTGGACATAGCCTTGGGTGACATGGTTTAGTGGAAGGTGTCCCTGCCCATTGCAGGGGGGGTGGAACTAGATGATCTTAAAGGTCTTTTCCAACCCTAACTATTCTAATTCTATGAAAATCAATACAATCATAGAAAAGTTGTCCAACAGAGAACCGAAAGAAGTCACCACCCTCATACTTCCATTTTGTCTAGCATGGTATTAAGAACTTAAGCAATGGGACTTCACATGATTTCCAGGCAACCTATGCCTGACTTTTCTCATCTTCTAGTAATCTCTTTCTCCAGTCTTTCTTCCTGCAGCATGCACCCAATACTTCTTGCTGCTATAGACATAGGGAATGAATGATTTACTTTTATATTTTTAGCACCTTTCTGTGGTTTAAAGACTATTATTATGACTTCATGAATACACTTCAGTGTACTCACTACTAGGCTAGGCTAGGCTACATTAGGTTTTCCAGATGGTTCTTCCAACTCATTCTTCCTAAACTAACATTATTTTCCTTATGACTTTCTTTAGCTGGTCTGCTCAGCTCTCAAATTTCAGTACCTGGCACCAGAACAAGCTCAAATAAGGCCTTCAACATATTAATCTTTCATACTGTTTTATTGCTGCCTCAGTTTACCACATTTTATTTGTTGAAAGACTTTTTTTCCATTTTCTTCTCCAGTTAGGCAAGAATATTTTCACTTCAAAGGATAAGTTTCAAAATAATTTGATCTCTCCCTATTTTGCTTTTTCTAAAAACTTAAGCATTTTTTCTATTCCATTATGCAAGTTACTAATGAAAATACTGAGGAGTACCAAAACTGACTAAACTTGGCAAAATCCTGTTTGATATATGCTTTTATTTTCACAGTGAGCTATCAATTTCCTAATCAGTTTTGAAAACATGTCAACTAGTTTTATCAGGACAAAATCTTCCTAGCTTGCCTACAAAGATGTTATACATGCCACTATCATTCTCCCATCCTACTGAAGATTGTTTTACCGGATTTGAAAGCTTTTCTTATTATCTGACTTGATCAGAATAGAACGCACATTAAAATGCAGATGCAATCAGATATGAAGGTTGCTTTGGAGAAATTTAGTAGTTGAATTCTTCTCTTAGCCTGCTCATGGGGGAAAACAGAATGAAATGCCTGGAAACTGGATGCAACAACCCATTCATTGGCTAAAAGGCCAGATATTGGTCTTAAAGAGAACCATTCAGAGACATCAACAAATGTTTTATTATTCTTTTCATCCGCTCTGAGAGATTCTTGGTTCGAAATTGTATTTTTTCCTGCTGGATTTCCCAGGACATATTGCTGTTTGTTTAATTGCACAGCACCTTTGGCTTCTGTACAGACATTCTACTTCTACCTGCTCTTTTCTGCTTTTTATATTTTACATCTTAAGAATAAGATCAGCATGTCACATCTGGAGTGCAACTGTTCTTTCCTGGCTCAAATGAGCTGTGTTGAAAGATACATAACTTTTTGCAGCAGCCATGTGCTTCTGTCTGTCTCCTACTATGTGCTCCCTAATGCATGGGGGGTAACAGACCAGGTCATTTCAAACCTACACAGAGAGAAGTCACACCAGTGTGCCATATCAGGCACCAGTCCCTGTGTAAATGACTCTTACTCTGTTTAATGGTGCCTCTTACCCTGGCACTCAAACATGCTGACAGTCTACCTCTTTAGCAAAAGCCTGTCTTCTGTGTCTTTTCTCGTTTGCAATAACATTTGAGGTGACAGATCTGCAGTATAATGCAGCCAGATTATAGTCTGGTTTACCAAGCCTTCTAATCAACATTTAAGAGTAAAAAGATAATAGTCTGCTGTTATCTTTATCAGTAACAACAGCTGAATTAACATCCTCTCTATTCACTGCTTTAGCTGGGCAAAATGCAGAAAATATTTGAGATCAACATCTTTACTGTCTCTCATCGGTTCTTGGCTCACAGAGATGACCATTAAGTCCCTAAAGTACATGAAGACAGCATGACATGATATATGTGCCAAGACAGACTACAACATGCACAACCAGACAAATACACAGTCATTGCATTAACACAGCTGGAAAAGACCTTTCAGATTATCCAGTCCAAACATAGTACCTCAGTGAAAATGTATTCTCATCAAGCTAATCAACAAATAAATACAGCAACATCTGAACAACAGAAGAAAACAAAAATCTGCCTGCCTATTTGACTTGCTAATAAAAGCTGAATCACACTTTGTAAGCAGATTTTAAATCTCTATAATCAAGCTGTTAAACAAGTTACAAAGTCTCAGCAAAACCTGAAATTTTGTTTCAGACATTTGGAAATCTGGAAACAAGTTATCTGAAAATAGAAATGTGCTCATTCATCTTTCAGGTTATGCCTGAAATTAAAACCTCAGAGCTTCACTACTGCATGGACAGCTTTTCAGGTGTTAGAAAATGGGAATAAATCACCTTAGGCAATAAGCAGCACATATCAGAAGGTGGCAGCACCGTGACGGTCTGCTGTAGCTGCGCCATACATCACTGCAATTTCAGTAAAAGAACCACGGTACCTACTGCTACATTATAATGCCCTCACAGTGATTACAAAACAGGACGATCTGCAATGTGCTTTTCAAATCTCAAGGCAGTATTTTTGTATGTGACTCAGGGCTGGGGTTTTCTTTTGCTTGAAAATATGTTTATGGAAAAAAAAAACAACCACCACCACATAGGTATTTTGGGATGTAGCATGTACTTTTCTCAGATATTAATGAAAAGATGAGTAGTTACTCAGTTCCAATGGGAGAGGTTGGGAAGTTATTTTAGCAATAAAAGATTTTTTTCTACATTAAACATGTACTACTTCAACACAGAAATTCAGTAGGTGCCCGCCTTGGCTCCTCTACAGTTTGTAAAGTGGACAGTTTTACTTAAGGCTTTATTGACACCACTGAAGTACTTGTGACCTTTATGTACTGCTTTTTGTTCAACCATGTGTGGTATTCTGGACATCTTTCTGCAAATAGACTATTAGTTCCATTCATTGAGCCCTGCCTGAGTTTCTAGTGATTTCACTGGATTACTAATGTAAGGAAAGTTGCTTATATATTGTTTTGGTGGATCAGAATCTCACAGCACAGTCGTATTGTACCCTGCCTTTTGAGCATATGATCTTTCAAGATGCAAGTGCCAAGCAGTGAGAGCTGCTAACTAGCTGAACAATGAGTAACCAGTTTTAAAACAATGGAGGGTAATAGCCTCCAACAATCAACAATAGCATGCCATTTTACACAACTGGTTTTTAATCTCCAGTTTCCAAAAAATAAAATTACATGTTAAGCATATATATATACATATTTACACATATGCATAGGTGCACACAGATTGCCTCTTCTCCGTGTGTATAGTCATTATAGTAGGAAAGGAATTCTGAATGTAAAGAAATGTCAATCCCAAAGATGCCAGTATAACTCACAGCATAATGCACTAATTCATATTGATACACTTTAAATGATGAGTTACTGGGTACCATGACATAAACAGTGCAAAATAAAGTGACTAAAAATAAATAAATAAATAAATAAACCCCATTTACTTGCAACAGAAATTTGCAAAAGTGATGAACCCAAATCTGAGCTACCACTAAGTAACTTTTCCTTCTTTTTTTCCTCTGGAGTAGTTTGAAACATTTGTTTTCACTACTTGCATTTCTGCTAAAAAAAATTTCTAATCTAACCTGCCTCCATTGCCCATATGTTC
Organism: Ara ararauna; assembly: GCA_028858755.1. Classification (NCBI taxonomy): domain Eukaryota; kingdom Metazoa; phylum Chordata; class Aves; order Psittaciformes; family Psittacidae; genus Ara; species Ara ararauna. Next base: position 63,005,260 of record CM054410.1, read on the forward strand.
CTTGCAGGCTGCAAGTATTTAAAGTAATCAGGAGATATTATTAGTGGAAAGCTGTCTCAAGATAATGCTTTTCTGCTATTAGACAAATGCCAAGATGACATTTTTTTGAAGCAAGAGGACAGGCTGAGAAAGTTGGGGCTGTTCAGCCTGGAGAAGACAAGGCTGCATGGAGACCTCATAGCAGCCTTCCAGTATCTGAAGGGGGCCTATAGGGATGCTGGGGAGGGACTCTTCATGAGGGACTACAGTGAGAGGACAAGGGGTAAGGGGTTCAAACTTAAACAGGGGAAGTTTAGATTGGATATGAGGAAGAAATTCTCTACTATAAGGGTGGTGAGGCATTGGAATGGGTTGCCCAGGGAAGTTGTGAATGCTCCCTCACTGGCGGTGTTCAAGGCCAGGCATGGTTTAGTGGGAGGTGTCCCTGCCCATGGCAGGGGGGGTGGAAGTAGATGATCTTAGGGTCCTTTCCAACCCTAACTATTCTATGATTCTATATATCCAGGGACATTCTTCTGGTCTCATGATTTTATCTTATGCCAGACAATTAATGATGTGGATTCTGCTGTAATATCTGATATGCCGTGCTCTGGGGAATAGTGGTGACCCTGTGTGCCAGTGACACCAGTGGAAAGCTTTGTTCCAGGAGAGACTCTGAAGCCTTGCAGAGACTCTCATTAATACAGTTTGGGTCTGATTCATTAGCAGATCTTGTGATTCACAATACTAGGCCAGGTAGAGTTAAAAGAAAGGTACCCACCTATGAAATACAGCATCAAATCAATTAGCCCGCTTGCTGCTGTATTTTACCCTCCTAGACTTTCATTTGTAAACTTTGGCTGATTAATGTAAAGGCAGATTTCCTTCTCACTTTAGCCATTAGCACATGTGTCATGTTAACAATCTCCTATTGTAATATTTCATGTAACTCCTGAGAAAAGTTTTCAAAATAGTCAGTGCAGATTATTAGTCTGTGACTTCTTAATGCACGTTTTAAATGTTTGTTTTCAGAGCCATTGATCATGCTCAGGATTTCCATTCTGAGGTACAAATTAAAAGGAAACAAACAAACAAACAAACAAAAAAAAGTGTTTTCAAAGCTAAGTGAATGAGAAGGACACAGAAATTGTTCTGCTAAGTGTGATGTTGCCATTTGATTTACTGTTCAGGTAGTGACGAAAATCAGGAGGAAGTAAAGCACAGGGAGCTTGACTTTGCCAAGTATTTTAATACTCCTTTGCTCCAGTAGCCATTGTGGCACTTGAAAAATGTAGGATCAGAACCGTAGATTCATCACATGGTTTAGGTGCCCAAGAGATGACTGCAGTGGAAGCTGTGATGATGGTGAAATTTTAAAAAAGCTGAGGAAGTGAAAGCGTGCAAGATGATCACATAGCACAAGTCACAAAGTGTATCCAGATTGATGTATGCCTGCTTAAACCCCTGTCATTTCATCGGGTATTTAAAGCTATGAAAATTGACAGCTCCTGAACACCTACTACTGAATAAACAATCCAGTGGACCAAAAAGCAATTTTCCTTTCCCTAATAAAGAGAAAGAATAGTCTAAGCAATAAGAGTGTGTGAGGTCTGAGGAAGGCAGAGATAAATGACATGCACAGAAAAGGAAGATGGAGAGGGTTTATGACCTTTTATTAGCCATCAGAAGTAATTTGACATTTTCTTTGTCTATGCCTATCATTGACAAAATATTCAGGGAGAAAAAAAAAGGGGGTTTAACAAAAGCACATCCCATGTGATAAAGGAGTTTTGGAAGGAACTTTAAAATCCTTACTGCTGAATATAGCTGCTCCTGCCACAATATTTGTACAGAAATCTCTTCACTTTTACAGTAACAGCTCAATATATCAAACTAAGCATCAGTTTGCGGCGATTTGTTATTGAATGACTTAACAAGTCTCTGGAAATACATATTAGCGGCAAATTACATTAAATAAAAGCTGAACTGATTTTTATCGGACCTAAAGGCACCTAAAAAGCAAAAAGAACCTCCCTTTAATAATCTGTGGTAGGGTGGGAAGCTAGATGGTTGTTTTTAATAGTAAAACAGCGTAAAATTAACCACCTACAATAAAGTTGCATCTGGATTAGTTGCAGATGTTCTGAATAAAAGAAAAACCTTCTGAGATACTCTTTTAATATCCACTAGGTGGCACACAGGACCGTGCTTAGGTCATCTTATCTCCACAAACCTCCCATTCATACAGCCGATAAAGAACTGCATTATTAATTTATACCACTGCATCCACTCTACACCTAATATTTGTTTAGCCAGCTGTTTCCTCTAATCCTCCTTAAACACCATTGATTGAAATCCTAAGTATATTCAGACTCTTTTTTACCCCAAAGAACATTTTGTTACAAGCTACAAGTTACAAGCTACTTTTTCAAGTGCAGTACTGTACACTACAGTTAACTAACAGCAGAGATGGAATGTCTAACACTTCCTCACAAGCAACAGAAGCTGCTTGTCACATGAAAATCTTTTTTTTTTTTTCCAAAAAACTTTTCACTTCCAGAGGGTTTTCAGTAATGAAATGAACTGCCAGTTTTCCAATGAAACAAATGCAAAGTATTGAAACTTCCAAGGACAGTTTAATTACTGCTTCAATGAAAAGGCAACTGAAAAGCAGAAAATACCTACTTCAGTTATCATACTTTAATCCTTGCAGTGAATTGGAAACCTCTGAATATTTTTAAACAAAAGCAATTGCAAAGTCACTGTTCACCTGAAGATATCAAAACACTTTTTAAAGGTTGGTCAATATTATTTCCAGATTTTTCCTGAGGGGCAAGGAGGTTAAGTCACTCCATTAAGAGTTAACTCCATTAAGATAACAGTCCTTTTGGCCTCAAACTGTGGCCAACAGAGGACAAAAATCTTTCTTTTAGTCACGTATCAGCATAAAATCAGAGAAGCTAGGGACCTGCAGTAGAAAATGGACTTCTTACCAATTTACAAACTGTAAAAACAACAGTGCAGTGCAGCACAGCATGCCACAGAAATCCTCCATCCTTTTGTGAAATCTCCATCTGCAAGCCACAAGCCTTTGAACTACTTCAGGGTATTTTTAGTATCTGCTAGTTGTTTTAACCACACTAACTGAAACTGAGAAGAAACTGTACCCGCTCGGTTTAGAATAAAAGGTTGTAATGCTGTGATTTACACTGTGAATCATATCTCTGAAGAAGATGTTGCTGTGGATAATATTTTTCTTCATAATGACACAGGATTTTTTTCCTCTTTCTCATTAGACTCTGCTTATACATTCAGGAATCTTATTAGGAAGACAGGCCTTTTGGCACAATTTCTGCGCAGTCCAGGAGTGCTTTGTTTTTTATACTGACTTTTTTTTTTTTTTAATTTAACTTGAAAAATCTGCTCTCCGCAAATTTTTCCTATTTTGGTTTAACTGTTATGTTGAAAATTATCACAAATTAATCTTTTTTCTTTCTTCATGTTCCTTCCTACATTCTTCCTTCTTCCCTTTCCCCTTTTCACTAGATGTAACACAGGTAAGTGCACACAGGTCAGAGTCTCAGAAAACTCATCTGGAGCAACTCCACAGCTGAAGATCTGCCTCCATTTGGTATGAAAAGCCAAGGAAGCATGAGCTGTTTCTCTGCAGCACAAGGATCTAGCATTCTGCATGACACACCTTGGCATGAGACTGCTGACTCCTGGTTCCCTCTCCATGGGAGCTGAGAATAATTTTCCTGTTTATGATACATTTCTGCACATATTGGAAAATACTCTGTCTCTAGAAACAGTGTTTATTGGGAGGGTATGTATCCATAGTTAGGCAGCCTCACTGCATCCACGTTTTCAACTACTACATCATACACTGTTTTCCTAAAAAACAACAGGAATCTTTCCAGATTGCTTCTTTCCACATTTAGGCACTAGAACAGTCCTGCCAGACAAATATACAAACTCATTGCTGTTAGCAATCTACACGACTCTCTTGTGCACATTGCCAGGTCCCCAGAGTCTCTTGAAGCTATTATATCAGTTACATGACATCACGCAGCAGCATACATGAAAATATTCCCTGAAAGACCCTAGCAGTAATGAACCCTCTTTCTAATGATATACAAACAGCAATAAACTTCCTTAATGCAAACATACAAATGCTTTCCAACCCTTTACATCTGAACATACCATGCAAGTAGTTTTGCCATGAAAAACATTTTGAATGACACCTGTATATGCATTTGACCCCCAATCTCCCAAATAAACAGCCAGTAAAAGGATACAGTTAAGATAGCCACAGACCAGCTAATGAGCAGCTACACATTCAAAATGATGTGGCATCCTAAATTTTCTCGGTAAGTGGAGATGATACAGAAACCAATGCCAAATGCTATTCGGGCTTTCCCTTACAATAAATAGCCAAATATGACATCAGTATGCAATTTATCACACCTTATTAAAAGCTTCTTACTTCTAACTGGATGGTCAGTACTTTATGAAAATCTACTCCAGCCCTTGAAATTCTTGCTTTGTCTAATATCCTCCTTTTCCTACATCTTAAAAACTTCTAAAAGCATCTGACTGGATGGAGAAATCTCTCAGAAAAGACACATCTCTATGAAATGCAGAATCCCATAGGAGGAAACCACAGAGTAGCAGTACATAACTTTTGTCTTTCAGATGGAATCTGCAGTTGCAATATGATCTCTTCTTTGGTAACACAGAGCAATGAAAGTAAAACACATTGAAGTTAACCAGTTTCAATCCATCTTTCGTCCTTGCCCCCCACCTCAGCTGCCAAATTAGATCACTTGAAAATTCCTCTAGTGCAGCCCTGGAGCTGATGCCACAGGCATTGGTTACTGGATCTCCATCCAGCTTAGAGAAATAACAGAATAAAAACCTTTCCCAAAAGTTTGGTTATAATTTGGTTTTTACCTTGCACAGAGTTGAGATGCTCTCAGAACTCTCCAGCAGCTTGAAACAGAGGACAGCGAAGTGCAGAGGAAGTTTTTGGTGCTCACCTTAAGTCAGTATGTGTGCGTGCCTATGTCCCGAAAGACCCTTTGTGGCTCTGGGTGGCAGAGGACCTGATTCAGGGAAGAGAGAGCCACTTTCTCACCGTGAGGAAAAGAAAAGCAACACGTCATGAGTTAAGTACGCCTCCAAAATGTCTTAATTGTAGCTCAACGTGCTTTCCATTCAGACCCCAGGAATGAGAGGAAAAAATAAACCCACACACGTGGTTTCTCTCTCACACACACCCACCCCGTCCCAGCACCCTGCCCTGTCCCTGCATGTCCCTGTCCTCGCCCCTTAGGTCCAGCCCTCCCAGATCTGCACCTAAAAAAGCCTCTTGCAACACACACAAGTCCTGAGGTAAAAACTACACGGGGCAAAGAAGAAAGAAAAAAAAAAAAGGCCGAGGGGGAAAAAAAAAAAAAAAAAAAAAAAAAAGATGTGGTAGTGTTCCTCATGAAAGGATCATTGAATTTGGGGATTTAGGGTGTGTGACACCCTGAGAAACACGATCCTTATTGCTTCTGCTCCCCTCCCAGCCCCCCCCCCCCCCTGCTGCTCATTTAACCCCCACCCTATCATTAACTCTGAGGGTGGGAATATGGTTTCAGATGGGGAGAAAGTGATGCGTGAAAAGCGGCAGGGGGGGAGGGTGTAGAGGGGGTGGAAACAGCTGGACCTAACAGGATCCCGTTGTGTTTTTATTTTACCCCCAACTTCCAATTGAATTATTAATCCCAGAAACAAGCCCAGCTTCTCCTATTACACCCCAAATACAAAATATGCCTTGCTCACAGCACTGGCATCGCAAACCCCTGAAGCCAGGCAACTGTTGGTCCCAAGTCTTTATGCAATTTCTGAACACCACCTCAGGTTAAAGTGCTCCTCCAGCACCAAAAATCTCTGGATTATGGTGTTTTTCACATCAGGAGACATATGACTTCAAGGGAGTCTACTAAAATTCATGTAATATGTGGTTTTAACCCCCTAAATCCCATGGCATGAAATGCACGCACATCAAACCTTACCTCTTACAACTGCAGACAAAAGGTGCTGCCATTGCTTTATCTCTAAATGTGTGTGTTACGACATAAATAAACAAAACCAAAACCCCAAATCAAACAACAGGAGAAAGAAAAAGAACAAATAAAAAGGCCAAGCCTTGATGATGGACTGACTACTGGTTGGCAAATCTGGGCCCAAACAATATTTATTTTTTTTTTTTTTTTTTTACTGGAAAGCAGGTGTAGTTGCTTTTCTCCACTTGATAAAAATAAGGCTTTTGATGCTCAATCTTCCAACAGCAGCAGGAGATGTAAACCTGAATCCTCAATCTCTAAATTCTGCTGGATGAGAAAAACGCAGGTAATCCAGGCCACTTGATTCATTTTACCCCCTTTCCCCCTTTCTCCAGCTAAACAGAAGAATGTGACTGTGTCACACCCACTGCAACTCTCCAACATAATTTTTCAGGCCAGATCCTGGCAAGCTTTTATCATTGTGGGCATCAAACTCTCAGCCTGCACCATCAAAAGAGGCTGCAGCTCATCAAACCTCCTCGACCAGGAAATGCCACAGTTTAACAAATGCATCCTGGTAAAAAAGCACATCTGAAGACATGAGTAGCACCAGAACCACCAACCAGGGGTCAGCCACTGCTGTGGCCCATCAGCTCCTTCAGGGCAGATCCCACTGGCCAGAGAAACAAGCAACAAACAGGGCTCTGCTTAGAAATATCAGGGTATTGTTTGTGTGCGGTCATCAAAAACGGTGAAAAAAGAGGAGCAATGCCTTTGTTTGATGATAATCGGGTACAGGTGGACACAGGCGAGGCACCTGGGCTGTGAGATGCAGCCGCGCCTGGGCCGAGAGCTCACCCGGAGCTGAGGGGTGCCTTGAGACGGATCCTCCCGGCCGCTCCAGCCAGAACAAAGACAGGTTTCTTCCCGGCGGCGGAGACCGGCCCGCCTCGCGGATCCCCGCCGGTCCCCGCCTCCCGGCAGCGGCCTCAGCCGGGGAGGAAGCGGCCTCTGGTTTCAATAACAGAGGTGACTTTGATGCGGCACTGCGGGGTGAGGCTTGGGCGGGGTGGCGGCGGTCGCCCCACCCGCCCCACGGTTCTGCGGCCAGGGCTGAGGCGGCTCGGCGAGAGCTGGTCGGGTCCTCCCCATCTCGGTTCCTTGTTCTCCTCCCTCTCTCCCTCCTCTCCGTGCTGTGGCTGCCCGCTGCGGCTGGTGGGGAGAAGCGCGGCCCGCTGCCCAGCGCCGCCGCCCCATCGCAGGTCCCCGCAGAAAACCCGCTCCGTGCCTGACTGTAAAGGTGCAGTCCATAAGTATTTACACTGTCAGGGTATTTCCTTCCCTTTCAGCAAGTTAAAGGTTTTTCCTTGTAGAGACAGCTGGAGAGGGACTTCTAACAAGGGCCTGTAGGGACAGGACAAGGGGGAATGGCTTTAACCTGACAAAGGGGAGATTGAGATGAAATCTTAGGCACAAGTTCTTCCCTGTGAGGGTGGTGAGGCCCTGGCACAGCTTGCCCAGAGAAGCTGTGGCTGCCCCATCCCTGATAGTGTTCAAGGACAAGTTGGATGGGGCTTGGAGCAACCTAGTGTAGTGGAAGGTGTCCCTGCCTGTAGCAGGGGATTGGAACTGGATGAGCTTTAATGTCCCTTCCAACCCAAACCAGTCTGGGATTCCATGCTAAAGCCTTCTAGTGTATTAAAATTAATTCGGGCACATTGTGGCATTTGAAGACTTTTCTAATAGAATGATGTTGATCAATATTCTTTATCAGTATGACCAGCCCTGGCAGTGTTCAGGACCAGGTTGGACAGCATTTGGAGCAACCTGTTTTAGTGAAAGGTGTCCTTGTCTGTGGTAGGAGGGTTGGAACTGGATGAGCTTTAAGGTCCCTTTCAACCCAAACTATTCTGTGATTATCAGCGCAAAGTGGGTTTTTATAAACTACAGAGGCAATAAGCTGTATGTGGGCTGAGTGGGGCAGAAGTGCTCTGTCTCTGCATCAACACTTGTAAAGAATGTTGGGTCATGAGCAGAATACCTACTCCTTCTTTTGCTAATGAATGGAGAAGTGGAAAGAGAACAGTGGGATGAGGAAAATCCTGCCAGCTCCATTGATAGCAGAGTCCATAGCACCCCATGAGTAGGTACTAAGGTAGTCTTTTTCCCCTGAATCTTTGAGGGAAAAGTATCAGATCACTACATACATTTGAAATAAATGGAAATGAAAGTGAATTAGCTCGTAACATTCTACTGTTTTATTTCATGCCATTTTTTTTTAAACCCTGAAACCCATATGCAATGCTATAGTGGATTTAGGGGCTTTGTAATCATAGCTAGATGTGTAGCTGAAAGTCTGGTGTAAAGCAGTCCCAAAAGCAATCTGTGATTGAGGACATCCCTCAACTGCTGGTTGCAGGATATTAAGAGGGTGGGTTAGTGGAAGATTTGTTTTTTTCCTGCTGCCTTTTTCATATTACTCTTTCAGGTCCCCACTGCTAGACTTTGCTGAGCAAGATGCTGGACTAGATGAGCATTGTTTTGAGGCAGTTTGAATGTTCATGTGTGCAGTTTTAGATGTTCTCGTCTTGAGCAAAGATGTAGGTTCAAAATAAGCATAATGTTCATTATAGGCTTTGCTTAAGAAGACAGTCATGATACTGCAGGTATTTCTGGTTAAAAAAAAAGCTCTGCACAGCTAGCATGAGCTACAGTGTACAGTCTCAAAGGCACTTTCCTGATTGGCACTCAACAAAGGTAAATAAAAAAATTATTTCCTATTCTGTCACATTTGGAGGTGTAATGTGCGTATCTTGGTAGTGATGTTTCTGTATAATTTTTAGAGAGATGTTCAGTTAATTCCAGCTGAAGAGCAGCTCTGCATGCGTATTGGTGCTCCACGTGTATTCATCTTCTTTGGGAAGTATAAGTTACTGCAGGATCGTGTCTGTAATAGCGATGAAGGATGTTGCATTGCCTTTCTTCCCGGCTTACAATTTTGTTGTCCCCCTAATACTGACCATGAGAGCTTGCAGAGTGAAAGCTGTTTGCTTAAACCCAGCCCAGGTAAGATGAATGGATGTTATGTTTGCTTTTACCTAGGAACTCTGTAGTGATGGGCGACTTCATAGGCCTGATGATTATTATTCCTAGCACCTTAGACCATGGCAACAACTCAAAAAAATGGATGTTCAGTGTTGTTGTACCAAAGATCCTGAATTTTCCTTTTCAAAATGGATGCAAAGATGGCATTTTCTGAAAAGCTAATGTGATTTGTGCACCATTAGATCACATTTGAAAAGAATTTGGAAATTCGCTCTGGAACCACTTAAAATTTAAACAACAGCTAAAATGTAGATTTCCTGATAAACCAAGAAGAGTTCCAGGGTTTCTATTTGGTTTAACAGGTTTATCACTTCTTAAACTTTCTTGATTTTGAGTTGATCAGTTTTTGTGTTAACCCACTTTTTTACAGCACTTAAAAGTCCTGCTGGGGGGAGAATGAATTGCAACTATAAACCTATAAAGTGGAGGTAAAGATTAGAATTCCTCAGTGTTGCAATGTAGTACATTTAGGATTTGTCAAAAAATCAGGTGTTAACAAACAGTGCCAGGCACATCTTCCTGCAAGGAGATTGTTGTCCTATAATATGACATATACATCTTACAGAACTTAGTTCATCTTACAGAACTGTTTTTTTGTTATTAATGCTTCTTTATTCACTGTCATTCTTCTTACATCTGTCTTCCTGACCAGTAATGGTTCTGCTACATGACACTAGTCCCAAAGGCACTGCAGACATTTCCACATTCAGGTCCTCCCTTAGTTGTTTACTGCCACTTACCATGATTTTCATTTGCAGTCCTTCACTTACATTCCAGTTCATGTGAGAGTGATAGTGATAGTGATCTTCTTTTGCTAGACACTCTTAATAACTCTGAGTCATTTTCTTTAAAGAATAACAGACAGCTAGCTGAAACTTCAGGGCTCTGGCAACTAATTCTATGCTACAATACTTAGTGGAGTAACCTGACAAGATTTATGTGATCTTTGTGTATTTAATAAAAACTTTCTGTTTATCTTGGCTGTTGTCATCAGTTCTCATTGAGTTCAAAGCTAGCTGTTGTAACTGTGCAGTTTTAGCTTAGTAGTGATTATCTTTTGATAATGTATTCAAATACAGTGAGATGTTCTGTCTTAAGCCGGAAAAGGAAAAAGCTGTAAAGGAGTCTTGTTTGACACAAAAATGAAGTACAGTTGGTCCCACTGAGGAAGAAGATGTAAGGTAAAAGCTAATAATATGGTGAAAAATATGGGTTATAAACTTCTGTTTGGAAAATTCAGCAGGGTGGATGCTATGAGTCACTGGTATGAAGCTGCAGAAATCTACAGGAAAAAATGTAGTAGAACATACTAATTTTAAAAGAAATCCTACATACTCATAAAAATTCATTACTGAAATAAAAAACACTGAGCAGAAATGCAAACACTGGGAGAACTCGAGCAACATCCATAAAAAATTAAATTATTATCAAAATATATTCAGACATTAGTTTTCCAAACTGACTGAAAATACAGGAAATTATTTTATGCCAGCTGACCAGCCAGCTTTCCATTTGAGATTATTTATAGTTTCTCGGACTGCAGTGTTTTGTCTTCCTTTTCACAAGTTACACTTTTTACAATATGAGGTTGTTTTCTTCAGGAAAACCTGACTTACTTAAGGTTTCAATGAAACAGAGTTTTGGACATTCATAGCTGTTTAGTACTCCTGGCTACATAATCTTTTTCTTTTTACAATATTCTCATTTCTGCTGCTTAAGAAGTGGAGCACCAGAAAGAGTTCATGAAAAAAATACCTATTATATCACTTTTAACATCTGTTTCTCTGGAGATAGATGTCTGATCTCTATTAAAGGGATTTGCATGGTCTTCATTTTGCCTGATAATATCAGGAAAATCATTTTGATATAAATACACTTTTGATTTTGCGCTTCATCACACAATCTTTTTCACATTTCCCTCCAGAATATTGATTTATTTTGTCTTCTGATCTGTGTTATCTTTGCCCTGGAATTGGATTGGGCTTACAAACTTGGGCCAGCTCCAGACTTTCTGAGAACTCTTTTAATGTTAATACTTTGTCTCACAAATAGTTGTGACCCTTCAACACACCAGACCAGTTAAATTTTTTCTTCTTCTGTATGTTCTATAAATTTTGTTCTTAGTTATGTTTCTGTTTTTCTGGGAGACTCTGAAGATGAATTGGTGAGACAGAAATAGAATGTGATCAAGAAGCAAAGAAGGCAGAAAAGAAAGAAGATAAGAAGAAAGACTTTGTTATGTTGTGTATAAGCAGAAGCAGGAAACTTTCTTCTGTCAACATGGAAGTTAGCGAAATACCTTGCACTTGCACTCCTACACATCTCGAGGGTCTCACAAGTGTTCATGTACTGCACATCCCAGGAATAAACAGGTTTTGTTCCGTTAGATGGAAGAAAACCAAGCCTTGAAATATGTCTTAGGAAGTGATAAGAAAAATTTGTGAGGTAGTCTTTGAACTGCAAGATCAGTAGTGAGTAAGATACTTCTTAAGCTACAAACTTTAGTTTTCTTAAATGCTGATTTTCTCATATAGACATTAAGATGAAAAAAAAAATAAAAATCACCAGTTCTTGTACGTTGCTTGATTTGCTTTTACCGCAGTCATTTGTTAAAAGTAGCACATATGACTTCAATGTCAATTGACTGTCAGAAAGTTAATGAACTTCCACTGTGACTGTTGGCAAGTCACAGATTCCTCTGTGCGTGAAGAATGTATTATGCCAGAAAGTTCACAGATACTCCTCCACAGAGACTAGGTAACAGTTTTCGATCTGTAAGAATATGACTGATTGTTGATACTTGGTATCATGAAAGAGATGCTTTCATGCAGCTGTGATGTTCTCACAGCAAAAAGAAGTGAGTCCAAGGAATGGCCTTCTCACATGGAAAACTAAGGCAGATTTCACTCAGTGATGCACCAATATCAACAAAGTGTTGCTGAACTGAAGCGCCATTCCTGATTATGCTGTCATCTTCCAAGCCATTCAGACAGGAAGAAACACTTTTTATTACTGAACTACCAGGCAGTCCAAGCCACTAGCAATAAGGTTTGGTTTTTTTTTTTTTTTTTTTTTTTCTACTTGCTGTTGCATGTTCTCCTACATTATTAGAATTGAAGTGCCAAAGAAAAGATTTCCATCAGTCTCCAAAATGTCTAAAGTAATCTCAGTCAGTACAGCTTTTAACCAGCTGCTTGTACCGATAGAAAAAGAGACAGCTTAGCTTTCCAATGGAGTATTTTCAAGTGTCTGTTTTGCAAGGTAGAGAATATGCTGGTGAGTTTGGTTAACTAGTGTCTAGTCATGACTTGTGTTGTGACATGCTATGTACTTCCACACTAGGATTGTGCAGCAGAGTTGCAGCTTTGCACTGCATTTCTTGCTCTAAAAGGTGGCTGCTGAGGTATTTGGAAATGTGGGCAATTGTACTTCAAACAACAGTGCCTCTAAAAATTTTAGTGTCTTAAGAGTTTGGATCATGAAGTTCATGCAGGAGCCAGTAGCCTTAGCCACTTGGCTGTCAAGGAGGCGGTATATGCAGCAAGCTGCATTTGCCTGTGGACGCTGGGACGAAAGACCAGCTGCTATCCAGAGGCAAAGAGCTAAGCCTTCAAGCTTGCTTGCTCACACTCTGAGGCCAACTGGCCTAGAAATATGTAGGACTGAAACTGTACCACAGTTTAGGTCACTTTTTGTTTGCACATATTGTTGCCTGGATTTTCAGATGCAGTCTGCGGTTTGGATGGGTGAAGTTTGCCATCCAAAACTGCACAGGGTCAGACATCTGCATTTACAAGTTGCTGTCAGTGACTGACCCAAAAAGTCCTTCTTTAAAGAATGTGTGGCTTACTCTTCTTTATTTTACAGCTTCCATTCTACATAAGGAGCTATCATATTACACTTAAAACATACAAAACCCATTCCTGACTGAAACAAGAGACAAATATTGTATACCGCTTATTCTGAGAAATGTTTACCACTTGCTCAGATCCACAGTTCCATTGAAGTGGGATTTCTAGTGTGAGTAAAAGAGAATTCTATCTAGTTCCAATTATTATTGCTATTTTAGCTGAGTATTTCGTGTAGGTGGATAGGATAATATGAACTGTAATGCTGTCAGTGTGTGACTGGTAGGTACACCTCTAACATCTCTGAGCAAGGCAATTCATTTCTTTTGCTTCCCAGGGGTTGTGAACAAAATTTAAATTTCTGTAAGAACAGATTCCCTGAAGGTCCAGGGTGACCTCTTTTCTCATTTTCATGATAGGGTCTTAAATCAAATGCAACAGTTTTCCGTTAATATATTTAATTTGCTTGACAGCATGACATTGTTGGTATTTAGGCTTAAATTCATGCTCTGTCAAATCTCATTAGTTTATTTTAATAAGGATCATCTCGATTGTAACACCCTGGCTTCAATAATCACTAGGATATCTTTTTAATAACCATGCGAAGCTCTGGTATCACTTTCATATTTATGTGCTGCTTTGTGGTTTCCTACAGGACATGCCTCAAATGAGAGGCGTTAATATTTGAGAGAAAAAAAAAAAGTATTTCTTATATTGTCTTGAAATCTACTAATGTTTCAGTGTCCTAGCTGTCAAGGAATATTTTGTCCAAGCAGTTTGATGAGTAGTTGTGAGCTGGTGAAGGAGAACAACGTGACAGCCATTTGTTTCTCTGTTTTAAAGAATTGTCTTTAAGCAGTTTGTATAGGTAAGAGTTTTGGGGTAGAAGTGTAACTATGACATGTTGAGCTTTTCAGGCAATTCAGTATCAGCTGTCATGCACAGCAGTCTATAGAAGTTATTTGTGGTGTTATTGGAAAGTTATGGATTGCATGATTCTCTACAAAGAAAGTACTCACTTTGTCTTTTGAGTCTATTAAATCATTTTCTGCAGGACATTTTCTGTCCTGCTGTTTTCTTGTAATACAATACTGCTTTTTGATAGCAGTATTCTTACCTGTATGTATGCCTTTCATGGTAATTTTTGAAAGTGCTAGAATTAATACTAATTATTTCAATAAGCCTATGCCCACACAAATAATTTTAGTAGTCCTCTATGCAGTCCTTTGTCAGGGCAGCTGTACCTACTAACACAGGAGGGAAACCTGGATGTAGGTATTCTCATTTACTGTTTACTTATCCTTGGAAAAATTGCCACAAGGGACAGAAACTTCATCTAGCTTGTAACAAGATCCAGTGGATCAGTTGTGATATTGTCTTTTGATTCCTATCTGGGTGGAGCATTTTAAAGTAGAATCTCTGTCAGTGTAAATATATTACATATAAGCACAGAAGATATGGCTGCCAATAACTTAGTAATTTTAAATATTCATAGGTGTAGCATTTGTAGATTGGAGTGTATTCTCAGCCTGATTTTAAATGTTACATACTAATATTTTTCATTTCTTGAATGATTCAATGTGGAAAATATTCATAAAGTTATAAAAGTATGTTGACTTTGATCCTTCTTTTTTCTTTTAGGAGGACTGAAAGTCTTTGCAGTTACTGTAAGTGGAAAATCAATATAATAAGAAAATGTTGATTTAGCTTTTCATATGGAAATAAGTCTTCTGAGCGTAGTTAGTGTCTTAAAGAGACCAGATTCAAAAGATTTTTTTCCCCTTTTAGATGAGGATGGTTATTTAAGAAAAACAGCTTAAATGGGAGAAAAAACTTATTCACCAGGGTTGAAATTAACTTCACCTGCATAAATTCTGAGTAATCTTCTATGAAACCATTCATACGAGAAGGAAAGCCAAATGTTTTTGGAATGCTGAAGTTTTATAGTTGTCAGCTATGCCACATTACTTAAAATTGAGCCCTGCATACTGATGGTCTTTCAGTTCAGCCCAGCTTTCTCTGCACTTTTGCAGCAAATGAAAGTATATCAGGTACATCACTGTTCTTGGCAGAGGAGCTAGAAGAAGGGAAGCAGAGGTAAAGACATGAAAAATGGTGAAATAACAAAATCTGGTGAAGCCTTGCTGGCCAAAACCAGAATGAATTTCTATACTTCATAGAGGATTTAAACTAAAAGCAGTTCAGGATATAACTCTGTGGAATTCCAGTCCCAGGGACCCTTACCCTGATCTATAAAGTGGATCAGAGTATTTGAAAAGGGTTTCCTATCTTCAGAACTATTTCTCTTTTCAAGCTTAGTCACTAACAATTCACCACAAGCAGCAGGCAAATAACTGGCTTAACTGACCAGCAAGAATAAGCTACAATAACTACTTAGTTTTTAAAAAAAGTTGGTCTTACACTATTTTATGTCAGAAAGTGCAGTGAATAATTCTAGCAATGTTTTCATAGCTTCACAAATATTTTGACTTCTAAAATGCCTAATAAGGCATTTTTAATTTTTATTTCATTTGTACTTTTAAAAAATAGCTATGTGCAATGTATATGTGTGTATGTGTCTTTTCTAAAAATCTTATAGTATTTTTGTCCTGACTAATGAAGAATTCTTTCAAACGGGCCATAGTCCAAAAAAAGAAACTCCCTTAGTCGTTTCCTGTGTCATATGCTAAATTTCAGATGAAGTTGCTATCATTTTTTGGTCCAATTCTTTCTGCATGATTTTATTTGGTAATACGAATAGAGATGAAATAAAGTGTTTTTCAGTTGTCTGAACATTTTCTGTGGACTTCTTTGCAACAGGAAAGCATTACTGAAGTAATTTATAAAAGAGATTGTCCTTCTTTCCAGCAGTGGAATAATTTCATGGTCATAGTAAACCTTTAGAACAAGGATGAGCAATAATGGCAACATTATCTTATTTTTAAGCATTTTGTGAATGTCATTTAGATTATACTATTTTCTTCATATCAGCAGCCTTTTAAGCCATGATGATTAAAGCATCTGTGCAATCCACTGCACAGAAACTCAGTTTGAAAGAACTAAGTTTCTGAATATTGAATTTTGGACTCCTCGCATTCCTTTAATATTATGATGATAGAATATCTACTGATCTCCATGGCAGCTTTCCAATATTAAGAACTACAAGGAAAAAGCCATACTGAAAAAAAAAATCCTAGTTTATTCAAGAAATTGTTTATTAATTTCCATTTTAGAGGACTAGAAAGTTACTGTTTCATAAGGAGGTGTTTATGACCTATTGGGTGCAGCAGTGTTATTCAAGATATACGCAGATCAGATCCCAGGCAGTAAAATGACTCAGTATTTTTACACACATGATCTGAAATTTCTGTATTTTCTGCAGATTTAGGGAACTATTTCTTCTTTAAAAATGGACTCATACTTCTAAAGCCACTTAACTTCTTGTACACTAAACTTAGAAAGATAAAATGTAGAAGATACTAGAAAGTATACCTGTTTGTGCAGAGTCTGATGCTGATTCGCAGTAAAGTGTGAGGTAACTGGTTTTGCTGCCAGGTAGAAACCTGAGAATGCACAACTGGTGAAATGCACCCTTAAATAGATGTAATGATGCATTCTGTGGCAAAAGAGGGATCCTTCATGCAACCTAAATTAGGCACCAGAAAATTAGAATGAAAGTACTGGCTTGAGCACTGTGGTATGAGAAAGCAGAATTAGGCATCTAGAACATCTGGTTTTGAATTTAGCTACCTACATTTAGCCTGTATTTTATTTTTGGACCTACAATATTGATTTTGAACTTGCCTTTACCATCTGACCCTGAATAAAATATCCTCTATTCATTTGGTGGGGATTTTTTTCAGGGTGATGGGCAAACTGCTGTTATTTTAAAATCTCTGATAAATATTATGCAATCTAAGTTTACAAAAATGCTGCAGTTATGGTGCCAGGCTTTCAAGTAAAGCAGTTGCTATGGGATGGCCAAGATTAGATTAGTACTCACGATTTTTGGTGGGATCTACCTTTCTTACTCACATAAGCTCACATTCTAAAAATCGCATTGATGCCAAAAGGCCTTAGTTCACAAGCAAATTAACTTAGTGGTTTCACAGAATAAGACAAGCTCAGCCTGAGTAAAATTTCCAACATGTAGCCTTAAATGCACTTAAATAAAGAAATCGAGCAAATTTACACATTAGTTAAAAAACAGCACATGATGTCTAATATCTTTGCATATTGGAAAATATTTGTCCTAGTGAAATTATCTGATCTTTACCATGTGCTATGAGAAATTTTTTGACTGCAGGCAAGAAATTAACAGTTTCTTTATTAAAAAAAAATAAAAATTAAAGGAAGGTTGAATGCTGCAGCTGAAAGCCATAATTGACTTCCTGATAGGAGTGGTATTTTCTCAACAGATGAACTTTTTTTAAAAATTACTTTGGTTAGTGAATCATAGAATCATAGAGTAGTTAGGGTTGGAAAGGACCTTCAGATCACCTAGTTCCAACCCCCGTGCTATGGGCAGGGACACCTCCCACTAAATCATGCTACCCAAGGCACTGTCCAACCCAGCCTTGAAAACCGCCAGTGATAGAGCATTCACAACTTCCTTGGGCAACCCATTCCAGTGCCTCACCACCCTAATAGTAAAGAATTTCTTCCTCATATCCAATCTAAACTTCCCCTGTTTGAGTTTGAACCCTTTACCCCTTGTTCTCTCACTACTATCCCTCATGAAGAGTCCCTCCCCAGCATCCCTATAGGCCCTCTTCAGATATTGGAAGGCTGCTATGAGGTCTCCATGCAGCCTTCTCTTCTCCAAGCTGAACAGCCCCAACTTTCTCATGGTAAGATATACTTATTTTTAAGAATTGCCTGTTGCCTTCCAGTTCCTTGACTTTGGATGGATGTCAGTGGAGTTCACCCTTGTGAAATGTTGCACTGTAAGAAATTCAAGAGGAAGCTTGAAACAAATGAATATCTCTTACTGAAAGATGAAGGACTCCATTTGTAGTGGGTCAAATTACGTACCACTTTCTGAAATTGTGAACATCAGTGGATACAAAGGTGCAGCTGCACTGCATTACAGTGGGTAGTCCATTGAGCTAGTAATAGAGTCATAGAGTCGTAGAATCACAGACTGGTTTAGGTTGGAAGGGACATTAAAGCTCATCTAGTTCCAACCTGCTGCTGTCGGCAGGGACACCTTTCACTAGACCAGGTTGCTCCAAGCTCCGTCCAATCTGGCCTTGAACACTGCCAGGGATGGGGCAGCCACAGCTTCTCTGGGCAAGCTGTGCCAGTGCCTCACCACCCTCACAGGGAAGAAATTCTGCCTAAGATCTCACCTCAATCTCCCCTCTGTCAGGTTAAAGCCATTCCCCCTTGTCCTGTCCCTACAGGCATTTGTCAAAGCCCCTCTCCATATTTTTATTCCTTCTAAGTAGTCATTGTTAGTTCAGCTAGTTGTTATTAACTAGCAAAAAGCTATTTAAGCAATCTCTTAAATTGTGGAGGTAAAGAAACTGTGTTTGGACTTCTTCCAGCATACGAGTACATTCTTAGATAGTGCAGCATTTTGCATCTTTCAAGGCATGGGTATGTACTGTGGGAGGACAGTGTCTGGGAGGATATAAGATTGAACAAGATGCATAATTTCCCTGTAACAAGTATGTAACACCACTGCCTAAAACGCCTTTGTGTCCTGTAAGAAATTCCACGCTGCATCTGAGCTTCTGCCTTATGTTAAATAACAAACTTCAGACAGTAATGTTTAAGGTTTTTCCAAGTTTGGACATAGGTTCACCCTGAAGGATATGCTGAGAAATACTTGTGAGCAACCTGATGCATTTCACTATCAGTCAGAATGATTTTACTTTTTTTTTTTTTTTGCATTTCCTTTTCTCTGTTTTGTTCCCTTAAATAGCTACTGCCCCTTTGGACTTATGTTCACATCAAATATATGTAGGTCTTTCTGGATCACCAGTCTTAATCTTTCCTAGTCACCTTCCCAGGTCATTTCACTGTGTGCTGATTTCCCTTCTAAGTATTAAAGTCCTGCTTTGATGCAGTGCCGAAGTTTTCAATAAATAAATGATTTTTTTTTTCAGGCTGCGTATCACAGGAATTACACAACACACATATTCATTGCCACTTTACTAACATTTTGTGTCCAACTTGAGCAGAAGGAGCACTTCCTGTATATTGCAGTTAAAAAATGGTATTTAATATTTGCATACATTGGGGCTTTTTGCAAGCATTATCTGTGACCTTTTCTGCAGTTCCTGGAATTCTGCTTTGCATTTATCCAGAATCGTTTTCACACTGGGTCCATTTTTCCCCTTACTTTGTCAGATGATTGCACTGTGTTGTTCATATGCTTCATGTAGAAAATATGAAGTTTAAAAAGTGTCTTACTTGGCTATCCTGTATCAGTTAGAAATTTTTCATTTCTACTTGTTTTTCATGTAATAATTTTTCTACTAATTTTTCATATATTACTTGTATAGTAGCTATGTTAGCAGATTTGAATTTTGGCTAATAAATCTGAATCCAGTTTTGCTAGGTTAAGGGGGAAGGGTGGAAGACAAATGAGCAGTAGCAGGGTTAAATTTGAATTCTGAGTTGAGTATCTGATCAAAAAACAGATAATGGTGAATGAAATCATAATTTGTAACATTTTCCCGGGAGAGAATAGCTCCACCCACTCAAAATAATTTCATTCCGTGCTAACATTATTTACAAAAATAATAAAAGAAGTAAATGTGGATTGAAGTCAAGAGTTGGAGATGTCATAACCCAAGTGCTGCTGGGTTAGAGCAACTGCTCAAATGGAGTTCTCTTATTTCCAGAAGGGCATGAAACTGCATTTCTCTAATGAATGTCTATAGGATGCTTTCGGAAAGAGGTGGAAGTCTCCTCAGGTGTCCCATTGAAACTCTACAGCTTTGAATCAGTAATTAAGCTTTTACACCTCTCAGGCAAGTTCTCATCACTGCTGACAGAGTCATTTGTCTGTTCTCACCAGCTCTTTAAGTATTTTATGGAAAAGAGAAACACTGTGGCCTCAGAACAATCACAATGCAATCATAAAACTGGTTGCACCCCTGTGCACAGCACACTGCCAGGTGTGAATCTGTCTCCATTTTCCAGTTGTATTGGTTATTACTGAGAGAGAGAAAACTTGTCTGACTCACCCAGTATTTGGGTGAAACGTCTGAGTGCTGGTGTCTGTCCTGGTTGATGTTTAATTATTTATGCAGCATGGAATTGATATGGGGAGGAAGGCAAAGCTGCAGTTAAGGCACAGTGGTTTGTCTCACAGGTGCAGGAGGAAGCTGAGTTGTTCTAATCTGTAGCTTAGACAGAAGCACCAGTCACTGAACTATTGAGTGGATGTGGGGTGTGAAAGCTTTGTGAATTGAAGCCGTATGTTTTAAGAGGACAGTGTATGTTACTTCAGCTTTCACTGATCACCAAACTCAACCTCTTTCCCAACTACACAAGATAATGCTTGTGTAGAATGCTGAGCTGTCCTGGGAGCGCCTGTTGCTGATTGCCTTTTGCCTCCCATCTTCCAAGCTCTGGATTAGGTGTTTCACATACTCTTCAGCTCCCCCCAAACCACTTATGGGAGTCCTTCTTCCATGTACTGATTCAAGGAACACATTCATTTTTTAATACTAAACTAGTAACAATAATCATGTCTTTTTTGAAGATGAAACACATGCAGACAGCTGCTCATTTTCAAGGAGATGACTGTATTTCAAAACTACTGTTTTTCCCTTCATGAATCTAGAAGAATGCTAAGTGGCACTTGTATGGCTTATGCTATAATTTCCAATGTTTTTCCTGATAGCTGGACTTCAATACATCTGTGATTTAACAGAACCTAAATACTTTGGTTTCTTTATTCACAATGACTTAAAATTTGGTTACAGTCCTGTCAGCACTTTAGAAGGCTCAGTTTTAGTTTCTCTCTATGAATAAGTATTGAGGTGACATGAGTCTGGTAATAGATTGAACAGATCCTCTGGAGAATGTCTGACTTTGAGAAAGTAAATAAGCAAAATATAAGCCTATGTAATTAGACCAGTAAGGTCTAATTAGGGCCTGCTGCTCTAGTGAGGGCGAATGGCATATATGAAAATATTAAACAGCTGCTGGCAGTGTGGTACTGAAATATCAGATAATGCCAGTTCTGTTCTCAGATAAATTCCAAAGGCATTGCTTCTGGAAGGTCTCTTATCATTGGGAGGAACCATCTGAATTTTTTCATATACGTTGATGGGTTATAAATTAGCTGTAATCACCCCAGAGAAAGACCTATGCCTCACAGGGGAAAGCTCAATAAGAACATCTGCTCAATGTGCCATGGTGGTCAAAAAAGCAAAGAACATAGCAGGCTGTATTAGGGAAAATATATAGAAAGATACTGAGATTGCAGTATTACTGCAATCTATGCATTATCTATATTTCAATGCTTAATGCTTCAGGAATTTTAATACTTCAGGAATTCCAGTCTTTCAAGAAGTACAGCTATGCAAGCTTAGTATTGCTTAGTTTTAAGGTGAGAGATGACAGCTAGTTTAACTTTCATGTATACCCTTGTTTTTATTACATAAAAATAGTGCTTAAAGCTTGAACTGGTATTAACTGCCGTAGCACTGTCATAAAGGTGAGAGAAAATCCATATATTAAGTTACCCTGCCTTAAATAAATATTGAAGTACAAAGCACATTATTTTAGATGTAAGAGAATTTGTCTTATGAAGAAAGCTTGAAATAATGCAAACTGTGCTAGCAAGGGGAGGAAGACTGATGTTACAGAGATCAGCTGTGGCAAAACTGTGTACTAATATACAGAGAATAAAAGCTAAATTTGTCAGTAATTTTTTCTTGATACAGACAGGAAGAGTAAACTATTCCCTTTTGTATCATTCGGGAGCATCCCATTATGGTTGTGATGATAGTCTGTAATTATGAACTTTCTTCATCTGGCCAAGGACAGCTTTTTTCTTTCTCTCAAATTTGCTTTCCCAAAAAGAGCTGTTCCAGCCCTTGCAACTGTTGAAGAATGCAGTAAAGGGAAGATAATAATTGTCCAGAATTTATTCAGATCTGTGTCTTCTCCTTTTAGTGGTTTTAGTGGGTATGTTTGTACCGTTACTGTCTATCTTCTTTTAATAAAGGGACTAAAACCCTTCCATTCCAAAATCAGTGTTTCTTTAATCAGAAATATTATAATTATTTTTAATCTCTCTTTCTGGGGGAGAAATAAACATGCTGTTTTCCCATTTGTTCTGTAGCTAAGTTATTGATGCTGTGATTAAGATGTTAATTGAGTTGTTGTGACAGGTGCCGAAGAGAGGGGAACCGGATGGTGCCTTTGCCTCAGTTCTCCCCAGGTATGCTTCTGTGTTATTTCCCTTTTCATTATTATTATATTATACTATGCCTTATTTTAGCTGTTAAACTATTCTTGTCTCAACTCATGTGTTTTTACCTTTTCTCCAGTTCTCTTCCCAACCTCACAGAGGGTAAAGAATGAGGGGCTGCATTGGTCCTTAGTTGTTGGCTGGGATTAAGCAATGACAAGTCCCCAGAAAAACTGTAGAATATTTTTCTGGGCATATGGAGGATAATATGATTAGAAGCAAGGGTTTGTCCGCAAAGGTTTACTGGAAGTAAATCACACATGACCCACCTGATGGCTGTTTGTGAAGAAATGATTTGTTTGTGGATGGTGGGAGAGACGTGGGTGTCATGTACCTGGGCTAGAACAAGGTTCTTGATGCTGTCACTGTTCTCACATCCAGGTTAGGCCACGATGGTCTGGATGGATGAATAGTGAGACAGATGAAAACCTGGTTGGATAATGGGGCTCAGAGGGCTGTGATCAATGGGTCATATTGTCCTGGTAACAAGTGGGGCGTTGTTAGGGTCTCTCTGGGACCTCTCATTAGTATCTGTCATGGCTTAATCCTGGCCAACAACCTGAGCACCCACAGCCTCTTCACTGGTGAGGCAGCATGAGAAACAGAAAAGGCTTTGATACTCTGTAAGCATGTCCATTAATATCTAAAACATCCCTGTGTTATCAATACTGTTTTTATAGAATCATAGAATCATAGAATAGTTAGGGTTAGAAAGGACCTTAGATCATCTAGTTCTAAACCCCTGCCATGGGCAGGGACACCTCCCACTAAACCATGTCACCCAAGGCTATGTCCAACCCAGCCTTGAACACCACCACCGATGGGGCATTCACAACTTCCCTGGGCAACCCATTCCACTGCCCCACCACCTAAGGGTGAGTAAAGAATTTCTTCCTCATATCCAATCTAAACTTCCCCTGTTTAAGTTTGAACCCATTACCCCTTGTCCTCTCACTACAGTCCCTCATGATGAGTCCCTCCCCAGCATCCCTATAGGCCCCCTTCAGATCTTGGAAGGCTGCTATGCGATCTCCACGCAGCCTTGTCTTCTCCAGGCTGAACAGCCCAAACTTTCTCATCCTGTCTTTACACAGGAGGTGCTCCAGTCCCGTGATCGTCCTCGTGGCCCTCCTTTCGACTTGTTCCAACAGTTCCATGTCCTTTTTATGTTGGGGACACCAGAACTGCACACAATACTCCAAGTGAGGTCTCAGGAGAGCAGAGTAGAAGGGCAGGACCACCTCCCTCAACTGGCTGGTCACGCTTCTTTTGATGCACCCCAGGATACAGTTGGGTTTCTGGGCTGCAAGTGCACACTGCCGGCTCACATTCATTTTCTCATCAACCAACACCCTCAAGTCCTTCTCCACAGGGCTGCTCTGAATCTCCTCTCTGCCCAACCTATAGCTGTGCCTGGGATTGCTCCGACCCAAGGTGTAGGGCCTTACACTTGTCATGGTTAAACTTCATCAGATTGGCATTAGCCCACCTCAGAAGCATGTCAAGGTCCCTCTGGATGGCATTCCTTCCCTCCAACTTATCAAGCGAACCACACAGCTTGGTGTCATCAGCAAACTTGCTGAGGGCGCACTCAATCCCACTGTCCATGTCACTGACAAAGATGTTGAAGAAGACCGGTCCCAACACCGATCCCTGAGGGACACCACTCATTACTGGTCTCCAGCTGGACATTGAGCCATTGACCACAACTCTTTGCGTGCGGCCATCCAGCCAGTTCTTTATCCACCGAGTGGTCCACCTATCAAATTGATGTCTCTCCAACTTAGAGACAGGGATGTCATTTGGAACAGTGTCAAACGCTTTGCACAAGTCCAGGTAGATGACATCAAGTGCTCTACCCCTATCCATCAGTTCTGTAGCCCCACCATAGAAGGCCACCAGATTGGTCAGGCAGGTTTTCCCCTTAGTGAAGCCGTGCTGACTGTCACCAAGCACCTTGTTGTTTTTCATGTGCCTTAGCATGCCTTCCAGGAGAATCTGCTCCAAGATTTTTCCAGGCACAGAGGTGAGGCTGACTGGTCTGTAGTTCCCTGGGTCATCCATTTTCTCCTTCTTGAAAATGGGGGTTATATTTCCCTTTTTCCAGTCATCGGGAACTTCACCTGACTGCCATGACTTTTCAAATATGATGGACAGTGGCTTAGCAACTTCATTTGCCAGTTCCTTCAGGACCCGTGGATGGATTTCATCAGGTCCCATGGACTTGTATACGTTCAGGTTCATAAGATGGTCTCGAGCCAGATCCTCTCCTACAGTGGTTCCAGGGTCTTCATTCTCACAGTCCCTTTGTCTGCCTTCCAAGACTTGGGTGGTGTGGTCAGAGCATTTTCCGGTGAAGACTGAGGCAAAGAAGTCATTAAGAACCTCAGCCTTCTTCAAATCCCGGGTAGCCAGTTCTCCCGATAGCTTCTGGAGAGGGTCCACGTTGTCCCTAGACTGCCTTTTATTTGCAGTGTACCTATAGAATCCCTTCCTGTTATCCTTAACATCCCTAGCCAAGTTTAGTTCTAACTGGGCCTTAGCTTTCCTCACCTGCTCCCTAGCTTCCTGGACAACATCCTTGTATTCTTCCGAGGCTGCCTGTCCTTGCTTCCACCTTTTATAAGCCTCTTTTTTCCTTCGAAGTTTCCTCAGCAGCTCCTTATCCATCCAAAGAGGTCTCCTGACCCTACTGCAGCACTTCCTTCTAGTAGGGATGTATCGCTCCTGAGCTTGTAGGAGGTGATCCTTGAATATCAACCAGCAATCTTGGGCCCCCCTGCCCTCTAGGGCTATATCCCATGGAATCTTACTGAGCAGGTTCCTGAAGAGGCCAAAGTCTGCTCTCTTGAAGTCCAGGGCAGTGAGCTTGCTGCATGCTTTTCTCACTGTCCTGAGGATCACAAATCCAAAACATAGTTGCATACATAAGCTACTAAACCGTACAAGGTACTATGAAGAAAATTAACTGTATCCCAGTCCAAACCAGTACTCATCTTTATCAGTGGTCCAGAGGAGATCAGAGTTCTTGCCCATCAACTTTTCAGATGGCCCTGAACAGAGGGGATGAGGTGATACAGAATCCATGAGTCCCTAAAATAAAAATCTCTTTTTTCTAACTCTGCTTGTATAATTGAGGTATCTGGACTTGATGTGATTTTTTTCTTGGGAGTAGACATTTGAGTTTATTTACAGGTCATATGTCTATAATTACAAATGGAAGCAGAAATGAAAAAGGCCCCATGTGGGTTGTTCTTCACAAAAAGCTTAGAAAGTAATCTCATGCCTCATCTCTACTTTGAAATTCTTAATTAAAAAAAAAATAAAATCAAAGCAAGGCTATCTTTTGTAGCTGATAATTTCCTCTTTTCAGCAAAAGATCAATGCTGCCACAGCATGATGGTAAATGACCCTGTGTCCTTAGAAATATCATCTTTTTCTTATTATTAGGCCAGTTCTTATGAGAATAGAGAAAAGGCTTGACTTCATGTACACACTCTTCTATAGCAACAGATAACTCTGTATGCACTTTCAGCTACTTTAGTTATGGGTTCCAGCTAAGTGTTGAATTGCATACTTTCTAATCTGAATGATGCTTTATGTTTTTCAGAGCTTTCAACCTTTTATTCAGTGCATCACATTTAAGAGACAGGTGATGGGGGCATACTCTTGGATTCTGATCAGCCAGTTGGATGGGAATAGACTTTGTGAATACAGATGCACTAGGACCAAATATTTAAATCCTGATCTATACTGGACATACATAATTTGTTGGTCTTTGAAGAATCATTAGGGGAGAGGAGAGGCCATGGAATGTGAGGGGCAGCCATGATGGGAAATCTTGAGGGGCGGTGATGAAGGTTGAGGGGCGGTGATGAAGGTTGAGGGGCATTTTTGTGGGAAGATCATGAATGGGGAGAGCAGAGTCAGCCATGGGATGTGATGGGTCACCATGAGGAGACATCTTGAGGGGAGATCAGTTTGCCCTTAGTGATATGGTTTAGTGGTGGCCTTGGCAGTCCTGGGGTAATGGTTGGACTCAATGATCTTAAAAGCCTTTTCCAACCTAGTTGATTCTCTGATTCTATGGTCTCGTTACCATTTTTCTGCCTTTTATTTTGGGATAGTTCACTGCGCATAACTTTGTCTCAGTGGGAAATTTGCAGGGCTCTGCATTTTCTCTTTTCTTTCCTGTTTTGGATTTTGCATTGAAGATGTGTACAGACCTCAGTATCTGGGATACTGAAGGCAAACTCTGTTTGTTAAAATACCAGTAAAGTTGATTAAAATGCCTGTAGGTTGCACAAAGCACCATAAATGGGGCAATCCCATAGATGCCCTAGCACTGAAAAGTCTTGGATGGGCTATTTATCTGTCAAACTGAAGCCTTCTGAATAGGTCTTCATCTGGCAAATCATCCAGAACTGGTACCATTTCTTGAGAAGGATCACAGATGTCATATTTCATCCTGACCTAAACACCTGTCAAACTGTGCAGTGCTGGCCTGTCAGTCACCAACAAATCATGACCCCCTTGCAGCACACTGGGACATTTTAATGTACTTTTTATAGCTGTAAAATAGTTAATGACTTCAGTATATAACAGATAAGGGATTTTTTTTTCTTTTTTTTTCAAGTTGGCAGATTGCCACCTTCCTCTTTCCACTTCAACTTTGTGATTCTGCTTTTGAAGCGTGTTGCTTATAAAACAGGTACCTTATCAAAAAGTGAGTAGGTATTGAGCTAATGGGTGCACAAAGGGTCATTGCCTGTAACTAAGAGACTCTGATTCATCTCACATCACTGTTTTTTAAAAATTTAATCTGGCAGTCTTAGTAAACTAAGTATTCTGAGGCTCCCATCAAAGTAATCTTTCATTTCAAAGACAGGCAAGTCTGATGGCTACTTTAGCGGTTTGGGACTTGGGAAATTCAGTTTTAACTGTTCACTCTGCAATAGGCTGAATACCTGAGCTTGGGCAGTTCATGTTGGTCAGGCTTTTCTAAGGGCATAACCCAAGTGAAAAAACTGTGACTTAAGCTTCTGCATATCTCTGAGGCTTTGGGTCCATGTACCCCAAAATCAGAAATGGTCCTTAAGCAGGAATGTTTTGTGATCTGTCCATTGTGATTTGTCCGTTGATTTGTGATTTGTCCATTGATGTGTCACTGAAGTGATCAGCAGGGCACGGATTGAATCCAAGTCTTGAGAGATATCTTAATTCTCCACTATAAGCTAGTAGCAGACAGCATCATGGACAAAGCAGGAAGCGGCGAGGACAGGCAGTATGCAAACCACCAAGAACCCACTATATCTGTAGTTTGCCGATGACACCAAGCTGTGTGGTTCGGTTAATATGCTGGAGGGAAGGAATGCCATCCAGAGGGACCTTGACACGCTTGTGAGGGGGGCTGATGCCAACCTAATGAAGTTTAACCATGACAAGTGTAAGGTCCTACACGTGGGTTGGAGCAATCCCAGGCACAGCTACAGGTTGGGCAGAGAAGAGATTCAGAGCAGCCCTGATGAGAAGGACTTGGGGGTGTTGGTTGATGAGAAAATGAACATGAGCCAGTAGTGTGCGCTTGCAGCCCAGAAACCCAACTGTATCCTGGGGTGCATCAAAAGAAGCGTGACCAGCCAGTTGAGGGAGGTGGTCCTGCCCCTCTACTCTGCTCTCCTGAGACCTCACTTGGAGTATTGTGTGCAGTTCTGGTGTCCCCAACATAAAAAGGACATGGAACTGTTGGAACAAGTCGAAAGGAGGGCCATGAGGACGATCACGGGACTGGAGCACCTCCTGTGTAAAGACAGGATGAGAAAGTTTGGGCTGTTCAGCCTGGAGAAGACAAGGCTGCGTGGAGATCGCATAGCAGCCTTCCAAGATCTGAAGGGGGCCTATAGGGATGCTGGGGAGGGACTCATCATGAGGGACTGTAGTGAGAGGACAAGGGGTAATGGGTTCAAACTTAAACAGGGGAAGTTTAGATTGGATATAAGGAAGAAATTCTTTACTGTCAGGGTGGTTGGGCAGTGGAATGGGTTGCCCAGGGAAGTTGTGAATGCCCCATCGGTGGTGGTGTTTAAGGCTGGGTTGGACATAGCCTTGGGTGACATGGTTTAGTGGGAGGTGTCCCTGCCTGTGGCAGGGGGTGTGGAAGTAGATGATCTTAACATCCTTTCCAACCCTGACTGTTCTATGATTCTATAATTCTATGTCCATACAGACTGGTCTGTGGCCATGAAGCCAATCCATGATGATGCTGGGAAGTCCTGTGAGCAAAGCGATGATGTGAGGCAGAAGTCTGGGCATCAGCATGCCTACATTACAGCTCCAACAAGGACCAAATGCAAAGATCTGACCTGAAATGCAGGTACTGTCACTGGCAGTTTTCTGCATCCCTCTGTATCCCACCCATTTATTGCTAGGGTGGGTCTTAACAGTAAGCACAGGATTAGCATTTCTTAGTACTGCCTAGGTATATCTACCTGGACTTCTGTAAGGCCTTTGGTGCAGTCCCCCTCCAACATTCTTATGTATGAATTGGAGAGAAATTGGTTTGATGGATGGACTGTTAGATGGAGAAATCTTTGGCTGGATGGCCATGTTTAAAGAGTTATGGTCAATGGCTCAACGTCCTAATGGAAACCAGTAACGAGTGGTGTTCCTGAAGGGTCCATACTGAGACTAAATTATTTAATATCCTCATCAATGACGTAGACAGTAAGAGTGAGTGCACCTTCTGCAAGTTTGCAGCTGACACCAAGCTGAGTGGTGCAGTTCATTCATTAGGGAGAAGGGTTGCTGTACAGAGAGACTTTGGCAGGCCTCAGGATTGAGGCCCATGTGTTGTGGTTTAAGCCCAGCTGGTAACTCAGAACCATGCAGCTGCTTGCTTACTCCCTCCTTCTTCCTCTCCCTGCTCCTGGAAGGATGGGGAGGAGAATCGAAAGAATGGGACTTCCATGGGTTGAGATAAGAACAGTCCAGTAACTAACGTATAACACAAAACCACTGCTGCTACCACCAATAATAATAATGATAAGGGAAATACAACTGCTCACCACCTGCCGACCCATACCCAGCCTGACCCAAGCAGCGATCTGGGCCTTCTGGGTAACTTCCCCCATTTTATATACTGCGCATGACGTGCTGTGGTATGGAACACCTCTTTGGCTTGTTTGGGTCAGATGTTCTGTCTCTGCTTCCTCCCGGCTTCCCCTCCTCTCTGTCAGAGCATGAGACCCTGAACAGTCCTTGGTCAGCGTAATCATAACTTAGCAACAACTAAAAACATCAGTGTTATCAGCTCTGTTCCCAGGCTGAAAGTCAAAAACACAGCACTGTACCAGCTACTAAGAAGGAGGAAAATGACTGTTACTGCTGAACCCAGGACAGTATCCACCCCTTATTCCATACCATTATCCACCCCTTATTCCATACCATTCACATCATGGTGAGATCCCACATTTTTCAATATACCATCACTTTTGTCCTATATATCTATATCTATATCTATATCTATATCTATATCTATATCTGTGTATATACACCCACACCCACACTAAGAGAGAGATGTCATTCTTTAGTGTGTGCACCAATCCCTATAAAGCTGCTGAACTGTGGAATAATTAGGAAATTTGGGATAATTGGGAATTGAATCTATATTCAAAATGCAGCATTGTCCACGCATAAGAGAAAAACGGACTGTCAGGGCCTCTTGGGGCGAGATGCAGCCATACCTGGTACGCCAGGAATGTACACTCCACAGCGGTTCCCGTAACAGGCGGAGGATAGAGCAAGGTGGAGATCTCGCGGTTATGCTCTGTCCTAACTTCAGCAGATAAAACGGGAACTAGGTGGTACAAGAAACTGATAAGCTGCATACTTGCTACCCTGAGCCAGCGGCCTGTCATCTTTTTGACAAAATACCATCCTAGTGTGAACTTTGCTTCATTATAATACTAAAATACACACCCCTCTCCAGTGTGACCCCCCCCCCCCCCGAAATAAGACCACCTCTCTCTGAGCATGCTCTCTGAATTTTTAGTCTCATATACCTTTAAATCGAGGCGAGAGAAATTTTCACCAGTGGTAATAAAGGTATGTATCACTAGAGTCACTCAAGCTCCACCTTGAAGGTAAAAATAATATAAAATAGCCCAAGAGAAAGGGGGATTTCGGGGAAGATACTATCGTGGACGAGTCAAGGAAGAAAACATCAACCGACTCCTGGGACCGGTCGACGGGCTGGACCTCTCTTCCCCCCCCATAGGGACGCCTGTGGGTAAGACTCGCACTGTATCCAGTGCTTTCCTAGGAAAAACTTAGAATCTCTATAGAGTTATTTTTATTGTCACCTGTATCTTTTAGAACTAAGCTGTGTCAACTTTATTAAGCGCTTGTATTCATGTAACCATTATATGCACGTGCTTTTGCAGACAGTATTTATCACTGGCAATCCATAAGAACCTGTAACTGTTGCACCAATAAATTTAGTCAATAAGTTGTACTGTTTTGATATCTAATTGTTACTATCGGTAAATCCAGACCATTAGAGGTCCGATATAAGTGAATGCAGTCGGATTAGCCTCCGGTCCATTAGAGGTTCGATATAAGCGGACGTGGTCGGGTAAAACCCAGACCATTAGAGGTCCGATATAAGCAAACGTGGCCGGATTGGCTCCCAGACCATTAGAGGTTCGATATAAGCGGACACGGTCAGACCGATAGCAACGTATCTGAAAGTAAAACAAGGGGTTTGTTTCCCCCACACACACTCTTTAACGCAACATGAATTCTTCCAGTCCACAATGTCAGGCTCCATCTTTTGTAACAGTCTTTGAGAGCAGGATAGATGGTGTGGAGTGTTGGATTATTGCCCACTGATGACACTGTGGAACTTGTCTGGTCACTGCTGAGTTCGTCTGGTTTCGTCAAAGTTCATTCTTTGCTGGGGTGATGGTCAGAGGGAAGTCAAGGCCAGTCGCTGGTGATGTGGAGACATCTAGTTGGTGGGCTATAAAAGTGCTACATAGCAGGCAACAGCATACAATTGAGTTCACTGGCTGTTTTCGCCTAAAATCAAATCCCCTTTAGGTGCACGCCGGACTTTCCCATCTTCCCACATTACCCACCAAGTGTATTTGAGTCCCTGAGCAAAAGCAATCCCATGAGTGGGATTTTCATTAAGTTCTACAAGGCCAAGTGCAAGGTCCTGTACCTTGGTGAGACCAATCCCCAGTACCAGTACAGACTGCATAATGGATGGACTGAGAATAGCCATGCAGGGATAGACTTAGAGATACTGCTAGATGAAAAATTGGACATGAGCCAGTAACATATGCTCACAGCCCATAAAGCCAACTGTATCTTGGGCTGCATCAAAAGGTGCATCAAAAAATTATGACAAGCAGGTCAAGGGAGGTGATTCTACCCCTCTGTATGGGTCTTGTGAGACCCCTCTACACTCTTGTGTCCAGCTCTGGGGCTTCAACACAAGAGGGATGTGGAGCTGTTGGAGCGAGTCCCAAGGAGGCCACGGAGATGCTGTGAGGGCTGGAGCAGCTCTGCTCTGGAGACAGGCTGAGAGAGCTGGGCTTGTTCAGCCTGGAGAAGATAAGGCTCCTTGAGGGGAGACCTTAGAGCAGCTTCCAGTGCCTAATGGCGCTACAAGAAAGCTGGAGAGAGGCTATGGACAAGAGCCTGTAAAGCTGGAGAGAGGCATTGGACAAGAGCCTATAGGGACAGAACAAAAGGGAATGGCTTTAAGCTGACAGAGGAGAGATTGAGGTAAGATCTTAGGCAGAAGTTCTTCCTTGTGAGGGTGATGAGATCCTGGCACAAGTTTCCCGGAGCAGCTGTGTCTGCCCCATCCCTGGCAGTGTTCAAGGCCAGGTTGGACAGGCTTGGAGCGACGTGGTCTAGTGGAAGGTGTTCCTGCCCATGGCAGGGGGTTGGAACTGGATCAGCTCTAAGGTTCCTTCCAACCCAGACCAGTCTGTGATGCTATGGTTCTGTGTATCTTTCTCACTAATTCTGCCTATATCATTCCAGCAGCTCTGTGTTTGGAGGAGAGAATGTTGTTTTCTAGAGCTGCATGTAGCACCAAAAAGGTCATTGGTAAGGGTTAAAGTGAAGTAAGACAAATGGAATAGAAAAGGATAAGTCTTCGCACAAAAAGTATTCTGCATCTGAAATTTTATGTGTGGTTTCAGACTGGAAAGTTTCTTATTCCTGATTTGCCAAAATGGATATGTAATACAATTAGTGAAATAATCTCTACACAAATGCAACGTGTGGAAGGTTATTATTTTGAAGTTCTATAAGAAGTTTTAATTTTCAGAGAACTTATGTCTCCTTGAAAATCTTCCCTATTTTTTTCTTTTAATATGGAACTATTTAAAAATAAAATTAAGTTCTTAACTTTTTAAGGACTAAATTCCAGGAAGAGAGTACAAAAGGAAAGATGTGCAACTGGGTCATATTTTTGAATAATAGAGTCTTACTTCTGAATGCTAGCGTCATTCTGCTAGTTAGGCTGGTTCCAATTTGACCAGAAATTAAAAGTGTGTTCTCAAGGATGGTGGACCTCTTATGCAAGGAAGATTGCTCAGCTAATTCAAGCAAAAGTAGCTTTTTAGTTTCTTGTCGTAAGGCAAGGCCAGGCTCATGGTGTAGTTGTGCCTGCAATCACGATTTCCTCAGACCTGTGACAGCATGCACAGCACACAGCAAGTGGCATGGCATCAGCCGGATCAAACAGGCAGATAATAAAAGAGTGGGTAAGTGTGAATGCAACCCAAAATCACAAGAAAGAAGATAATAATATATCACAAATGAGGTGTATCAGATACATGCAGGAGGAAGCTCAGCTTATTCAGGCATGAATTGGATAAAAGTCGTGTTGCTGTTCCACATCTAAGACTGCTGCACAGACATTGCATGTTTCTTTGGTTGTCATGCAAGCCTGTCAGTTCCTGAGTGTTTCATTCTTGTTGCTGTAGGTACAGCAATGAGGCTTTGCCTGTTTGGAATGAGCAGACATTGTTTTGTGCAATAATCTTACTTCTGGTACTGGGTGGAGTGCCCAACCTTCCAGTGGACACTGAAGTCCCTGTGCCACCAGCCTATAAATCCATCAGGTCGCAGATACATCCTTTGAGCGTATTAAGTCTCCCAAAGGGATAAAAACTGTTGTAGCTAGGGATGTCAGTGACTGCATCTGAAAGCATGAAAACTGAAAGGGATTTTTTCCTGCTTAGGCTGTGTATTATGACTGCCCCCCTAAACAGAAAACAGGCACTGTTTACATTTCTCTTCCTGCTGGCACTAAGTGGAAGCAGAAGGAATAAAAATTGTTCTGGCTAATATTTCCTTGATGGTCACAGGAAGAATTATCTTACATGAGATTTTTCTAGGCACATCCTCTTTTGCTTCTGCAAATTTTGCTCAGGAAGATTTACAGTCTTTGTGAATTTGTCCACAATTGCTCCATGCCTTGTAGCCCTAACAACTCAATCAGATTATACACAGACTAATAAAGTTTGAGGTTTCCAAATGTAAGAGGTCTGTTTGGAGAGTTTTTATCTTCTGAAACAATGCCATTTGTAGACTTCATGCTTTCTCTGTGAGGCATGAGCATTTTCAGTTGCATTGATAGCTGAGTTATCTCAGCAGTAATGTATAGATATTAGATATGATAAAGACTTGTTTGTACATTTTGTCCTACCTCTCTATAAAGGGAGGGTTAAACCCATTGTACAGCCACTTCAATTCTGTCTACCCAGCTTTATTTGTCTCAGCTCGTAGGACTTCAATTTATACCTGAGGGAGTGCTCCATAGCATAGTGCATTCCATAGGCGTTTATCCAGACACTTCTTCTTTTTTAAATTTTCATCTGATTACTTTTGTGTGTTCTGCTTTATGCTACCTGAAATATCTCTTTGCTTAGTTTTCATATCCTTCAGCTATTTGTTAGTGGTTGACTTGATGCCTTTCAAGCATTCCACAGCCAGGCCATGTTTATTTAGATCTTTTCATCTTTCTTCCTAAGTCAATGCCTCCAGCCCACTTTAATCATACCGGTGGTTTTGCACTGACCTCACTGCAATTTACAGCTCTTCTCAATAATGAGGGTCTCAGGGATAAACACAATTTTCTGAGAGCAGCCACATACTGTAGAAAAATAATTTTACCTGACATTTCAAGTGTGATGCATTTGCAGCTATGAACTATATTTTTCCCCCACAGTTTTGCATTGGAAGGTCTGTTTGCTGTCAAGATTACTTAATTTGCTACAAGATGTCCGCTGTTATTTTCTTTCTACTGAGATCCATACAAATTATGAAAAAATGATTCAGAAGAATGCAGAGATCAAGGGCACATGGAGCTCTAAACCAAATGATTTGGAAATGTGTGGAGAGTTTTCCTATTTTCACTCAAAAGGTCAGAAATATGGGCATAATTGCTATCTTTAAGCACCGGACTGAATGAATATGCACTGCACAGGGGAGCTGAGCATGCATAATGGCTATAGTTCTGGGAGTTGATTTTAAGGAATTGTATCAAAACTGTTCATCTGGATGAACATCCCTGTTCATGCCAGCAGAAATGGAAGAAGTCAGTGCCACATAAGTGGGACCTTAGCTTCACCTGTTTCCCTTTTCCAGGAGTCAAAGGCTGTTCCTGAAGTTTCCTTCATGAACGAATTTCAGAGTGAAAAACAGTAGCTTCTGTTTAATGGGACAGAGAAAGGAAAGCTAGCAGAGAGTAGCAAAACAGTAAAATGGGCAAGGTGAGAGCCATAAAAAGTTCATTTAACGATTTCTTTTATTAAGGGCATATATGGAGCATGACCTCAAAGGAGTTTTGTTAAATAGGAAAATGTTTGCTGCAGTTGAGAGCAGTAGTGATGCACACTTTTTATTTAGAAAGGCATCAACAGTGGCACAGGCATGAATGAAGATGTAGCAGAAGTCTGACTTTTCACTTAATGAGTGTTCTGTTGTTATTGTGAGCTCAACGTTTCTAATATTTCCACCTTTCCTCATAGTGCTTATTTGTTGTCTAGATTCTCCTGAGTTCCTGGATAAACTACGTGGGATTTGTAATAGGAAAAGCACTGACTACAGCAAAAATGGGTAAATGGAAAACAGATCATACTCTGAAAAATTCAGCCAGGATTATAAAGAAGAAGTACTGTACTCCTTTAAGATTCAAGTTAAAAAACACATTCATTGCTAACATGGTTTGGCAGCATGGCTGTTGTTTTCAACCCAGTTTTTCTATAGTTTAACTATGCAATTATCACACTGTATAACTTTTTATAAGAAGTACATGTTTCTCTTGAATATGAATTTGTCTGGTAAAATGATTATAAAATATAGATGTATAAATTATGGGTTCTCTCATGATGTGATAAAATGTATGCCTCCATTTTTCTTTTTTTTTTTTTCTGTTTTTCCTATTTAGACAAATAACTGTCCCTGGCTCATGCAAAATATGGTCCTGAGTATGCAGTTACATATATTAAGCAGTTCTTGAGTGCTTCAGTGCTGTGGGTAAAGTCCTTCAGAAAGTCTCAGTGGGCTTACTGACTTTTTCTCAAAGTGAATTTGGGGATATTCAATACTTCATCCAGATTTGCTGCATATTCGTCCTATGTTTGTCTTTATTTTGGTACATCCTCCAGTGGAAATCATGTGATGATCTAAATGGTAAAAACACAGGAATGCTCCCAGATTTATGTAGTGCAAAAAAGGATAGGACTGAAAGGAAAAGGGAGACTGGATGTTTACTAGCAAAACAGGCTATCATTTGATCTAGTTTTCATCTCTATTTGCAACAGCATGGAGCAACTGGGTATGACAAAAAGACATTTAGAAATATCACACAAACTTGAATGTTAGAAATAGTAACTCATATTTTTTTGGTTCTAACCTCTGTTTGCTTAATGATTCATCTGAATAATCAGTATTCAGTCTAGTGGTTTTTCTATGGCTCAGTTTTTAGACTAAAAGAGTCCATCTTTTCTCTGTTTAAATATATATGTGTTTATCCATGATGATTTAACCAGGACCAGTACTCTAATGTGGAAAATGCTATCATAAAAATTAAATTTTAATTTGAGTAAGCCTGGCCTTTTTGGAGGAAGTCCTAATTTTGTGTGTGATTCTACTGCAATTGATGAAGCTTCAGATTCTAACCAGGACATAAATGGATGTCTGCTTATGCATTCAGGGCAGTTGTGTCTAATTTAAAATGCAGAACCTAATCACTTCCTTCATTTTGGGAGCCTTTGCTCTTACATTTTGCCATTCATCATTTTCTTTCAAGTTGCTGCAGGTACAGAGAAGGAAGGAGATGATCTTTTTTCTTGTATGTTTCCTTAATGCATTTTCATAAGTAGGAGAAAAAAAAAATTGTTAAGTGCATCAATCTGTATAATATTAGAATTATATTTTCAAACTCAGTTGAAAGAAAAAGAATAATTCTGAATATCATGAATCAATAAAACTTAAGAAAATTGATTTTTGATTGAGAAAAGTCAAAGTACCCAGATCTTAAATAGATAAAATAATGAAAGTCTCTTTGCACAGTTAAAGATTCAAGGAGTAACCAAGCAATTTAGAAGCCTAGGTAGATAACTTAAGATGGTTGATCACTTAGTTACAACATTTGAGCTCCTCTGAACTTCACCTGCAGCTCCCTGGGCAATAAACCTTTAGCACTGCTTTAAGGTTATAACCCCTCTTACACAGGTCTTCAGGCTTCTGAAGTACCTATCTTAATACCTACTGGAAGTCCTTTAAAGGTAGCTGAACAGCATGTAGTTTTTGTAGCCAGTCTTGTGTTCTTCTTATTGATGTTTTTAGGAATCCAAATAGTTACAGACAATGGTCCTCCAAAAATAACTTAAGTTAGTGGAAAATACTGAGGGCTTTTGATAAGACTTGTATAATGTATTTTACATTTTATTTACATTCACATATTTCCATTTTATTCCAAATAGAAGGTTAACCTGCATTTAGCAGGTATTGTGAAAAAGTATCATCAAGTAGTGTTTTTCCCCCTTTCCTCTTTTGGCATAATCAAGCGTCAGCTTTGATTGGCACTTGACTGTGGATGAAAACCAGCATATCCAAGATGGCCACACGTCCACCCTTTTTTCCTTCCAGCTGTGAATAGTGTACAAGCGTCAGTTCAGCATTGTAGGATCAAGCAGACATAGCAGCATCCCAGCTTTTTGTTGTTGCTTCATCTTAGCTGAACCCGTAAAGAAGTGGCATAGAAGCCCCTGGGATCCAACCCAGCACTGGTGGTGCATAATTCTTACCCAAGAAAATTACTTGCAGATTTTTTTCAGAGTCCCAGAGAAAAAAACTGTAAGAAGTAAGGTGGTTACAATTGGTTTAGACACAGTCATACTTGTCTTGCAGACAGAGACATCCTTCCAAAATCAGTAGGATATCCACACAAAAGCAAGGCTACACTTGTTGTAACAGACATTGGTTTAGCTACAGATGCTTATAAGACAATAATCAAAGAGACTCGAGATCTACAGCCTTTACAGGTACAAACCTTCCTCTGAAATCAATAGGACTTTTCTGTTCAAAAGAACAGCAAGATATGGCTGTGATCATAGGATCATAGAATCATAGAATAGTTAGGGTTGGAAAGGACCTTAAGATCATTTAGTTCCAATCCTCCTGGCTGCTATGGTGCTGTCAGAGTCAGGTATTAAATAGGACCGTTAAGAAGAGAATCTAGGTCTTCTACCAACCTATTACAAGTCGACATCTGTGTATCACAAAAAACACACTGAACTGACAGAATTGCTTTTTTGCTCAGATTCTAATAAACTGATGTTGTTCTGTGGCATTCCAATGAATTTATAGGAGCTCTGTGGGCAACAAAATAAAATCCAACCTTCTATTTTTAATACAAATTAAGGCTCAGAACAAGTCCTTGTTGCTCATGCTTAGCAATACCTTTTCCTATGAATAAAGCACATTATTTCCTAGTTCAAAAATTTCTTTCAGCATCTGCTGCAGCTTCATTGAAGCTACAGACTTTCTGCTGGCACTAAAAGAACCATTTAAGCATTTAATTGTTTCTTTGCAGTGTTGAAGAATAGTGATTCATAATTACTAGTGCTTTTCATACACCATCCAATGCAGTTGTTTTGCTTTCTTTCTACAACTTCACCTCTTTTCTGACTTACTCTTTTTCAGGGAACCTTTATACGTTCATAGATGTGAGCATCTAACTGTAACTCAAACCCATGTCACTGTCATCATTTTGCACTTCTCTCTTTCAAGAATGGACACTTCTGATCTTAATTTAGCAGCTTATTAATCGCAGCAATAATTATCTTAGCGAAGACAGTTCACAATATGACAAATGATTGATGAAGATGAACAGCCATATGTATATTCACTAGAAAAATTGTGTTATCCATTACTCTTCAGCATCACAATTGAAAACACAATGTATAAACCCACAGTTACTTGTTGGAGGGGTTCACAGCATGGCAGTAACTATTTTCAGCAGTCAGGAACACTAAAATTTCCAGTCTTCAACAGTGTTTGAATGCTGAACTCATCAAGAATGAGCTTCATACAGCCAAGCTATCGCAGTTGTCTTCCTGTAGATTCCTCCATCAAAAAGAGTTTGGCTGCAATATCTTTGAATCTCAGAGAGCTTTGAGCAGCTGATTATCTGGATTTACAGATTTTAACTGGTGGAACAAATCTTGCCCCATCTCACAGCACCATCCCAGAGATGAGCAGCAATGAGCAGGGAGGGATGTGAGGTGCCAGGAAGCACTCCCCCTGCATCCAGGGCAGAACAACTCCCGATGAGAAGCAGGGAAAAGAGTGAGGTGTGGGTGGGGCCAGGAACTCTACCAGCAGCTTAAATCCGCCGTGCCCAGCTCCTGGGTGAGCAGCAAGCATGAGCAGTGGCTGGGTAGCACTGCTCTGGAAGCTCCACTGGTCTCTGCATGGCACGCAGAGAAGAATTATTGCAGCCTTGATTTACTGCTTCCCTGAAGTTTTTATTCCCAATTTGTTGTCGCAGTGTAATAAATCTGCACAGTACCATATCGTATCAAGGCCAGATTAGTCAATAACTGGTGCCAATACATTTTTAAACTTAGAGAAAACAAATCAAGGTGCTAAAGGAAATGTTCCCACAAGGCACTGGGGAGGCAAAGAACAATTGCATGCTGAATTCAAGTGACATTTTGTGTGTTATAACTAACAGAATTGCAAATTCATTACAAATTCTTGAACATGCTCCTTATTTACCTCGTCATCTTCTGTAATCCCTTTTTCCTGAACATGTGTACTCTCCCCCACATACTGTTTTCAGAGAAAATTTTCAGAAACTCAAAATACGAAACTTGAGTCATCCTTCGGTTTGGGCTGAGTTTGAACTTTTTACCTACTGGTCAAAAAACTGACTGAATATACTGTTCCCTTGTTTCAGTCTGTCAGGTTCCACAAAGGGACCATTTTTGTTACACATGTAGGAGCACACTGAGGTGGGATTAATCATAAACCTGGGCCTGTAAGTGTCTGTGCGTGTGAATGATGCTTTCTGTGAGTTGAGTTGTGACCAAGAACAAAGTAAGGCCTAAGCCTCAGAAAGCAGCCTCTGTGCTCTCCTTTAAATGCACTAATTCATCTCTGGGCAAAAAGGGCTAGAACATACCAAGCAGGTCCCCTGAGGATGAAGAGCCGTTTATATCATGACAAATACACAAGGCAAAGCCTTATAGCAGATGTACTGTGCACTCTGTTGACACGTTAGGAAAATTATGACACTTTTCAGACTTTTCCTGCTTTTCATGTTGCTGAAAAGTATTTAATCTTGAAATTTCTTGTGGATGTATGTATCAGTGCATAATTTCACATCAAACAGAGGCAGAATGAGGAAAAGGCCAGCAAACTCCCATCTCTTTGCCTGTGTTCAAATCTGAGTGTGAAGTGACATTTTAAGAGTAAATATGACAAAAGTGTCATATCTGGACAGTGTTCCTGAGTTTCTAATCTACAGGAAAAGCTAGAGCTGGCTGGCCATGTTTTCTAAGGAATAAAACTTCCTACCTTGTGATTCCTGACGTGCCAGTCCTAAATGCTCAGCCATGAAGTAAACTAAAAGGCATCCCTGGGAAAGTCATCTCTATGGGACAACGTACTTGATTAGGACTAAAATATTGTGCTGTACTAAGTGAAAAACAATAATAAAAAAGGAATTATTGCTAAAACCAGAAAATAAACGTTACACCAGCCTCCTAGAGCCAATGAAACAGTACATTTTTTTATTTCCTGGAACAAATCAGGGAGCTGCTTAAGCAGTTTTTCAAATAATGAAATTTATAAAACATAAGAAGGAAGCACTGCCCTAGGGACAGCTTCTGACACCTTATTTCTGAAACTTTTTCTAATCTTGTTCTTAGATGAAGCAATTAAGCTAGCAGATTTAAATCAATTTATAGTTCAGAGGCCAAGTTACATGAAAAAGAAGCTGCATATCACTTCTTCTGCAAGGGGGCTTTTTGTGCCTTTCCTAGGTTTTCCTTGTCCTAGTAGTGCCCTGTTTGTGATGACTAGTGCCAGGTCATAGCATCCTCCTTCATTAACCTCTTCTGCCAGAGCAGCTCATGTGTGTTACCTGCTCTGGTGAGAGAAACACAAAGCTTCTCCCATGATCTGTGAGAATGTGGGTCCCAGTGGAATGTGAGGGAGAAAACAGACAGCCTCCAGCATTCGTTTTCCAGGCAAAATCTTGCTCCAGAGGTCATGGATGTTACTGCCCTCAGCTGCTCTGCTTCCAAAATGCTTTACTGGCTGGGTCCCAGGCTGGAAAGCAAATGTAGACAAGTAAAATAAAATAAAAATTCTCATTAGCAATGGAAAGATTCCTGGAGAATGAGGAGGAGATTTGTATGTTTGCAGTAGTTTCTTTGGTGAGGAAAGTGCCAACTGCTGTTGCCACTCTAGCTGTAGATTATTTCCTAGCACTTTAGGCTTCATTATGCTTGAGAAAGTAATGATTATGTGTCATTGTTCAGTGAACAGGGTTTTCAGAAGCTTGGTAATATTATTCCAAACATTATGAATTAATTTGATAGTTGATTGTGGTTAATCAGAATAAATTAATTTAAACTTCATATAGAGGTCATATACTTTTCCAAATAACAACCGGTGTGATTTTGCAGTAGTTAATGGACATTTATCATTATGATTGAATGATTGAGTCTTCTGCATTAAGGTGAGAATAATTACCTAGAATTACACTCATTCTTGTTGGCATTAAATGAGAGACTGGTTAAAATAGCCAGTCTTTTATGTCAGCTAAAGAAATAAGGAAATAAATTGGTAAAAATCACATATCTATATTAACTTTTTGAGT
The DNA here is from genome assembly GCA_028858755.1 of Ara ararauna. Classification (NCBI taxonomy): domain Eukaryota; kingdom Metazoa; phylum Chordata; class Aves; order Psittaciformes; family Psittacidae; genus Ara; species Ara ararauna. Next base: position 63,047,107 of record CM054410.1, read on the forward strand.
TTGATTTTGTGCTTGATTTGTTGTGGGTTTGTTTTTTTTTTTTAAACTTGAGATCACTTTTGCCTCCATGGCTTGATATTTCTCTTTTTTGAAAAACCCGTATGATATTTATTATCAAAGTCTGAGTGTTCATATAGTTCTGAAACAGTAATGAATTCATTCTCATCGTGTACTCCAAGGCTCACAAAATATACTTCAATATCAGGGGTCTCCTTAAAATTCAGTTAATGCAGAACACCAGCCTACTTTTAATGTGTATTTATTCAGATTTCATATGATAAACTGTACTCCTCAGGAACTCAGCTATACATACCTAGTGAATGAAATTCTCCTAACACCAAATAAATACATGCTTCAGCCATCCTAGTTATAAAAGACCTCTTCATAGCAGCCAGAAAAGTCTCACATTCGCAACTGAAGGCAAGAAAACTCAATTCACTCCAGCCTTGCACCTACCAAGTCCCAGTAAATGGCAAAATAGATGGACCTGGCATCTTACCTAAAACATTAAGACATTGGAGGTATCTGAACTATAGTAGGAGATAGTCCATAGAAGCCTTTAATTTATTTTGAACTGTCTCCACTGATTACAGCTGAATATATATCGTGAGAGAGAAGGAGGCAGACCTTTAGCTTACCAACTCTGAAACCACTTATGGGTTTAGAGGTTAAAATTCAATCATTTAAGACTTATCAGCTGCCACGGCTTATCCTGAAGCAGAGGAGCCATGGCTAAAATACTGGTTTGTAAGAACATTTTTCTCCACTTTTAGATTCTCTAAATTTACTGTGTATAATTTCAATCTGAAAAGGACTGAAAAGGAGTTCAAGAAGACATGTACTCTATTCCCATGCACTGAGATTAGTTACACTTATTTAAGCCTCCCCAAACAGGCATTTCCCTGCAACGATGCAATGGTTCCCACTTTTGACATGTGTCTACCTCTCCTTTAATACATGATAAAACAGTGTCCCAGCTGACAGTTTATTAATCATTGTAAAGCAGAGTAATTTTATGTATCTCCTGTAAAAATAAAACTTAATTTAAATGTTTTGGTCTGCCAATAACCCCAGGACCTTCTCTGCCACTTGACTTATGGTAGTTTCTTAACACCCGTTTGGTATTTGTGAATTCAGCATCCTCTGCTAAGCTGAATTTCTTCCTGGATTTTAGAAGGTTACTTTGTTGGTGTACTTTTGAATTCTGATTCTGTTTTCTAAAGTGCTTAACACAGTCATTACTTAATGTCAAAGCCATCATTATTGTTGAATTTATGTATGAAAGTACAAAAATATTTGGCTACTGCTTAGTCATGGAAAAAAAGTTATTCAGTTTAGTGGGAGAGGAAGATGAGTATTCAAGCTGCTAAAACTGCTAAAACTCTCTCCAGTGAAGTTATATGTGTCATAACTGTACCACAGTAGCTTTTGAAATAGCTAAAAAAAAGGAAAAAGAAAAAAAAAAAAAAAAAGAGAAGCAGAAGTTCCCCGCCACCATAATCAGACTGCTGAAGATATCACATTTACACCCCTGATCAAGAGAGAAGTTTTGAGCAGAAGGTCAGTCAGACAACTAAGTTATTCTTTGGTGAATGACAAAGTTAAAGCAGAGCCAGAACACAGGTGGAGGCACGTAAATGCCGGGAGGATATAGGAAAGCAGAAAAAAAGGCTAAAACACCAGTAGAGAAGCCACTGTGATATTCCCAAGAAAAGGAAGCCTCCTGTGAAGGATTTTGGGCAAAGCATTTGCTTCTAGAAATAACCAAGGGAATGATATATAGTGCATCCTTTATTAATAGATGCCAGTGGAATGTCATTACTCAGTTCCATCTTTTTATCCCTTCCTGTAGGAGTCAAAAATTTAAAATCCTAAGTTTCTGTTTCTGTCATGGTTTCAGACCAGCCGGCAACCCAGAACCATGCAGCCACTCACTCACTGCCCCCTTTTTCTCCCCCTGGTCACGGAGGGATAGGGAGGAGAATCAAAAGAATGTAACTCCCATGGATTGAGATAAGAACAGTCCAGTAACTAAGGTATAACCCAAACCACTGCTGCTACCACCAATAATAATAATGATAAGGGAAATAATGAGGGAAGAGAATACAACTGCTCACCACCCACTGACCAATACCCAGCCTGACCTGACCAGTGATCTCACCCTTCCGGGTAACTTCCCCCAGTTTATATACTGTACATGACGTGCTGTAGTATGGAATACCTCTTTGGTCAGTTTGGGTCAGATGTCATGTCACTGCTTCCTCCCACCTTCACCTCCTCCCTAGCAGAACATGAGACTCGGAAAGTCCTTGGTTGGAGTAAACATTATTGAGCATCAACTAAAACCATCAGTGTTATCAGTGCTGTTGCCAGGCTGAAAGTCAAAACCACAGCACTGCACCAGCTACTAAGAAGGGGGAAAATGACTGCTACTGCTGAACTCAGGACAGGTTCAAAGAGTCATTACAGAATGCATATTTCTTTTGTGACTAGAGGTAAAGCTACAGCAGTTACTGCAGTGAGTAGCAAGTCACTACAGGCTACTGTAGAAAGATACCTTAGTATAATGCACAGATGGTCAATTAAGTCAAAGTTCATCACTCAAAGGGATTAAACAAGTTGCATCATCAGACTCTCCAATCTCCAAGAAGAAAATGTGGCAAGAAGGCCAGGAGGCTTTATTTTACAAATTAAAGACAGACTAGTGACAACATGGGCCCTCTCCAGAAGCTATCAGGAGAGCTGGCTACCCTGGAGTTGGAGAAGGCTGAGGTTCTTAACAACTTCTTTGCCTCAGTCTTCACCGGAAAATGCTCTGATCACACTGCTCAAGTCTTTGGAAGACAAATGTGAGAATGAACACTTTAGGCCACTGTAGGAGAGGATCAGGTTCAAGACCATCTTAGGAACCTGAACGTACACAAGTCCATGGGACCTGATGAAATCCATCTGTGGGTCCTGAAGGAACTGGCAAATGAAGTTGCTAAGCCACTGTCCATCATATTTGAAAAGTCATGGCAGTCAGGTGAAGTTCCCGATGACTGGAAAAAGGGAAATATAACCCCCATTTTCAAGAAGGGGAAAATGGATGACCCAGGGAACTACAGACCAGTCAGCCTCACCTTTGTGCCTGGCAAAATCTTGGAGCAGATTCTCCTGGAAGGCATGCTAAGGCACATGAAAAACAACAAGGTGCTTGGTGACAGCCAGCATGGCTTCACTAAGTGAAGTCCCTGACCAATCTGGTGGCCTTCTATGGTGGGGCTACGGAACTGATGGGCAGGGGTAGAGCAGTTGATGTCATCTACCTGGACTTGTGCAAAGTGTTTGACACTGTCCCACATGGCATCCTTGTCTCTAAACTGGAGAGACATAAATTTCCTAGCTGGTTGTGAAATAGAATTTTTTTCCTAGTTCTCCAAGCGCAACAAGCTAAGGAGTTACATCTTTGTCTCTTCTCAAATGAGCTATCTCCTGCACCCCATTAGATTTCCCTGGAATTTCTGCTATTTTAAATGGCTTGAACTTTTTTTTTTTTTTTTTTTTTTTTTTGTCCTTGAAAGATTGTAAGACATTTAGTTTTTCTTATGTCATGGTTAATTTTTACTCCTGCTAGTGACATTTCATGTAAGTTCACCACAGTTGCCATCACAAGAAAGCTGTTATCCAATCTATGTGTGTTGCCAGTGTGATTTCCTGGTCCAATCTTATGTGGTATTCATTCACTTTTTACCTAAAAGCATCATGCAGCTGTTAAAAGTGTGGCTGTTGAGCACCTTGGGAGCATTACACTATTCCTGTAAGAAGTTAGTAGAAAAGCATAGCTAATAGATTGGAGCGGAAAACACAGATGTTGTGCATTTAATGTGCTTTGAGCGCATAGAAAATATGTTGTCATTATTACTGACTCTTACTTGATAGTAATTTCTAGCATCCTGGTTTTGGGACTAGGCTAGCATTATGATAAACATTGTCACCGGTTACCTTTTGCTGGGAGTAGCAATGTATTTTGATCATCCATATTTGATTGCATAGGGTGCTGTGAAGATGGAAAATGACAAACTTCATCACAGCAGCTTCGGTCAATAAAATATTGAGACTGGTGTTCAGGGTGTTAGGCACATCATTTTGAAGTGCTCAGGCTTTGAGACTGATTCAAACCTGCATCCTGCCAACAGTCCTTGGGGTTCCACCAGGCAAGCCTGTGTAACGAAAACATGATCACTAGGGGAGCAATAAGATCACCATACATTTAGGAATTTGTCTTTGAGTCATATCCTGGCAGCTTTACTTATCTGTTTATACTCAGGTGTTTGTCATAACTGATGGATTTCCTCTCAAATTCTCGCAGCTTCCGTGGAAGACTCAGTTGTAAGCAATGCCAGTCTTTGTCTTTATTTTTTATTTTGTTTTCTCTAAAAAGAGTTGACAAAAACAGAAGATAATGAAACAATGGAAACTGTTACTGGGCTTACCCTTCTGCCTCACCAGCTCCACAGCCTTGCCTGTCTTGTGAGTGTGGCTAATGAGCTCCTGCAAACTGCCTCAGGGCCATTGTATGCTCTCAGTTCCCAACCCAAATCTTTCTGCTGCTTTTATTAAAGGTGGTTACTGGTGCTGGTGCACTTAGTCTCCAGCTGTGTCTCTACACTGGAATGAAATGACAAAGTTACTTATTCTCTCCTAAGAAGAGTTCAGCTTCCTCATTTCTTAGGCTTTGGCATGTGGCAGTTATAAATGAATCAACATAAGGAATTTCGTCTTTTTCCAGGTCTTTAATTTCTGCAACTGTCCAGCTGCCTCTACAGTCATGGGGTAAGCTAGACCATGAACCTGATCAGTCAGCAAAAATTTATTTTCGGATAAATAAGAAAAAAGGATTATTTTTTGAGATTAAGATGTTCCCATATTCAGATGTACAAGCAGATGTGCAAGTATATCAGCAGGGACAACGCAGAAGATGGAGACATGTGTCAAAGAGGCAGGCAGAGAAATTAATGCAGAATTACTGCCATGGCCTTATGTCCACTGAATTAGGTAATTTCCTTCTGCCCTTCTGCGTAAGAACCTTCAATTAACATTTCTACTATGGGTGTTAGTTGCTGCATTCCTGGCTTCAGGATGCTTTCCCTTGCTTGCAGCTTCTTTAAAATATGATATTATAATTTTCTAAAGATATAATTTACATATTCAGTATGCAGCCCCTTTTAAAAGTGTAGAAGGTGTTAACTTGTGAGCTTTTCTTGGAGTCCCATTTGTATAACTTGCAAGCACATAAAAATCACTGATCTGCGTATGGAGCCCTCAAATTACAGGTGTGGAGCTTGGCACATAACCCAGGTGATTAGTAGTATTTAAACAACTGATTAGAAGAAGGCAGTTTTAACCTGTTGTCACTTTAAGCTTCCTTTGAAGTGCAGAATTGTTCCTTAGTGCTTATCATAACTTCTTACCGAAGTTAGATGCAGTCATATTCATCAATGGTTTCCCTTAAATGACCGCGTGTTTTTATTTTTAGGGAATGGGAGAGTGTGAAACAAATTCTAATTTTTTGATTTTTTATTTTTTCACACTGATGATGTAATGTTTATGCATCTTCAACCTGCAGAAAGGTGCAAAGGTGTTTTAGTTTTCTGGGGAATTGTATATTATAAGGTTCTCTTCTTTTTCTAGGTCTTCTTATAGGAAAATAAACAAAACACCATAATGGCAACAGGATTATTATTTTCTGATATTTGCTCTCTAATTTGGGGTTCTTTGCTTTTATCCAGTTCTGTAGTTCTGACTTTGAAAAATTCTACAGTGGTCCAGAAAAACTATTTCTCTTTTCCTCCTGGCACATTGATGCTTCTGCTTTAGGAAGGCATTAAGAATGCATTAAATAGGAGTCATTATTCATAAGTAAGAGAAATGTTTGTTACAAGTGAATGTCCTGTTTTTAAAATCAATGTTTTATATCATTGTTTATAAAATACTTTCTTAATCATCTGCCCCAAGCGAAACAATCTGTAGAATAGTTTTAGAATTTGCAAAAGCTGCTTTACACCTTTGATAGGAAATAGGAAAAATAAGCTATGACATGTCTATTTACTGGTAAGACTCGAATGTGGGTTTGAATTTGCCGTTGATCAGGTTTGTTAATGGATACCTCTGTGGTTTATGGGAATTGCAGAACCGCAGGCCCAAACAGGGCTGAAAGAAAAAAACACCTTCTTGAAAGACAAAGAAGGTTAATGAGTTTACCTTCCTTTTTCTGGCTACAAAGTAAAGTAATTAAAAGGTATGTAAGTGAGTATTATGAGCTGGTGTTCATTTCAAATATAGAGAGATGGTGTCAGCTACTGGGTGGTACATTAGCATAGATGTGACCTATAATTCCAATCGATTAACTTTTCTGCACAAACATGGGAAAACATTGATTTAGCCTTGTGATTGTGTTTCTGTATACACAGACTAAATTGCTTTTGGCAGCTTGAACATGAGAGCAATTTACTCTGCTAATACTATACTTTTGAGGTCTCAGAAGGATTTAGGTACTCCAGTTTCCTCTGATTTAGTTTAAGATTAAATAACAACAACAGCAGCAACAAAATAATGCTTTACAGGTTACATTTTTAGTCTCCGAAGAACCACCTTGTAGATTTTTCATGTTAGAAAGTGATTAAGTTTTAGAAAGAATATTTATTCCTCCTCTGCATTCTGTGTACTGTAATTTATGAAGTTTATATCATAAATCTAACCAGTAATCAGAGTAACAGTGTGACATTTTGCATATCTCTTTCTTGAATTAATCACACAGCTTTTGTCTTACAATTTGTTCTTGAATGCAGGCTGGAGTATTAAAATTCCTTGCATGAAAAATGCTTCCTGAAGGCCTCATAACTTTTTTTTCCTTTTGCTTTTAATTTTCATGTGTGTTTCCCAGTCTTTTTATCAGTGTCATGCTGAAACAAATGGCTGTATCCTGACATTCTCTATTACCGCTACATCACAATCATCCTTTTTGGGTCTTCTACATTTTTTTCTAAACATCATTACTTTATACTATCTTTTTCACTTATAATTTTAGCTGGGGATCACAATAGTCTTGTGCTCCATCCACCTGTCCTTCTCATCCACTTTCTTATGTTGTAGCCAGAACTAAAAAGACAACTATTACTGACGAAAGAGTACTTTTAAAGTCCTCTAATGTTTTAAGCAGATCTAAATCTATTTGATTTCAGAAATGTCTCTCTCTTATTGACATGCCATGTTTCACAGTTCTCAGTTGGCAAACCAAATGAAATGTCTGTGATCATTTATCATCCATGGATGGAAAAGAATTCAATATGCTAAGTGAGAATGCTGGGATACCTAACTCTCCACTGCTCTCTTTGAAACACGAACAGAAATCTCAAATTGGGGTAAAATGCACATTGACGAAGGTGAGGTCTCTGGTGAAGCTTTGTCCCATGGGCTGCGCACACTGCAAGATGCATGGAAATGAGGCAGTGTTTGTATCATTAGAAGGGAATGTCATAAGGTCCTTTTTCCTTTTCTGCACATGTAGTTTTCCATGCATGTTTGTGAAAAATTACCTTCCTGTTTTATGTATGTTACAAATGTGGTAACACTGTCCATGTAAATATATTTATTCTGTTTACACACAATGTGTCCTTACATAAGTTTTTACCAAAGTGATATTTTTCTTGTGAGCCTGGATGAAAAATTATTGGGCTGTGTTTGAACTTGTATGTGTCTTCATACATGCATTAGAGGAAAACCTGAATACATTAGTGCATATATACTAGGAATATTAACTTTTTTTCCTAATTTCTGCCTGTGTAATTGAAGCTCATGAGCATATAACTAAATTATCTAAATTATTTTTACTACTTTATATATGAAATATATGAATAGGTCTAAAAAGTTAGAGCAAAGCTGTGTTTACCCCATATCCCTTTTCTTGACAGTGGTCTGTAGCAGCTGCTCAAGACAAAGAATCCAGCAAGACAGAACATGGTAAAGATGGCTTTTTTCATAGGATGCAATACAAGTTTTAGAAACTCTCTTGGAGTATTAGTCATTTTTTATCATCCAATTATCTTACATTTCAGAAAGTCATTTTGCTCATTTATTTGTTCCATTGCTTTGGGAAATCTCCACAGAGTTTTCCTGTTTGACAGAAAGTTTTTTGGGGAATATCCATGCCACATTGGACCTCATCTGAGGGAACTTCAGATCTTCTTATAGGTTTTCATTGTCCAGACACAGTTTCATTTCACTCACCTACAGACAGAGGGACACACATCAAAACATTTATGAAGCTTAGGTATTTCTATACTTTTTCAAGAAAAACGATATTCAAAAGCCTCCCATTGATTTTTTGATAAATGGTTCATACAGAAATTTGCTTGACAGCCAACAGGAATGAATAAGCTTATTCCAATAAAATCACCACTATGTCTGGTTACAGTATTTTTCAATGGCCAGTTTTGTGCAGAGAAAGAATCCCTATGGGGAGGTCATTTGTCAGCCGAAGTCAAAGCTTTAATGTTATTCTGAAATAGCTTAGTTGAAGTTGGGTGAGAGTTTCTCTTTTTCCTTTCAGGCAAAAAGGTATGAAGAAATTATGCAAAAAATATGGAGAATCACAGAACTTGTATAAATCAGGACACAGCAACCATATTATTTCATGTAAGCTCCTGATGCCAATATATTCATTTTCTGTTCTAATGGGGTTCTTATTTTTGAAAAGTCTTTTTTACTTTCACATTTTTCTACATCTATGTTTTCTTTAAATCTATTACAGTTTATTTTGCCATGGTCTACTTGAGCATATTTCAATCATAAGATTATCAGAGTCACATTTATCAGTGCAGTGGCTACCATAATGTACACTCCATCCCTAGGAATTAGTTTTGGTCTCAGCTCTTCCAGGAATTATTTTAAACTAAACAACAATCCCTATGTCTGAAACAGCTTCTGCACTGAACAGTTTTCCAGTGGGATATAAAATTTAAATGGCAATAATTTATACATGCTTTACTCCACAGTTGTCAGCCAAATCAGACTTTTTGCGTAAAATATGCATTGTCATATTAACCATTTCAACAGGAGCATGAATCTGCTGTCCTCTTTTAACAATGTCTTGATTTTAGTGGAGTTGCTGGTTGAATAGTGAAGGAAAGCTTTCACATCATTATGTTTAGCAAATGCTAGCTGATATGATGAAAAAATATAATTAACAAAAACAATTCCTGTAGATTCAGAGTAAAGCTTAAAGGATGAAGGATTTCTCTTAGTTTTTCCTTGCAGCTAGGCAACTGTGTATACTTTGATATGTAACTGGAACTAAAAAATTCAACTGTTAGTTGAGGTAAAGATTGAACCAGGTTAGATGTACATACGTGTTCTGCCACCCTTCTAGCAGGGCAATAATATTTGGCATCGTTTTCCTTTCCAAAGAACATAATGAAAATTTAATTCCTAGCAGCAACCACCATTTTGCTCTCTTTTTATGAGAAGGGTAGATATTGCTTGTTAAAAAAAAAAAAAAAAAAAAAAAAAAGAAAATCTGTTCCAAAAAAAAGGATTCAGGTACTGTGCTGCAGAGTACTGCCATGTGTAATATTTAGGTGGCTTGTGCCTAGAATGAAATCCCAAGTGACTGAATTCCCAAAGTAGTTCATGGCAAGAGGTCAGGAGAGAATGCAAACCAGACAGACTACTGATCAGGGAAACTGGATGGGGCTAACCAATGGTACGTAGGGACAGGTGAGATTTGAAACCTGACTGCTCCTCAGATGTAGCTACTACTCAGAGCAAGATCATCAGGTAGTGGTTGGTAAAGCTTATCTTTGTTTGGGCCAGGAGGTTAGTACTCTTCTTCAGTATTGAGTAGAGGTGTGTTAGGTGACACCAAGCTGTGTGGTTCGGTTGATACGCTGGAAGGAAGGAATGCCATCCAGAGGGACCTTGCCACGCTTGTGAGGTGGGCCGATGCCAACATCATGGAGCTCAACAAAGCAAAGTGCAAGGTCCTACATTTGTGTCAAGGCAATCCCAGGCAGAGCTACAGCTTGGGCAGAGAAGAGTTTCAGAGCGGCTATGCGGAGAAGGACTTGGGGGTGTTGGGTGTTGAGAAACTGAACATGAGCCGGCAGTGTGCGCTTACAGCCCAGAAAGCCAACCATCTCCTGGGCTGCATCAAAAGAAGCATGACCAGTAGGTTGAAGGAGGTGATCCTGCCCCTCCACTCTGCTCCCGTGAAACCTCACTTGGAGTATTGTGTACAGCTCTGATGTACTCAACATAAAAAGGACATGGAACTATTGGAACAAGTCCAGAGAGGGGCCACGAGGATGATCAGGGGGTTGGAGCACCTCCTGTATGAAGACAGGCTGAGAAAATTGGGGCTGTTCAGCCTGGAGAAGAGAAGGCTGCATGAAGACCTCATAGCTGCCTTCCAGGATCTGAAGAGGGACTATAAGGATGCTGGGAAGTGACTCTTAATTGGGGGCTGCAACCATAGGACAAAGGCAATGGGTTTAAACTTAAACAGGGGAAGTTCAGATTAAATATAAGGAAGAAATTCTTTACTGTGAGGGTGGTGAGGCCCTGGCACAGGGTGCCCAGAGAAGCTGTGGCTGCCCCATCCCTGGCAGTGTTCAAGGCCAGGAAGGACAGCGCCTTGGGCAACCTGGTCTAGTGTGAGGTGTCCCTGCCCATGGCAGGGCTGGAGCTTGATGATCTTAAGGTGCTTTCCAACCCAAACCATTCTACGATTCTATGTTTTAGAAGAATCTGGTGTCTCTCTGAGCATAGGAAGAGTACTGGGTAAGTGCCAGAAGATGATATTTGAGTATGAAATCTTATCTTCCTTTGCTGCTTCCTGGCTGCAGGCCACAAAGACACCAACATTTAATGAAGAGTATTTCTTCTCTACTGTTAAGACTCATGGTCAGCGTCTCATACATGGACTTGCAGCTTACAAGAATAAGGTCTTGATGAGAGGCACGTTGTCCACAGGTCTGTGTTTTGCCTCCAATTAAGTGACTTTCAACATAACACAAGATTTTGATGGAAAACAAAATGATTTTTAATTTACTAAAAGGCAGAGTCAACAGCATAGTTGCTAAATTTGGAAAGTGAATGCAAAGAAACAAGGCAATTACATACCTTATTAGCCAGCTGTACTTGGCTTGGTTTCCTGCCTCCACGCTGCTTGTTTGCCCAGGAGCTGACAGGATGGATTTGTAGCTTGTTAGAGCTATGACCAAGTTCCTCTAACGAGCCACATCCATCTGGCATCATCTCTCCTGAGTTGGAGCCTCCAACTTAGGACAGTCTGTCTTTAATGAATTGCTTTACTCTCCTAGGATTCTACAGAGTATAAACATACCCCAAGGGAATTACCAATAAACCACAGTCTTGATAGTTAATTTAATTACTGTTTGAATTTATAAGCCTTCTGCTAATGTAAATCTGTCTACTGTAGTATTAGCTACTGATACACAGACGTTTTTGAAATGCTACTTCATACTGGGTTGCCCAGATAGCGTTATCACTCTCTTCGTTGGTTAAATGGTACATTAATACCATGCAAGTGGTCTCTCCTTAGTACATGGTTGATGAATATGCATTGAATCATCTGAGCTTGGGAGATTATAAGTAACTGTCTTTGCTAGCACAGCAGAAGTATTTATAATCAAAACAGCTCAGGTAAAACATATAGGTGAAGCACAGAGGAACAAAGGAAAGCAGAGAGTAAAACACATATGGTTTGTTACTTCAGAAAAACTTTAAAAGCAAGTAATGAGCTTTTCAAATTTTCCAAAAATGGGTTAAATCCATGAGAAAAGTTTCATATACGGTGCCGTGAATCCTTATTTAGGATCCTGATCACTACAGCAGTTTGTCACAAATGGGTGATTTAGGTCACTTACAGAATCACTGTCAAAGGTATTAGCAAAAGTGATTTCAATATGAATTTATAAAAGTGAAATTTAGCAAAGTTCCATGGCAAGATTCACTCTATTACTTACTACATGGATGAAATGTACAAAGGCAGATTGCATTAGAACTGGTTTAGAATTATTTACACAGGAAGGTAAGGGAGACCCTCCTGTTGAGTCACAAGGTTCAGAATTCTTGGTTTCTAAATTCAGCTGAACTTAGGTGCGGCTAGGATCAATCATATTATCAAACTTGGACAATGGTGTATGTCTAAAGGAATTAACTATGTGGATTTCATAAGGGTTCATTCAGCTTTCTATCAGTTACTTACTGAGGACCCGTTGCAGGTAAGGGGTCTCTCGCCCTTGGGTGAGAAAGGATCTCTTAGTCTCAGGTAAGGAGTCTCAAACCTTGTGAAAAACATTCCTGCTCAAGGGGAGAGTCAAGTGGCGTGCTGTCCAATTGCAGTTCAGACAAGGCTCGAATTCGACTCATCCAAAGCCATGCTGCCTAGCAGGGGGAGCTTTAAGAAGGATCACTGAGGCTGTCACATTTATGGGATAAAAGGGTTGGCTTGTAGTCAGATTGCATACAATGGGAAAGGTATGCATGAGACTCCTTGTACCCACAACTTTCTTTGTTCCTTGATAAATGAGTCTTGGAAAGTCCACACACTATCCATATGTTAATCACTTGATCCATGTGCCAGACTCACTGGGTCACTCTGCCTTTGTGGGTTTCCTGGAGGAGTTCTTGTGTGACTATAGCTCTTTACCTCCTTTGGAACCGGTACCAAACTACTCCTAGTTTGGTTAAGGGGATCAAGGGCATCCATCACAATAAACAAAATAAACCAGGCTTTTTTTCAGCTTTTTGGTGAACTAAGTAGCAAACAAAACAAAAAAACAAAAAAAACAAAAAAAAACAAAAAAAAAAAAACAAAAAAAAAAAAAAAAGAAGAAAACTAAGTTAGCCTAAAATATTTTCTCCAATAGAAAAAATCATGATGTTTTCTTTTTGGGTCTTTTTGCACAAACCTCATGTTTTGTTCAACTTTTAATAAGAAATAATGTTTTCAAAATTAAAAGCCACAAAGAGTGAAATTGATAAAAATGTTCGCCACAAGATTTCAGAAAGTTCAAAAATTAGTATTTTATTTCATTTTTATGTTGACCTCTTTCATTCAAATCTGATAGCAAAATTCATCTTAGTTGCATTTGGAAATTCTTCTTCATTGGGAAGGTTTTCTCCTGTCTCACACGCTAGGAAGACACATTACCCTGACAGGTAAGACTGAAGATGTTCTATGTCTGCAATATAATTGAGGGTATTTTTTGCACCTTAAAGATTTCCAACATGACCAACTTTAGGTTTCTTCAAGATAATTAGAGAGAAGCTGTGTTTTCAGGGTTTCAGTTTTAGAGCCTAAATTCTGTACAAATTTCATTTTGGGTCATTTGTTTAATCTTGCCCAGGGCAACAGTTAATCTTTCATTGACATATATTTAATCTTTTGCCTTTAGTGCAGAAGTACCTGCTACTATATGATATTTTAATAAAAATGCAAGAGCTAGGACTAGCTTTACTGAAAGCATCATGTTTTGCTAGAGAACCTCAATCCCCAAAGCCTTCCATTTGCTGAATGTTTGTGTCTAATTCAATAATTTCTGGTGACAACTTCATCTTTCCACTTGAATTATGCTTCCAGTCAAAATGTAGACATGTGTCCTTGCAGTGCAATAAACTAACCACTTTCCAAAATAAATAATTAGATCTTGTAATACATGTTTTCCCTCCAAATAGTAAAATACACAAGACTAGCTATCATTATCTACACATTCACCAAATTCAAAATGGTGTATGCATTTTGCAAAGGAGCTGATGCAGTGCTTGAGAACAATAGAAGAGTGGCAGCCTTGAAAACTGAAGCGATCTATCCACAGTCTGGCTGTTGTAATGGAGCCCACTATAGTATTTCATCTGTCAGGTGCTGTTGGGATGCACAGCACCAATTTGGAGACTTGGTTCTTTGTTACAGGATAACTGTGATGTCTTTTGGTAACTCAAAATAATGCATCACTAATTACACACTAGTTAACACAAATACATTAGGTCATTAGGACGTTGAGAAAGCCAAGGCACTCAACGACTTTTTTACCTTGGTCTTTGCCAGCAGGAGCTCCAGCTACACTGCCTAAGTCACAGAAGGCAAAGGCAGGGACTTAGAGAATGAAGAACCGCCACTGTAGAAGATCAGGCTCAAGATCATATAAGGAACATGAAGGTGCACAAGTCCATGAGACCCGGTTAGAGACATCCTGAGATAACTGGCAGATGTTGTTGCCAACCCATTATCCATCATATATGAGAAGTCATGGTAGCATCGTGAAGTTTCTGCTGACTGGAAAAGGGGAAATACACCCCCCATTTTTAAAAAGGGAATGAAAGAGGAGACAGGGATCTACAGGCCAGTCAGTCTCAGCTCAGTACTCAGCAAGATCATGCGGCAGATCCTCCTAGAGACTGTGCTAAGTCACATGGACAATAAGAGATGGATTGGTGACAGCCAGCATGGCTTCACTAAGACAATTTGTTAAGGACAAATTTGGTGGCATTCTATGACAGGGTTACAGCATTGGTAGGAGGATAAGGGAAGAGCGACTTATGATATCTACCTGGACTTGCGCAAGCCTTTTGACATTGTCCCACACGGCATCCTTGTCTTCAAATTGGAGAGGCATGGATTTGATGGATGGACCACTCAGTGGATAGCAAATTGTCTGGATGGTCACACTCAGAGCTGTGGTCAATAGCTTAATGTCCCAGTGGAATGGAGACCAATGTTGAGTGCTGTCCCTCAGGGGTTGGTACTGGGACCAATCATGTTCAACACCTTTTTGGCAACATGGACAGTAGGATTGAGCACCCTCAGCAAGTTTGCTGATGACACCAAACTTTGTGGTGCTCTTGACACACTGGATGGAATACAGAGGGACCTGGACAGGCTGGAGAGGTGGGACCAGGTGAACCTCATGGAGCTCATGTACTTCAACAAATCCAAGTGCAAGGTTCTGCACGTGGATCGGGCAATCCTGAACACAAACAAAGGCTGGGGCAGACTGGGTGGAGTAGCTCTGAGGAGAAGAACTTGGGGGTGTTGGGTGATGAGAAGCTCCGCATGACCCAGCTGTTTGGTCTTGAGCCCAGAACACCCCGTGTGCTGGGCTGCATCCCCAGGGCATGAGCAGCAGGGC
This sequence comes from Ara ararauna, assembly GCA_028858755.1. Classification (NCBI taxonomy): domain Eukaryota; kingdom Metazoa; phylum Chordata; class Aves; order Psittaciformes; family Psittacidae; genus Ara; species Ara ararauna. Next base: position 63,062,298 of record CM054410.1, read on the forward strand.
GAGGGAGAGGATTCTCCTCCTCTGCTGCACTCTGGGGAGATCCCCCAGTGCAGTCCTGCATCCAGCTCTGGGGCAACACCACAAGAGGGACATGGAGCTGTTGGAGTGAGTCCAGAGGAGGCCATGGAGATGCTGCGAGGGCTGGAGCAGCTCTGCTCTGGAGACAGGCTAAGAGAGCTGGGCTTGTTCAGCCTGGAAAAGAGAAGGCTCCTTAAGGGGAGAACTTAGAGCAGCTATCAGTGCCTGAAAAGGCCACAAGAAAGCTGAAGAGGGGCTTTGGACAATGGCCTGTAGGGATAGGAAAAGAGGGAATGGCTTTAACCTGACAGAGGAGAGATTGAGATGAGCTCTTAGGCAGAAGTTCTTCCCTGTGAGGGTGGTGAGACCCAGGCACAGGTTGCCTAGAGAAGCTGTGTCTGCCCCATCCCTGGCAGTGTTCAAGAAGAGCTTGGACCGGGCTTGGAGCAACCTGATCTAGTGGAAGGTGTCCCTGCCTGTGGCAGGGGGTGGGAGGTGGATGACCTTTAAGGTCCCTTCCAACCCAAACCAGGCTATGATTCTGCGATTTGTTTATCACTTACTAATAGTTCCCTAGCTGATTAAATATAGTACTGTCATGGTTATTAATATGCACTGAGCCTTCTTAGGCTTATTTTGTCTGAACCTGTCTGGGAGCTTGGTTTTTACAAGGTTTAACTGCAGCAAGCCCAAGTAGCTATACCTGATTTATTTTACTTTCACTTATCTTTGTGTAGTGCAATTGTATTTTTTATACAGATAGCTGTAATAAACCATTATTCTGTGCAGAATGAAGTATTGCAACTTAAATGGTGACATAGTGTAGAGGAATACAGTCTGGTACAATAACAGAGCTCTCGAGAAGTGCAGATGCAGGATGTGCAGTAGAGGAGAAATCGTGGTGATAAGAACCAAAGCATGAGCCAGCATTCAAGACCCTGTAGCTAAAAACAACTTATTATTGATCAGGTAAACAAAAGCAGACCTGGAGCTGGATAAAGTCATGCTTTTTAGGGGTAAAAACCAAACAAAGAACAAGTGCATATTGTGGAAATAGCCCCATGATGTTGCAAATTTGGATGTAATGTGACTTACAGACCAATAAAGACTGAAATGTAAAGTACATTAGTGAACATAAAATAATCTGCAAGTGGATCCTAAAGGAAGAGAGAAGAAAACCTCACTATCATCATCATGCTTTTCCAAGCAAAAGACTTGGGATGCTGATAACTTGCTGTGCTCCTCATCAGACCGAAGACCTTGCCATTAGGACCCCAGGGAGCAGTGAAAGCATGAGCAAAACCCCTGAAAAAGGTGTAGACTCTTTAAATGTGTATACAATTTTAACTATACTATTATTATCGAGATTTGTTTTGATAAAGTTTTTTTTTTTTCATTTTCTATAATAATTAAATATGGACTTAATAACACATTGTGGATTAGGCTATTAACATTTTATTTACCCTGACAATAAATTCTTTATTTCACATACTACTGAATTCATTTTTGCCTAATACAAAGCTTTTCGTATAATTATCTGAGCTACGTCTGTAACCACTGCCATAATCTTGGCTAGATTTTTGTGCACACATAAGAAGTGGACTTGTTTTCACAGAAAGGGTAAGTGAATCTTGCCCAATGACTTTGCCCAATTGACTTTGGGTTCCCATGAATGTGTAGTTACCACTCATTTTAAGTATAATTAGAACATAAATGGAAATAGAATTAAAATAGTCAATTTACTTATCGTAAAATAACAGAATCATAGAATACTTAGCGTTGGAAAGGACCTAAATATCATCTGATTCCAAACCCCCTGCCAGGGGCAGGGACACCTCCCAATAAACCATGGACACAAGGCTATGTCCAGCCTGGCCTTGAACACCGCCAGCGATGGAGCATTCACAACTTCCCTGGGCAACCCATTCCAGTGCCTCACCACCCTTACAGTAAAGAATTTCTTCCTCATATCCAATCTAAACTTCCCCTGTTTAAGTTTGAACCTGTTACCCCTTGTCCTATCACTACAGTCCCTCATGAAGAGTCCCTCCCCAGCATCCCTATAGGCCCCCTTCAGATATTGGAAGGTTGCCATAAGGTCTCCATGCAGCCTTCTCTTCTCCACGCTCAACAGCCCAAACTTTCTCAGACTATCTTCATACGGGTGGTGCTCCAGTCCCCTGATCATCCTCGCGGCCCTCCTTTGGACTTGTTCCAACAGTTCCATGTCCTTTTTATGTTGGGGACACCAGAACCGCACACAATACTCCAAGTGAGGTCTCACAAGAGCAGAGTAGAGGGGCAGGATCACCTCCCTCGACTTGCTGGTCACATTCCTTTTGATGCAGCCCAGGAGATGGTTGGTTTTCTGTGCTGCAAGCGCACATTGCCAGCTCATGTTCATTTTTTCATCAACCAACACCCCTAAGTCCTTCTCCACAGGGCTGCTCTGAATCTCTTCTCTGCCCAACCTGTAGCTGTGCCTGGGATTGCTCCGACCCAGGTGGAGGCCCTTGCACTTGTCATGGTTAAACTTCATCAGGTTGACATCTGCCCACCTTACAAGCGTGTCAAGGTCCCTCTGGATGGCATTCCTTTCCTTCTGCGTATCAACTGAACCACACAGCTTGGTGTCATCAGCAAAATTGCTGAGAGCGCACTCAGTCCCACTGTCCATGTCATGTAGGCTCTGTTTCTCCTACTTACACTTTCTAAACTAAACAAGGCTGCAACAAACAAGTCTTTTATGCCTGAAAGCACCAGTGTAGAGTGCAGTGGGATTATTGTTCTTCTCTTGGGTAGCTCTGCAAAATCCATGAAATTAGAAATTTGCTGAGACATTGTTCTCATGAGTTCAGCAGTAGCAGTCATTTTTCTCCTTGATAGTAGCTGGTGCAGCGCTGTGTTTTTGATTTTGGGCCTGGGAACTGCGCTGATAACACCAGCGTTTTCAGTTACTGCTTGGCAATGTTTTGGTCTGACCAAGGACTTCCTGAGTCTCAACCTCTGCCAGGGAGGAGGGGAAGCCGGGAGGAAGCAGAAACAGGAGGCCGGACCCAAACTGAGCAAAGAGGTATACCATGCCACAGCACGCCATGCCCAGGATATAAAACAGAGAGCAGACACCTGGAATGGTGGGAGGGCACTGCTTGGTCGGGCTGGGTATAAGTGGTGAGCAATTGTATTCTTTCCTTGTATTTTCTCTTGTATGATTATTGGTGGTAGCAGTAGTGGTTTGTGTTATACCTTAGTTACTAAACTGTTCTTATCTCAACCCGTGGGAGTTGCATTCTTTCGCTTCTTCTTCCCATCCCTCCGGGATCGGGGGGAAGAAAGGAGGGAGGAAGTGAGAGAGCGACTGCGTGAGTTATAGAGACTTAAACCACGACAATTGTGAAGAAAAGTGTTCATTGCTTTTCTTCCGAACCAGGATTTCCAGATCCATGAAGAAATTCTTATGAAGCAACCCAGTTCTTTCAAACCAAAACTGGGTTCAGTGGGAATCCAGTGGTGGTTGGAATGACCACTGCAACACCACTAGCTCTAAACTGACATACACGGTGAATGCAAACACCCTTTGCTTTGATATCTTTTAAGTAAGGTTTGTAGGGTCTTTGCACAGTGTCATTATCTTCTCCAGGTCCAGCCTCACCCAAACTCCATTTCAGCTACAGAGTGGCTGGCTCTTAGGGAAGTGCATTTTCCTTTGCTTGTAACTATGATGTGTCTGTCTGCGAGGAGTGTGTGCTTTGAGCAAATAGCCATTTCTGGGAATAGAATAGTAGAATCACTGGTTTGGGTTGCAAATGACTTTAAGATCATCTAGTTCCAAGCCCCTGCTGTGGGGAAGGACACCTTCCACTAGACCAGGCCATCCAACTAGGCTTTGAACGCTGCCAGGGATGGAGAATAACCTAAATAATGTAATTTTGCATATATACCCTGCATTTTACTCAAATAACAGAGCATGTACTACATTCTTTCTCTTTTTTCTTTCTTACCCCTCCCAGTTAATCAGCAACACAAAGAGGAATAGATTGAATTCAACACTGATTACTGTGGATGGGATGTAGGGAATGAATACTTAGGAGGCAATGTAAAACAAGGGTGTGATTCATACTGTGACAAAGGCAAGGCACTGCAGATGCTAACTGTTTTCAAGAAAGAAGTTAGAGAGTAAACAGAAACCCATTTTTCTTGGATTTACTCATGACAAAGACAATGGAATATAATCAGATACTAATGGTATCAAAATATGAGACAACAAACTCAATAGAAAGAAGAGCTGAGGACAAACAAGGTGTGAACTGAAGACTGAAGAACAACATAAAAATTAGAGAAACCCACCCTGCAAGCTGATCAGCAAAAAGAGGGATACATATGGCTGTATTTCATGGTCTGGGGTCTTGTTAACTATAAAGGGGTTTAAGTTTTGGTTAACAGAACAACAAAAAGAGAGGAAGAAGAGAGCTTTTTCTTGTAACTTTCTTGATTAATCTCCTCTTTCATAAACAGTCACTAAATTAATTAATTAGAGTTTCATTAGGCATCACCAACTTTGAGTTCATTGGAAAGTTACTGGGAGAGAGAGCTCTTTTTTCTCCATAGAGAAAGCTCTTTATGAAGCCCATGAGATGTGTGAGAACGACCTAAGAACTCATCATAGGATCATAGAATAGTTAGGGTTGGAAAGGACCTAAAGATCATCTAATTCCAAATCCCCTGCCACAGGCAGGGACACCTCCCACTAAACCATGCCACCCAAAGCTATGTCCAACCCGGCCTTGAACACCGCCAGCAATGGAGCATTCACAACTTCCCTGGGCAACCCATTTCAGTGCCTCACCACCCTTACAGTAAAGAATTTCTTCCTCATATCCAATCTAAACTTCCCCTGTTTAAGTTTGAACCTGTTACCCCTTGTCCTATCACTACAGTCCCTCATGAAGAGTCCCTCCCCAGCATCCCTATAGGCCCCCTTCAGAACTTGGAAGGCTGCTATGAGGTCTCCACACAGCCTTCTCTTCTCCAGGCTGAACATCCCAAACTTTCTCAGACTACCTTCATACGGGAGTTGCTCCAGTCCCCTGATCATCCTTGTGGCCCTCCTTTGGATTTGTTCCAACAGTTCCATGTCCTTTTTATGTTGAGGACACCAAAACTGCACACAATACTCCAAGTGAAGTGTCACAAGAGCAGAGTAGGGGAGCAGGATCACCTCCCTTGACCTGCTGGTCATGCTCCTTTTGATGCAGCCCAGGATACGGTTGGCTTTCTGTGCTGCAAGTGCACACTGCTGGCTCATGTTCATTTTCTAATCAACCAACACCCCCAAGTCCTTCTCTGCAGTGCTGCTCTGAATCTTAACTGAATTTAACTTTATTACTTGTAGGTCTATTTCTGCTGCTGCAAAAGGTGCTTGTTAATCTAATGAGAAGCAACCATGTGTTTTTTTGGTTTTTTTTTCAATGAAAATACATGTTGTATGAGGTCACGTAAAGGGTTGTACTGGACCCTCTTAGATATTCACCTAGATTTCTGTCTCTCGAAATTTCTTTCTTAGGGATTTTTTGAAAACTCTACATACCAAAGTGGAATGCATAGGTGTTTTTTGAAGGTGAATTTAATGAGTGTTAGGACCTGTGGTGAAGAAGAATACTCCCCTACAGGTGGTGAAGATTTATGGCTGAATGGTGGCAAATGAACACCAGCTTTTCTCTCAAATTTAGGCTGAGATTCACACATGAACAGAAGTTAGAGATAGGACTCTAGATAGGAAGTTACAGTAATTTCTTCTTTGCAAGCTGCCTTTTTTTGTTTGGCGCTTGATTAGCTCTCAGGGCTGTAAAGTCCTGGTTCATGGCTCGTACTCCTCTCTGCTATGAGCAAAAAATATTACGAGGGAGCAGGTAGGGAACAGAAACAACAGAAAATTGTGTGAAAGAAATAGCTGATTGTATTTAAAGGAAGGAATCAAATGTGAGAAAAGCTTTCCAAACTCTGGAAGTGCAGCAGTTCATCCAGAAGATCCACCTTAAGTCTAGGTATGGTCTCGGTAGTGAAAAATCCCTAAAGCTTGTCAGTGAAAAGGAAGAATCCCAAAGGCAGTTAAGAGAAGCTTAAAACCATAACTATTTAATGGAGAATAGCTTACATATATAAGCATATATGTATGTAGCATACATACAAATAATATTGTGAGTATATTGAACGATGCAGAATGTCTTCACTGCTGTCACTTCCACACATTAATTAACAAATTCCACTTTGCTGTAAAGTAGGTTTCTGGCTCCCAAATTCCTTGTTTAGAATTTGTATCCAAACACTACTTATCTGATTGCTGTGGTTTAACCCCAGGCAGCAACTGAGCCCCACACAGCTGATAGGTCACTCTACTCAATGTAGGATGGGTAAAAGTGAGAAAACTCATGGGTTGAGCGTGAGTTTGAGACAGTGTAACAGGTAAATCAGAAGCCACACACACAAACAAAGCAAACCAAGAAATTAATACACTTCTTTCCATGGTCAGACAGTCCAGCCATCTCCAGGACAGCAGGACTTCACCACAGATCATGGCGATGTGAGAAGACAAATGCCACTACTCCAAATGTCCCCCACTGCTCCTTCTTCCCCCAGCTTTAAGTGCTGAGTATGACCTCCTATGGTATGGAATATTCATAAGTAAGCACTGCTGCTCACCAATAACAAAACCGTCCCTGTGTTATCAACACTGTTTCCAGCAGAACCCCAAAACATAACCCCATAGTAGGTACTATGAAGAAAATTAGCCAAAACCAGCACACTGATGGTTAGAAAATGGTCAGTTTATACCTGCTTTCTACATACATTTAATCATTAATAATATTCCCTTTAATTTTTATTTTCTGGGCTTCAGATGCACTTTTGCTATCCCCATACAGAAAGTTATGCACTCCTGTTATCATTCTGGTAGTACAGGTCCAACTGAAGCTAACCTTATTTTTTGACTAAAAGTAACTTGTATTGCTTTTGATACACCAAAAAAGCCTTGATGAATGGTCTGTAAAATGATGAAGAACCTGTTTCATCTGAGAAACCATAAGTTTCAGGGATTGCAATCTTGATATGGGCCAGACATGAAAATAAATATTGAACAGCAGCATCCTAAGCATTTCCGGAAATATTTGGTCTTTATGAAAGCAGCAGCACATTTACATCCAGACAAGTGGAGAGATTATATGGACATACTTAATTAATGAGGACTTTCTTAGGGAGGGTTCAGAACTCACTCGTCATTATACTTAATTTATCTGAGCAGGCTTCAGAAAGTTTTGCTTTGCTCTTCTCTAGAACAAAACCCAGACCTTGGAAGCTTTATTTATAGATAAATAAGTAAATGGGTTGAGTTGTCCATTATAGGAATAAGTATTTCTCTAAAGTGCCTCTTATCTGTACACTTTGCAGGCCAGACTTTTGAGCATGAAATCTTATCTTGACTGCTGTAGAAGTCACTGTATTTACTGTTTTCCAGAGTTTCAAACTATAGGCCACCTAGTCACAATTTTTTATTTTGTATATACATTCCTCTCACGAGCTTAAGTTCTTATTGTTTTGATTAAAACACTGCTAGCCAAGGACAATGAATAAAAAGTAGACTATCACATTCAATGACATTTTCTGTTCTATGAGGTTCTAAAAAGGTATTGCATTCAACCATGTGTATTAGCACTAAAAGGAAGGGAAATAATTTTCATTCAAGAAGCAATTCTTTTCTTTGGTATCTACAAGTGGGAATGATTCTCATTATGAGCAGAGGTTGTGATGCTGTGATGAGACTATATTGTACTTTCCAATATTCATTTTAGCAACTTCAGGATGATTGCATCTACTGTGGCACAGTGCCATCCTGTGGACCCTAAGGTTATCTAAGACAACCATACTGATATAACGGGCATGACAAGTTAATATGTTGAGCAATTTTTATGTAAGGCTTTAAACCAGATCCCGTACAATAGTTGCTAATGCATTACTTAAATAAAACCCCATGGTTGAAAACTGTGTCCCTACCTCTTCATGTAACCATACACTCCTGTGCCTCCTGTGATACTGCTGACATAAAATTCTTGAGCTGCTTGGAGGACAATAATTCTTCTTCCCACTAGCTTTCAAAAAGTTCCAAAATTTATTTTACTTCCACATTTTATTAAGGCAACCTGTTGCCAAAGCTTTTGTCAAAAAAAAGTGAATCAGGTCCAACTTGGGTGAAAAATAAGTTTTTGGTGGACAAGTACATTTCTGGTGGTATTTGATCAAAATTACATTGAGAGCTTACATGCTAGTGGTCAAGACACAAGTCACAGATGTGGGAGAGCCAGGCTCAAGGCCTTGCTGTAGTGCATGCAGTGCTTTTCCTCACAAGTCAAGTCCAACCATGAGAAGCTCCCATCGTAAGGCAGATTCAAGAGGTCCGTTGTTCCAATCTTCCTTAAGCTTTGTAGTTCTAATTTATATATCCGTGAAATGACTTGGTTGCATAAGAATTTATCATGTTGAATGTATTTCATCTACCTCTGACAAAATTATCTTGTCTTTTACAGTGGGCATATTTCCTGGCAAACAGCTATGTTGAGCTCATTTTATTTCCAGGAGGTTTGATTTACATTCTACATTTACTTTTTTGATGGGCCCGGAACAAGAGATTCGGAAAGTCTTAGGAAACTTTTAAAATAGCTCTGGTAAAGGCAGGAAAAAACATCTATTGCCTTGAGAGTTCATTCAGGGGACTGATATGAAATGTGCGATCTGAGTGCTCTGTGACCCCAGCTGGATAAAGACAGTTCTTCTGATTTATACAAGTGCAAATATAATGCTACTCAATGCAAAAGGGCTTTGCTGAGTGTTGAATGAATACTCTCTGGTGACTATTTATGAAGGCAGAGTGTTAAAAGTGTTAATGCAATCAATAAAGAGGAAAAGGTCTGAGAGCAGCACTCAATCTAAGCAGTCAAAGCTTTACAGAATATTGCCACTGAAATAAATATTTAGTAACTCTACACTGAAGGTGCTATTCTTTTGACAGGATGAGTTTCATGCCTCGCAGCACAAAAGTTATGAGATTTTGATCAGTAATCAAAGAACAACTCTACATTTTTCACAGCAAATAGACATTGCTTCTTTTCCTCTGACATGGCAATGATTAAATGAAAGTTTCATCTCCTGCGTCTGCCTCCTCTTTCATTTTGGGTGAAAAGAGAGTAAGAGGGGAAAAAAATAGTCCAGAAAGAAAAAAGAAAGAGGTGAAAGAGTACTAGAAAATACATGTTAAGTACACTGTGACTAACTAGAAATTGGTATACGAGTGTCAATGGATGTCACTACTACATGATGTCACTATTACATGAGGTTGAATTTAGGCTGCCTGAGCTTAAAAATTCTCCAGAGCTCATGCTTAAAACTGTAGAGAATACACTAAGGCTTAGATCAGAAAAGATATTTAGATATCTGATTCCACAGTTTCAATTGCAGTAGGAAACATGGACTGCTTTTTTTCACTACTATATTCACAATTTTTGCATCACACACACTTTACATTACTTATGACATGATTTTCTTTTGTACATGTTGGATGTTATAAACTCATTTTCTAAATTTATTTTTAGAACTAAACTCAGTTAATTTTGTATACTGCTTCTACTTAGAAGAGTGAGATGATGCAGAAGTCTGTATCAATAACAAATAAATAATTAAATTGCAGCGGGTTTCAGATGAGAAGCTGGAGATTTTTACAATTGAGGAGGGCAGCTGAGGATTGTGTCACGTAAGAAAGCTTTGGGGAAAGTACATACTGGCAAGATGTTTCTGGTACAATGCAGCAATGAAACACCCTAATAACGTTGCCTCTTAAAATGCCTCCTGACTTTTGGAGTCCTCCAAGTGAGTGATACTGCACATGCATCTTGAAATGACTGTTTCCAAGTCAGCAGCCTCTGGAAGATGATCGCTTGACTTTTCTTGAATTCCCACAGTGTGACTAGCCATCTTCCTGGAGATAGTGGCAGAATGCCTCAGAATATGGCAGAAAGCAGCCTCCTAAATCAAATAAAAAAATAACTGTAGCTTTTCTAAAACATGGGCTGCAACCATTAGAAAATGAGTTTATTGTTCACCTAAACTCCGCATATTTCAGACTTTTGAACTGAAATGCTCTTAAATGGACTGGGTAGATGGTTCCATATCTAGTAAGGTTTTCCTGGGACTTGTAAACTATGTTATTGAGACTGTTAGCTGACCATACTGGAGTGGGAAGTGGTATCCACACAGTGTCATGCCCTCCGTTATTTAGAGACACTCTTATGACTGGTAACTCGGTTAACATTATTTAGCTGCTTTGTGGATGGGTTGCTGGTAAGAAATATATTCCCCTGTAATAAAGGAACATATTATTGTATTCTTGCCGTTCAAAGATTTACCTGTAATTTTTTCTAATTACTTGTGTGTCTGTTTTGAACATGAGGCTTAATTACAAATACAGAAAAAATACCCTATCTTATTTTATTTGTATAAAATACAGAAAAACATCTCAGTTAAATGAATGGCCTCTTGTGGAAGCAGTTATATATTAAAGTTATTTTCCAGTAGCTTGAAAAGTTTTTTTGTAGAGATCATTTTTTTCCATACAATTGATAGTTGCAAAAGAAAATGCTCCTACTTTTGTGCCTTTTCTTTTTTTTCCGAAGCCTAAAAAATTCCTGCTGTCATACTAAAGTAAACACTACAAGATAATTTTTAGAAGTACGTGGTGAAAATTTGCAAGTACCTCTTCTATATTGACTTCTCTGGGGGAAAAAATGCCTGTATAGGACACAGCTAAATATCTGAGTGGTAATTAAAAAAAAAAAAAAGAAAGAAAGAAAGAAAAAAGGGTGGGAGGGAGGAGAAAACTATAGTCAAGAAGAAGGCTTTTGCAAGCACAAAGAACTGGCCTCAGATTTCTCCCATTGAAATTGGAAGGTTTTTATTAACTTGAGTTGAAGCTGAGTGAGGCCAAGACTGAGTGGCTTGTGAAATGTGAGTCTATGGTCAAAGCTGTTGTTTTGCAGGCATTGCATATAGAGCTTGTTCTTCTGTTGCTCAGCTCCAGCTCCCATCCCTCTGCCATGAGCTGGGAAAAGGGTGGGAGAAAGAGCCCAAATATTTCTGCTCCACAAAAACATGAGAATTTTAGATGCTTTATATAAATTTTATTTTTTTTTAATTTTTGATATGAACTGCAGTCACTTGCAATAAAGGAACAAAAATTACATATTAAAATATAAAAATGAGGTGGACTATGAGACATTATAGCTAAAACCAGACATGAACTACATGAACTACATTGTGTAGTTCAAATCCTGCCATGTGTGATGGGGAGGTAAATTGCTGGTAGAATCATAGAATCACAGCCTGGTTTCGGTTGGAAGAGACCTTAAAGCTCATCCAGTTCCACCCCCTTGCCATGGGCAAGGGCACCTTCCACTAGACCAGGCTGCTCCAAACCCGTCCAACCTTGCCTTGAACACTGCAAGGGATGGGGCAGACACAGCTTCTCTGGGCAACCTGTGCCAGTGCCTCATTTTCCACACTAAAGACCTTCTTCCTTATATATAACCTTAATCTCCCATTTTATGTTTAAAGGCATTACCCCTTGTTCTATCACTACATCTCCTGACCGCAGCTTCTCTGGGAAGCCTGTGCCAGGGCCTCACTACATTCACAGGGAACAACTTCTGCCTAAGGTCTCATCTCAGTCTCAGTGGAGCTCCAGTAGCTCCAGGTCCCTCTTGTGTTGTTGCCCCAGAGCTGGAAGCAGGATTGCAGGTAGGGTCTCCCCAGAGTGCAGCAGAGGGGAAGAATCCCCTCTCTCGACATGCTGCTCATGCTCTGGGGACGTAGCCCAGCACACGGGGGGTTTCTGGACTCAAGCTCACACTTCAGCTGGGTCATGTGGAGCTTCTCCTCACCCAGTACCCCAGGCCTTTTTGCTCACGGCTCCATCATGTCACGCTATAGCTCATAAAAAGTAGTTACTTACAAAACAAGTATATTTTTTTTGGTTGGCTGCACTAAAGCCTTTCTGTAAGCTTAGCCTCAAATTTAATGAGGAATTCATAAAGACAATTTTTTTTCTGAGTCAGATAAATGCGGTAGTTGCGCATTAAAATAGACTTAGACTTCAGGTAGAGTACTTTGGAATAACTTACAAGTGAGTATGAGTCCCATTTCCCAGTTTTATAATGGCGTATTTTTCAAAGAATAAATCTCATGAAGGTCAGAGGAACTTCAAACCCATTTATTGCTCTGAAAACTTCCGCCCACAGCTTTCCAAGAACCCACAATTCAGGTTTGCTTTTCAAAAACCACATAGCAAACCCCACATTTCAAATCCTTATTGCAGTTCATATTGTGATATTGCTTTCCCAAATGGCCTGACTTCATGACTTGTGTGTTTCTTTAAGGGCTAAAGGCAGATTGGAACTTTTTAATTATTAACATTACTTAATTATACCTCAGTTAATATTTCAGAAGTCCACAGAATTATTCTGAGCATGTATCTTTGTAAGAGAATTGTAATATTTCTATATTTTCTTGTACTTAAGTTCTATAAATTCACCAGTAACTTTTTCTCCTTTTTGTTGTCAACTGTCCTCTTTCAACACCTGAATTATTGAATCACAGACTGGTTTGGGTTGGAAGGGACCTTAAAGCTCTCCCAGTTCCAACTGCCTGCCATGGGCAGGTACACCTTCGGCTTGACCAAGAATAGAATATATATATTAATATATAAAATAATATTTATTATATATAATATTTATAATACATATAACACATATAATAGCTACATCTAATATGTAGAAAATTCTTCTACAGTAGACTTAATGGGTTCTTCACTTTCAAAAGCATTATTTTCACCTTTTATGTATAAGCCATGGTCAAACCTTTTTCAGGCTTCATTTAAACTTCATTTAGCTTAAAGCTCTTTTGAAATGTGCATTGCAAGTTTTAATTATTTGGATATTTTCCAAACTTTTCAATAATTTTTCCCTAATTTTTTTTTTTTTTTTCAGCGAAGCTAATCTCTACATAAAGTCACGCAGTGCTAAAAATTTCCTTCCGTCTTGTACAAATTTTCTCCTTGACTATTCATCAGGCTAGGCACCGTTTACCCCTCAGAGCTCTGACAATAATGTCTGCGTGGCTGTAGCCATTCTCTGCTGGTAGTGTAATCCAAAGGTCTACTGCAAGGTCACTTTGTTGAAGGAGCCAGTTTCCTGCCTTTGTATGAGACATAATACACATTGTGCAAAACCAGCAGGTGATCACAACTCATTGATATATTATTTGCCACTTCACAATTACTGTTGCTTATTTTGATATCAGCATTACTCTCCCCCCCCCTCCCCTCCCCTCCCCTCCCCTCCCCTCCCCTCCCCTCCCCTCCCCTCCCCTCCCCTCCCCTCCCCTTCCCTCCCCTCCCCTCCCCTCCCCTCCCCTTCCCTTCCCTTCCCTTCCCTTCCCTTCCCTTCCCTTCCCTTCCCTTCCCTTCCCTTCCCTTCCCTTCCCTTCCCTTCCCTTCCCTTCCCTTCCCTTCCCTTCCCTCATCCCTTCCCTTCCCTTCCCTTCCCTCATCCCTTCCCTTCCCTTCCCTTCCCTCATCCCTTCCCTTCCCTTCCCTTCCCTTCCCTTCCCTTCCCTTCCCTTCCCTTCCCTTCCCTTCCCTTCCCTTCCCTTCCCTTCCCTTCCCTTCCCTCATCCCTTCCCTTCCCTTCCCTTCCCTTCCCTTCCCTCATCCCTTCCCTTCCCTTCCCTTCCCTCATCCCTTCCCTTCCCTTCCCTTCCCTCATCCCTTCCCTTCCCTTCCCTTCCCTTCCCTTCCCTTCCCTTCCCTTCCCTTCCCTTCCCTTCCCTTCCCTTCCCTTCCCTCATCCCTTCCCTTCCCTTCCCTTATCCCTTCCCTTCCCTCATCCCTTCCCTCTTCCCTTCCCTTCCCTTCCCTTCCCTTCCCTTCCCTTCCCTTCCCTTCCCTTCCCTTCCCTCATCCCTTCCCTTCCCTCATCCCTTCCCTCTTCCCTTCCCTTCCCTTCCCTTCCCTTCCCTTCCCTTCCCTTCCCTTCCCTTCCCTTCCCTTCCCTTCCCTTCCCTTCCCTTCCCTTCCCTTCCCTTCCCTTCCCTTCCCTTCCCTTCCCTTCCCTTCCCTTCCCTTCCCTTCCCTTCCCTTCCCTTCCCTTCCCTCCCCTCCCCTCCCCTCCCCTCCCCTCCCCTCCCCTCCCTCCTTCACCTTCCCCTTCCCCTTCCCTTTTTTTTCATTTGTAAGAATTGCTGAAGATGGTCAATGTATTCATGTTATCAAGCTGCCTTGATACTTCTTTCCATGGACCTCATCCACGAGTCAGATGGATCTTTTGCTCCTTTCTGGAATGGGCAAATTAACTCTCTGGCTGGGGAAACCTGTATAATGAACAGAATATTGTTAGCTATGGTCCATACCCAATGAAGAGTATGAATTCAGCCATTCACACCGCTTCTTCTGGAGACCAGGACTTACTGCCTGCTGAGTAACTGCACTACTATCGATGAGCCAATATGCAGCCTTCCGGAGAGTCACATTTTATTCTTCCTGGATGCCAAGAACACTTCAAAATAAGGCAGTGATTATTTTTTAAAAGTGTTTTTTGAGCCGCAGCATTAATCCATTAAACTACTGTAATACTAGACTGGATATTAATCAAACTATTGGACACTGACATACAGCAAATTCCTTAGTGTCATTGAAGGCTATTATGTCAGCCCAGGCATCTTGATAAACTTGATATTTCACATCAAAAACCAGATTTTACGAAACCTACTTGCTGGCAAAAAATATTGCTTATCAGTATTTATGCTACAATTGTTTCAGTTTCTACCCATGATTCTGCCCTCTGTCAGTCTTCTGTTTCTTTTTGTCTTGTAATGGTCAATAACAATCCCCTTGGAGTCCTTTGGGTGCATGATTAGTACTCTTCCTCAAATGAGTATAGCTTGTGTATTTTTTGTCTTGAGTCCCACAGACCTTTAGAAAAGAATAAAGGACAGGTCATATTCTTAAGTTTCATATTATCTGGCTTTTAAAATGTAAAATTAATGCAATATTAATGTCTGCTTAATGTACAATTCATTAATACAAATGAATTTTCATTATGCATTAATTTAATATTAATTATCACTTCAGGAAGTAGTAGCTTCTACTTTTATGCCTGGAGGCACATAATTGTACTTAATTCTAATGTTGCTCCAAAATCTGACTTACAGAATTTTCTGCACAACTTTTCTGAGGTGTACCTCTGTGTAAGATATACATCCTGTGAAGATTCTTGACGCCCAGAATTGCTGAAGTAATTGCTGCAATGGGCCTGAAAACCACACTGGTTTACAATCAGTACCACTAGGATTAGTCCTAAAACTGGGAAGAATGCCCATTGATGCAAAGTTATTTCTTTCTTATTTCTGTAGAAGGATGGAATTAGGTGGATAAAATATAGCAACTTAATTTATTTCTTGTTTTCTTTTATACAAACCCTTCAATATGCAATTAGAATTCATTCTTGCTATGATTGGCAGCAAAATGGAAAATACTTATGCCTTCTAGCAACTTTTTTAGAGTGATGGTCCCTGCTTTGTGTTATCAAGCCCTAATAATCTTTGTTAGTAACTCAAATTGCTATTGCAAATTTTAATTATCATAATTTTTAAAGATATCTGTATTTTTATTCAATGACCCCATAAAAGCAGAATGGAGCTTTTTCTCCATATTCTTCCTTTAAGGGAAGCAAGAAGCACTTTTTCTTCCTAAGGATTTTGAGTGCTGTAATGAACATCAGAAAATGAAGAGCATTCTCCTGTGCATGCGCAGAGTGAAATTCATTGCTGTGCAGCTGACCACCAAAGACTGTGGAATTAGCCAGTCTTGAAATGCATTTTCAGTGGACATATGTTGCGAATACGGTTTTAGCTATTCCAGCTGCTCATATGTAATTGCATCTTGTATTTCTCGTTCAAAAGAAAAGAAATGTACTCCCAGTGGAAAATAGACTAAAGTCTGTATCCACTGGTTTAGGCCTAGGCATTTAAAATTGCATGTCATATTCCTTCAGCCTAAAAAGCTTCCACCTGAAAACTTTGCATTTCTAGCCAAGAGGAACCTGATAATACAGGAGCTTGAGACAGCAGGCAGATAGCAGCAGAATTATTAAGAACTTAAAATTCCTTGTTAGCAAAGATAGGCTTTTTTCCTAGTGTTTTATCAGAGCCCAAGTAGAGTAAGATAAATGTTTATTCCTTTGCAAAATGTTCCTTAGTGAAATATTCCACAATATATTTATTTTTCATGCAAGCACACACAGACATGTATTTCATATAATCTCTCAGATTTCACTAGTGGTGTCTGTTAATACTTTTTTGCTACAGTTGATGTTAGGGGTTTAGCACAATTTAACACTATGTAGTATATTTGCTGACCATGTAAGGGGTAAAATGTCATATGAGAAGATGGTAAAACGTTGAATAAAAAAATGGTGCAATGGATTGTGTCCCTGTCTACTTTCTGTGTTTTTAACAAGTCTGCAAAAATAAAATACCTAGGAAAAATGTGGATTCAGAAGAACATAATTTCTTTACCATGTTTAAATATACAAGTTTATGGTTATTATACTTGCACTAACTGCAAAGCTCTGGCATGTCAAAAAGTGAAAGTGACCACATGACTAGTCAAGACTCTCAAAGGAAGCCAGAGGAATCAGAAACATCTTTGGCCCTGTGCTTTCCTTCTCTATATATTTCCCTGTTGTCCTTGTGCTCCTCTTGCTGTGTCCTTCTGCATGGACATCGTTTGTCACTATCAGCAGGTAGCACTCCACCTGTCCTCAATGCAAATTCTTACCTGCTCTTCCCATAAGCATCTCACTGGGTGTCTAATCAGCAATTATTCTCAAAGAAACAAGGATTCTCTGTCAGCATAACAACTTGAATGGCCACTGATTTTTCAAGATTTCAAGATTAGTCACAGTGCTTGCAGTAGCTTCATCCCCTGCCAGCTTTTCCACAAAGTTGTGTAGAACTGTACTTCATTAGTATTTATTATCTGTTCTACAACCTCACATGCTGACTGAACACGATAATGGTCTGCACACTTGGGGGACTCCAGGCTGGTATTATTTATAGTATTTTGATTGTGATTTGCAGCTTCACACTTTCAGATTTCACCAGGATAACAGAAACATGGCTTATCGCAGTTACTGCAGATGGAAAGAAAACAAAAGCTGAAATTTTGTAAAAATCAAAATTGTCAAGACATTGTAACTACCTGAGCAATGGCCATGATAATATCAACAGAACACAAGTGGGTACTGAATACAGTGGTACAGGAGGAGAATGAAAACAAGGAAAACCAAGTTAAAAAAGAAAGATTACAATTATGCTTCCTTTTATCTTTCAACTCTCTTTGCGTAGGGATTAGAAGATTCTTTAAAAGTCATCTTTTAAATAACTATTGTTTTGGCCCACTTCAGAGTACATTTTAAAGCTTCAATCTCATAATTTTATTCCTTCTATTCTGTCATCTTATTGAAGCTATGTGGTATAAATCGTAGACTAATGTGAAATGAACTAGTAAATTGGTACATAATGGGCAATTTCTTTATATCTGCTGAAGTATTTCATATGCACTGATAAATATATTATACTGAATATTTGTAAGTGGCTTTTGAAGAATACAAATTCAGAAATCTACATTTCTTGAAAAGTTTAAACTGTTGACATTCAGTGTTCTGTGAAGATACAGGACTTCAGGCCCAGAGTGTTTTGGGTTTTTTTGTATTTATTTCTGGTGATAAGGACACAGTTACCTGTAGCCAAGGAAGTAATTTGAAGAAAGATACTCCAGCTAAGCACCACAGGAAATAACCTCTTTACAATGACCTTGTGTCACTGCAACTACAGAGCACTTTTCACAGCTGAATGCTCTAGCCCCAGGGATTACTAATATGAAAAGTAATAGGTTTTAAAATGCTGGCCACCTGAGCTGTGTCCCGCATACAATTGTTCCCTTTGGAATTTTTAAGATTTACTTATGTGATATCTTTCAGGATGTTTTTAGTAGAGCAATATCACATTCATGATAAGTTCATGAGAATTTCAGGCACATCGTAGTAAGACACTGTTAGTGATAAATTACCTCCAGGGAGCCAAGGAACTCCAACTTGCATATGACAATTTAGAAAGCACTCGTCACTTTCTGTTGTGTTGGTGTTCACTACATGCAGTAAAACACTGTGGAAATGCTCAGAAAAAAAAAAATCAGTAAAATAAATATGAGAAATTCTCCTTTGTTTTTATTCAGGGATATAGATAAAAAAAATCACTTAGATAGTAAGGATAAACCCCAAAAAAATAATGGCATAAAATATAAGGCATATCTGTTATGACCTTTAGTCATTTCTCTCTTGGGGCAGATTTGTTGCCTTCTGAGCACTGCCTTGAGCACTGGCCAGCCTAGGTATAAAACACTAAGTCATGAAGATGCCAGTTACTTTTTCCTTTGAAAGGTTATATAGCACTTTAAACACCCTTCAGGAAGTCAGTTTTATGGTTGTCTCTGGTTTGTCTGATTTCGTAATCTAACCATAGTTGTTAGTGCCATAAAAACCTGCAGAAGAGAAGCAGCCCTTCCCCAGAGGTGCTTATGGTATTCTGAGTCTTCTCCTCCAGCATTTTCTCCATCAAGCAAAACTTCTTTTGAGTAGTACAGTGCTACACCTTCAATTTTATTCAAGGAATCAATTTTAGATACTTGTGAGGATGAAATCCTACCTGACCAATCTGGTGGCCTTCTATGATGGGGCAACAGAAATGATGGATAGGGGTAGAGCACTTGATGTCATCTACCTGGACTTGTGCAAAGCGTTTGACACTGTCTCACATGATATCCTTGTCTCTAAGTTGGAGAGACATCAATTTGATAGGTGGACCACTTGGTGGATAAAGAACTGGCTGGATGGCTGAACGCAAAAAGTTGTGCTCAATGGCTCCATGTCCAGCTGGAGACCAGTAACAAGTGGTGTCCCTCAGGGATCGCTGCTGGGACCAGTCTTGTTCAACATCTTTGTCGGTGACATGGACAGTGGGATTCAGTGCACCCTCAGCAAGTTTGCCGATGACACCAAGCTGTGTGGTTTGGTTGATACACCGGAGGGAAGGAATGCCATCCAGAGGGACCTTGGCATGCTTGTAAGGAGGGCTGATGCCAACCTGATGAAGTTTAACCATGCCAAGTGCAAGGTCCTCCACCTGAGTCGGAGCAATCCCAGGCACAGCTACAGGTTGGGCAGAGAAGAGATTCAGAGGAGCCCTGTGGAGAAGGACTTGGGGGTGTTGGTTGATGAAAAAGTGAACATGAGCCAGTAGTGTGTGCTTGCAGCACAGAAAGTCAACCATCTCTTGGGCTGCATCAAAAGGAGTGTGACCAGCAGGTCAAGGGAGGTGATCCTGCCCCTCTACTCTGCTCTCGTGACACCTCACTTGGAGTATTGTGTGCAGTTCTGGTGTCCCCAACATAAAAAGGACATGGAACTGTTGCAACAAGTCCAAAGGAGGGAATAAGTCGAGAGAATGATCAGGGGACTGGAGCACCACCCATGAGAAGATAGGCTGAGAAAGTTGGGGCTGTTGAGCGTGGAGAAGAGAAGGCTGCATGGAGACCTCATAGCAGCCTTCCAAGTTCTGAAGGGGGCCTATAAGGATGCTGGGGAGGGACTCATCATGAGGGATTGTAGTGAGAAGACAAGGGGTAACGGGTTCAAACTTAAACAGGGAAGTTCAGATTGAATATGAGGAAGAAATTCTTTACTGTCAGGGTGGTGAGGCATTGGAATGGGTTGCCCAGGGAAGTTGTGAATGCTCCCTCACTGGCAGTGTTCAAGGCTGGATTGGACATAGCCTTGTGTGTCATGGTTTATTGGGAGGCGTCCCTGCCTGTGGCAGGGGGTTTGGAACTAGATGATCTTAAGGTCCTTTCCAACCCTAACTATTCTGTGATTCTATGAGGATCATGAAGATCCTTCAACATAGCACTTTGTGCAGTAGGAAACTGAAATCACCTAAAGTCACTACTTGTAACTGGCTATTCAGGTAGTGTTAATCACCACTGCACCATGTTATATTTGCTGAAGACCAGACTACAAGCACTGACATAGTAAATGTAACTTGTGACTTATAAGGAGAGTTAGGAGGGCATCAGCAATATTCTGCTTGGGGGGGATCATAACAAACTGTAACATTTTTCTGAAGCTTTTAAGGTATGTGAGAAATATGAGCATTTGGCACTCTTGTCTGCAATGCAACATCTCTAAATGGTTTGTGTGTGTTAAAGCATGTGGGAGCTAATAATCATGCAGAGCACACAGTAAAATGGACCCTAGCCTGTGTTGCAAACCAGTAGGTTTATGTGGAGCATCAGCTTTCCCTCCTGCTATTGCACGTTATTGCTAGAATAAAAGGCAAATGACATAACCGTATATGCAGCTGCAGCATAAGCAAGCGAGGGACAGAGTATACAACGAAAGGGTTGAACCGTAAGATAGTTACACGACATTAAAGAAATATTGTGTCATGTATTCACTCTAAAATAAAAAGAAATTACCTATTTGCACTTGACTTTTTTGTTATTTTATTGCTGCTTTTAGGGACAATTTTTTTTTTAGTCTCTAGCTGGAATAGGAAGATTAGTCATAGATGGAAAATAGGTGAGCAAATGCAAGAATATCTCTGCATTTGCAAACACAGAATTCAATAACCATAGTATCACAGAATTATAAAACTGTTTGGGTTGGAAGGGACCTCAAAGGTCATCCAGTTCCAGCCCCCTGCCATGGGCCGGGACACCTTCCACTCGACCAGGTTGCTCCAAGCCTGGTCCAACCTGGCCTTGAACACTGCCAGAGATGGGGCAGCCACAGCTTCTCTGGGCAACCTGTGCCAGTGCCTCACCACCCTCACAGGGAAGAAATTCTGCCTAAATGCTCATTTCAATCTCCCATCTGTCGGGTTAAAGTCATTCCCCCTTGTTTTGTCCCTATAGAGCCTTGTCCAAAGCCCCTCTCCAAGCTTCTTGTAGTCCTTTCAGGCACTGGCAGCTGCTCTAAGGTTTCCCCTTAAGAAACCTTCTCTTCTCCAGGCTGAACAAGCCCAGCTCTCTCAGCCTGTCTCCAGAGCAGATCTGCTTAGGCCTAGCGGCATCTCCATGGTCCTCCTCTGGACTCGCTTCAACAGCTCCACGTCCCTCTTGTGGTGTTGCCCCAGAGCTGGATGCAGGACTGCAGGGGGGGTCTCCCCAGAGCGCAGTGCAGGAGTATCCCCTCCCTCGACCTGCTGCTCATGCTCTGGGAACGCAGCCCAGCACACGGGGTGTTCTGGGCTCCAGCACACACTGAAGCTGGGTCATGGGGAGCTTCTCCTGATCCAGCACCCCCAGGTCTTTTTCCCACAGGTCTGGTGCATCCAGTCTGCCCCAGCCTATGTTTGTGCTGGGGATTGCCTTGACTCAGGGGCAGGACCTTGCACGTGGCCTTGTTGAACTTCATGAGGTCCGTATGGACCCACCTTCCCAGCCTGTCCAGATCCTTCTGGATCCCATCTCTTCCTTCCAGCATGTCGACTCCACCACACAGCTTGGTGTTTGCAGTAATGCAAAAAAGTACATAATATGATTGTATATAAAGGTTTTAGTGCATTTAGAAACATTTCATATAATGGCTCATAAAATTTGACCTGAAAAATGATTTCAGTTCCATTGAGAAAAACATGAAGAGAAAATTACCAGAAGATCATTAAAAAGTGCCATGGTAAACAGTAATGTGTTAACAAGTTGGAAAGTTTCTGCTGGGATATTGAAAGGATTAACAGCAATTTCAGTTTCATATAATAATTGAATTAATTGCCTAAAATAAAAATACAAAACCATGTTTATTAAATTTATAAATGAACCTGAATTAACACTTTTTGTCAGTTCCCCTGTCATAAACCCCATAAAATAGCAGTTTATGGTGAGATTTGTGAGTCAGAGGCATATGCAGACATCTCCGGGTATTTTTTTTTACATGCTAGTATATAAGGGATATCAGCTTTTCTAAGAAAAAGTACAGCACATTCTGTCCTTCTTACTGTCCTGTTGGTGAATGATACTATGGAAGACTAATGCTCTGTCAGGAGCTAAAGCTAAGGAAGGGTGAGTAGGTGACATTTCTGACAGAAGTCAGGCAGGGTAAAATGTTACTTCTGCAGGCTGGTGAGATGGCAAGGGAGAAGACTGCAGCTGTGAAGCGATCTGCATGGATCAGATACCTGGAATACTGAATGCAGAGGTCACACGAAATCCTAAACATGCACTTGTACACACACACAGACACACACAGACACACACACACACACACATTGTATTTGGGATGTTTTGGTAGCTGTGCTTTTGTCTCTGCTTTGTTGCTGGCAGAGAGTGGGCAGTGATAGATGCCATCTGTGTATTGACAGTGTACTCACTGCTGAGTATTTCGCTGGCTGCTCCTGACCTTCATCAAGGTCCCTTTAGGTTTTGTTCTGCTTTACAACTATAAGGAGATTATTTACAGCAGTAGAATATTTTGAATGTGACAGTTTGCTGGTAAGACCAGAGAATAGATAGGTGACTTGCCAAGATGGATTGGACCCACAAACTTCTGTCATATTCGTGATCTGTAAAATGACACAATAACAAGGTCTGTGTTCTTGCCTTTTGCACGTGCAACTTTCAGACTATTGTTTTCCACCATGTCTTGTTCTACGTCAGCACAACGAAGGGCATCTTCCTGCTCGTAACAGGTAGAAGTGGGGTGAGGTTTGCAAAACTGATGGCTGCTAAGACATGTCTTTGTGTGATTAACTCTGAAGGGACTGTACATTGCAAGGTGATTCTTGGAGATAGGGTAATTATTTGGTAGTGTAATTATTCACTTCTCAGCCTCAAGGCTATGAGACCCATACACACAAGAGACATTTTCTAATATAGTAGCTGGATGTAGTGCCGTGGTTTTTCTTTGCTAGGGCACAGTGAGGTTCAAAGCTGCAGCTGCTCTTGCACACCTCTTCTGTCCTCCTGCTTCTGGGAACATAGGATGTTCATCTATTGTCAAACACCTCTTAGGGCATTCCAAATTTCACAAAACTGTGCACTGTGTTCCATTGCCAGCTTCTACACATTTATTTGTCTTATTTTGCTATCTTCATATAGCAAATGTTTCTGTGTTGCTGTGATAAAGAGCATTGCAAAGCCCTTCCAGTGGCTTCTAGCTGATACTGTCCAAAGAAGGGAAACAATTTGCCTTAGCAGCAATTTATCAGTAGGCTTGTCTTCACATTTTCCTTCTGAAGCTATTTCTTTCTGTCTGTCAGGAACATGATTTTGACAGCAATTAACACAGTGCCATTAGTGAAGACTACCATCTCCTTTGTAGTATCTAAGTCTTGTCTTTGACTCCGATAAGAAAGAAAAAATAAACATCTACTTAACAAAATTCTAATCTCGTGAGATCACATGTGAAAACAGAGCAGGTACACTTTGCTAGTTTGCTTCATGAGTAAAATAAGAAGCCACCACAGTTGGAAAGTGACAATTTCTGAAAGTTTTAAAATGTCTCTGTGACTGCTTCTGTTGGAAAGGAGTGATTATCCATTGCTGCAGAGTTTATAGTTTCACTCAGACTGAGACAGTTTAATCTCAGTTGGTGGGACCAGTGATAAAAAAATAACCCACCTACTGGAGCCAGCAGAGGCACTCAAAGGATGACAGAACATAAAATATTACAACATATTGGGTCACGTGGCTTGAAGATACAGTTTCATCGTGTCATGTTAATTAGTGTCACTTGCATGAAAGCTCATCCTTAAAATATATTGATTTACTTGGTGATGTTCTGCTTCAATGGTACCCTTAGGGACAGCTGTGAATAATAACGAAGAAGAGGCTTGAACTAGATGAATATTCAGGCAGATGGATAGATAGATGATTTACATGCATGTATGATATATAGGTTTAATCCTACTAATTAAAGAAGGAATTACAAAAAAAAGATGGTGAATCATTTCTAGTGTTGCATGGTTGACGTAAAAACCTAGCCTCCCCACACTGCAGAGCAGCATTGTGCTGCTTGTGGGATCATTACTCTTTTGATTCAATATTCACTTCTTTAATCTCAAATTTCTTATGTTAGCAGTTTTTTGTTAATCTAATTTTTAATTCTGTCTTTATTGCCAGTAATTAGAAAGGGATCTGAACACCCAAGAATAATCTTATTGAAGTACAGTTATTTCTCATCATCTGAGGAGCTGTCAGTACTGTTTCTTAAATTTCTTTCACCCATGTGTTCAAGTTGTAGAAAATAATCATGGCCAGCAACCTTTTCATTTTCATGCTGCAACAGGATAATAGAGGAGCTTTAAGCCAGACCTTGTGCTGACCTGCTGGAGAAGCTACTAATAAAGTCTGCAGCATAAAATACTTTTAAGCAGCTGAGCAAGTGGCAAGGCAGATGGTTCACAGTAGTCAGCAGCAGTAGGGACCTAATGCTATTTGTAGAACTGCCCTATTTCTTTGCTGCCTCTTGTTCTGCTATCCACTGTACAGGAGTGTGCTGGGAGGTTTCGTGCGCAGGATAAAATATATCTCCTGGTCCCCACGCTGTTCTTGTGGTGCCAGCTCTGGAAATGCTACTGCCAGGGGAGAATAGTAATGCCCTTCCTTATCCCACAAAGGAGTTAAGGGTCTCAGAGTGCAAGTAGTTGAGATTTAAAGATAACCACTTTAAATATAGTCTTTAAATGAGAATAAATGAAAACTATGTATTGACAGCATGAGTAGTGCTTGGCATAAATTATGATCTGTATGAGGGAAGCAGTCTTTACATTTTGATATTTAATCTATGTCATAAGAAAAAGGATTTTCCACAAAATAACTTATTAAAATACCTGTATCAAATTGAAGTAAATACAATTTGTGATTGCAACTGATTTGTGCATGCAGGACCATTTATCCATTTAGTGCTTAGGCTAAGCACACATACTGGCGTTTTCATATCTTGTCCAGCATGCAGGAAAAATGCTGAAAAACCCCAGTGCTCCTCTTGATGAGCAACATATGAGAAGGAATATAAAGATGTAAATGAGATGAAAACTAAGAAAATGAATGGAAAGTCACATCTTTTACCCTCATGTTGTAGACTCCCTGGTTATCTCTAGCATAATTTTAGTGGTAAATGCATGGACGCAAATAAACACGTGTAATTACTGCTGTTCAAAATCCCACTATATTGGAATTCCAGCATTCCCCTTGTCCCCTTTACTTTTATTTTTCTCCTCTTCTAGCTGCCTATAGTTTTAAATTACATACTTATCTTCCCCCCAAAGATCTTAAAAATATAATATATGCATTTACAAGAAGATTATATTGACAATTGAAAGGATCTCCTGAGTTGTATCTCTTTTAGGAGTCTCTTTTGAGTTGTGCTACACTATTTGTCTGTCAAAGAGTTAAGTAGTGCATAGTATGCATTGTGAGCTCGTTGCCTTTGGGGGCTGGAGAGTATATAGAGGAGTGAACCCTAATACTGTAAAGATTTCAAGATAAGCATATTTAGCAATTATCCATAGAATTACTTAGGAAGGATCAACAAAAAGAACCAGTTTTCCAAATCAGAAATGCAATCTCATTAAAACAAAAGCAAGCAAACTAAACCCTGTCTTTATTCTTCCCTCTGCTACCCACACAGATATTTTCCATCTGGTTGTTCTTGTCAAGAAGAGGAAAATATCAGAAGGTTTCCTGGCTCTTATCAGCATAATATCAAAGTAAATGCAATTGAAGCCTGTTCAGGTGACCCTGTGCAAAAAGTTAAGGGAATATCAAAAGCGATACTTTCAAAACACTAGAAGAAGGTCTGTTTTCACTAACCCGATGCCAGCGGCTCTGCAGTGCCACCATGGGATATTGACAGGTACACACCAGCCCCAGCCTCCCACAGCTTTCACAGTAACCCGATTACAATATCATATTTCATTCGAGCTAACAGAAGTTCCTGCAGCTGATATTTTAAGAATTCTGCGCGTAGCTGGAAACTTGCAGCCACACAGACGGTAGATGTATGTCAGGATCCTGCATTATGCATGAAGGTCACTTCTTTCTTCCTGTGCTGGAGAAGTCCATTGTACTTTGGTGGTGGTTTGTCACCAAGTTCAACATGACAGTGTTGTCAGCAGCCCTACAATTTTCCTCCCAGAGTCTGCTGTTTTGAAGACTCTGCTAACCCTAGGCATGCCAAAAGGCAAGAGTGATGAATCTAAGTGTTAATATGGACATTTCTGAAGGAAGGTCTCATAAAAAACAAATGTATTTGTTTTGCAGGGACTGATCTTGAGCTGCTCAGTTTTTATGCAACCTTTTTAAAGAAGATTTATAGTCTCACCATTTGTATGTAACTGTATTTGGACAACACTGTGCGTATAGACTTAAGTGAATGGAAGCTATGCATTTAAAAAGCTTCCAATAATTACAAAAAGTCTGAAGGTGGAAATACATTGTCTAAAGCAGGTAAGTTGGCCAGAGCATGCAATTAAACCTTTGCATGCTTAATACTATTAAAAAAAGCCCCAAAACCGTTTAATGGGTTGTACATCAAAGGTGATATGTGTCTATCATCTAAACTCCTCTCAAATTTAGAATTCAGAGATCTTTCAGACAATTGTGATGTTCAATAAATGGGTATCTGTTTTGATTGTCCTTCTGACTTTGCATCCTACTCACTCCCTTTCCCTGATGAAGTTTGCTTTTGTACTGAATGAAAGAATATACTTCTGCCTTCTTAGAGAAGAAAAAGGGAAGAAAGAAAATGTCACAATAATATGAAATACAACTTTCCACTCTTAAAACACTTTCTTTCATACTATGTTGCAAGTGTTTGAAATAGCTTGGCATAAGTTTCTATTATATTAATCACTTTTGAATCCACACCAAATTAAAAGTCTTTTATACATTTGCGCAATGACTTGAACGGAATGTAGGATTTTAGGAAGCAGTTGTCCGTTATAGCACTTCCTGAATCAATATCCTGTTAAAGGAGTCACTAAGTTAATTTATGCTTTTAGTCCCATAGTGCTTGTTCAGTCTGGCAGCTGCAGAGAAGGACAACGGAGGTAAAGCTGTGTTTCTTAAGATGTAGAAGTTCTGAGAAATCCTGGGTCACTCTAATTACTAGCAGTCCATGTTAAGCATAGCTGCAGCCTGGCTTTTGCTTTGGAAAATCTGACACTACAGTGTGCTTTGTGAAAATGCTCCCCATTTTGTGTACTCGGAGGGATGACATGGAAAGTGCAGTCACCCAGAATGCAGTTGGATTTACCTTTGAATGAAACCTCTCTGAAGTAAACCAAGTTAATGGCCTTTCATCAATAATTACACCTGGTATGTAAATGAATTTTCTGCTGATCACATGGCATTTTTCTGCAAGCCCAAGACTGCTGCACATCTGCCCTTGGCAGAGCAAAGATACTGCCTGCCCTGGGTGGGTTGGACATTTGTGTTTTCCCCAGACCCAGATCAACAGATCAGTACTGTGGCTGATAAAGACTTCACTTTTGGTTATACGCACTGATCTCTCTACCTGGGACCTGTCATACCCACATGGTCTAATCAGTCTCAGTGCTGAGAACATTTTCCTAATGACCAGCCTACAGTTTTGTTTGCTTAATAAATCCCTGCTTGTCTGAGAGTCCCACAGCCTTTACAAATTGTTCATTGTATGACAGATGGGTTTCTGACTCACCTCCCCCTGAGTTTATGCGTGTATTTGTGAAAGTGCAAGTGTGCATGAAAATGTTAAGCAAATGATGCTACACATTTTCTACATTTTGAAGGGAAATGTTTTCAGCTGGCCATGTGGGAATGCTTCAATATTTCATAAAAAAAAAAAGTGTACAAGAGTTGAAGTAATGAAGATTAATACATGCTGACAATTTCTGGGCTAAGCTTCTCTTCTTAGGAGGTTTGATCCTTGTGACTCCAGAGCAATAAATGTGAAAAGAAAGTAAACAGTCAAAAATAAACCCATAAAATATGCACTACATTAATATTTAGGCAGAGCCTGAGTTTAGTGAAACAGAATAGCACTTGCTTATATTAAAACATACTTGAAACAAAAAGAAAAGTTTTCATGTTGAAACATGGCTCAGATACATGAGTCTTGTGAGACTTCCTTTATGTTAAATCTGAGAAGCCAAGGACATATAAACCAAATAAATAGACATTAACTATTTTTTAAACTTTATGTTCATTCTTTCAAGGAATGTAAGCTCTAGTTATTTCTGTTTGATATGTCTTGAAGGACATTAAGAAGAACAGCTCAAACAAATTAAGATGGGAAACCACTCCCTGCAAGAACAAGATATGTGGTCTCTATGGTAACTTCCTAAAAGAGCCTATAATATTGTTTTAAGCCATTACGGTTATTCCAAATTCAAGCAGAAGTACAATGGGTTATCACAGCACAAGAGAAACTGGAAGTGTTCCAGGCCGGGCTGGGTGGGGCTTGAAGCAACCTGGTCTAGTGGAAGGTGTCCCTGCCCATGGCGGGGGGTTGGAACTGTATGAACTTTAAGGTCACTTTCAACCCAAACCAATCTGTGACTCTGTGACTTTGTTACTACACTGAAGCAAGCTTTGAGCTGGAGATGCCAGTTTGAATCACAGTTACCAAATAGACAAGCATATGGATCCAAGTTGCTCAATATTCACCTGGTCATGATCTTACTGGTCAGACAGAAATAAATTAAGCCAGGATTGCTCATTTTAGAGGGTAATGACATAGTTTGCACAGAATGATGAAACCATGGAGCCAGCTTGCAGAAAGAAACCACATCTGTATCATCATCCCAGTATTTCAGATATTTTTTGCAAAACAAGCTCCAGTAATTGTAGGTGAAATATCCAGACTCAGACAGCTCTGAAAACTATGCAATGAAGAATTGTGATTATAAGTGGAAATAATTTGAATTTTAAAAGCTTTTTCTCTGAGTTTCCTAGTATTAATAATTGCCGAACTCAAACCAATAGAAATGAAGTATGAGAAGACCTTAGCTTTTGAGAGCTTCTGATTGTGTATAGGCTACCTTTTTAATTTTTTTATTTAAGTAATGAGCATAATTTTACGAACTGCATTTCACAGATGTTATATAGAACAAAATACTGCCTGGATTATATACTTGAACTACAGAAAGGCCAAGGTGTTCATCATTCATTGTTTTACTTCAGGCTGTGAGGACAAGGCATAACCTCTCTTCTGATGGTAATTGTTCGCTACATTTATCACAATAATTTCCCCTCTCTCTCAAAATATGGCTACAGAAGGATGGAAGAAAAGGAATTACCTCAATAAAAGGGACTGAGTAAGCCTTATCCTCAAATGTCATTCCACAAAACTGTAAGAGCCATCTTCTGAATACAGTGTCATCTGTCTGTGTAATATTTGAGTAGCAAATGTTAGAGTTTATGAATTTAAAACTGCACCACTGAATGTAAATGGAAGATCTGATTTTTATCCACATTTAGTTTTTTGATTAATACATTTGAATGATGCATCAGTGCTAGGCAATATTCTCAGGAAAAACTGATGATGGTTGTCATGGGTTCAGCAGCAGCAGTCATTTTTCTGCTTCTTGGTAGGTGGTGCAGCGCTGTGTTTTTGATTTTGGGCCTGGGAACAGCACTGATAACACCAGTGTTTCGGTTACTGCTTAGTGATGTTTTGGTCTGACCAAGGACTTTCTGAGTTTCATGCTCTGCCAGGGAGGAGGGGAAGCCGGGAGGAAGCAGAGACAGGACACCTGACCCAAACTGGCCAAAGGGGTTATTCCATACCACAGCACGTCATGCCCAGGAGTGGAAGAGCAGAGAGCAGAGACCCGGAATGGTGGGGGTGCACTGCGTGGTCGGGCTGGGTTTTAGGTGGTGAGCAATTGTATTCTTTCCTTGTATTTGCCTTGTCATTATTGTTATTGGTGGTAGCAGTAGTGGTCCCGTGTTGTACTTTAGTTACTAAACTGTTCTTATCTCAACCTGTGGGGATTGCATTCTTTTCGATTCTCCTTCCCATCCCTCCGGGAGCAGGGGGAAGAAAGAGGGGGAAGTGAGTGAGAGAACGGACTGCATGGCTAACTGGACTTAAACCACGACAATGGTGAATACCAGTAATTCCACTTCCTCACTTCCCACTTACTTGTGATAAGATCAACGAACACTTATTAGGGACCACAATATATTAAAGCACTTCACTTCATACTGATTATACGACAGCACAAGAATCCTATGCTAGCTATTGGACCTGAACAGGAAACCAAACAGGACAAATAAACCACTGTATCAAGAGAAGAACACAGAGCTGATGTTACTGCAGAGGATGGTGGAAAGAAAATACATTTATGACTTTGAGGGAGTCCTATGTCTGGCAAAAATCCTGAGCTAAATAATATACCAGAAGAGAGAGGCTGAGTATTGTTGTCTTTGATAGTGAAGTCCAATCATAACAGACACCTACAAATGTGCAAAATGCACATTTGGATATTAGAAAAGAGTTCTTCCCTGTGAGGATGGTGAGGCCCTGGCACTGGTTGCCCAGAGGAGCTATGGCTGCCCCATCCCTGGCAGTGTTCAAGGTCAGGTTGGACAGGGCTTTGGAGTCAACTGGTCCAGTGGAAGGTGTCCCTGTCCATGGCGAGGGTTGGAACGGGATGAGCTCTAAGGTCCTTTCTAACCCAAAAAAGTCTGGGATTTTATGATGTTGCAGCATTTATGATGAATTGCACCCTTCACTCGTATATGCAAATGAGAGAAAGGCAGATTCCAAGTGCACTGGAGGAATATCTTCCATGACTTTGTTCCTCATCTGATGGGCTGGATCACAGCTTCACTGACAGCAGAAGACTTATTTCAAAGTAACCCCTTATTTTGGGTTTCTCCAGTGTCTCTAGGGTGCTCCACTTGTCATGGAATCATAGAATCATAGAATAGTTAGGGTTGGAAAGGATGTTAAGATCATCTAATTCCAAACCCCTTGCCATGGGCAGGGATGCCTCCCACTAAACCATGCCACCCAAGGCTATGTCCAACACGGCCTTGAACACTGCCAGTGAGGGAGCATTCACAGCTTCCCTGGGCAAACCATTCTAGTGCCTCACCACCTTTATGGTAAAGAATTTCTTCCTCATATCCAATCTAAACTTCCCCTGTTTTAGTTTGAACCCGTCATCCCTTGTCTTCTCACTACAGTCCCCAATGAAGAGTCTCTCCCCAGCATCCCTATAGGCCCCCTTCAGATCTTGGAAGGCTGCTATGAGGTCTCCACGCAGCCTTCTCTTCTCCACGCTCAACAGCCACAACTTTCTCAGCCTATCTTCATACAGGAGGTGCTCCAGTCACCTGATCATCCTCGTGGCCCTCCTCTGGACTTGTTCCAACAGTTCCATGTCCTTTCTATGTTGAGGACACCAGAACTGCACACAATACTCCAAGTGAGGTCTCACAAGAGCAGAGTAGAGGGCAGGATCACCTCCCACGACTTGCTGGTCACATTCCTTTTGATGCAGCCCAGGATACGATTTGCTTTCTGGGCTGCAAGTGCACACTGCTGGCTCATGTTCACTTTTTCATCAACCAACACCCCCAAGTCCTTCTCTGCAGGACTGCTCTGAATCTCTTCTCTGCCCAACCTGTAGCTGTGTCTGGGATTGCTCCGACCCAGGTGGAGGACCTTGCACTTGGCATGGTTAAACATCATGAGGTTGACATCAGCCCACCTCAGAAGCATGTCAAGGTCCCTCTGGATGGCATTCCTTCCCTCCAGTGTATCAACCAAACCACATAGCTTGGTGTCATCAGCAGACTTGCTGAAGGCACACTCAATTCCACTGTCCATGTCACCGACAAAGATGTTGAACAAGACTGGTCCCAGCAGCAATCCCTGAGGAACACCACACGTTACTGGTCTCCAGCTGGACATTGAGCCATTGAGCACTCTTCTTTTGCGCGTGGCCATCCAGCCAGTTCATTATCCACCAAGTGGTCCACCTATCAAATTGATGTCTCTCCAACTTAGAGACAAGGATGTCATGTGGGTCAGTGTCGAATGCTTTGTACAAGTCCAGGTAGATGACATCAACTGCTCTACCCCTATCCATCATTTCTGTAGCCCCATCACAGAAGGCCACCAGATTGGTCAGGCAGGATTTCCCCTTAGTGAAGCCATGCTGGCTGTCACCAACGACCTTGTGGCTTTTCATGTGCCTCAGCATGCCTTCCAGGAGAATCCGCTCCAAGATTTTTCCAGGCAGAGAGGTGAGACTGACTGGTCTGTAGTTCCCCAGCTCATCCATTTTCCCCTTCTTGAAAATGATGAAAACATGAAGATTAAGCCCTTGTGAAATACTGAAGATGCATATTAAGACAACATTGACATTTGAAATAATTTTAGCCAGAATTGTGTCATATGAATCAGTCTTTCAACCAGTTGGTTATAAAATTAATATTAATGAATTTTATTAAGGGTACCTCTACTGTTCAGAGCCAAATCATGCTAAATGAGATATCTTAGAGACTGGAAGAACTGGAGAGTCATAGATGAGCTGGGTTCAGATGAAAATTTACCATTTCACCCTCCAATCCCCCTATAAAGAATATGCAGTCCCAATAATTTCAACAAAAATAATAAAGCCAAATTCAATTCTGCAATGACTTCGAGCACCATTATGGAACAGGAGGCGCTGACTCTGAGCTGTTTCTGGCAGTGGTGCTCAATAGCCCATAAAGCCTTGAGGTTCAAACAACTGCATTCAG
This sequence comes from Ara ararauna, assembly GCA_028858755.1. Classification (NCBI taxonomy): domain Eukaryota; kingdom Metazoa; phylum Chordata; class Aves; order Psittaciformes; family Psittacidae; genus Ara; species Ara ararauna. The sequence continues at coordinate 63,095,263 of CM054410.1, forward strand.
GGACTGGGCCAAATTCTCCCCCTTCTCCACCTTTATTACAATTTCTGTGTGCTCCAGACTGGGCGGAAAAGGGCACGCCAACACTATGGGAAGGGACAGGGACTCTGAGGTGAAGTGGGAGCTGGAGTCATGTTCAGAATGACTTTATCAACATTCCTTACCTAGCTCCAAAAGCTATGCTAGGAATCCTACTGATGAAAGCTCAATTATTGCCATGCAGCTGAGGGAGAGTAGTTGAAACCTTGCCTTTTCCAGTGCTAAACTGCGAACACAAGGTTCTGTGTAAAATCCACCAGGGTCAGGGCTGGTCCCATCAATACTTCTACTGTAGAGCTAGAAGTGAGGACCCTTATTTGGGGAGAATAATGAATAAAAATAAGGCTGTTCATAGAAGTGCCTCTCCCTAGCACAGACCAAGCTATACATTCCCTGGTTTAAAGTTGTACTGCACTGATCAGGAAGAATCAGTCCAGGATGTCTTGAGATAGTAAATGAATGCTAAGGAGCCTTTGCATGTTCTTCAGTCAAAACACTCCTTTGCTGCATTTCAACCATAGAATCATAGAACAGTTAGGGTTAGAAAGGACCTTAAGATCATCTAGTTCCAACCCCCCTGCCACAGGCAGGGACACCTCCCACTAAACCATGCCACCCAAAGCTATGCCGAACCTGGCCTTGAACACCACCAGGGATGGAGCATTCACAACTTCCCTGGGCAACCCATTCCAGTGCCTCACCACCCTTACAGTAAAGAGCTTCCTCCTTATATCCAATCTAAACTTCCCCTGTTTAAGTTTGAACCCGTCATCCCTTGTCTTATCACTACAGTACTCAATGAAGAGGCCCTCCCCACCATCCCTATAGGCCCCCTTCAGATATTGGAAGGCTGCTATGAGGTCTCCACACAGCCTTCTCTTCTCCAGGCTGAACAGCCACAACTTTCTCAGACTATCTTCATACCGGTGGTGCTCCAGTCCCCTGATCATCCTCGCGGCCCTCCTCTGGACTTGTTCCAACAGTTCCATGTCTTTTTTATGTTGAGGACACCAGAACTGCACACAATACTCCAAGTGAGGCCTCACGAGAGCAGAGTAGAGGGGCAGGATCACCTCCTTTGACCTGCTGGTCGCAGTCCTTTTGGTGCAGCCCAGGAGACGGATGGCTTTCTGTGCTGCAAGCACACACTACTGGCTCATGTTCATTTTCTCATCGACCAACACCCCCAAGTCCTTCTCTGCAGGACTGCTCTGAATCTCTTCTCCGCCCAACCTGTAGCTGTGTCTGGGATTGCTCCGACCCAGGTGGAGGACCTTGAACTTGTCATAGTTAAACTTCATTAGGTTGGCATCTGCCCACCTCACAAGTGTGTCAAGGTCCCTCTGGATGGCATTCCTTCCCTCCGGTGTATCAACCAAACCACACAGCTTGGTGTCATCAGCAAACTTGCTGAGGGAGCACTCAACCCCACTGTCATTGTCACCGACAAAGATGTTGAACAAGACTGGTCCCAACAGCGATCCCTGAGGAACACCACTCGTTACTGGTCTCCAGCTGGACATTGAGCCATTGAGCACTCTTCTTTTGCGTGCGGTCATTTCATAGAATCCCAGACTGATTTGGGTTGGAAGGGACATTTAAAGCTCATCCAGTTCCAACCCCCTGCCATGGCAAAACACCTTCCAGTAGACCAGGTTGCTCCAAGCCCCATCCAACCTGGCCTTGAACACTGCCAGGGATGGGGCAGCAACAGCTTCTCTGGGCAACCTATGCCAGTGCCTCAGCACCCTTGCAGGGAAGAATTTCTGCCTAAGAGCTCATCTCAATCTCCCCTTTGTCAGGTTAAAGCCATTTCCCTTGTCCTGTCCCTATTGGCCCTTGTTAAAAGACCCCCTCCAGATTTCGTGTAGGAGGTGATCTGGGCTGTAAAAAAACCTGTACCTTTCGTTGTTTCACTGTGACCTTGGAATACGACCAAAAGGATTACCAATATATACAGAGGGCTCAAAGTAAGTGGGGAAAAAACCCCAAACCCTGAAACTCCAGCTATGATGCACTCCTTAGTGATTTACTAACAAACTGAACAGTGTAGATTCTTCCCAAGACAGTGCAAGGCAATTTCACAGTCATTCATGAGAGATACCAGGTAGGAGCTAAGCGCTGCTCATTTGAGGCCTGGCAATGCTGAGCTTTTGCCTGGCTCTCTGAAAAGAGCATGGCACCCATCAGAAAGCACTGTTGATTGGGCTGTTGACATCAATGGTGTCTCAAGCAGCTCTGCCATTTGGTATGATGAAGATGGTAGACCAGTACCGTACATCTCATCATGGATTTCATCTGACTTTGGGAACATATTAGTTCATTCAGGCACTATAAGTGCATTGCAGACATTAATCTGAATAGAATATAATCCATTGGAGAAGAAATTAACCATAAATGCATTTTTTTGAAGGCCATAGGAATGTTTGTGGTAAAGGCTAGGGAAAAGATTGCTCAATGTTTAAAAATATTGAAACTGTTTTAGCTGAAGTGCAGTCTTTTATACCATGAAGGGATTAACTGGGACATGTTTACTGAGCCATTCTTGTTACCCACTCTATGTTTACAGATGTAAACTGTACGTGCCATTCAGTCAGCTCAGCAGTTGCGCTGTGACTGAACAAATTTTCCTTCCCCACATCACACCTAGCTCCTGAGCTGCTCTGGTTTGGAAGTCTGGCTTTAGATTCCCAGAAATATTTGAGGAATATGACTGTTAAACGTTCTCAGTGAAAAGCCATATGTGAATAGATGCTTTCATTCCCACAGCTGAACAACATTTTCTATTACATTTCAGAAACTGGAAAGAAATGGAAAGGTGGAGCAGCCAATGCAAGTGCTGTGTATGTATATTATATAAATATTGGCTCAGATTCTTCTGGAAGCCACTTTGACTCCTATCTGGAAACTGAATATCTTTGTGAACAAGAAAACCTTTTTACTTATTCTGGTCACTGGCCAGTGATGGCTTTTTAAATGAAATACTTGCAAATCACTCAGAAAAGGGAAAAAAATGACTTTAAAAAAAAGAAGTGCTTCTGATTTTCAAGTAATGCTGCCTGCTTGCATTTGAAGGAAAGTCCATTTCTGTCTAAGCCTCAAAGCCAAGATAATTAAACAAACCAGGACTCTAAATAAAACACCCACAAACAACCCCTCTCCCTGCATCCCCATTAGTTTTCTTAAATAAAAGCAAATTAAATCAGCATACTTATTATGAACAGCTAGTATAGGTTGATGAACTTAATTAACATCCTTGGAATGCTAGTTCTAAAATGTTAGAGTGAAAAAATTAATAAAAAAAAAGACTAATCACACTGCTGAATATGCAGGTCTTGAGCCACACACAGCCACACTTTGTCCCCCACATAGGCAGGGTCTTAATGGCAACGTTTCTGAGCCAGATCTCATCTTCAGTTCATAGATCAATGCATTTTTCAGCCTTGGGAGTCTAGACCTGGTGCTGCTCACTTATTTCCTACTTCATAGGGAACCTGAAACACTAAAAGAGAAAAAGGTACTTTGCAGGTATATGTGTATCCAATCTGTGTATGCTAGGGAAAGATGGGCATTTTCATGGGTCATATCCCTGCAATGAAGTATACTCAGTGCCAAATTGAGCCTAAAGGAGAAAGTAGCAAAGTGTATTTCGGTTCTGAGATTTTCAAAGTTCAGGAAAAATTATGCAGACCAGGATGTAGAGAAACCAGTAACCAGTGGTGTTCCTCAAGGGACCAGTTTAATATCTTCATCAGTGACTTGGACAGTGGGATTGAGTGTGCCCTTGGCAAGTTTGCTGATGACACCAATCTGTGTGGTGGGGTTGACATGCTGGAGGGAAGGGATAGGATCCAGAGGGACCTGGACAGGCTGGACAGGTGGGACCATTCAAACATCATGGAGTTCAACAAGACCAAGTGCAAGGTGCTGCACATGGCTCGGGGCAATCAACAGCACAAACACAGACTGGGGCAGACTGGATGGAGCAGCCCTGAGGAGAAGGAGTTGGGGATGTTGGGTGACAGAAGCTCCCCATGACCCAGCTTCAGTGTGTGCTAGAGCCCAGAACCCCACTCTGTGTGGGCCGCATCCCCAGAGTTTGAGCAGCAGGTTGAGGGAGGGGATTCTCCCCCTCTACACGGATCTCATGATATCCCAGCTGGAGTACTGTGTCCAGGTCTAGGGTCCCCAGTATGACAGAGTCATGGTCCTGTTAGAGTGGACCCTCCATTTTCAGATGGCTGGAACACTTTACATGAATAAAGGCTGAAGGAGTTGGGGCTGTTCAGCCTGGAGAAGAGATGGATCCAGGAAGACCTTATTGCATTCTCTCAATATATAGAGGGTGTCTACCAGAAACCGGGAGATGGACTCTCTACAAAGGGCATGTAGTGATAGGACAAGGGGCAATGACTAAAACAGGGTAGATTTAGATTGGACATAAGGATGAAATTGTTTCCCCTGAGGGTGGTGGGACGCAGGAACAGTTTGCCCAGAGAAGGTATGGATGCTCCAACACTGGAAGTTTCCAAGGCCAGGTTGGATGGGGCTTTGAGCAAGCTGATCTAGTGGAAGGTGTCCCTGTCCATTGAAAGAGGATTGGACTAGATGATATTTGAAGATCCCTTCCAACCCAGACCATTTTGTGATTCTCTATGTACATAACACAAAATTGTCCCCCATATTATACAACATCCACAACTCCTGGAAACAGGCAAAGGACCTCTAACAGATATGATTTCCTATAAAACAAATTCCTAATTCCTTCAATCTTTTCAGCAAGAAGTGGAAGAAATTAGTGGGAGAAAGGGTAATATACTCAAACTGCCACTGGTAATACCCGCACCAAAAGGTTCACTAGAAATGGAACTAACTTTTAGGCTTACTAATCAGTCTCCTGATGCATACTGGATTTATTTGGGCAGTTCTGTAGAGAGTGACAGCTATTGCAACAGCAAGGGAAACACAATCACCCTTCGGCTTCCTCATTGCTCTCTATTCCAGCGGGGGTCAGTCTCTGCTCCCAGTGAACAAGGGATATGACAGAAGGAAATGGCCTCAAGCTGCACAAGAGGAGGTTTATACTGGATATTAGGAACAATTTCTTCCCCAAAAGGGCGGTCAGGCATTGGAACAGGCTCCCCAGGCAGTGGTGGAGTCACCATCCTTGGGAGTGTTCACATATCATGTAGACAAGGCCCTTTGTGACACAGGTTAGCGGTGGACTCGGCAGTGCTGGGGTGAAGATTGGACTTGATAATCTTGAAGATTTTTTCCAATCTAGATGATTCTATGATACTATGATGCTATGGTATGTATATGTATATGTACTTGAAATATGTGCACATCATATTCACATCAGCAATGCATGCTTTAATTGCTTATTTAAAAATTCTGCATCAGTGCCTCTTCTAATGAAGCTGTGAACCTGTTATAGTAATGAGTCCCATGTAATTAAGGAATTTCTCCAAATAAAATATTGTAAAGGCAACAGCATTCCAGAGAAATATAGAACAGAAGTAAAATGAGGAATGAAGATTCAGAAAAATCTATTTTTTTCTGTACAATTCAATGAATAATTCTAGATCCCAGCCATGATTTATATTTTTCATTCAAAATTGTGTTGTGCTGATGCCAAACACCAGCTAAGCCCCACACAGCTGCTAGCTCAGTGTTTCACCAGAACAGCGTGCAGAATAGGATAGATCAAAAGTGAAAACCTAGTGGGCTGAGATAAAAACAGTTTAGTGAGTGAAGGAAAGAGAGAGAATAAAAATCAAACCAAGGCCACGAAGTGATGTAAAGGCAGTCAATCACCACTTCCCACAAGCAGACTGATGCCCTTGCAGTTTCCAAGCTATGGCCCATTCCCTGGTAAATCCATCCCAGCCAGACTCAGTACAAAAGTCTGTAGTGCATTGGTCCACAGCGTCCACATCAGTGTCTGGTACTTTCATGAGAACGCGCTATATCATTTTTTAAGGGGCCTATTATCCTGCATCAGTGGATTGCATGTATATTTAATGCCTAACAGCCTGTGTACTTAATTGTATTTATTGTGGTCAAGGCAATACATTTCTCTATGGCACCTGCTGACCTCTCGCAGCATCCCAGAAAACCAATGTGTTTCAAGATGTTAATTTAGTCTGCTTTTGATTTTCCAGTCCAATGCAAATGATCAGTGACCTTTCCTACCATCTTTTGAGGGCTGACATCCTTCATCTAGTCATGTGGCTATTAGAAATGTGCTTACTGACCTACCATCTGATGCGCAACTTCAAATAACCACAATGCATTAACTTGTAAACCAGCAAGAAAGCAGCATCAGAAACATCATGGTGATGAACAGACCATGTTATGACTGTTCTCTCTGTTTGTTGTGCCCCACATCTATTTACTAGGCTATTTGTGCTTACCATACATTCCCATATATGTGGAGCCTCCTTCTAAATTGATATGTACTACAACAAAACACAAGTGGTATTGTTACTATTGTATACTGGTAAAATAAATTTTGCTGCACCCTTAGAATGCTAAATTGTGAGAGCAAGATATGTTTCCATGTTCTTATGTTCAGATGCATTTAAATGTATACATTTACAACTCCCCAAATGCTGATATTGATGTATCATTGAAAGATAATCTGCATTAAATGCAGTTATAAAGCTATGCAACAGACTTATAGAAGTTCATCTCGTGTTTTATATTCTTAATTTAAAGCAGTCTTTCACATCCTGACATCTAATTCTCTATTAAAAAAATGATGCAAATTTAGAAAATAAATTTGTTTCAGTAGAATTATCTTCCATTTTTTCCAATTTCATTTTATGAGGCTAAGTGATCACAGGTCACCTATTTATCACTGGTCACATATTGATCACTGACTGAAAAGATTAACCTCCTGTTATTTCAATCTAAGGTACAAAGTAAATGTCACAGAAGTATCAGAAACTACATATTTCATAATGATGTAGAGTGTTGATATGCATGTTAATCCACTGAGCTCACTAGCAACATGTATGGGAGGATGGACATTGATAAATAGTCGCTATTCTGAAGAGGATTACTCATTATACCTCTCATTGTCTTCATTAGAGTTCCTGGGTATCTATATAATGAAGAATGAGAGGAAAAATCACTTTTCATTCCTTCAGGAACAGGCCCCGTGTTTCATGAAAGAGTTGCAATTTATAATTAAAAGTCAGAAAGATTCAAGATGCATATTTTCAGAAATTAATGACTGAAGCACTAGGATTCTGCCATCATTCACCAAAAGTAATCCCCTTTTTGTGCACACCGTTATATTCTCATTTTCAAGACTGGTAGAGATATGTAATCAGAAAAAACTGCAACTTGAACCAAACTAATTCTGTAACTTTTCTGTTGAAAGACAATATGCTGTTTGTGTTCACACCGTGTGTTTGGCAAAGGTACCCATCGTTAGCAGATGTTTTTTATCTCTAAAAGACAATTTTTGGTAAAAAGATGCAAGCTGAAATGGGATATGAAAGCATTATTCTGGGTCAGTAATGAGTAAAAATCTGAAGCTCCACCTCTCATAACTACATAAAAACCTTTTTAAACTCTCATTGCTTAGAACAGGAGTCCATGGCTTTTTCATGCACTCCTTTAACCTCTAGGCTTCTTTGGAAATTGAAATGAGGCAATTAATTAAATTAAGACATTTTGGGGAGTGGTCTCTACAGGAAATCAAGCAGAGGCAAGGGAGTGAGCAAGCATTGGCCCTGCTTTGGCATCTCTGCTGGAAGCCTCATAAAGGGTTTATACTGCAGCCGCTGTTTATCTTCTCAGAAATTAATTTGCCTATGAAGGAGTGGAGAAGAGAGGACAAAGATCGATAAATATCCTAAGAAATTTGACTTAAAGGGAAATGAAAACATCAGTTTACATTTCTGGTGCTCAGACAGAGAGCACCAAGATAGAAAAAAATATTTTCAGACTCACTCAAACCTTGGCTTTTTTTTATCTGAAAGAAGGAACAGGACACACTGAAGGGAGCTCAGAACCTTGATAGTGCCAGAAACAAACTTACCTACCACAAAGATGCCTTGAATGCATCCCTGAAAAAGCCACATCATATCTCTGCTCCGCATTTGCTGCCAGTGAGGCTGAGATAAGTGGTGCCTCCTTTAAGGTACTGAAAAATAAGTGCTCCAAAAATGACATCATTTTTCAAAAGTTTTATTGTTAAGTTTGAAGACTAGACAAGGTCATACTGGTTTTACATCATTCTACATGATTTAAGTATATACAAACCCATTTGAATATAACACAGCTTGAAGGGTTGCAAAGGTCATTGTGTCTCAGATACTTCTGTACTTACTGACACATCAGAAGCCAGCACTGAATACTATAGATCATATTTGTTGTACAGCAAAGATACACTCACTTGGTATCCTTAGTCTTCAAACCTCACACTAATTTGTATGCCACCATTCCAAAAGAGAAAGTCAACCTCAAAACCAGAGCCAGTTTAATGTGATAAGCCCTTAACAGAACGCAGATAAAAGGACACCTTGTGCCAGTGCTTTATTTCCCAATCTATAAACGTAGCACATTACAGAGCTACAGAAAGGTGAAGTTTGCCTACAAATACTTAACTGGTTCAAGGTGAAATTTAATTAGGAGAACATTTTCAGTCTTGCTCAATGCCATTGTTACAATTAATACAGAAGTAAAGGATCATTTCAGAGTGTTTCTCGACCCCCTCCTAAAGGGACATATCCTGGCCTGCACTTATTCTGGTTTTGGGATGCCAGTTGCTTTCACTGGCAGAGTACAGTTGCGTTAGTTTAAAACTTGTCCCAGATGTCAGTGGTGTTCACCAAGACAAGAAAATAAAATTAAAGGGAAAAAGTTTAATTCTAGACCATAACCTGATTCGCATCTGCTTTGTTAAGTTTGAAGTATTCCACAGAAATCAAGAGTTATTTCAGACTTACACTGCTGACACTAGGAGCAAACTTTGTTGCTTTGGCTGCACAATGCCATCTAATGAAAGCTTCTTGGTAGCTAAGGAATAATTTCATTTAGAAAAAGCCCCACTATGTTGGCTGACAGTATACGGGCATCACATGTATGATTATTCTATAAATTATCACAGAGTGCTATCACGATGCATGGAGCTTTCTTTGCAGGTTGTGAAGACTGCTGGCAGACGAAAGTTGACATAGGATACAATGATGGAAACACTCAACGCTAAATTAATACAAACTAAAATTACTATGTTAGGTATCATGACGTCACTATTTTTATATGCAGATGAATGAAAACAATTAAATTACTAAACCAACAAAGATTAATTCAAAACCAAAATTGATGTTACCTGATAAAAATCACTCAAGAACAAAGAACAAATATTTGAGAACGTCAAAACAAGTAGGTAAGCCAGGGAGCCTAATTTTCTGAAATGGCCTTCCATTTTTTGTGGTACAGGTGACTAATGAAATAGCTACATGCTATTCTTCATACCTGCAATTAAATGCAGAGTCAGTTGTTCTCCCGTAACAGGAAAATTTTCTTGGACCTCTTTAAATATTGTGTGTGCCCTGAAGATACAAATATTACTTTTTTTATTATTTAATTTTATTTGTTATTTATCTTTTCTTTTGTATAGCCTAAAGTGCAAAACTTGGGCAGTAAGGTAATTTCGGAATACACTTGTCCTCCATTATTAATTTCTTTTTTTTTCTCTTTAGAAGTTCCACCATGATTGACTTTCTCTTTAAAATCGCTCACTATGCTTGAAGACCACTTCATATATACATCATTAAGGAATGTTGTTAACACAGTTACAGACAAGACATTAACAGTCTAGTGGCTTTTGTTAAGCAGCACAAAGTAAAAAATAAAGAACAAACTTAGCAGTGTTGCACGGGACCTCAACATTTCTTACACGTACTTTTACCTTTACATGACTCTTCTTTGTAAGTCTTTAAATGTCTAAGCCTTATAAAATAAATACTTGTATAAATACAGTTTAAGGATTAAATCATTTTATAGAGGCAGCGTGTTCTGTTTCTTAAAATGTGACAGTTTAAGTGACACTATCAGAAAACCGCCACCAATATATCCCCAATTCTTGTATGTAAAATTCCTGGCTGCTATTCTGGAGTCTTTCACAGTTCAATGGATAATATATTTTGTCTGTGGTGGAGAATGTGCGATTAAATGCAGGTTTTTGAAATCCAAACCATTTTATTTCCAAAGTAAACTTTGCCCTTTGCAGACTGTGGGCCAACTAGTTGTTTGCCTGGGAAGCAGTGCCCAGGTTCATACTTCAGTATTTCGGTGAGAATGGAAAAGTAACAAAAAATAAGTTCAGCAACATTCACTGAAACATACAGCTGTATAGTTCTCTCTCTCTTTCTCCCTACATCAGCATGTTATGAAATCAAAAGGGTGGCAGTAATCCCAAATGCTGTTATTTCAGGTAATAGATAAAGTGTTCCCTCAGTCCTTGTCCTGGAATTTTTTTAGACTTGGGTGCTACTCCAACATAGTCATAGAGCACTTTACTTCAAAGGAACTTGGAGTGCTCTGTAAAGGTTTGTAGTGTTATCTCCATCATTAGGGGAAATTGAGATGTGTGGGGAATGTCCTCCCTACTGCTCCACTTTCCCTCCTGAAACCTACTTTTTAAACTGGGGTCCATGCTGGCTAGCATAAACACATAGCTAAACACATAGCATGTGTAAAGCATTTCTGTAGATGAGACATAGTAAAAATCATACTTCTTGTGGCTCACTGGCATATGTATTAAGAGATGTAGTTGGGAGTGAAGGGTGACAAGTGCCCAGCTTTGATGAACTCTTACGGCACCTCTTGCCTTCATGCCTAGGAGGAAGGCTGTGAATGCCACCATAAGAACCGCCAGAGAGGCCTTCCTGGCAGTAAGGGTGTCATTCCTCCTGTGTCTTTAAGCACCTGCTTCCTTCATGTTTACCTCCTCACAGAAATTGAGGAGGTTTCTGAAAAAGTAATTGGGCAATCAGGTCTGTCTATGGTTGCGTGCTTACCCCCAGGCAAGTCAGGAAACAGGCTCAGGATTTCTGGTGTTCTGTGTGCTTTTACCTATGCGGGTACTTCAGATAATATACCATTAGTACCCTGGTGTCTCATCTCAGCCTCCTTTAAAATATGCATCTCAAGCAGAATTAATAAACAAAATTATTCAAATTCAGTAACTTCATAATATACTGATAAGCAGATTTGTTTTTTCCATATGCAAACAGTTCACCTCTTTCAAGGAAAAATAATATCAGTGGTGTTACAAAACAGAAAAGATGGAAGTCATGTCTGTAGCATGCAAAACAGAACCAGAACAGGGGGTTAGAAAAACCCTTTAGGTACATAGACTCTGTTCAGATGAAAGTGATGAAAGGTAGCTGGTAATATCACAGGTACTATGTTTTACAGTACCACAGAATACCTTCCAAATATATGTCATAAATATTGACAGTGTTTGATAGGCACAATTACTATAACGCAGTCATCCCCAAGTAAACTTATTGCTAAAAGCTGCAGTATCACTTTTTGCAAGTAAGATGACAGTATGATTTACGGAGAACTCGTCAGCCCAATGTTTGTAAAGCTGCAAATGAGCTTTGTCATGCTATTTCTCTTCCCTTGTAAAAAGGATGCTGCTGTTTTTCCTTAACACGCTTCAACTAGTCAGAACAACTCAAAGGAGAACGAGAAAGATAATTCCACAGCAGAAGGGATGACACTAACATATTTCAAGGATAAAATTGGATTTGATCATATAAAGAGCAGGCTTAGACCTCTTTGCGAAAGACAGTTAGCAGCCTACCATAAAATGAGCACTTGTTCATGAAAAACCCACTCAGCATCCTACAGGCTTTGAAGAGTTTCTTCTCCGAAGGGACTTGAGCTACACCAAGAGACGTGGAGGTCTGCCTCAGTCCTCCGCTGTGCAGCCCAGCAGCTCTGACCGCAGGGTGATCCTGCCATACCATGACCACGGGAGGATGCGGATGTGCCGGGCATAGATTGGAGGGTCAATGACGTTCTTACGGTGTGTGTCGTTGTCAAAATTTCCCTGGAACACCTGAAGTGCAAGTAGCGAGAAGATTTAAGACTGTGGCTTAAGGAAAAAATGTGGTACACACCTGATTTTCCCAGGCACCTCTCCATGCCAAATTTTGATCACAGAATCATTGAACAGTTTGGGTTGGAAGGTACCTTAAATCTCATTCAGTTCCAACCTCCTGCCATGGCAGGGACACCTTTCACTAGATCAGGTTGCTTCAGCACCCATCAACTCTGGCCTTGAACACTGCCAGGGATGGGGCACTCACAGCTTTCTTGGGCAACCTGTTCCAGGGCCTCACTCTCACACTAAAGAACTTTTTCATTATATCTAACCTAAATCTCCCATTTTATGTTTAAAGGCATTACCCCTTGTCCTATCACTACATCCCCTGACCATCTGGGCACACAACTGATGCTGCTAAAAGCACTTGCCTTTGCCAAAGCCTCAAGATTTCATTGCATGCTAGAGACCTCAGAGCTAGGTATGAGTGTGGCATGCTGAGTCCTGGTACAGGTTTAGCCTTTGGTTCAAAGCTTAATCTGCTGTTCTGCCAAAACCCAGGGCGCCACTCTAAAAGTTACATAGAAATCATTAACATTTAAAAAATCAAATGTCTTTTTACTTGGCATTTGCATCATGTTGAATTAATCCCAGGAGATCCTGTTATTGTTTCCAACAAAATAACATTAATAATTAAGGGAATTTTTTTTGTATCATTTATGAATGCAGCTTGGATGCAATTGTAGAAGGCTTTGTAAAGTCAGTGATTCTCAAGGATGCTATCGTCTTCTGTCAAACAAAAGTAAGCATATGAATTAAAGGCACCGCTTTGTAACCAAATTTAAAAACCCTATCACAGTATAGTGCATGTTCTGATCTTATTTCCACTAGCAGGTGTTAGCCAATAGATAACTAAGATCCTGAACTTTTGTCTGCATTAAAACAACACCAGATTTTTCCCCACTATTTAAACTCAAAGGCCACGGCAACCTCTTTTGGCAAAATGATTGGATTATTTCCTTGGGATATTTTCAGGCTTTTATGGGAAATTTTCATTCTTTTCAAATGTCAGAAAATTCACTTCTCACTTGTAAAACCAGAATTTGATGGCTTTTTGAAAATTGTGACTTTTTGGTCTCTATGCTGCACAATTTCTTTGAACTCTGAAAGCTTCTTCAAGTGCAATCAATTTGGCATCTTGAAAAAAGCATGTATCCTCCAGAAGTGATGCTCTTCCACAAGTGATAAATTTTCCTTCTCATCTGGCATCATGCTAACACAGAGGTTGGAGCACTGAAGCACCCAGGAGTTAAGATAGAGAAAATTGCAGACAGGCTGACCAGAGAAATAAGTGTTATGAGCCTAAGGAAAAAATGTATATACCCCAGGAAAACATGTTTGTTGCCCAAGTACAATGTTGATTACGTAAATCAGCTGGAGCTTGGGCTAAGAAGATTGCGCCTGAATTTGGGTTTCGTCTGTGGTAATATAGCATACAATAAAAGGCAGTAAACTCATCATCAAATTATAGAGTGGCACCCCCCAAGGTACAATATGCAGTTAGGAAAGGGATATTTTCATTTGATTCCTTGCACATGCCTGCAGTATATCTGTTGATTTTTACTTTTCTTTATACCAAGCAAGACGATAGGCAATGCTGAACTGCAGACAGTTCGCGCTGCAAAACTACTGGAAAATTCTCTTCATCCCTATTTTATTTTCCCTACTAAGATGTGTTTCAAAGATAACATTTAAATGCAGGCTTAGAATAAGTAACATTGTTTACCAGGAGAACCATTATATAGCCCCAGTACATGTATCTGCACACAGCTACGTGAAATGGATGAAGTTATGTGATGCAAACCAAGCACCAAACACAGCTGAAGAAGGTAGGATTATGCCATTTACTTGCAGCAGAAAAACAAGAATAAAATTTTATTTCTAATCCCTACATGATTTCATTAGCACTTGAAGTAAAACTCTTCTCCTTCAGAGGTTAATTCAGGCAAATCAGAAATTTACCTTCCCTCAAAATTCAAGATCCGGTTTTAAGAAATTAACTAAATGTGTTGGATCAGAAAAAGGAGTTTGGGGAAATAAAGTTATGAGAAAGTGAGGGAAGCTTTGTCAGCACCCATAAATGTGACCTGCATGAAATATAACATTCTAAGAGAAAAATTTGCTGTGGATCCATGGCAAGTTTCTTACAGGGAAAAAATACATTTTTTTGTCACTCTTTGGTTTTGCAGCCTAAGTTGAAGTCAAGAAATTTGGAAAGAGCAGAGAAGACAAAGGACAAAAGCTGTACATCCAACTTACCACTACAAAAAAGCTATTTCTGTAGCCGAAAGTAATTTTTCTTTAGTTAAATGCTGCTTTATGCCCAAAGTCAATACTAAATGAAACACCTAAGCAATTAAAACCCCTCGAAGAGATGGTACCCTCCTACCATAAATGATCACACCTCACATTTGTTTCTGAGGAGTTTGTTTCACTAATCAGCACCTCTGAGCACTGTTATGATTTATTAGCATTTAAGTAGCTGATGTTGGAGTTCTATGTAATTTTTCAAATGAAAAAATGCATAATGACAGTAAAATCCAAGCTGATTAGTGGTCAAGGGATAAAGAGCAGAGTGTAAGTTATTAACATGTCAGTGCATAATGCCAGTGCATATCTTCATTTTGAGTTCTGGGTGGGTGAAGATCTGGTCCTGCCTTATCTCAAACAGCATATATTCAGACTGAAGTAGCAAGATAGCCACAAGCACAGAAGAACATCTTTTGCACATTATTAAACAGACTAAGTCTCCTCAGACTGGAAGGACAGAGATATGGCAAATCGTAAGTAGCATGGAGAAAATCAATAGTGAGCAGTATTGCCATAAAGTGATAAATATGATAGCAGGTTTGTCCTGAGCCACCTTAAAGGTCACAGTGTCCCATATAACACATAATTGAACTGTGGCACAGCTTCTTAGAATCACAGCCTGGTTTGGATTGGAAAGGACCCTAAAGCTCATCCAGTTCCAACTCCCTGCCATGGCAGGGACACCTTCTACTAGACCAGGCTGCTCCAAGACCCGTCCAACCTGGCCTTGAACACTGCCAGGGATGAGGCAGCCACAGCTTCTCTGGGCAATGTGTGCCAGTGCCTCACCACCCTCAGATGGAAGAACTTCTGCCTAAAATCTCATCTCAATCTCTCCTCTGTCAGCTTAAAGCCATTCCCTCTTGTTCTGTCCCTACAGGCATTTATTCAAGGCCCCTCTCCAGGTTTCTTGCAGGTATTGGAAAGCTTCTATTCCACAGCCTGTAACTACTGTTAAAGAAGTGTTACAAGTAAAATCAACAGGGATTAATGGAGAATCAGGCAGAAGAAAGCAAGACGCTGGGGAACTACACTAGGGAAGAACAACAGATTTATGTATCTTTCTTCTCTAGTCAACTGCTACATGGTGCTCCATCTCTTGGACGGACCTTCAGCCTGCCCCAACCCAGCGGCTCCCATGTTACAAAGTGCCTCTGTTGGTAAAAGTAGGCTGAAGCTCCTACTATCTGACAATCCTGTAGAATGTTAAAAGATTTTACAGTGGTTATATCTATTTATGTACTTCTGCACTGAAAAGGTGTAACTTACTAAAACATTCACCCAGCAGATTCAGCAAGTTTACACATGCATGCCCCACACACGTGCCGCTCCTCTGTATCTTTAGTCTCTTACAGCTGCTATTAAAAGAAAAACAGTAGAAAAATTCATGCTGTTTGGCTTTTAAATATAACTTATTTTATGATCAGTTCATGCAAAAGAGAATGAAAACCTGGAAAATATGCACTGGTATTCTCTGCCAAAAAGATGTTTCAAAATATAAAAAAGTCGTCTTTATAATTGTGTCCAGCAAGCAAACTGGATGTCTTGCCTTCAAGCATTCACTAAGATTTTTAAATAGGACTAAGTGTTTCATGGCATATGCAGCAAATTCAAGTAACGGCAATGTAAGTTGATTTATATTTTAAAAAGAAAACTATTGTATGCTTTACAACATAATAAGCTACGAGAAACGTGTGAAGAATAGTATATTACCACTGCTGTTTGCTTTGCTCCAAACACAGAGCTGGAAATCAGACTTTAGGGCACATCCACAAGACTCATTAATTGGTAGCTGCAGTAAGATTGCTTGTGGTGCCGTTTCAGTGGATATGCACAAAGGACAAAAGTTCAGGGAGTCTGATTCTCTACAGAGAATCTTTCTGGATCTCATGTCTCACAGAAAGTTTAAGTACATGAAAAATCTGCATCAGCCACAGCATTATTGGTTCCTGATATTTATGATAATGGCTGAGAGCTGAGACTTTTAATAGTCAAGCTTTAGATGGTGAAGTCATTATGCTGTCTGCTGTACCATAACCATACTTTTTATTCTGAGCAGAATATTTTAAACATGCTATTTCATAGAGCAGCTAATCCTGCTTAAACTAGAGCTATACCTAGAGAACAGCTATACCTGTCTTCTGTTAGGAGTTTGTTTCAAAGCAGAATATCGCACTGTTTTGACATATAATTTAAAATCTAAAATTAATTTAAAATCTAAAAAGAAGCTGCATGAATAATTATTTTTGACAGCCATATTCCTTTATCTTGGAAACATTTTATTTCTTCATTTCTATTCAGTGAAGAGACTTGCTTAAGCAAAGAGGCAATTTGCAGATTTGAACAGCCCATTTACAAGTTTTTGGCTCTTGATGGAGTAAACTTTTCACCATGAAGAGTTACAAGTGAACAAAACTCCTAAAAGACAGTGAAAGATGTCTTGATTTCTCACCAGAAATACAGCTACTCTTTACAGGCATCCTTGCATCCTTTTGGAAGATGCTTTCCACTACAAAAGACAGTGGAGGTGTTTTCAATGTACATAAGCATGTGTGCACATATGCTTTTAGAGTGATTTAGAAAAAAGATATTCTTTCTTTTCAGTTGGAACACATAAAGTCTCTGGGAGTGAAATTTCTACTCTCGATATTGTCCGTCTTCCTTTCTTCTTCATCAAACACTTTCCCCTGACTGGCTGAAGTCAACAGTCGGTTGGCATGTAATTGTTAGCTGTGGAAGAGAGTCCTGTGCCAGGAGAAGGACTGCCTTTCCCCTCTTCATAATACATGAATAAGAATTTATACTACATGAACTTTATTATTTCTTCAAGATCAGAATAGACACCAGGCACATAAATCTTTTAAACCTGTGAAACTTAATATTGCATTCTTGTTATTTTTAACTCTTGATCTGTCTACTGATGGTACTAAAATAGGATTTTACTCCACTGCACATAGTTTGTAGGTGCTTTATGACAGAAATTCAAAGCCAAGCAAAAAGACAAATATTCTGAAGACCAGCTTCCCTCCAAAGATGCTTCTGGAAATGCATGGCAAAGACTGTTAATAGGAACATGTTGTCTTCCTTCAGCTCTTAGTGTGGAAAAAGAGCATGAGAGGAACTGGCAAATGAAGTTGCTAAGACACTGTACATCATATTTGAAAAATCATGGCAGTCATATGAAGTTCCCGACAACTGGAAAAAGGGAAATATAAACCCCATTTTCAAGAAGGGGAAAATGGATGACTGAGGGAACTACAGACCAGTCAGTCTCACCTCTCTGCCTGGAAAAATCTTGGAGTAGATTCTCCTGGAAGGCATGCTGAGGCACATGAAAAACAACAAGGTGGTTGGCGACAGCCAATATGGCTTCAGTAAGGGCAAATCCTGCCTGAACAATCCGGTGGCCTTCTATGATGGGGCTACGGAACTGATGGACAGGGGTAGAGCAGTTGATGTCATCTACCATCTGTCTTGTGCAAAGCGTTTGACACTGTCTCACATGACATCCTTGTCTCTAAGTTGGAGAGACATCAACTTGATATGTGGACCACTCAGTGGATAAAGATGGCCACACAAAAAGTGTTGTGCTCAATGGCTCAATGTCCAGCTGGAGACCAGTAACGAGTGGTGTCCCTCAGGGATCGCTGTTGGGACCAGTCTCGTTCAACGTCTTTGTCGGTGACATGGACAGTGGGATTGAGTGCGCCCTCAGCAAGTTTGCAGATGACACCAAGCTGTGTGGTTTGGTTGATATGCTGGAGGGAAGGAATGCCATCCAGAGGGACCTTGACACGCTTGTAAGGTGGGCTGATGCCAACCTGATGAAGTTTAACCATGACAAGTGCAAGGTCCGACAGCTGGGTTGGAGCAATCCCAGGCACAGCTACAGGTTGGGAGGAGAAGAGATTCAGAGGAGCCCTGGGGAGAAGGACTCGGGGGTGTTGGTTGATGAGAAAATGAACATGAGCCAGCAGTGTGCACTTGCAGCCCAGAAAGCAAATCGTATCCTGGGCTGCATCAAAAGGAGCGTGACCAGCAGGTTGAGGGAGGTGATCCTGTCCCTCTACTCTGCTCTCGTAAGACCTCACTTGGAGTATTGTGTGCAGTTCTGGTGTCCTCAACATAAAAAAGACATGGAACTGTTGGAACAAGTCCAGAGGAGGGCTGTGAGGATGATCAGAGGATTGGAGCACCTCCCGTATGAAGATAGGATGAGAAAGTTGTGGCTGTTCAGCCTGGAGAAGAGAAGGCTGTGTGGAGACCTCATAGCAGCCTTCCAAGATCTGAAAGGGGCCTATAGGGATGCTGGGGAGGGACTCTTCATTGGGTACTGTATTGATAGGACGAGGGGTAATGGGTTCAAACTTAAAAAGGGGAAGTTTAGACTGGATATGAGGAAAAAATTCTTTACTGTAAGGGTGGTGAGGCAGTGGAATGGGTTGCCCAGGGAAGTTGTGAATGCTCCATCGCTGGCTGTGTTTAAGGCCAGGTTGGACATAGCCTTGTGTGGCATGGTTTAGTGGGAGGTGTCCCTGCCCCTGGCAGGGGCGTTGGAACTTGATGATCTTAAAGTCCTTTCCAACCCTAACTATTCTATGACTCTACATGTGCTGCAGGCAGAATCTGGAATGAGTATATCTAGATCTTAATCTCATTCAAATCATGTTAACTCAGTTGAAAGTAATAGAAGTCACTCATAACTTAAACCTGTGCAGAAAGAAAACATTGCTGGATTAGAAATATTATTTTAATTAATAGCATTAAATAATACTAATTTAAGTAACAGTACTGAAGAAAGTTCTTTAGCTGTGCAAAGTATGTGGAGTATATGCAGGAGCTGAATCTACAAATGTAAAGCAGCCACTGTAATAATTAAACCCTGCACACAAAAACCATTAGCAAATCTAGCAGAAAGATGTTTAATCTGACATGATCTTGCTTTTCATTTTTAAGTAGGTTCCTGTCTTCTGTTGCTGTGGCAATTAACTATGTATGCAAAGCATATAACTTACAACTAGTTCATCATTTTGTGCACAAATCCAGTGTCCATTTGCATACTGGACATTGTCTAGCTACAACAAATTGCACTGCTGATGGCTAATAGTGACTGACAGCGCTTCAGACTCCTGGCCTTCTTTAGGCTGCTTCCAAATGTTCTCATCTTATTTTTAAAAATGGCCTCTAAAATGCCATTGGACACTGCAGCTGGCCTTAAGTTATCTACAGCAGGCCATGCAATTTTTAAAACGTGTGGAAACTGGTTAAAAAGAAAAAAAAGGTCAGATTTGGTTTGTACGTCCTTAACTTTAGAGGCATAGTGAGCTACTGACCTCTAGTTGAGAAAAACAAGATAGCTATTAGCTCTGGTCCTTCTGGAAATTATTTTGGTTCTTGAAGGCAAGAGAAAAAGCTTTCATATTTTTTAGGCAGCTCATTCAAACAATTTAAAATGAAAGAGATATTTTAAAGACACATTTCCCTCCCCACCACCCCCCTATTCATCTGCATTCATAGAAGTCTGGCAGGGATATGAACTCAAATGATGCTGTTAAAATAGCAGAGGCCAAACAGGAGCTGCAAGAGCCACTCCTCTTGGAACAGATTCTCCATTTGCAATGGTGCAAAGAAGAAAACAGCACCAGATTTCCTTCTGTTGGAAGTGACTATTCTGTTGCAGACTTATCAAAGATACAGGCTGCACATAGTGCACTTGTGAACACAAGATAACAGTATCTTTTCATCAGTGAAGTAACTTCACAAATGATGAAAAGGCAGAAGGGAATCGCTTCAGGAGTCCACTGAGATCAGCTGATACATTAGGACTCCCCCGGTAAACTGCTGAATAGTGAGATGGAGGCATCAGACAGAATAGAGCTTTCAGCTCCTACTTCAAATTTTATAAAGTCACAATATTCATCTGCAAATCACTATTGCCAGCCTACCAATATGTCCATAATTTCTGTGTCTGAGACGTTCTTTTTATCTTTGCTTTTCCAGTATGTAAAATGACATATTTTCTTCAGACTTTAGTTATTTTTCTTTCATCCTGTCTTCCTTCTCCTTAAATTGTTTGGAACAATCTTTCTCCTAATGTATTGGATGATTGCACAATGATCACAGGATGAGTATAGGATGACTAAATCACCTGCAGAGGAAATAAGGAATCTATGGTATTCTGTAATTTGCAGAAGAAATCAAGATATTCAGTTAATAAATAGAATGAATGAGGGTAAATTATGAATAAATTATGCTTGCTGCTGTTGATAGTTGCCAGTGTGTGTCTTTCATCTCCCTTCTGTATCTCCTGGGGACAGAATACACAAAGTTTCACTTTGTTGTGAAAATACATTTTATTCTACAGCGTTCTTGCATTTTGGGCCAAATCTTGTATCCTAACTTAAGTTGAGGAAATTGTTGTGGATCCTGCGCAAAGTTGTTACTATCAGACAGGACCAGTGATGTTATTTTTCTTCTGCTCCCTATGGATAAGATACATCTTGGCTTTTCTTAGGCTGTTTTTATTTTTCATATATACTTTTTTCCCACTGCACAGGCCAGAGTGTAGCCAGTATTTCTGGTTCTACACATATCCAGTGTGGACAAGTGCCACCAGAATACACTGGATCAACACACACCTAGCTGAAGTAGTGATGAAGGGTTTGGCGTCAAACTGTAAGCATTTACTGGGTGAATGTAATTTGTGTATTCACAGTAATAAAATGGATGATGGAAATAGATTCACTTGTTAGAAGAGAAGATGTGGCCAAGCTTTTCCCATTTTGAAAGATAGGATCAAAGTTCAGAGTGGTCTTGACAAAATGAGATCAATGGTGCAATTTAATAACAATGAGTAGCAAGCCAAACCTTAGGAAGTCATAACCAGTGTCACAGGTAGAATATGGAGAATAATGCAGCAGGCACTAGTTCCGTGCTAAAGATTGCAACACTACAGCAAGTTTTGGAAACCACACTTCAGGAAGGGCTCATCCAAGCAGAATACAGAAGACAGATCTGAGGTTGAGAAAACATATGCTTTGAGGAAAGACCGAAAGAACAGATAATTGTTGCTTTTTTTTTTTCTTTTTTCCAAGAAAAAATTGTTTAACATACTCAAACAAACAAACTGAAAAGATTAAGATAACACTTCTTTTTGCCTGTGAGGACAGGCAGGTGTGTTTCTGGGATGGTGATAAGCAATCTTTCCACTTTTAACGATATTTAAACATGGGAGTGTAGACTTTTCATCACCAGCTGTTAAATAATAATCTGATGGACAATGGTGCAGGGTACAATCATTGTATGAGGTGAAGGACAGGTGAGTGAATTAAGCTTTAGTTCTGAAAAAGAACTGTTGGGCCTACCCCTAGGGTGGCAGCACAGGATCCGGAGCTTGTTGGATCTCATTTCCTGCTGAGGATACCTCAGAGGGGATAGAAAGAGAGGAGCACAGTCTCTACAAAGGTCAATGAATAATGTATCTAGATGCTGTCTCAAGATCCTTTCTAGCCGTACGTCCTACAAAGTTTTGCCAAGTTCACTCACAGACAGCTAGCATTTCTGGAATGTCAGATCCTGCTGTAAGACTTTGACATTTCCAGAACTGTGTCATAGTACAGTTTGGACTAATGTTTGTTTATCAAAGGCTGAGATCTAGTCTTGTATCAAGTATCTTGTTTATTTTGTATACATTTAAATTCAGAAATTGTTACTTCTAATTTCCATCTAAGTGTATTTGATCACATTCTACTTTTAACTGCTCTTGATTTGTTAAAGAATCATAATAATATGCATCTATTTTATTCTTAGGGATGTTAATTAATATGGCATGTGAGATGTTTTAATAAGACAATGATTAAGAGTTTTCCATTGTTTCTCATAGAATATGCATACAGCAATTTACAATCCAGCTGATGATGAAAGAGAAGAATTTAATTGCCTTGGCAAATGTTATAAACAAGCGTACACTGTTTATAACATTTGCCATTGCCATTTATAAGAGTGCTGTTAAGTCAGAGTGCATTTTCCTTTAGATCTGCTTGCGACTGCTACTGTGTTCCTCACCAAAGACTTGAATGCATGTTCTCTATTTTAGTAACATGAATGAAACAGATTGATAATACAAGTTTGGCTTGGAGAAAACATTTATTTCACAGCAGATCTTTTGCTCTTTTTTGTAAATGGGACTTACAATGGGATGTGTGCAAATACTGAAGTGACTATCTGTCATTTATATTGAATGCATTTATGGTATATCTACAAAAGGTGAGTTGTTTCCAATTTTTATGTGACAACCAATTATACAAGACACTTCCATAATCACTGGTGTCAGGACCTTCTCAGTTGGAGGGCTAAAGCAGTTGATTTTGTTTTCCCTATCTAAAGTACTTTAGAGTTTGGTGGGGAAAAATCTCAGAGCAAGATAAAACCGAAGTAAACTGCCATTTGGCTTTTAAGACTGGGACTTCACAGTATCATCTTTGGAAAACAATCTTACAAACATAACATTTCTATGCAGACATACACATCCAGCTATGTACATAATTCATCCAGTAATTTAGAACATTTTCCCCTAAAAAAGATGGGCGTACATTTGATCAATATCTTAAAATTATCAAAATTTAAGAGATGCAGCTGCCTAACACTTCATCAATAGATCTACCTGTACTCACACAACACAGATCAACACATATCAAAAGTCTCTTATTACTTAGAAAAAATCCCCAAACTGACCTATATGGAGGGTATGAAATTTTACTGAAGAATTTTTGTTTAAGAAAAATAAAGACAAGTGGGAACATTCATCACCCTATTCAAAACACCGTGTTTGAGACATGGAGCATCAGACATATCAGCCATCTGTTATTTTTATTAATGTATCTTTTGTTTCAATCAGACAAAATCCCACTAAGACATTTAATAAAGAATTCACTTTTTGCCAGCTTGCTTAATGTTTCCCTTAGAGCAATGCATATGCTGTAATCTCTTTCTTAAGAGATGATATTATGAATTCAGGTGTATAAAAATGTAATACAGTTTAAAGGAAAGGTATAATATCCTAAATGACAAGAGAAAAGTTAAATGCTTGCAGGCAAATCAATTAGCAAACCCATAATTTCTCTATGCCTCTCATTAAACATTTGCAAAGAAAGTTGAGAAACTTTTTATGTTTTTTATGCATTTAATAGTGTAATAAAAAAAATAATCCTTCCATTGGGTATTTGAAACCCAATGATTAATTTCCACTTAAAAATGAAGTCAAAATGGCTAGGTAATGAGACATTCTAAAGATGTGCTTTACAGAAAACTACAGAAAATAATGCATATTTATCAAAATATGCACAGAGACACAGTTTTTGAATATACAAATAAACTGCTATTTATATACCTTCTCCTCTAGAGTTAAAGGAAGAAGTAATTCCAGTAAATGGAGAACTGCAAAGTTTTATGTCCCATATTTAATAGTGTTGAATCAGGTGCACTACATTGAGAGGCATGATATTACTGCACTGTGAATGTCATTGTGTTATATGACTCTTTTTCATTCACCTTGACTTTTATCTGTGCGATTCCATGCATATGGAACCCTTTAACACAGGCAGCATGCAATAATCTACAGTCTTACAGCACTGGTGCTACAACAGATGTAGACCTCTGTAGTAATGCAACTGAAATATCAATCTTCTATTTGTTTTACCTTATCCTTCTTTTGTTTGTCATCTTGGTATATGATCCAGTGCTCCCCATCATTACTGTAAGCAAGCTTGTAGGACCCCACAAATTGGATGTGACCAAAATCTTTAGCTCCTTGGGTAATTATGCCAGTGATTTTTGTAGGGACAAGAAGGTCAACCTGAACAGAACAAGACAGAAATAAACCAGAAGAATGTAATTAGTTTCAGTTTCAGTTTGCAGTCTGATCTCACATCACACCAAAGCAAAATGGTGCAGAATGTCACACATTCTTTGAAGCCCCTTAGTTCATGGTGAAAGAGGACCCAAACCAAAAGGTGACTTTGCACTGTCTTGGAACCATGCCCTTCTGCAAACTCTAAGTCAACGTACATTACTTTTCTGTTTGTTACTAATGGTTTACACCACCTAATGGCACAACAGGGATAACCTTGTACCATTATCTATGGTATGAGGTGTGGGTGTGAGGTGCCATACACTACCCCAACAAAACAGCAGTCTCCAGTGCAAATAATCTGCAGCCAAAAAGTGTTTCCATGTGCTCTTAATAATCAGAATACAGTATGTCACAGGCTGCCTCCCGAAGCACCTTTCTATTTCCTTTGCAATAACAGAGCCTGCGCTTTACCAAGTCATTCAAATATCTGCTATCACACTTCTTTTCCAGCTGAACTTGTCTTCTCTCCTCAAGCCTTTATTTCTTTTTCTACCTCTAAAGCTCTTATAAATTTCTTGATTTTTTTTTTATTTGTATAATCTTAGCACAAGACTTTTAAAAAAGCAAGGCAGGAATCTTAAAGCCTAACAAAATCTGAGCTTTCAAATGGCTTTCATGTGGGTCAGCACATCTGAGATCAGCTCTTTTGAACCAGAACCTGACACTGAATATAAAAGATTTGGGCCAGATGCCTTGGATTAAAATGATCAAGGAACAGAATACAATAACAGAATTAAATTGACCTAATACTGTATTTTTAGAGGAAGAATGGAGGAGTTGAGTTCCCTATTAAAATTGACATTTTCTTGAAATGTAAAGGTAAAATTGATGTTTCATTCTGTGCTCCTGTGCTCTCCAGCAATGTGCCAAGCCAGTGAAAAAAAAAAAAAGTAGATTTATTTCAAACAATAAATGGCTGTGAAGCAGTAGGTGGTTTTAATATTGTCTGTTAAATTTTGACAAGAGATACTAATAGTAAAAATATTACAGTAAAATGATGGGAGTGCTGAACTCCATGAGAAGATCAGTGATGTTTTTTTTACTGCAAGAAATTAAAAGGAGAAGGTGAAGAAATAAAGAATCTCTTGCTGATCAAATGCTGAAGATCCAGTGTTGCAATTCTGGGAAGCTGAGGCTCCCTGAGCAAACAGGATTTTGACTGAAATATGGGTCAAGACAGAAGAACAAATGTGATAAAAAGCATAAAAAGTTAGTCATGAGAAGAGAATGAAAAATAAGCAAGTATAAGAAGTCAGCTAGTCCAAGACAGTGCCTTAGAAAGACAGACACTACAATTTGGATTGTATAAAAAAGAAAACAGAAAATTGTAAGCGTACATTTATAAGAAGAGGGAAAGTGAATTCTTAGAGCAATCAGACAAGCAATACGGGAGAGCCCTGCCCCAACATTTGAAGACACATAGCAAATAATGAGCAGCAAACCCCTTTAAGAAAATGATTTAACACTTTATAATAAAGCTTTAATACTGAGACACTGTGACAGTAAGTGGAAGATGTCATTGGCTCTACTATAATGAACTGATTTATTGCCATCTGATAGCAGCAGTGTTGCTAGGAGGAGCACCCCAGAGTGTGAGGGAAGTATCCTTGGGAGGCAAAACTCTTTTTGTTTCCAGTTTTGGTCAATGGAGAGAGACTGTAGGACTCAATCAATGATTACTCAGCACAGCAGTCTGATTTCAATACTCTCATGGACTGCTTGAAGTGACTTCTTTCTCCTGTAAGGAGTGCAAGGGGACTTCCATCCATAGCCTAAGTGGGCTTCTGGGAAATGAACGCTGCTGATTAGCGTAAGTCTTTCTTTCATGAATTAATAAATACGAGGTCTCCAGACCTTGCTTCCAAACATTTGGGGGTCTAAATGAATAGTCTGTTTTTCAAAAAGGCTGATCTGGTCAGGAATCACTAATTAGTCCACACTTTCAGGCAGCATTTGAACTAAACATTTCAGAGTCAACTTCAGATTCTCTTTATAAATAATTTTGACATTAGCATTTTATAAGGGTAACCTCTTTTTTAGCAGAGAACGCTTCTTATATTCAAAGTCAATGTCTCTCCTGTTAACTTGAAAAAATGCCTCCAAAAAACAGTTGTTTATTTTTAAAATGTTGCAAGTAATCTAAAAGGATTTCACAAATATTTTACATGGCCATGAGACTCAAAAGTATTCCTCACTGAAATTCAGAACAGGAAGAAAAAAGATCTCATTAAGATTCAGGGGATTTCAAAGGTAAAATTACAATGAATCTTTATTATCGCATAGATCCAATGTTAATAAAAATGTCCTAGTAACAAGATTATTTTATATTTATCCTATACACATCTGTTTTGTGCTTATAGGACATATCCAGTGGTCTTATACTCTTGTTCAGAAAAATGATGTGGAAAGCTGAAAGGTACTTTGGCATATGTTCAGTCTTTTTCTGAAAGACTGACATAGCACTGTGCAGAATATGGGTGTGCGTTTGTCTGCATTATATTTAAAAAAATGGAAAAAAATAATGAATAGACAGATTCTGTTCTAGGTCTTGACAATACAAGCAATATATATTGCTGGAGATGAAGAAAAAGAGTAAAAGGGTACAGCACCAGCATTTCCCTCTCATACTTTAGTATCTTATTTACTTATTTATTCATAAGCTGATGAGAAGCCTTCAGGCCATAAAAACTGCTTAATCTAGCAATATAGAGCTTTCCCTCTGTTGCTTTATTATCTTCAACAAAGGATTAACACCCTTGCTTTTCATTCTTCCTACTGACAGTACTTGAGAACATAAAGGTGAGAAGAATTTACACCAATTTCTAGGCAAAACTTCTGTATTAAAATAGCTGAAAAGAAAGTCGCAACTTCCCATCAGAACACAGAACACACTTATTCAGTTAATATAGACAGCGAGTAACAGCCAATCAAACAAATTACCAGGGAGAGAAGTTAAATTAACACACAACCACTACATACTCTTCAAAGCTGAATGTGATTAACAGGATCAGAATGTGACTTTGGCTTTTTCAATGCAGCAGAATTTAAAACAAGGTAGAGGCAATTAGTCTGCAACTGATAGGATCATTAGCTGGTTACAAGAAGAACCATGGTTTACAGTTTAATGTACATTTCTACAAGCAGCTGATCAAAAAGCAGTTTAGCATCTTGTGTCTGAAAGAACTCTCTCAGGCTATAGCTACTCCCTTTTCCCACCTTGCTTCAGATGTTAAAGATGATTCAGTGTGATTTGGAGGAGAATTAATTTAAGAAAAAGCACAAGGATAAACCCACGTGAGTATGAAATATTTTTAATGAACCACTTCATGGATGTGCAGTATGAACTTATGTGTCAGTGTGCAGTTAAATGTGGCGTGAGTAGGTCTTCCTGATCAGCAGGAAAGTCACATGCATGTTCTGTCTCTACTCCTAACACTGCAGAGCAAATAAACCTCAGCTCTCAAGATCTGACTATGCAGATATGGCCACCATGACTCTTCATATAGCCACCAGAACTCCTTGAGAACTGACATGTACAGAGACCTTCTACCTGGCAAAATTCATTCCTCCCAAGGGCAGGAACCTAGGCATGAGACACTTCAAGACATTTGGGGTACTTAAACCAGTTTGGATCTGCAAGCAGTACAACTGCAT
This sequence comes from Ara ararauna, assembly GCA_028858755.1. Taxonomy (NCBI): domain Eukaryota; kingdom Metazoa; phylum Chordata; class Aves; order Psittaciformes; family Psittacidae; genus Ara; species Ara ararauna. The sequence continues at coordinate 63,123,309 of CM054410.1, forward strand.
TTGCATTCACTGTGCATGAGCACAGCCATACTGCTTCTGGACTCATGGCAATGAATTGCCTACCACAACCTACTGACTTGGTCATCATTTAACCCCAGCCAGCAACTAAGTACCATGCATCTACTCACTCACACATCCCTACACCTGGTGGGATGGGGAGGAGAACTGGTAAAGGTAAAACCAATGGTTGGAGATAAGAACAGCTAATTGAAATTAAATGTAATAACAACAACAACAACAAAATGACAACTACAATAATGAAGATGAAAATGGAAACAACAAAAAGAGAGAGATGATTAAATGCCAAGAAAGACAAGTGATGCCCAGTACCATTGCTCACCACCCACTGACTGATACCTAGCCTGCCCCCCAGCAGTTATGGGTCCCCTCTGGGTAGCTCCCCCCTATTTTATATACAGTGCATGATGTGCTGTGGTATGGAATACCCCTTTGGCTAGTTCCGATGAACTATCCTGTCTCTGCTCCCTCCTGGCTTCTTGTGCCTCTCCTCAACAGCAAAGCATGAGAGACTGAACAGCCCTTGATCAGGGTAAGCATTACTGAGCAACAACTAAAACATCTCTGTGTTATTAACATTATTCTCAGACAAAAGCCAAAACAAAGCACTGTACCAGCTGAAAGCAGGACACTGATATATCAGAAAGCTCAGTAAAAGCGGAGTAGATGTGCCATGAAATACTAACCATAACTTTGTGAATATCCCTTTCCCACTCCTTTTCCCTTTTCTACACATTTGGTGGAAACAAATTAAGTTCCATGCATTTCCTGGGACTATTAGAGAGTTGGGACAGGACATGAATGAAAAGCCACGTGTGGATAGGACTTGGGAGAAGAAATTGGTAGCTTTCATAGGATCACATGTGGAAGATGAGTGACCACACAGCTCAAGTAGTCTCTCTTAGGAGAGAAACACACATTGCGCCTCTGGCTTACAAGAAGACAAGCCTCAAGAAGGCACAAATTGCAGAATTCTCCAGCCTCTCAGACATGAACAGGCGATGGATATGGATGTTCATACACGACAACCAGCTTTGGGTGGCCTTGCTTGATGATGACACCCAGAGGTCCTCAACCATTCTGTGATCCTCATACATAGCAAAACCCAGCCACACTGCTCAAAGCATTGGAGACTGAGAAAGCAGTCAGAGCTGGTAGAGTGTGTTTGTACTGACAAGCAGCACAGTGCAATGGGCACAGATCTGTAAATCAAAGCAGCTGATATGGAGAACAGAATTTCTACCCAGAGGGTGCTGCAGGGTATTTAATTCCAGCTAGTCTGGACAAACATTTGAAGCACGTCTTTTGGCTTTATTTCATCTGAAAGGAATCTATTTCATGCTCTGTGAGGATACTCCATTCATGTCCATACCTAAACATGAAAAGTAAAGTCTAAAAATAACTACACTGTTTTAGTTAAAGGAGAAAAAATAACCCTGAGAATCTAGGGAGCACCAGATCCTATTTCACAAGATAATTGTAAGATGGCTCATTCAACCTTCAGTTGTGCAAGTCATCTCAGGACATACAATCTTGACTTAGTTTCAAAGACACAAAGCAGAGAGATGGGGTGGAAGACTTCAGGAGTGCTAAGGGTTTAGTACAATAATGCTTTTAATAATTAATTAAAATGTGTAATTTGGTCCCTCATACAGATATCATGCTTCTGCTTGACTATAGCTAACCCTATGCCCATTTTTTCTTGTAATTTTAGAGATCTAATTTTTCTGCCAGATTTGCTTTTATTTAATCTGTGCTTTTTGTGGGCTTGTTTTTATCACTCACTGCCAGATAACTCTGACGAATTCAGTGTTATTCCTGCTCTATCTGGCAAGAAGAGTCCTTTGGGCTAAAACCACCAGGGACCAGAAAGAAAGAAAACTGGATCCACCACACGTGAGTGTAAGAGGGAAGCACTGCCAAGATGGGGGCAGCACTTACCCTTAAGAGATCAAAAAAGAAGGCTTCCATGGTCTCCATCTGCTACTTCACCAAGGTGCAGATCTGCCTATCACATGTGCTGGTCTTGCAAGGAGCTCTCAGATATTTTGGGACCCTTAAGGCAATGTTAGAGACTCATGATAATGTTAGAGACTCATGGTTAGGCACCTGTATCCCATTAGAGTCTAATGCACTTAAGCTGTCCTGCATAGGTTATTTACTCTCCACTTAAGACCTCATGTCTCCCCTGATTTTCTCAGGTTAAACTGACACACTCACATAGCTGCTTTCTGCACCCAGGCCTAAGAAAAGGAGAGTCAGGATTGCTCTGTCTGCAGCATAAAGGCAGAATTGCACCTCTCCTTATTTTACTGCATGAGATGTAGGTGCTCTGCATTCTCCTCCATGGCCAAACACTGGATATAGATAGAAGGAGAATTGGTGATGGTACAGCACACTTGCCACAGATGTGCAACATGTAGATGTTTCTAAAAACATTTCAGCAGCATTTTTGTTTGTGAACTATGAAGCTTAGCACTTCAGGCTGTTCTCAAAAGGCTCATTAAAAAAAAAAAAACCCAGCCAAAAAACAACCCAAATCATAATCTATAATGCCTAATTGCATCTAAAAGCTTTGAAGAAAAAAACCCAACCAAGCAACTATTACACTCTTGGAAGAAAAATAGTTACCATTGCAGCATCATACACAGCAGACTGATTTTAGTATAGTCACTTAAATATACACGATTAGGGCAAATACTTTTTAATAAAACCTGAAAAAATTACAGTGAGAAAATCAGTTATGAGACAAAAGGAAATCCTTTAGAAGAAGCCATAATAATTTGATAAGAAGAAGCATTTTGGAGTGTTTTGTTCAGTAGTCCACTATAAAAGTTTTCCATAACTTCTAAATAAAATAATAAAAAACAACAAAACATATAATCAACATAATGTAAAGTAATGTAACAAAATGTACTTACATTTAATTGAGTCTGTTTAGCTAGGATAAGTTAAAAATTAAACTTCTCAAGAATCCAGATAGAGATGGATTTTTTCAGGTGAAATAAGATTAGAGTGCCATTCTCTTTTTCTTTAAAAGTCTGGCTTCGACCTTCAACATTATCATCCTTCAACAGAGATGTCAGAGAGGGACTTTTCATCAGGGGCTGTAGCAATAGGAAAAGGGGTAATGGATTCCAACTTAAACAGGGGAGACTTAGGTTAAATCTTAGGAAGAAATTCTCTGTGAGGGTGATGAGGCCCTTGCACAAGTTGCCCAGAGAAGATGTGGCTGCCCTATCCCTTGCAGTGCTCAAGGCCAGGCTGGATGGGGCTTGGAGCAACCTGGTCTAGTGGAAGGTGTCCCTGCCCATGTCAATAGTTGGAATGGGGTGAGGTCCCCTCTAATCCAAATCATTCTACAATTCTATGATTCTACAATTATTTTAACAGTGTGTCTTTGTATTTTTAATGTCTGTAGTCATCTATGCTAAGATGAAAATAACTCTTACTTTCTCAATTTTATTTACCTCTTCTTAAAGAGCACATTCCCTCTGAACCACTTTATGACTGCAGAAATTACATGACAGAAACGAGCTAGAAAGTGTACCATGTACTGTAACATGTCCTTAGTACAATTTAAAAGTGAGAAACTAGGGTGTAAGGTCTGTCACTTGAAATCTCCACAGACCATCAAAAATAAATCTTAGGCCATTATTCTGAACGCTCTGAAGTGAAACTCACAGGCAAGCTGACAGGTCACTTGATTTCCATGAGCAAATCCTTATATAGCAGATACTTCATAAACAGTCGAGGCTGTTTGAATCCTTTAGTAATGTATTTATGCACTTAGCAATCACTATTATATAGATATTGCAGGGAAAGTAGAAAAAAGCACCTGAATGACTACACAATGTTTTTCAGCATTTGAGTAGAAATTTCAGATAAAACAGATGCATATGATCAACTGCATAGCCATTTTAAGAGCAGTATCTGTTTCTTCCAAATGAACTTTTTACAACCATTCTTTACTAAACCATGACTAATCTTATTTTATTGATATCTCAAACCTAAAATGGAGAAAAAAGAAAAAAAGTGAAAAAGCAAGTTTTAGCCTGAGGACCTGGATTTTCAAAAGTGCCAAAGGGAGTAGCGACCCATTTCCTATGGGAACTCAAGGCAGCTGATGTTCTGTGGTTATATCAGCACACTAGTAAATCCTGCCTACAGCACACACAACAAGATAATACTGTTTGCATACTGATCCTGCAAAATGGAATGGTATCTGTGGTTGTCGCTAACTTCCACACCTTGTCACAGACTGTACAAGTCCACATGGGAAATGACAGTAGTTAGTATGTCCAGGTCTGAGCATAGCCTGATGTAAGAAACCTCAGTATTTCAAAATGGTAATATCAGTGATGATTAAATTTATGATCTTTTCTCCTAACATTGAATATTTCACGTCTGTGTACCGGAGTGTTTTTACCACTAATGTGATTAGGGGATTTTCTCAGAGATAACATAGCTGATTGCACTGGTCACCCAAAGCCAAGAAAACATTAATGAAACAGCAGTAGTCTCTCTACTCACTATGGTATATTCAAAGCTTATCAGTCCTTGATGATGCTAAGAGACTAATTTACCAGTGATTACCCAGGCTTAGAGATTTGGTGGAGTTACAAGAAGCTTTTGAGCTGCATTAGTACACTTTAACAGTTAATAATATCTTTCTGTGTCATATCCACCAACTGGAATTCTTGTGGGAAAGCCAAGGACAAAACAATACTTCACCATTAAAAAAAAAAAAAAAAAGAAAGAAGGGAAAAAAAAAATAATTATCATAAATAGTTCATTATACAACCCATTGACAACATATTATGCTACCCTCCTGTCAAAGTCTTCAGCAGAAAACCACTGCAAGCAGTGACTGTGCAGTACAATCTGCTGATCCCAGCACCTAGTTAAGGCTAGGAAGAGATACAGAATTTAGAAAAAAAAAAAAATTGACATTCAGTTCTTTACATAATGGTACATGCCCTTAAAAGCAAAAATTGCACAAAACTGGATGATAGTAAGCAATAGCTTTCAGGAATTTCTGGAATATATAATTTAAATTAATTACTGCTGCACTAACAACAATGAAGCTGATATCTTTTGATCAAAAGCTTTTTTTTTCACTATGACTGAAGGTAAAAATAAAACACAGAAAAAACAATTACCAAAGTAAAAAATAAAAAAAGAAAAGAAAATTATCGACCGTTTGTATTTCTGCTTGTCTTTCCTCTAATCTATGATTAAGGAACAAATCATGCTGAGATGCTAGATGGGCATGCTCCACCCTCCTTAGATTGCAAGAACAGCAAGAAAGGAAGTCTGCTGCCTCTTATTTAACTAAAACATATCTCAAGTTGTCTAGCAATTTTATCAGTAGTATTTCCTGCTTGCGAGTGCTGTGGGCTCTGGCCTGCTACATATTGTTTAGTTTTTTGTTAAAGACCATTACAGGGAATCTCAGGTGCTGAAGTGGGTGGCAGCAAAATACTGGCAAATAGAGACAGGAAAAAGCTTGGAATGTAAGTAGGGAAATGTGGTATATTTAACTGTAAGTTTCAGACTGACACCTGATAACCAGAAATGTGAATAGCGAGGTATTGAACATGTTATACCAGCACTTCAAAGCAGCATCAGCTTTTGTACTTAAGTGAGGAAATTCTAGGTATCTCAGGTTTCATTTGTCTTGGGTTTTCACTGCATTAAGGTTTTAAGCTGAAATCAAAGGCTGGTGATGCAATGCCTGGGAAAGAAAAATCCTTTCCTGCAAATGAATTACTGCAACTTCTGCTTGGTTTTTCAGTAGGGAGGATGATGCAACGCCTTTTATTGGAGGACCGGTAAGTATCTTTATAAAAATGTTGGGATCATAAATGAACTCACCTATGCTTGAGCAGCACATTTTATTTTTAAAATTAAAAATAATGGTGGTAATATGAAAGTTCATTATTTACCTGGTCATTTTTTCTCAAGTGATTAATATAGTTGCAAATATTTTCTGCACTACATAAAAATGTTCCAGTAATTTGAGTATATATCTAAGTATATACCTGGCTATAGATCAACAAGATCAACAAGTAAACTGAAGATTAGCTTGCACGCTTATTTTGCACACTTATGCACACTGCAAAGTGACTAATAATTTATATGTCTACTGAACTCATTAAAATACTAACCCAAACCTGCCTGTTAGCAAAGTTAAATCTGCCAAGAAGATAAATGCGGTTTAGGCTCAAAGTTCCTCCTTGTATTTAAAGGCTATAAATGCATGACTCTTATTTTCACAGGAAATGCAATGAAGACAGCATCTTTCAGCCATTCTTTTTAAGAATGACTTTGCCCATCTGTCAGCCAGGGTTATTATGCATAACCTATTTCATACAGCTACACTGCAGTAAACTAAAAATGTCAAAACTGTGCCATCAGACTTTGAAAAAAAAACACAAGCTTTTTTTTTGTTTGTTTTTGTTTTTAATATTTTATAGGACAGGCTTTTGTTACTAATGTTAATAATGAGCAGAAGTATAGAAAATTGGTGCACTACAGTGTAGGAATTGGCTTTGGCTTTTTTAGCTAGAGAAGTATTTTTACAGGTTTCCAGAAGAAATAAGGTTTCTTTTTCCTTTAGCCTAAATGGCTTGGCACTTCTAAGGCAATAATCTCATAATGTACTGGCTCAAATACAATTAAAAGATCTATTAATCTTCATCCTCCAGGACATATGATAGATTATCTGTTATTAGTCAAAAGGACAACCCTGGAGCACCTATTATAGAACTTCATAAATAGACCTCTGGTCAAAATAAGACTAGGCTACTGGCAGGACACATCCAACCCTGGGAGTCAGTTCTGCCTTTGATCTGACACAGACTTTATTTTCTTGGCTTTCAAAACACACTGTAATGCTTATCGGCTCTCTGCACCTACTGCAGAGTGTGAGGAGAGCACAAGGCATGACTGATTGAAGGTATTAACACTTTGCTAAAATTGTTGACCAAGCCTGGATTTAAATAGGAAAATATTTTCCTGCTCCTCCAAAGTTAAAAAACACAAGCAATTTGCTTTGCACTGCCAGAAATTAAAAATAAAATAAAATAAAATCCTGAGAGATACAAGATGAAGAAGTATGCTCATGAAATAATTGATCAGTATCTTGGCCATTAGGTCTGCCTTGCTCAGGTTCAGTTTCTGACCTGGGTAAGGAAAAGAAGGTTCATGAGAATGGACTTCCACATCCCAGATAAAAGTAACAATTGACTTACTTTTACCATTTTTACAGTATATTCCATCCTACAACTTTCATGATAAAAGTTCCTCAAAGCCTGATCGACTGGGAAATATAATAAGAATTTTCAATAAGTAACTGGGATTAAATGAACTTCTACAAAATTTAAACCCAGATTTTAAACTAGAATTCACAGACGCAATAGCAGTTAATTCAAACTGTAGTATATAAAATTAAATAGTAAGTAAAGCTGATCTGCAACCAGAGCTTTCATATTCAAAAGTGATAAAAAAATTATTTGTCTCTGAAATGTGAATGATAGTTTTCATAAAATTTAAAGTTAGAACATTTCAATAGAGGTAAGAAATTCTATTGAAGACTTTCAAAATTATCTATAAAGTTGTTTCATTTGCTTAAGAACAAGTATAAAAGTAAAAATAGGAACTCCAAAATGGTTTAAATTTAATTTAATAGAAAAAAATAAAATGCTGCATTTTCACTCAGAACATTCTCCAAATATTTTAAGAAAAATGAAAAGAGCATCTCAATTGTTAAATATTTTCAATTTTAAAATATGGGCAGCTATTCCATCCTTTGTACTGTTAAATAATTAATCAAAGGACTACTAAAGCTTTGGTGCACAGGCAACAAGGCAACAAGGTAAATCAATGCAGACAAAACATTTCCTACACCTATGCATACTTTTCTCAGTTAAAAAATAAAATGACACAGGAAATGGGAGGTCATGAACATGGAGCTTGGTTGATGAAGCTATATCTGTTTTGGAATTAAGTATCTGTCCTTATGCCTCAATAGCCCACATTACTTAGGAAAATTATTGACAGTATGTGACTGGCATCTACAACTCAAATAAGCCACGAACTATTTCATTATTTTATTTTTTTTCTTTGGACTTTAAAAATTAAAAAATTCTTTCTTTTGCACCCTAACCCATGTGAGAACATGAAAAGCACATAATGTAGAAGGTTGGCACATAAATATATCCTTCTCAGTCTGTAATGAGACACTAGAAGAGGGTCTAAAAAGCATTTTTATAAGGCTAAGAATGCCAGGATCTAGCTGACTGAAGCTGGAAACAATTTCAAAACTGATGGCCCTCCACAAAGTACACTGGAAAAAACACTTCCAGGGTTATAGAAAGGGGTCAGCAGAAAAAGCCCTTCTTTTGGTATCCCTGGAGGCCACCAATGTAACAAAATCTTACACCATACAAGGGTGTTGTGGTTTAAGTCCAGTCAGCCACGCAGCCCGTTCTCTCACTCACTTCCACCTCTTTCTTCCCCCTGCTCCCTGAGGGATGGGAAGGAGAATCAAAAGAATGCAACTCCCACAGGTTGAGATAAGAACAGTTTAGTAACTAAAGTATAACACAAATCACTACTGCTACCACCAATAATAATAATGACAAGGCAAATACAAGGAAAGAATACAATTCTCACCACCTAATACCAAGCCCGACCACGCAGCGCACCCCCACCCTTCCGGGTCTCTGCTCTCTGCTTTCCATCTTGGGCATGACATGCTGTGGTATGGAATAACCTCTTTGGTCAGTTTGGGTCAGGTGTCCTGTCTCTGCTTCCTCCCGGCTTCCCCTCCTCTCTGGCAGAGGATGAGACCCAGAAAGTCCTTGGTCAGACCAAAACATCACTAAGCAGTAACCGAAACTTTGGTGTTATCAGTGCTGTTCCCAGGCCCAAAATCAAAAACACAGCGCTGCACCAGCTACCAAGAAGGAGAAAAATGACTGCTGCTGCTGAACCCATGAACAAGGGGTCAACCTGAATGAATTGGACCTTCTGGCAGGGGGCATGAAGATTTTTTCTGAGCCTGCTTGGTCTTTTTTATCCTTCTCTTTCACTCACTTCCAACTGATTCTTTGTTATGCTCTACAGCACTACCACTGAAGAAAACAACAAGCAAATCAAGTGTGCATGATTTTTATAACTTAAACACAACTTAGTGCAGGTTCTTACAGACAGTGTCTCTTAAGCCCTCTGGAAAAACAAACTCAAAGATGGTTATTGGCTGTATTTTTGAGATGACACTCAAAAGTCACATTGCAGACACATTAAAAGTATTAAATGACAATACTGTAATTTCCAGTATAAATAACTATATATATGTTCCAAACATGATGCTTGTTCCAAATAGCATTCCAATACCTAAAGGGGTCTGACATGAAATGTAGAGAGGGACTTCTAATAAGGGCATGTAGGGACAGGACAAGACAGAATGTCTTCAAGCTCAAGGAAGGGAGATTGAGATAAGACATTAAGAAGTTCTTCCCTGTGAGGGTGGTGAGGCCGTGGCACAGGCTGTCCAAGGAAGCTTTGGCTGCCCCATCCCTAGCAGTGTTCAAGGCAGAGGGAACTGGATGAGCTTTAAAGTCCCTTCCAACCCAAACCAGACTGTGATTCTACGATTGTGGCTTTCTGCGCTGAACACATTAAAGATTGAGATAACAAGTGTCATGTTCATACTGAGTAGGATAGTAAAAACATTTGAGTAATTTTTAAATATATGAAGAGTGCCAACATTCCCTAGACTTCCTTTGGCTATAACTAACTGTAACTAACATTTTTGAAAAAGAAGAAAGCAACTCTTTTTTGAACCAGAGACAGTATAGCTACGGCTGGAAAAGCAAACACAGTCCTCTCAAAACCATACCTCTTTTCTGCAATAAACAAGGCTGGATCCCAAAGAAAGTAATATCTGAATCAGAATATTTGCAAATTCTACATTAGCACATACCCATACAACCCATACTGACATCTGTTATAGCTACAAAGTGCTGTACACATACCACAGAGGTGAAGTCTGGACTGTCATAAACCAGCAGAAAGATAGGAAATGATAAATTATTTATAAAGTCAAAACTCTAACTTAAAGTTTTGAGCACCAACAGAGAAGTCTGTGAAATCACAGCATTAAGAAATCTGAAAAGAACATATTTTCAGCTGATGGGGGATGTGCTTTCCTTGTAGGTCCAACAGATGCTTCTTGCTTTTCCTGTTTTTTCCCTTGTGTTCCCAATATTCTCTTCTCAAAGATTAATCTTTTAAATGGTTCCTGCAGCTCTTGCTCTGTCAGGGGGGTATAAGCCTGATTTATTAAAACACAGTGTTTACTGTCAAAGAATCTGCACCTTTGTGGAAGAGACTGGCAAAACTGGAATTTTTCAGTCAACTTCAGGCATGTGACATATCCACTTTCATACTTTGTTGGTGAAAAATTAATTTTAAGTGTATAAATCAGAAAAATAAACTTGAAAATCTCCAATGGCATCTACCATAAAAAAGTCTAAAAAACTATGCCTTCATGTAAACTAACTTCTACTAGAAAGCAAAGCATTACACTGGCTGGCAGACAGAAATGAAAGATCTTTGGATTATTGCTGCAGCAGACTTGTATGCTAAGTAGCTTTCTATCAAGAATTCAAGTAAAAAATTACTGTTACGTAGTTTACAGATTTTCTCCACTAACTCTAAGTAGATGTTTCTCATGCACTGCAGTTCCATAGAGCAGCCTGTTTTCTAACAATTTGCTCTGTAGGAGGTAGAATATATACCTCTATTACGGTAACACAAATCAACAGTAATTTGTGTACTGACTTGCAACAGAGCAACAGATTATTGCGCTGTATCAGGTGACTCAGTGAAAGGATATGATTTTCAAATTTGCTATGGTAACCAATAGTGAAAATATTTATTTTTCTCATAGAAAACTACATTTTAAAAAACACAGGCATTAACTGAAAGTTTGTAACTTTTAGAGCAATGGCATCTTCAGTATTTTTCCTCACTGCTGATTCCCAGCAAGTCTCTGCAGAAATATTTTTCCAAGTTGGTTAAAAAGACACTCCTAAGGTTATACCCATAGCGGATATAACTATCATGTTTTTCCCAAATGTCATACTAAACCAACCAGATTTAAAGGCTTTGTGGAACCGGGTGAGAATATTCTGCTCAGAGCAAGCACTCCACTACATTTCAGATGGGACTAAAGAGTAGTCTTTGTGTTAGCCCCAAAAACACACAAAAAAGGGCCTGATTAACCTCCTTTATGTGTACTAATGCACTTATTTCCATAAGCTTCAATGAAAACCTTGGCTATAAGCACTGCACACAGGTCATTAGAGATCCCAAGTTCACAAGATATTACTAGCGCAGGGACTTGACCTCCTTACAGTACAGGGCAGAAGTCTCACCCCAGAAATAGAGCTCATCCCCAAGCCTATTGAAGTTAGACATTTCAGTCCTTTTAAACTGCAAAGCCACACAAGGAAAATTACGCTTTTCCTACACATACTTTTGATTTTAGAAGAACCTTGCCAAAAAGAAGGCAAAGGGGTTCACTGGTGAGGTCATATCCCAGATACTCTGTTCAGTCTGGGCACCTCACTACAAGAGAGACGCTGAGGTGCTGGAGTGGGTCCAGAAATAGAAAATGGAGCTGGTGAAGGGTCTGGAAAACAAGTGTGATGAGGAACAGCTGAGGGACCTGGGGGGTGTTAGTCTGGAGAAGAGAAGGCTCAGGGGGGACCTTATTGCTCTCTACAACTACCTGAAAGGGGGATGGAGCCAGGAGCTGGATGTAGGCTTCTTCTCCCAAGGAGCAAGTGACAGGGCAAGAGGAAACAGCCTCAGACTAAGCCAGCGGAGGTTTATACTGGATATTAGAAACAATTTCTTCCCTGAAAGGGTGGTCAGGCATTGGAATAGGCTGCCCAGGGCAGTGGTGGAATCACCGCCCCTCCAAGTGTTCATACGCTGTCTAGACAAAGCCCTTAGTGACATGGTTTTGTGGTGGACTTGGCAGTGCTGGTTTAACTGTTGGGCTCCATAATCTTAAAGGTCTTTTCCAATCTAAATGAGTCTGTAGACACTTAGGGATAACCCGGATTTAAAAGTCCTTTGTGACTCTCCATGCTAAATGGTCCATACTCTATCCTGAATAAGAGCAACAGGGAAGACTGGAAAAAAAATAAAAAAGGTAAAGTATCTACTATAAAAAGTACATTTTTTCTCTAATACAGAGTGGGTAGTTTGTTCATTTTGCTTGTAGCACTATGGGTGAAGCAAATTATTCCTAAAATAACAACAACAACAACATGGCAATATATTATATTTTCAGAATTACAAATGCAATCAGGTTGCATGAACCCTAATTGTATCTGCTATATTCAGATATATATTTCTGAGGTTGAGATGATGATCCTATGATGACAGCACATTTTGAACTTTGGTTTGAAAGAGATACTTGATATATATGCCTGCAATTATGCTGGTGCAAAAGAGCATAAGGGTCAGAGGATATGTCAGAGCAGAGCACAGCTTTTTAAAGTTATCTTCTCTGTATTCTTTACTTCTATTTTTGATTACACATTCAACTGTAAAAGACAGCCTTAAAGAAAAGCAGCTTTATGTGGCTTGTCAAAATAATGTATGTTTGAAATGGGCAATGGCCATTTAGAAAGCAAACAAAAAAACCTCACGTGACCTCTTCCATTTTCTTGGGACTTCACATAGTTCCTGAAAGGCTCATTGACAGAGATGGTAGTGAAATTATCTGCAAGCAGAAGCCTGGCTGCATTTTGACTGCTCAGAAGCCAGAGGGTTACACTGGCAGGATTTTGAAAGAGCTTTGATTTGAAATGTTGTAAGATGGAGCCAACTCTGGACAGTAGGTGGAAGAAGCACCCTGTAGAGACTGTGTTGCTGGTGGGGATTCAGCAGAGCATGGCAAAACATCACAGACGTGTGTGGTAGCAAAGGATGTGATTCATTCCTTAAGTTACACAAACGACTCATGCAGGGCCAACTGAAAACTCTGGAAGAAATGCTTGCACAAGGTTTGGAAAAGTGACCTCAATTTTTAATATGGCAATTCTTTAAGAAGTTTGGTTGAATACATTTGGCAAGTCCTCTTTTGCATGCTGGAAGTCCTTTGTAGCCAAAATATATTCTTCCTCCATAGAAATATTTATATATAAATATATTTACATACACAAATACATATATATTCCTACATACACTTTTATATACATTCAAAATGTCCTGCATTTTTGTTTAACGTTTTTCACATTTCCTATCTGTGAAGTTGCTATTCAGTTTACACAAGCATACACCAAGACATACTCCCTAATTCAGTGTGGAAAGCACCTTTTGGAGAACATTCATGCTGACAGCTACCCCTGAGGACCCACAGTAACAGTGCCTGACAGTTCAAACTGTTCTACTAAATTTTGGTTCAAAATTGTTAGCAACAAACAATCACCTGTAAGTGTAGCTCCATTTTCCTATTTTCCTGATTATTTTCATTTTTGGCTTATGGAAGTCCTTTAGAGCAAATCTAAGAGCAACAGGATACACTTAGTCCTGTGCTGGCCCATTAGCTACAACCAGGAATGCTTCAGTAGTCTCTGGAAGTAGGGGGTACTGACAAAATTAAGAATGTGATATTCCTGTTAAAGATAGCAAATATATCAGTTGGCCACATAAGGAACATTTATTTTCTCTGCAGACATTGTCTCAGCTACATTCTTACTGATGCATGCAAATAATATTATTTAGTATACACATCTGTGCTGATTCAAATATTTTTTGGAATAGTGTAGGAATATCCTTCATTTCTCACTGCTTTCTGCACCAGTTTCTATGCACTTTGACTTCTCTGAAAGTCAACAAAAATTATTTAGGTCAAAATAAGACAAAAGTCTTAATAAAATTTTATTGGGCATTGAAAATGCAATTCACTTGTTGACAAGTGCATTTTTACACATAATTCCCATCATATGTGTCTTAAATTTACCACTATGACAGTAAGAAGTGTACTGCATCTCAAACATTTTATTTCATTTGTTCATGGTTGGACCTGATGATGTTAAAGGTCTTTTCCAATCTAAACAATTCCGTGATTCTATACTGTTTATACTTTATTGGGCTCCATACCAGAGATGTTAGGCTTATTTCTATAAAACAGATGAAATGTAAGAATCCTGGAGAAATATGGAACCAGCCTTTTTGAGGAGAAAGTGCCGAACTAAAATAAATGAGATTGGACTTCCCAGAATTTTTATGTACTACCTAACGCAGAGATCTGTAATATGTATTTTTATCTGCAGAAATTCCTGGAGGAGCTAAGCCTTTTATAAACAGAATGCCAAATTAGTATGTAAGGATATGACAAACATTTTTCTCTTCCTAAAAGCTGATAATTTTATCTCTACCGAATTATACCCCAGTTGTTCTGAGGGTGTCTCTGCATGCACGCAAACAAGTTTCATAGCTATGTACACAGTCCAACTATAGGTGATGTGCTGCCAGACCATCATAAGAACTCATTCTTTCTTCTACTGGAAACTAAAAATACCAGCATTTCAAAACTGTATGTATATAAACTATGCTAATTTCTCTTATTTGCAAGCTCATGCACGGAACATAAACCTTCTTCTGCCTTTTGCAGGCATGATCCGAAATTATTGTAGTTTTCATGGGCTCCAAAGGGGAATATGTTGTGCCTTACTTCAGTTCCCAAAAGCACACAGATTAGGCTTGCGTGTCTCCTGTTCCACTGCTGCAGTCTGACAGAAAGCTGGGAGCTGTTGCAGCAGCTCTAGCACCAGTGACAGGCACAAAATAAAAGTTTAGCTCCCACAGCCGCTCAACTAGGAGTATTCTCCTCAGACTATCTGCTTCATAATTCATTTCCAAAACAGTTTTACCAATGAAAATTAGTAATGTAGCAATGTAAAAACCTATTTGCCTTTCTGCATACTGCAATATGCTTAATTATGTCAAAAATGAAAGTATTTTTTTCCCTACTGATGAGTAAAACCAGCAGTATACTTCTTAAAGGAAAGTATTTAAGAAGTGGTATTTGCTGGTTTTGACTTAATGCTTACAATGTGTTACTTGTAACATGTTCACCACCATAAACTGTCCTGCAGAGATCTGATTATTATATCATCCACTGGCACTTTAGTACAGATTAAAAATATGTTAACAGAAAAGTACATTAAATATATATATGCATATAATGTTAAGGTAATAAACTTAGATGCAGTAAAAATCAGCTATGATGTAACATGCTGTAATTGGTTTCCCTGATATCGAACAGATTGTCTCAGAGTCAAATCTTTTTCCCAAGTCATCTGTGTTGAGGTATTGAGTGCTCAGACTTCTCTACTTTCATAATTTTACTCCTCTTTTGACATATATAAGCATTAGATGCATATCAATGTTGAATATTTACAGTGTATGCAGCATGGCTGGTTTGAAATCTTGCCATCTGGCAGCTTTATGATTGTACAAATGCAAAAAGAGCCGAAACCTTGCAGAGTGTTTGGCTAGCTGCAGTGATAAATACCAATTAGCAATAAATGACTCTGGTCCCATTGGTGGCTTGGATACTGCTTTCAAACTATCTGCATCACACCTGGCCAAAACAATGCATCAGCTCTTATTATTAAAATGAAATATCTGCCCCCTGTTTTCAGTCAGTAGGTGTCCGTGGTCTTCATGACTCATCATGGAAAGAGTGGAAGGACTTGGAACTGCTGTGTTAGAAGAACATCGATGCCACAGAATGTCAGATACCTACCTGGAAAAGAGATGCCCAGCAGGAAGGTGGTAGGCTCTGTGTGGGGTTGCCATCCACGTGTAGAGGCATAGGGAGAGGAGGAGGCAGATTGCCAACACTATGGCCACTCGCGCAGGCTTTGACAAACACAGTTAAGAGCCTTCACTTAAATGTCAGTGTGACTGAGATGGATGAGAGGACAGAAGGCAAGAGGACAAGTGGGAAAGACATGTAAAGGCAAATCTTTGTTTAATTTAAAAGGATGAAGCATCCACAAGAAAATTACAGTGGGATTCTGGCAACATGGCTCGAGCTGCTGCTGTTTCAAAGCGGCCTGGTTATCTTAACATGAATTCTTTTTCAAGGTAGGTAGGCTGTGTGAGATTTTTCTGTAGTACAACTGACTTAACTTCTAACACAAATCTGGCACCTGTGATACTTTTCATTGGTGAAATGTTTAAAAGATTCTGCCCTTTTTTGACTTGAAAGAGACATACTTACATTATGAAATCAATATGTACCTCAGGATACCCTTATTGACCTGCTAAATCCCACGATTTTGGTATGGTAGAGAGAAGTGCAAAGGGGTAGATTACAGCTATTGAGTGAAATCTCTACATGAATTTGAGAAGAAATATAGACACCATAAGTGACAATGTTTTTCCCACCGTGTGGTGGGAAATTCTGATTTAATTTTCATTCTGTCAGTGTGACCAGAGCATGACTGCATTGTCTCATCCAAACTAATGTGATGCATCAGATCAATGAATCTGAACATCATGTAAGGCTTTAGATGTACTTTGCAAAAACAACAGCCACCACTTCATCCCTTGTGATGCAGCTAATAAAGAACAGCTCATCAGGTCTTGCAACATGCTCCTAATTCTCACAGGAACCCAGGAGCAGCCACAGTCACTTGGAGCTTCTGAATGGAAATTCAGACCCTGTTAACTCAATTCTCTAGCCAGAGAAAGAGACAAGCATTTTTCTTGTACAGGGGTTGTGAGCAGAATGAGGAAAAAGCTTTGGTATGCAAAGCACCTCCCCAGGTCATTCTGCATGAATCTGTATTTCCAGCCAGTAGCCTCTTCAGATTCAGGTGCTCTCAGAAAATCAGAGCTGCCTAACATACTCTGGAGAGCACTTGGAGGTTGTTTCTGGTGAGATCTGTGAGCACATATACTGAAACAAAAATGAAAGAAAGCTCAGTCATTGTTAGATGTTACTTGTATAGTGTGTTCTGACATGACATTTTACAAGTATTATTAAAGCAGGTACATTTAACAATGGTTTTGATACTAAGAAAGTTATGCTGCCTTGAGTAATTGATTTTACATCACTATTTTTTTTCCTCAAACCATTCTAGGATTCTAGGATTCTATGACATAGCAAATTATGTTCTTTGCCTTGATCACTTATCAGTGTGCCACAAACGTGTGAATGTTGCAGTAAACTAAGCTTTTTGTATGTAGCTTGCTATCAGCATCTTGCCTACTCTCCATTAATTTAAGCAGGCAGAATAATACTGTAATTTATAAAAATCAGTGCTACTGTCAGTACCTTTAGAATTTCATTGACCATAAGCAACGCTTCAAAATTTTTTTGTGGAAAACCACTTTTTGTCCCTTTACAGAATAGTTTTTTTATTCCTTTGTGAAGTTCAACCTCCTCTGTGCAATTTTACTTTTTGAAATGCAATCAGTTGGATGATTATATTAAAATGATTTCAAGTAAAAATACTGATTGACAAGTTGGTGTAGACTTAATATTGACAAACTTATTTTTGGTTTTGGTGAAAGGTAGGCTCCTAACCAAAGCTAGCTATATTAACTTAACAGAGTGAATGGAGAGTTAATAGAAAGAAGAGCCTCCTCCAGAGTGCCATTCATCTGAATATCCTAGACAGGCATCTCTCTTTAAGAGAGACTAGAGAGATGGAGTGCCAGTGAAATGCTTAGATTTGGCTAAACAGATTTAGGAAAAATACAGATACACCTCTGAACAGTAAGAAATCATGCTGAAATTATCTTTTTATGTGACTATAAAACAGGAAAAATCCTATTGTAAACAGGAGTAACAGCTGCAGGATATGATTCGGCAGAAATAAACCTTCAAGTTCTATAAAATTAGAATAGCAAAAAAATACAAATTAGTATTTTGACATTATTCCTTGTCAATCAGATAATGCCACCTCAGTGGAGAAAATTATTTTGATTGCCAGACTACAGAAATATGTGCCCCCGTGTTTTATGTGAAGCACTGAGCATTCACTTCCAGCTAAAGGAAACAGGAATTTTTGAAAGCAGTTCTCCTAACAACAGAATAACATGGAAGTTGGGGGAGAGAGATATATATACACACATAAACAAACAAACAAACAAACAAACAAATATGCTGTATCAGCCTTCTTGTTCACTTTCCTTGACTGTGGTACCTTCACTTGTATGGTAAATGTCTCTGTAGAAAACTGACAGGAGAGGACAGGTTGCACTGGTACAAACCTAGGGCTCTGCATTTGGCATCCAAAAGTAGATACAAAAGGCAAAATATATACACATATGTCGGTCTAATACATCTGCAGTCTCCATTAATTTTCAGATATGGGAATTTCTTTAGCCTTATGCTTTGTCCATTTATTTCTTCCAATAAAAATGGGACGAATTCATGTCCAATCTCCCTTTGAAATCAAATCAATGTCACACAGCCACAAAATCATTAGTCAAGAGTTTCTCTGGACTATTTTGCACTGTGTGAAACAACCTCCTAAATCCTGTCACTGTTGAAGCTCTCTACTTCTTGTCACACATACTTCTGTTATCCAGGCACAACAGGTAGTATCTTATTATCCACCTAAGTGCAGCACAGAGAAGAAAAAGGGGTACAGAAAACATGAAATTCCTAAATCCTCAGTTTGTAGAGTTTATAGGTAGTTAGTGGTACAGACTACCACTACTATAGTCAGCTCAATGCTAGCTCCAAATGTGGATATGTTTCCTTTTATTTGTATAAACCTGCCACCCGCTAATCCTAATGACCCCACTTAATTCTTATAATGTGAAAAATACTGCACATTGCATTCCCAATCTGCTTTAGCCATACTATTCTCTGACTACTTTTGTTATATTACATACAGAGAACGTTGCTTGAAGCAAAAAAAAAAAAAAAAAGAAAAAAAATTGCAACCCAAGACTGAATTGGTAAATGTCTGTCAAAAACTTGAGGCAACGGATCTAGGAATCATTTACAGGATGGTATGGACAATGACTACCGCACTGAAAAGGAGCAATTTAAGGGAGGGTTTTATGGATATGGTTGCAGTGCACAACACTGATTACTCCCAGTCATTATCCTATGTACTGTGTCAAAAGCATTTAGAAATACATATGAGCATCTACACTGACTTTACTCCATTCTAATTAAGACTTCTGATACTTATTTTTGAATCATCACAGCATCAATTCTTACATATACATCAATGTGAGATCAGCATGGCGCCACCCATATCTGAATATACACTAGCTGGCTTTTTTTACTTCTGCTTCAAGTAGATGCTGTTTACGTTGGATATTAAACTTTCTGTGAAAAAACAATATAAAATGATGTTACTGTAATAGGTTAGTCAATGGCAGTTCCTGAGCATTAAAAATCCTTCCAATTAGCTTTTACAGCAATCTGGTCCTAAAGTGGGTGTGTTAAACTATAACATAACAAAATAACAGAACTGCCTGCCCTTGTTTTTATCCCTGCTATGTATGTGATAATTAAAATAAGTGAAGTTCAGTGAAGAGATCTATTTTTGAATCACACTTCTGAGTTTGTATTCATGAATTTCCCTTTGATCTGTGAAATACTGATACAATGCAAAATGACAGATAATCAAATTGTCTAGAAAGCTCCTCATACAGTCTCTACTCCAGTTTTAAAGACCACATTGCCTAAATGGCTGAAGTGCAATGCTAAAATGAGATTTAGAGCTCTCTGTAAAACTGAGGAACAGATTATATTCGAATAATTAATTTTAATGTTTTCATTTTTTTGTGCATTAAAGTTTAACTTACTTATACTTTTTGATGCAAGAAATAAAATCTAATTCCCACAATTCAGTTCTTATTTCAGTCAAAATGAAGTGGAAAGCCTCATGCAATGTGGGAGGACTGCAATATAAATTGCTCAGCCACAATTTCTACCTTCCAAGTGAGCTTTCATAATAGATGACAGACTTCTTTAAAGCATGGAGCTATATGCTACTCAACATGACAACATTTATTTCCAATTGCTCAATTTTTTTCCTCAGAATGTTATTATTCCACTTGAAGTTTGACTTTTCAGAGGGTCAAAAATGCAACATTGTGATCCTTTGTGAGTCATCATCTCTTGCTGTATTAGTGGGCACCATTATTGTTTCATCAGAGCTAAAATCAGAAAACATTTGATGACATTTTACCAGAAGAGTGCATTGTAATTAGAAAATCTGAAAAAAGCGTAGTGGAAAAATGAGTAAGAAAGACTGCATCCTTCCCATATGCATCTGCAGAGATATAAAGTAACTCAGACACGCAAAATTCTCAGAAGACCCTTCATTCTCTTGTGTTTTATTTATGATGTATATTTTACATGAAAAATTATCTTAGAATTAAAAAAAAAAATCTTGTTCTTGCATACATATAGCCATATTGCCTTAGCAACACAAACATAGTAGGCTGTGGAATAATGAAAATAAAGGGAACCATGTTAAAACTCTGATAAAAATCCCCAAATAACCCTTAAATTCTCATAAAACACGAGAATTAATTTTTAATATCAAAAGAATTTCTAGAACTATGAGTTATTGCTCTGAACCTTGAAAAATAAGACTTCTAAGCTCCTCTCAAATAAAAACTACTCCCCTGATGTATTTTGGAGCACAAACTAAATCTTACTGTGGTCCTGCAATTTATACAGATGTGCTTTTGGGGAAAGTGAAAAGAATAAACAGTTTGGTGGCAAATGCTGTGAAAAAATGGTCAACCACTATTAACAAAACCAGCAGCTCTTTTAAAGCAGCTCTGAGGTTTATTTTAGAATCACAAAATAGAGTATCAACTGGGTTGGAAAGACCTTTAAGATCATCAAGTCCAACTGTTCCTCCATACTGCCAACTCTACCACTAAACCATGTCACTGAGGGCCTCGTCTGCACAGTGTGTGAACAGTTCCAGGGACAGTGACTCCACCACTGCCCTGGGCAGCCTGCTCCATGCCTGACCACCCTTTCACAGTGAAGAAATTGTTCCTAATATCCAGTCTAAACCTCCCCTGGAGCAGCATGAGGCCGTTTCCTCTTGTCCTATCACTTGTTCCTACGGAGCAGAGACCTCCTAGCTTCATCCCTCCTCTCAGGTAGTTGTAGAGAGCGATAAGAGCCTTCTCCAAACTAAACCCCTCCAGTGCCCTCAGCCATTCCTCATCAGACTTGTGCTCCAGGGCCTTCACCAGCTCTGTTGCCCTTCTCTGGACCTGATCCAGCACCTCAATGTCTCTCTTGTAGTGAGGGGTCCAGAACTGAACACTTGATTTGAGGTGTAGCCTCACCAGTGCTGAGAATTTTTTGAGTAAAGCAGTCCTCCCAGTGGAGCTAGATATGCAGGCAGAAAAAAGGCAAGCTGTTTCAAGGAGCAAAATGGATGTACCATTTGCTAGTCACTAGGCAGCTCTCTACTGATGGCCAGGCTGTGGCTCCCATTACCTCATTTGGACTTGTCTCACATTCTCCTAATGTGTGATCCAGCATTGTTGTGATGCCCACATGCTTTGTTTGAGGTTCACTCATTGTACACATACTGGCATGCAACATATATTTATATAAGGACAGAAATCACGGTATTTCAGAGGTGCTGTTGAAGTTGGTGAAGAACCTTCACAGGCTGAGTGACAGTGAGAGGCGCTGAAGACAATATGGTTTTCTTCTGCGGCGCTCCCAGTTATGTGACTGCTGTGCTTTGAGGCCCTCATTGAGTTTGGAGACATCTGCGCTTCTTTTCAAAATCAGCTGATCACTGATTTTTATAATCTCAACATTGCCATGTAAGTTAGCTAATCTGTTATAATTCTCACTACCTCTTAATAAAGATGACCATTAAGATGGGTCTAAATTTTTTACTTCTACCATTGGAAATAATAGATCAGTGCTTTTTTTACAGAGGTGCTTTACTTTTACTAGCTATATATAGATTTAAAATCTAATTGTGAAAAGATTTTTCTTCTTAATTATACAACAAAGAAAAGCTGAGTTGAAACAGGATTAATATATCTTGTGGTTAATTAAACATGAAGCTTCTAAGGAGATCACTTCAACAACACAAAGCAATTAAGACTTTGTTATGTATAGGACATAATTAGGTAGGAAGTTCTTGTAATCCCAAGGACAAACTTTTAAAGCATGCATTCCTTTAAAATAATTTATTATCTGACTTATCTTAGAAAAAAATACCAAATGTAGGTACACACACTGTCAACGCAGGTATCTTTTCAGCTCTGTCCTGATGTCAAAGATGAATTATAGATTAAAAACCATGGTTCTGTTCCAAGAAAATGTGCCTCTATTTCTATCTTTACACCTGTTGAGTAAGTCTGAGCTCCTGTGAGTACACATACACACAGACACAAAACAAAACTCAGTCAGGAAATTCCAAGGACAGCCTGTTTTGATGCTCTGCACTACAAGTCTCAAGGTGATTTTGAGTTGCAGTATTGTTTCTTTTCTACTGTGATTTCCCTTTTAGATCCTCTCCTCTCCTCTCCTCTCCTCTCCTCTCCTCTCCTCTCCTCTCCTCTCCTCTCCTCTCCTCTCCTCTCCTCTCCTCTCCTCTCCTCTCCTCTCCTCTCCTCTCCTCTCCTTTTCTTCTCTTTTCCCTTCCCTTCCCCTTCCCCTTCCCCTTCCCCTTTCCCTTTCCCTTTCCCTTTCCCTTTCCCTTTCCCTTTCCCTTTCCCTTTTTTCTTTCTTCTCTTTTCTTCTCTTTTTTCTATTCTCTTTTTTCTTTTCATCTCTTTTCTTTTTTTTATCTCTTCTCCTTCTTTCTTCCTTTCCTTCCTTTTTTCTTTCCTCCCTCCCTCTCTTCTTTCCTCCTTCCTTTGACTTTTCCCTTGACTTTTCCCTTTACTTTTCCCTTTCCCTTTCCCTTTACTTTTCCCTTTCCCTTTCCCTTTCCCTTTCCCTTTCCCTTTCCCTTCCCTTTTCCTTTTCTCTTTCCTTTCCTCTCCTCTCCTCTATTTTCTCTGCTAAGCTTTTTCTCTTATGTCATGTTTATGACAGGGAAACTGCTCTTGCGTTACTTGACGATAAAGCAGGAAGAATGCTATTAAGCAGTGGAAAGATGGTCTTGCACGATACATTGCTACCTAGACACACAAGTTAATATGAAAACCAAAAACTAAAACTGCGTTCTGATGAAACCAACAGATTAGGATGTTATTAGGGAAAAATACATGATGGAACCATGAATAGGCAGAAACAGCAAGAGAAATGTCCCTGTCTACTTTATGTGATGTTTTAACATGCTGAGATGGGACTGTAAAATTTTTCTGCTTACAGCGAGGTAAGTGCCAGCCTGGTTAAGCATGTTTCCTCCTCCTCTGGAGGAGGCTGCAAGGTAGTGTGCTGCCTTCTAATTTAGATTAATTTGAGTTTTCTTTGATGCGACTACTTCTTTGTGTTTGTGCCTCAATTTCATTATCTACTTAGCAAAAAAACCCACAGCCATTTCTATGCTCAGCATTTGCCAACCCAGGAACCAATCTGTTTCTGTCTACTTTACCTAGGAAACAAAATATGAAAATACAACCCCATTTTCAAGAAGGGGAAAATGGATGACCGAGGGAACTACAGACCAGTCAGTCTCACCTCTCTGCCTGGCAAAATCTTGGAGAGGATTCTCCTGGAAGCATGCTGAGGCACATGAAAAACAACAAGGTGGTTGGTGACAGCCAATATGGCTTCGCTAAGGGGAAATCCTGCCTGACCAATTTGGTGGCTTTCTATGATAGGGCTATGGAACTGATGGATAGGGGTAGAGCATCTGATGTCATCTACCCGGACTTGTGCAAAGCGTTTGACACTGTCTCACACGACATCCTTGTCTCTAAATTGGAGAGAAATCAATTTGATAGGTGGACCACTCGGTGGATAAAGAACTGGCTTAATGGCCACACAAAAAGAGTTGTGCTCAATGGCTCAATGTCCAGCTGAAGACCAGTAATGAGTGGCGTCCCTCAGGGATCGCTGTTGGGACTGGTCTTGTTCAACATCTTTGTCAGTGATATGGACTGTGGGATTGAGTGCACCCTCAGCAAGTTTGCTGATGACACCAAGCTGTGTGGTTCAGTTGATACATTGGAGGGAAGGAATGCCATCCAGAGGGACCTTGACACGCTTGTGAGGTGGGCTGATGCCAACCTGATGAAGTTTAACCATGACAAGCGTAAGGTCCTCCACCTGGGTCGGAGCAATCCCAGGCATAGCTACAGGTTGGGAGGAGAAGAGATTCAGAGCAGTCCTGCTGAGAAGGACTTGGGGGTGTTGGTCGATGAAAAAATGAACATGAGCCGGCAGTGTGTGCTTGCAGCCCAGAAAGCCAACCGTATCCTGGGCTGCATCAAAAGGAGCATGACCAGCAGGTCGAGGGAGGTGATCCTGCCCCTCTACTCTGCTCTCGTGAGACCTCACTTGGAGTATTGTGTGCAGTTCTGGTGTCCTCAACATAGAAAGGACATGGAACTGTTGGAACAAGTCCAGAGGAGGGCCACAAGGATGATCAGGGGACTGGAGCACCTCCCGCATGAAGATAGGCTGAGGAAGTTGGGGCTGTTCAGCCTGGAGAAGAGAAGGCTGCATGGAGGCCTCATAGCAGCCTTCCAAGATCTGAAGGCGGCCTATAGGGATGCTGGGGATGGACTCTTCATTGGGTACTGCAGTGACAGGACAAGAGGTAACAGTTTCAATCTTAAACAGGGGAAGTTTAGATTGGATATGAGGAAGAAATTCTTTATGGTGAGGGTGGTGAGGCACGGGAATGGGTTACCCAGGGAAGTTGTGAATGCTCCATCCCTGGTGGTGTTCAAGGTCAGGTTGGACATAGCCTTGGGTGGCATGGTTTAGTGGGAGGTGTCCCTGCCCATGGCAAGGGGGTTGGGACTAGATAATCTTTAGGTCCTTTCCAACCCTAACTATTGTATGATTCTTGATTCTATGAATAGCTGACTTTGAACAAATGTGTTCTGAAATCAACCATAATCTCTTAATACAGCTTCACTCTATTGTTTAAGTGACATAAAGATTAAAATTTTATGAATGCAAAATTGAAAGGCCTATCCAGTGAAAAATAGCTTTCCTAGACCTTAGTGCATTTTACTTAAAAGATCTTGACAGATGCATGAAGAAAATTTGTGAGTTACGCTTAGTCAAGAAGTAATATCTAGGAACAAAACCGCAGGGCTAATAAAAACAGCACAGTCCAGTAAATAATGCATCAAGCTGTCAAAAACCAGAACCAGACTCAGTTACACTCTATACTTTCCCTTTCGTCCTGTACTGTCTTTGTCTCATCTGTTTCTATATCAGGCATTTTTTCCTGCTCAAAGACACTTGACCTTGTCAAGGTCACTTCATTTTGCTCCATCGTCTATATTTTCTTTCATATCTTTTTGTCTTGTTGCGACTGAAAGCATTGTGAGATGACAACTGTGTCTAGCTGTGCTTAAGTTTAAAACTAATTCACGTGTAGATATGAAAACAAGAACAGCTTTGTAAGGAATAAGTGAAGGCTATTTTGAAACTCTACCATGGAATAAGGCATGAACAGGAAACACATTTGCGTGTTTCTCTCTGTATTATTATCCAGCCAGTTTCATGCCAATTTTGTTACTTTAAGAGAGGGCAAGGAAATTATGGCTTTGTTTCAGAAATAGGGACAGAGCATTATTTCAAATCAGTGGAAAGGATAGTGAGATAAAACAAACAGGAATTAGAATTGATGAAAAAAACACCTTTCCATTAAAATTTAGTGTGCCATTTTCAGAAGGTGCTGCTGTTGGCATGAAGTGAGAGAAAAATTTCCACTCTAAATACACAGTAACAAAAAACACTTCAGACTGAAATCTATGTACATCAAGATTCAGAACAACCAGGGAATTTCGCCTACACTCCCAGATGTTTTAAAGTAAGATCAGAAACTGCCATTATAATAAGAAATGGGTCATTTTTCAATTTAACTTTCATGTGCAGGGGAGTGGTACACAGATCAAAACTACAAGTCAGTAAGGAAACTGACAGTGCTCTCTTGGAATGCTTTAGAGCTAGACATGATTCAACTACTTATGGAAACTTCTCAAGTAATTATTGTTACTGATTATGAATTTTTTTGTTCCAAAGATAGGCTCTGAGACACTGAGTTAACCCCTCATTTTTTACTGAAGACTCAAAAGAGAGAGTAGGGAATATAATTCACAGAACAAAGTCAGACTTCATGCAATGAAATATTTTTCTTTTAGAAAATCTCAACCATAGCCAATTTGCAGTTCAAGTGGACTCTTCCCTTTGTACCTTTTTATGAAGGTGTCATCAGGACATTTTTATGGGACACCCTGCAACAAAGAGCTTCTGTATTCTTGCCTGCCCTTCTAACAATCTCTTTGTATTTGGCCAGAATAAAATCAACACTACCAAGGTTCCAGACTTCACTACCTAAATAATAAAACACCACCTAAACATAGCACTGAAAAGGCAAAATAAACCAAGATTTTATACTGCCTTATTTAATTTCTAGGCTTAAATTCAATTACTACTATAAACAATTCCATAAAATGAATTACAGAAGAAAGCTTTGCAAAGTCAAAAGCAATTTAGGAAGGGCAATGCTGAAATGCACAATTTAGTAACATTGTTAATGTGAATAATACATTGAACTTGAACTGATTTGAAGGAAAAACTGAGTTAGAGAGTGACCTCTGGAATGGCCATTGAGTATTAGCTGGCAGGTACCTGTGACTAGGAAATCAAAATGTAACTCTTAATACCATTTCTGTAAGCTATGTGTTTGTTAGTAGTGTTCAAAAAGCATTGGGGAATGGAGAGATTAGAGTTCGGTCATTTTTTTTTTAAAAAAGAAAGAAAGGAAGGAAGGAAGGAAATTAGTAAGTAAGTAAAGAAAGAAGGGGAAAAAAAGAAAGAAAGAAAGAAAGAAAGGAGCTTTCTGCTCCTGTTGAGCTATCTTAAAAGCAAATACTGGCCACCTAATTGCAAATTTAACTCTATGTTTTAGAAGTCAGCAAAGAAATCACAGTAAAGTGACCTGTTTAGAATTATAGCCTAGGCAGTGCAAAGTAGGTAAATTCAACAGTATGCCATTTAGAAGTGAGTATCTCTCTTTTCCTACTTTTGTCTTTGACTAAATTCCTCAGAACTATTTTTCCATTACTACTTTATTCTACCACTGGCTGCTTTTCATAGCAAAATTTATCTATAGTGAGCTTATGGCAAAGTATGGGAAAGATCCATATTAACAATTTAGTCACAACCTGCCTTGTTATGTTGTTGCAGCCTGTGAACTATCAGATTGTGTGAACAGAACAATACCCCTGTGAAGCTGCTCATCAAGGTAACCATAAGACCAAGGAGATGCCAAAGATGAGTGTCCAAGTTAAGTCCTTTAAGCAAAAATGACAGCTGCCTTGCCAAGAACCACAAGAAAAGAAAAATATTTAAGCAGGTAGCCAGACAGAAACCACTTACTTGGCTACTTCAACCAGTATTAGCATCAATGCTTGCTTTGCTAAGGACACAATTCAAAAGGTATTTAAACAATCCATACAATTTTCTCCTTATGACTTGTTTTCAACATTTAGAAAATGCTATAGTATAGTGGTTTGCTATCTAGTAAGCCTCTGTGTAATTCATTACAAATAAACAGGTAAATACAACAAAAAAGGGGAGAAAGGAGTAGGTGCAATAATAGATAGTAATACCACATGAGAGACAGGAAATAACATCCCTTTTTTTTAGTAGCATAATTAATGAATAAATGAAACATAACCACCAATAAAACAAGCTGACCAATACGAGATGAAAAATAATGTTCTCTTCCCATATTAAAAAGGAAACAGATTCACCCCACATAACTTTCATCTTTCAAAAATTCATCACCTAGTTTAAGCTAATCGTCTATCTCTGTGGCCAACAGGGTAAAGGCAAATCTCCAGGGCGATTCATAGCAGGAAACATTAAAGAATTACTTACGGTAGAATGAATTATTCCCTGATAGTACTTGTCTGTAGTGGCTTAAGCCCAGCTGGTAATTTAGTATCACACAGCCACTCACTCATGTCCCCCCTTCCTTCCCCCACTTGCGGAGGGATGGGGAGGAGAATCGAAAGAATGTAACTCCCACAGGTTGAGGTAAGAACAGCCCAGTAACTAAGGTGTAACACAAACTGCTGCTGCTACCACCACTACTACTAATAAGGGAAGTAACAAGGGAAGAGAATAGAACTGCTCACCACACACCGAGCAATACCCAGCCCGACCAAGCAGTGATCTAGCTCTCCCCGATAACTGTCCCCAATTTATATACTGTGCATGATGTGCTGTGTTATGGAATACCTCTTTGGTTAGTTTGGGTCAGATGTCCTGTCTCTGCTTTCTCCCGGCCTCCCCTCCTTCCTGGCAGAGCATAAGACTCAGAGAGTCCCCGGCCAGAGCAAACACTACCAAGTAGCAACCAAAAACATTGGTGTCACCAGTGCTGTTCCCAGGCGGAAAGTCAAAAACACAGCACTGCACTAGCTACTAAGAAGGAATAAAAATGACTGCTACTCCTGAATCCAGGACAATATTTCCATTGATTAAAGAAGGAGCCTTAAGCAACTAATTAGAAGTAGATATTTAAAGATATCTATAAATTGCATATATAAATTTTATGTATATAATCCATAAAATTAAAAATTTCTGTAGTTTAGTCCATTTGCATCAGGTTATACAGCCAACAACTTGGTGAAATGCAAAAAAGGGCCTGGGTTGCCTCTCCAGGCTCATGTTAGCTGTGCTTTGCATGAGGCTGCTGGAGCTGACATAGTATTAGGTATGGTTACCCTCTGTCTTCTCTTAATTCTTATTTATCTTAGTATTTAGACCATTTCAGATCACTTGTGTTGGTGCTACAAAGCACAACATGCACCACTGTCAAGTTTTGCATATACTGGAGAAATGCAGCACAGTCCACCTTCTGCACTCCGTAAGAAAAACTGAATAGAAGCCGGGCCAGGCTCAGCCTTTAAATAACGCTTTAATTTGATTGCTTAGGAGCTTAAACACTGTGCCTAATAGCCAGAAAATGAATACTAGTAGATCCTGTGATGTCATGAGACTTTTTAAATAAAGATGTTTTTGCACATATACAACAAAAAGTGAATGATTATTTGGAACACTATTTTGCTTTTGTTTTCAAACAAGACTGAGATGTGAAAAAGATGGTCATGTATTAAACTGAAAGAATAATTGCAGTACTGAGACAATTCTTTTCTAAGAGTTAATGAAAAATCTGTTACATTTTCTAGTACTTGAGATTAGGTTGGCAGGAAATCACCCAACTACTGGCAGTCATCGCATTCTAAAAATGTGTAGGTACATGTATAACAACTGCTTTGCCCATCTTCAAACAATTTGTTGTCTTTATGGGCAATTGGGTTGGGTTTTTTTTTTTTTTTTTACCCTTATAGTGCTTAGCTGATTTCATCACATACAATCTGCAAGAGAAACATTAGAAAAAGACATTGCTTGTTGCTCCACTCTACTATTTAAGAGAAGGATGACAACTCAACTGAACTCAATGGCAGGTATCAAAAATAACTGTGGATAAACTGTATCAGGTTTACCTTTCATGCACATCAAGCTGCAGAAACTTCCACTAGCTTTGCAGCAAAATACAAGCTAAGCAATCAGATGAAAGTAATTTTTGCAGAGAGTACATGGTTTTAATGTTTCAAGTGAAGGTAGAAACATAAAGCTACTGCAGTGCTGCTCTTGACTTGAAAGTAATATGGAGATATAAAGGAACCTCAGTAGACTTTCAAGATGGGCATGCTCTTTATCCAGCTGTGCTGTGTAGAGGAACAGGCCTTCAAAAAACCCAGCTTACTGCTGGTTTAAAGATAAAATGCTACCAATAAGCATGTATGGTTGTAAAGTTAGGAGTTATTCTAACTTTATATCCAGCTGGAGACCAGTAATGAGTGGCGTCCCTTAGGGATCGCTGTTGGGACTGGTCTTGTTCAACATCTTTGTCAGTGATATGGACTGTGGGATTGAGTATGCACTCAGCAAGTCTGCTGATGACACCAAGCTGTGTGGTTCAGTTGATACATTGGAGGGAAGGAATGCCATCCAGAGGGACCTTGACATGCTTCTGAGGTGGGCTGATGTCAACCTGATGAAGTTTAACCATGACAAGTGTAAGGTCCTCCACCTGGGTCAGAGCAATCCCAGGCACAGCTACAGGTTGGGCAGAGAAGAGATTCAGAGCAGCCCTGCAGAGAAGGACTTGGGGGTGTTGGTCAATGAAAAAATGAACATGAGCCGGCAGTGTGTGCTTGCAGCCCAGAAAGCCAACCGTATCCTGGGCTGCATCAAAAGGAGCATGACCAGCAGGTTGAGGGAGGTGATCCTGCCCCTCTACTCTGCTCTCGTAAGACCTCACTTAGAGTATTGTGTGCAGTTCTGGTGTCCTCAACATAGAAAGGACATGGAACTGTTGGAACAAGTCCAGAGGAGGGCCACAAGGATGATCAGGGGACTGGAGCACCTCCCGCATGAAGATAGGCTGAGGAAGTTGGGGCTGTTCAGCCTGGAGAAGAGAAGGCTGCATGGAGGCCTCATAGCAGCCTTCCAAGATCTGAAGGCGGCCTATAGGGATGCTGGGGATGGACTCTTCATTGGGTACTGCAGTGACAGGACAAGAGGTAACAGTTTCAATCTTAAACAGGGGAAGTTTAGATTGGATATGAGGAAGAAATTCTTTATGGTGAGGGTGGTGAGGCACTGGAATGGGTTACCCAGGGAAGTTGTGAATGCTCCATCCCTGGTGGTGTTCAAGGCTGGATTGGACATAGCCTTGGGTGGCATGGTTTAGTGTGAGGCGCCCCTGCCCCTGGCAGTGGGTTTGGAACTAGATGATCTTAAAGTCCTTTCCAGCTCTAACTATTCTATGATTATATGATTCTATTGCAAAACAATTTACGCCAAAAAGATTGTTGAGGAGGAAGAAGGAAGTTCCAGCTATTTGGGAACACCAAAAAGAGATTCTTTAGCTCCAAATAATATTGCAGAAGATGGTAGACTGGGGAAAAAGCATCAGAGAAAATACTTGCTGAAGCACCAGGCAAACAACAAATGCGCAAAGGCATTAATGTAGATGGTGGTGTTGTCTTTATTTGGCAATGAGAGAGAGTGGAAAATCAATATGATGACAGATACGGCAGTAAGAGGGAAATACTTAAAACACCAAAACTTAACTAAAAGTAAAAAGAGAAAAGGGAGCTTAAGCTGCTGTCCACATTTCATAACTTGTAACTGCAGAAGATTAGTAGTTGAGTGAGATTGGATTTTGAGGCAAGTTTGAATGGTACCCTTAACTAGGAAAATGAGCTACAGAATGGTGATAATCTATTTACAAGAGCAGTCACCAAGCAGTACGTTAACACTTCCTTTAATATCAAATAACTGAAGAAACAGGGAGGGGGCAACTGGCTGGAATTACAGCCCTGGATTGTGCTCACAAGGAGCAGAAGCACTCCCGAACTGGCAAAGCAGCCTGCTCACTTGTTCAGCAAGATCCTGGGGAAAACCTGTGAACTGGTTCAAGGTAGGAAATTATGCTCACCTGCAAATAACAGTAATGACAGAAAGGGGCTGCCTTAGAGGGAAGTGAATGCTAGGCTTTTCTTCCTTTTCTTAGTAATTAACTGAAATGCTACACCTTACCTAATTTATGGAAAGTTTATACATAATTATGTGAAGCAAAGCATTACTTTATTTTTTCTTTTAATTTCCCTTCCCATCTCCCCCAAATTTGTAATTTTATTCAGATCATTTCACGGAAATATCTTCAGAAAAAAGGGAGTCCCTAAAGAAAGTAATCAGGAGTAGACAGTTACTGGAACTGATTACTTGCCTTAGATTTGATACCAAACATGAAAAGCTATGTTTTTCTGTATCACAAAGATGCACAGATTTCAACTGAGATGAGTACAGTGACACTAACTAAACAGGTTAACTGAGTTAATGGAAGCTCCTGTACTATAAATTAGGCCAGGCAACTGAGATGGCTTCTGCAGCATCATCACTAAGGAACAGCAAGAGTGCTCTTGAACAAGCATGTGGAGGAATTCAGACCCAGATTATACCTGGGCTGGAAAAGTTCATCTCATTAACTTCTCCTCCATCAAAATATTTTCTTCCATTTCTAATGATGGTGTTTGGTGTAAAGGAGTGGGGAAACTAGAGTTTGTTAAGTGATTAAAGTTTAGATCACAACAGATTTTCAACAACTGCAGCACCAATAAGCTGAGTATACTTCTTGAACCCCAAAAATGCCACATAACACTTCATATTCCTGCCTCTGCAACAAAATTATGGATGTACCACTCCAGAACTCTTTAAAAAAAAAAGAGCATAGTTGCTAATGGCTGCATTTTAAAATACGCTGAAGATTCAGAATTTTCCTTTTTGAGAGAAAACCAAATAAAACAACACCAGCTCACGACAGAGAATTTATCTCTAGGGTTTATCCGAAAGTGCTGCGAACTGCCCAAAAGTATCAAGAAGCATTTACGCATGATGCAAACATCACCTCTCAGCAGCCATTACCACAGCAGGCACTCTGAAATGCATGTCAGCACACGAGCTTTTAAGGAAAGAACAGTTGATGGCAATGGCATTTGGGTGAAGATCCCTCAAAATAACCATAAGACAGAACAGATCTGTTCAAATCATCCATATACCACACATTACAACAATAAATTTTAAAGGCTTCAGTAGACTTCTACCCAGTATTGGCCCTCCAGTGAAAAATTTAAAAGATAAGCCAAATAAGGTATGTGAACTAAAAACTAAAAAGGCATGGAAAACTAACACTGTGAAACATTGTACTGGGAGGCCAGCTACTTTAGCAAAATCCAGAAACCTATGTCTTACTTGAAGCCATTTTGGGATAATGTGGAAGTGCTATTGAGATAATTCCTTGTAATATCTAATTGCTGAGAGAGAAGGGCGAACAGTTAAGTTTGCTTTCACATGCTTTTTATTACGAATGTGTTTTGACTAAACTACAAAAGCAGCATGACGATAACATTGCAGTCAGTATGTCAAAAGGTTACAATGCAATATGCATTTTAAGGAAAAAAACAGAGGACTAACAGCAAGGAGAACAAAAACGAATGAACAAATTTAAACAACAAGCATATCTTTCTTACAGAACTGTTACCTAGACTTGAAGTATGTGAGCCCATCTCTACTCACAGACTGAATTCGGAGTAATCAACCTATAGTAGAAGTTAAGGACCAACTTAAGCACTGAAAACAACTGTTTTTTTTTTTTTTTTTATTTCAAACAACAAATGTTGTGATAGTCCTCTGGAGAAATATTAAATATTATGACATTCAGGAAAGGGTAAACTGGTCATATTCCTGTGAAGTTACTGAACTCACACCAAAGCCGTATGAAAAATGAGCTACAAGAGAAATTTTTCTTCACAGCTTTCTCTTGACCAGATACAAACAAGTACGCCTGCTACTTCAAGGACTTGCAGAGACTGTGCAAGTGGACAGATTAGATTTGCAAGTTCAGGTGGGTTCAAACACAGCAAGACTTGGAACAGAATGGAAAATTTTACAATATAAGAATCAAGTCTTCAGCCCCTTGCCATCTTTTGCTAAGTGAAAATTGACTGTCACCCACAGGAGGAATAACACCCCAACAGGACATTCCTGTGGAGTATCTGCACACCCTTGATTTCTTGGTATCACTGACAGGGCTAAATCATAGAATCATAGAATGGTTAAAGTTGGAAAGGACCTTAAGATAAACTAGTTTGACCCCCTCTGCCATAGGCAGGGATGTCTCACCTTAGACTAAACCTTATACAACTGCCTCTCTTCTATGTGGAGAAACATTTTCATCTGCTTCTCCACCGTAAATCACAGCAATAAAATTTTCCTCCTCTCCTTATTAACTGCTCTTTTGACAAGGTGCTTTAAAAACATTCAGCAAATTCCATGATCTTCAGTTATTCAAAAGTTAAATAGACAAGCCAATTGCTTCTTCCATTCTGTATGTGTGTAAACTTGGAGAAAAGATAGTAATGGTAGGGCTAAATTGCTTAGCAACTGTAGGTAGAAAGCTAATATGTCATAAGTTACATGTGAAAAGATCGCAGGGGTTTAATAGCCACATCTAGCGCTATTGAGGCTTCCCACTGAGAACTCCACTGCAAACTGGCAGCTGACTCAAAACACTGCTATTTTCAACAGACCAAAACTGTAAATGTGTCAGTGACTGGTCAAACAGGCTTCGATGCTGACGATTTATAGCAATTTTTCACATTAGCATACTACTGACTTGTATAAATCACTCCCAGGCTGAAAACAACCTTCTGCACAGCTTTGTAATGAATTAATGCGCAGAATCAGTCTTGCTAGCTTTCGAGAGACGTTGGAAGGTGATTTTGATCAGTCTCAACTAGACAAAGACAATTTATACGAGCCAGATTTGCTAATATGCACCAAGCAGAAGTAAATGTACTTTTCTAGGGCTCTTTGGGAGGACATAAGGGGTAAAAAAAATATGACCATCTCAACAAAATAGAAAAAGTCAGTGAAACAGATCTGCAGCTAGTACTCATGCTCATTAACAAAGGAAAATTAATGGCTGCTGGGCAGCTCATAAGGTTTGGTTAGTAGAGGTGAAAGTTTCCTCGGGCAGGGGTTTCTGCAACTGAGGTACCAAAGACATGAAGACCTATGTGAGCTTTTATAGATTTATCTTCTATGTACGGCAGAGTAAGGATAGCTACACTCAGAAACTGAAGAATATGAATATAATCCTAAAACCAGTCAACCATTTCTATACCTGAAATGCAAAGAAGAGAAACATTTGGGAAAATATATGTGAAATATTACCTGCAACCACTGTGACTGGTCGTTGTGGCCAGAGGTCCAGGCATTAACTTTGCCTTGCTTGTCCAGACGCGCTTTCCTGGGCTCCCAAGTGAACATGTCCATGTTGAGTGTACGGAAAACACTGGAAGCGCTAATTTGGTAGTCCTGTATATGTCCTGATTTCATCCCCAGGGGTTCAGAGCAACCTGGAACAGCAAAATAAGATTTGTGACACTACCTACTTATCTCTGCAAGTGGTATAGGTTTTCGGTATGGAAAAGAAAACTAGCAATTCTTGAAAAAGGCTTTAATCAAGACCATTGTTGGAGGAACTTGCAAAAAAACAAATGAAAAATAGGTAATCCAAAGCACTTTATTTCAACACTACCTTGGGCGAATCAAAAACAAGATAGAGAATTCAATGTATTTCATCCTGGCATAAATGTATGAAGGCAAACAAACAGAAAAGATGACTTTTGTCTCTTCTTATCTTGGCTTTATTTTTCTGTCCAGCAGCTTGCTGTCATTTTCCCTATTCAGTTGAATTTTTTCATGCTTTTATGCCATGTCACATCAACCATCTGTTTGTCTACTGAGGAAACATTAACTTTTCTTAAAGTCACTGCTGAAGTACAGTGTTAACAAGCACTAAGCTCTTCTATACTTTTGAATTTCTTGACATCTAGCCAAAAATTTTGAAAGCCCCAGCACCCACTGGGGGAGTGGAAGACTACAGAAAGCCAACTGTGAAGGAGGGAGAATAATAGGAGATAATTGCTTAGAAGAAATAGAGTTAATGGTTTATTTGCTTAAACCACATAGATGTCCCATATGATTGAGTTACTTTGATTGCAGCATGTTGGGTGTCCATGGGGGGGGGAAAAAGTAGTAAGTGGCTCTATACTCCTCTGCTTTGCTACTGTTCACTGGGAAATGAGAAGGTTTTTGGACCCAGAAGAGGGAAGAAGCAAGCTGACAACAGGAGAGACACTCTGATAGCAGGACTATAACAACAGTGCTGGAAGCCAAGGAAGGCAGATGAGCTGCATAGTTTTAATATTAAAAAAGATAGGAAAACAAAAGCCAAGCAAAGTGGCTGAGAGCCAGAGGGCTGCTAAGAGGTTAGGAAAGGTGGATGTAGAGATGGGTGGAGTAATGTTTGATTATTGAGAAAAATGTAAAAGATGGAGATGAGAATGAGATGAGATGCGATGCGATGAGAAGCTGTTTTCTCATTTCCTTTCTGCCCCAGCTGTCAAAAACCAGCATACATGCAGCTGTCCCAAAGTTTTCACTTCACAAATTCAGGGATCCTTCTCAGTTTAGTAGCTGACATAACTCAGTTAAATTGCCCAAAATATTTTGACATATTCTAACTAACTGAGTGAGGTGTGCTCAGAACCTGACATACCTGGTTTTGCGGAGAGTGCGTCATCACTGTGAATACACAAAACCTTGAGTTCATGTATCACTGGGAAGACAGAGGCTTTCCACCTGACACTCACATGCCATGCTGCAGAGCTGGTTCCTATCTATCATTTGCTGAGTAACCTGCTGTGTTTCTTAAAGCACACAGCTAAGTCACAAAGACTTTCCTGTTGTGACCATGACCTAATCTGCTGGCGCCTCTTGACAGACTAGGAGGATTGTGTGACCATTTAAAACACCTTCAAAGTTTTCACTCTGTTTTTCACTTTATTTGAGCTAGGCATCAAAGATGGTTCCCCTTTTCATAAAAGTTAATTTCCTCCGCAGTATCTTTATCAGATTTAAAGACATGATTTTTTTTAATTTTCTTTACTATAATTAGCAAAACCCTTTTGGTCAGATCCTACTTTCTGTTTATTTCTGTAGGTTTAATGCACAGTATTAAGTAGACTTATGTATTCAAATCAAGAAGGTGAGACCTTGTGGGGAGTTTGACAGCGAGAGCATGTGTACTACTAGAGACAGATAATATGCTCTTTAATGTAGTAAATACTGCATTTAAAATTTGAAATACTGATGTTTCATATAAAACTGAAAAATAAACAAAAACCAGAGGTCATTTTTGAAAAATTAATGCCTCAGAACCTATTCTCAGTGCACAAATGAAAATTGCATGGCCTTTTCTGTAGAAAGAACTACCTAGTTCAACAACAGAACAATTTTCCTGAGAGTATGAGGGAACACTTGATAGTATAAATGAGGGAGACTCATCTGTTGCTTTAGAAATGGATTTTGCTTATTATTGAATTCTGAAGTATCAATTCAGGATCACAAGGGCTGTCAGCAGGAATGTTTTATCTGAGGAACCTGAAGCAGGTTTCTGACACAAAACCATAGGTTGTCAAAACAGTTTTTCAGTGCTGGTTCAATCCATCAAAAATAATTCTATCTTTTCTGAGTATTATTATTGATTTATGAAACAACAGATGTCTCTGCTTATGTGTCTGTGCACGCGTGCATGCATTAATGGGATTTTACACTTGCCTTCCTTCTCCACTGCCCCAAAGGGAAAAGGAAGGCAGTTGTTAAAGGTAACAGGGGAAAGTGAGAAGAATAATGAGATTCAGAAGAGAGGAAAAAGGTGGCAAAGCAATGTGTAAGTGCTGTGTCTCAGAGAGCAATAGCAGACCCTGTTGCTTCCCAGCTCCTACAGCACCCTGCTGCAATGACATAAAGTAATGACTACTTACTTTGATAGGTGAGCTGCTACCTATACAACAAAGGATAGAAACATCAACCTAGTACAAAACTTCGTGTCTGTGGCTAGTCATCCCTCACAAAAGTGTATCTATAATAACGCTTCTGACTCCACAGGACATCTCCTCTTCACTGCACTGCATCTTCTTTAAATTTGCTTTGTAATGTCCCTGCAAAGGGATTCAATCTCCTTTTCCATTTTTCAACCTGTTAAAGTTAGTGAAACCCATGTGGACATACAGCTATGGTCAGTGGAGCATCTTAGGTCAAAATCATAGAATCATATAATCATAGAATAGTTAGGGTTGGAAAGGACCTTAAGATCATCTAGTTCCAAACCCACTGCCACAGGCAGGGACGCCTCCCACTAAACCATGTCACCCAAGGCTCTGTCCAACCCAGCCTTGAACACCACCACCGATGGAGCATTCACAACTTCCCTGGGCAACCCATTCCAGTGCCTCACCACCCTTAGAGTAAAGAATTTCTTCCTCATATCCAATCTAAACTTCCCCTGTTTAAGATTGAAACTGCTACCTCTTGACCTGTCACTGCAGTACCCAATGAAGAGTCCCTCCCCAGCATCCCTATAGGCCCCCTTCAGATCTTGGAAGGCTGCTATGAGGTCTCCATGCAGCCTTCTCTTCTCCACGCTGAACAGCCCCAACTTCCTCAGCCTATCTTCATACGGGAGGTGCTCCAGTCCCCTGATCATCCTCATGGGCCTCCTCTGGACTTGTTCCAACAGTTCCATGTCCTTTCTATGTTGAGGACACCAGAACTGCACACAATACTCCAAATGAGTTCTCATGAGAGCAGAGTAGAGGGCAGGATCACCTCCCTCGACCTGCTGGTCATGCTCCTTTTGATGCAGCCCAGGATACGGTTGGCTTTCTGGGCTGCGACCGCACACTGCCGGCTCATGTTCATTTTTTCATCAACCAAAACCCCAAGTCCTTCTCTGCAGGACTGCTCTGAATCTCTTCTCTGCCCAACCTGTAGCTGTGCCTGGGATTGCTCCAACCCAGCTGTAGGCCCTTGCACTTGTCATGGTTAAACTTCATCAGGTTGGCATCAGCCCACCTCACAAGTATTTCAAGGTCCCTCTGGATGGCATTCCTTCCCTCCAGCATATCAACCAAACCACACAGCTTGGTGTCATCAGCAAACTTGCTGAGGGTGCACTCAATCCCACAGTCCATATCACTGACAAAGATGTTGAACAAGACCAGTCCCAACAGTGATCCCTGAGGGTCACCACTCGTTACTGGTCTTCAGCTGGACATTGAGCCATTGAGCACAACTCTTTGTGTGCGGCCATCCAGCCAGTTCTTTATCCACAGAGTGGTCCACCTATCAAATTGATGCCACCATCTCTGATAAATGATATCTGGCACCTCTGTATGTTTTAACCTATCTAGGTATAGGTTTTGCAGTTACTTCTCATTTGGTCTAGCTCAATGAAACATGAACAGCGAAACAACGAGGATGAGAGTGGATTAGCATGAAAGAATCGACATGAAGGCTATTCTTTGTTCACTCTTCAGAGAGTATAATATTTTACTCTGCATCCTGTCCTATGCCCTTCACCTACCTCTCCTTTCAAGAAAACTCAAACCCTCAATAGAAATATTAAATATCCAAAACCACAAAAAGATCCCCCTGCAAAGGTCTACATGCATCTTGTCTGGGGCCAGGATTCATGCTGTATTGGCAAAAGCAGCAATAGTAAGTGCCATGGGTTCAGAAGCAGCAGTTATTTCTCTCCTTCTTGGTAGCTGGTGCAGTGCTGTGTTTTTAATTTTGGGCCTGGGAACAGCGCTGGTAACACCAGTGTTTCGGTTACTGCTTAGTGATGTTTTGGTCTGACCAAGGACTTTCTGAGTTTCATGCTCTGCCAGGGAGGAGGGGAAGCTGGGAGGAAGCAGAGATAGGACACCTGACCCAAACTGACCAAAGAGGTTATTCCATACCACTGCATGTCATGCCCAGGATGGAAAGCAGAGAGTAGAGACCCAGAAGGGTGGGGATGCACTGCGTGGTCGGGCTTGGTTTTAGGTGGTGAGAAATTATATTCTTCCCTTGTATTTGCCTTGTCATTATTGTTACTGGTGGTAGCAGTAGTGATTTGTGTTATACTTTAGTTACTAATTTGTTCTTATCTCAACCTGTGGGAGTTGCATTCTTTTTGATTTTCCTTCCCATTCCTCCGGGAGCGGGGGGAAGAAAGTGGGGGAAGTGAGTGACAGAACGAGCTGCGTGAGTTAGAGAGGCTTAAACCACGATAGTAAGTTATTCGAGGACAAAGGTAATTTTGTTTCAGCTAATACTGTGTTATTTTTCTTCTATGAAAATCAAGAGATTTAGTTTTGTTAGGGTTTTTTTTTTTTTTTCTATTAATGAACATTGGATTTCTTTCTAGGTTAGATAGTGCTGAGAAGAAACAAGGTAAGGGAAACCTCGTATTAAATGCAGATGTTACTAAGTCCCTTTGTGTGTGAGTTTGTGTGAACAGGATCGAGAAATAGTTACTTGCCAAAAAGAGGAAAATTACACACTCAGAAGATGTTGATTTTCACATAATACCAAGTTTCTGCTGAATTGGTGCACAGCCACCAATACATAGGAGAATCAACAATGTATGGCACAGACTTGCATGCAAAAAGGCAGAGCCTCTTCTGTGCAGATGTTTCATTGTGTGAGTGAACTGCATAAGTGACTGTATTGTCTGAACAGTTATCTGTTTTTAAATACAACAGCTTGATGTTACTAGTAATAGCAGCATAATGAATAAAAGCATTGTAATAAACAGTAGTCATGATCTGCTTCTTCCCCCACATCAATGTTTCATGAGGGGAAGGGAGTTTACAACACAGATGTGCAAAACACAGATAAGGTAGGAGCAAAAGTCAATGAAAATTAATGCCTAACTTACCAATGTCAAACTTCACAAACACTGATCACGGTTTTTCGTAATATCTGACCACGGGTCCTGGTAAGTAAAGCTATTCATAAGCCTAGAGCAGATTATATTGAACATCTGGCTGAAGTTTGTCCTAAGAAAGAATTAGTTTTTTAATCATCTGGAGCTGTGAGACAATCCCCCTCCCTTCAATACTGACTTTTTTTCCTAGCACCAGGACTTTCTAGAAAAGTCAGGCCTCTCAAAGTGTTTTTCTGTCTAAGACAGATCACCTGGAATTACAGTGAATTAGTCTGTTATGTATAATTGTACTCTTATTACTGTTCTGCTGAGCCTTGGCGGCCTGCAGTTCTAAGAAATTATGACCTTGAAACTGTTAGGAGACCACTGAAATGAATTCACTTCAGTAGCTTTCACAGTTCTTTGAGCAAAACAATTCCTGGTCATTCTGGCAAGGACTTATTCTAAATTGTAGTTCTAGAAATGGAAGACATAAAAAAAAAAATCTAATAGACTAAAACAGCTAGACAGAGTTTTCCATTTACTCTCAAACCTATCTATATTGGAAAAGGGCTACAGTGAGATTAATGCATTAACTTTTCATTCCTGAATCTGGTTTTGATGCCACTAGAGGACTGAAAATTATTTAACTCCAGCTGCTTTGATATATCATTCGTGAACTGGATGACTATTGTTTGTACAGTAATCAGGCAGCCACGTAAAAATAATTCTTAAATTAATTCAGTGGAGCACTCCCACTGGTAAAGGGCTGATCTCTTGAAAAAGATAAAAAATTTACATGCTCTGCTGAATTTGCAAGGGAACATGGCTCTTGCAGAGAGTGGCTAGAGGTCAGGCTTTACATTTATGAGCTATAACTTCTGCTACTACAAACCTTAAGAGGGTTTATATTGGCTCCATTTGTTCATTTATTTTTTGCCATGAGATGCTTCTGCTAGAAATCCACAAAACAAATCTAAACTGAAAACCTGGCTAAAGCAGCATTGCAAAAAATACCTTACTGCACTCTGAGTGGTCCTCAAGGGCAATGGAAGAACCCTTGTCCCCGAAGGATGTCACACAACATGTCGGCATGCTCACACCGCAGACAAAAGGAATTACATCAGCTTTGATGCCTGCTTTTGCTGTGCCTCTGCTGTGCAGCACGGCGCACGCAGCTTTGGCCCTCAGAAACTGTTTCCAGTGCTTAGTTTAGCCTGTGATGAGGGTAACTGTGAATTAGAAAATCTTTGTCTCTTAGTTCGCTTAGTATGGAACATTACAGGTCCTGATTGCTCTCTACAACTGAAAAGAGGATGAAGCCAGAAGGTGACTGGTCTCTTCTCCCAAGAACAAGTGACAGAACAAGAGGAAAAGGCCTCAAGCTGTGCCAGGGGAGGTTTAGATTGCAGATAAGGGACAATTTCTTCCCCAAAGGGTGGTCAGGCTTTGGAACAGGCTGCCCAGGGCAGTGGGGGAGTCACCATCTCTGGAAGTATTCACACACCATGTAGATTAAGCCCTCAGTGACACAGGATAACAGTTGATGATCTTAAAGGCCTTTTCCAATCTAGTCGATTCTGATTCTATAATAGCTGTTGATACTAAAACTGCTATAAATGTCCTTTTCCAGGTTGCTGGAAAAGTGGAGGCCAATGCATGCAGAAATATTACCTTACTGCTGTTAGTGCCCTGCTGCACGCAACTAGTGCACTTACATCACTTAGGTAAGCGCTGCTGCTTAAATAATTCACATAAGAAGAGATAAGAAACTGGATAAGTTGCTAGATAAGCAACTTCATTTCACCAAGAATACCAGGTTGTTCCAAGCCCCATCCAACCTGGCCTTGAGCACTGTTGGGGTGGGGCAGCCACAGCTTCTCTGGGCAACCTGTGCCAGGGCCTCACCAGCCACACAGGGAACAACCCCTGCCTAAGAACTCAACTCAATCTCCCCTCCGTCAGGTTAAAGCCATTCCCCTTGTCCTGTCCCTAGGGGCCCTTGTCGAAAGCCCCTCTCCATCTTTCCTGTAGCCCCTTTAGGCACTGGGAGCTGCTCTAAGGTGTCCCCAGAGCCTTCTCTTCTCCAAGTTAAACAAGCCCAGCTCTCTCAGCCTGTATCCCCATGGCAGGGGTTGGAACTGGATGATCTTTTAGGTCCCTTCCAACCCAAACTATCCTGAGATTCTATGATTCTGTGAATAAAATGCACATGGTTTAGACCTCAGTGCTGTTGGTGGTTGACTTCTGAGGGGCAGTGGTTGCAGAACACCCACCTGACAGCTCACAGCCCAGAAGTTCCATTCTCAACGTGCAGTGCCTTCTGCACACCTGAGGATACAGCCGTATGTACTGTGACTTGATAGGAGGGGTGAAGGAGTTGGCATATGGGGTGTTGTTGTCCACATTGCCACGGAACACCTATGATAAAATAATATATACATAAAACTGGAGGTTCAGTTCATTTCTGTATCTCAGAAATACCAGCGTTGTTCTTCTGCACATTCCCCTGCAAGTTTTTTCCCAGAGGTAGCTTTATCATTTCTAGTGCCCAACATGCAAGTATATAAGCAATACAGGCTGACATCAGTTTGCATCAGCAGACGTTTGCCACATGCTCTAAAACAGGACCTCTATCTTGTCACCCCTAGAAACTGAAGCTACTAATGCAGCTAAATTATGTCTTCTTTTCTAATTAGTGTATTAAATAATCCCAATTCAATTTAGCCTGCAATTATTTGCGCTGATTGACATTTATTTTTTTCCCCTGTGCTTCAAGAGCCTCTTCCAACTCCCACTGAAGCACATTGCAACTCTCCCACTGATTGCACGGGGAGCTGAATGAAACCTATAAGCATTGTTCTGTTCACTTCTCACTAACCAGATATGCCTGTAACTTTGTTTTCTTCTCTCATTAAATACCTTTTCATACACCATTTTAATTTTCTAATAGAGTTATTATGTTTAATGCTGCGAAGTGCCTTAGCTCTATCCTAAGTTACACAGTAAAGGGATTTTTGCTGCTTTGTATGCACAACTTCATAAAAAAATAAGTGGTAACTACAAACTGCAAGTACATGCTTCCCACTGAATAATACTGTTCATGCAGTGCATAAATTAGCACTGATGAATGAGTTCTGTGCTTCTAAGGGTTAACACTAATATTCCAGTGTATATAAATTGAAAATGTAAGAATGAATAATTGCTGGTAAACTAATTAAAATGAAAATCAGTTAAATGTAATAAACAGGATTATTCTAGCCTTGGGACATAGTATTTATACAACCATCAATTAAAGTATAAGAAATTCTCAGCGGACAGAATGCGTGAATTTATTGATTTTTTTTTCAGACAAAAATAATAACAAGGCAACTTATATCACAGTGATGCAGTTATGCACATCTTTTAGAGATACCTTTGAAGGCAACTAAAACACAGGACATTTTCACCTAAAATGCCTTAATCTTACCATATCTTCATTTGTGCCTTTTACTTTGTACATTGCCCATGACTTCCCATCATTACTGTATGCAATTTTGTAAGATTTTACATATTCTGGACTTCCAATCCTCTTGGCACCTTGAGTTATAACTCCAGTGACTCGCATCTTCTTCTGTAGGTTTATCTGAAATAACAGTATAATGTTATCACTAACCACTTGAGGGACACAATTCTGACTCTTGATTCCTTTGATTCCTTTATTCATTTAGCAGAAAGAAAAAAATGTAGCTGTAGCACTTAAATTACTATCTTTTCACTTGCAATAATTCTTTTTATCTTTCTTTCATTTCATGTACCTATGCGCATAAATAAATGAAAAAAAACCCTGAACCGAAAGCCTGTATTATGCTTATGTCTCCATGTGTATGTGTACACACACACATGCATCTATATTAATGAGTCTTGTGAGACCTCACTTGGATATTGTGTGCAGTTCTGGTGTCCTCAACATAAAAAGGACATGGAACTGTTGGAACAAGTCCAGAGGAGGGCCACGAGGATGATCAGGGGACTGGAGCACCACCCGTATGAAGATAGGATGAGAAAGTTGTGGCTGTTCAGCCTGGAGAAGAGAAGGCTGCGTGGAGACCTTCCAAGATCTGAAAGGGGCCTA
The DNA here is from genome assembly GCA_028858755.1 of Ara ararauna. Lineage (NCBI taxonomy): Eukaryota > Metazoa > Chordata > Aves > Psittaciformes > Psittacidae > Ara > Ara ararauna. Next base: position 63,168,048 of record CM054410.1, read on the forward strand.
TAGGGATGCTGGGGAGGGACTCTTCATTGGATACTGTATTGATAGGACAAGGGGTAATGGGTTCAAACTTAAACAGGGGAAGTTTAGACTGGATATGAGGAAGAAATTCTTTATTGTAAGGGTGGTGAGGCACTGGAATGGGCTGCCCAGGGAAGTTGTGAATGCTCCATCGCTGGCGGTGCTCAAGCCAGGTTGGACAGAGCCTTGGTTCAGTGGGAGGTGTCCCTGCCTGTGGCAGGGGGGTTGGAACTAGATGATCTTAAGGTCCTTTCCAACCCTAACTATTCTATGATTCTATGATATATAGAATATTACTGGTGTATTACTGGGATATAGCATATTACTGGTATGTAGGATTATTGCTATGTATTTCCTTCCTAAAAAGGAAATGCAACAGTGTGATGACAATGTAAATAATGCATTAAAATATATTAGCACTTGCCTCCTTCAAATGAATCTTTCCTCTGCTCTCCAGTTAGTAGCTCTCACCCACTGCAACCCCCACTATTCGGGACAGCAGCCCCAGTACAGGAATATGGGGAATAAGAGACATATCAGGTCCCTGCTGTCTGAATACTTAAATTGCTTTATTCTTTATCATGTAGTCTCAAGATCTTCTCTCACTTGGTAATGTAATGTAGCCTCTATTAAGGATGCAAGATGATCAGTGTTTCAATATCTTACTGTGTACACATGGGAAAGTGGAAGAAAGAATTTTACTGTTCTTTTGAGAGTCTAGCTATTTTTTTGCTACTTAACTGAAATATTTGGGCTTATGATATTTTTCCTCTTGAGGCAAAACAAATTTCAGTATAGTTTTACCACGTTTCTCCCCGTAAGAAATTGATAAACACTCATACATCTTTAACATGACAACGGGTATTTTAGAGTTTTGGACCCATTAAGAGAGGAGAAGCTGCCTATAAAACCTCAGATTTTTTTACATGATATTTCTCAAATATTCCAGGAAAGCTCAAAAAAATTTGCAATTGCAATGGCGAAAATGGACTCACACCAGGAATTTATACAGGTACATATTAGAAGAAATTCTGGCCTTTTCATGCTCTTGGGAAACCTTCTTTTCCCCCATCCCGGAGAAAAAAAAATCACACGTCATATTTGTAAGATAACAGCTCCAGAGACTACCATCAGTCCCCTAACTACATTCAAAAATGTAGTTAACATAAAATAAGCAGTTAGACATGAAGGTTTCTAGAAGTCTGTTATGCAGGTTCCACTCTCTAAAAAGAATTTAAGAATATTAATAAACAGGCAAGTAAAACAATTTTTCCTATACTTACAAAACAGTTAATAAAGAAGTGAATACCATCTCTGAAACAAATTAGAATGCATACCCAAACAGAAATCAGCGATTAATTATTTGCCTTTTGCACATACTGACTTGTTGCATCCTCACGTTTCACTATTCAGGAAAAAGAAGGTATAATGCAACACCAGATAAATTTTCTTGGATCCAGTTATGTATGCACCTAATATTCTTCCAGTTTCATTCCCAATTTTTCTTTTTTCCAGATAATAACCTTAGCAAGGTTTTTTTGGAAAAGAGTTTACGTGGGAGTTTTTATGTTTTTGGTTTGTTTTGTTGTTTTCTGAATGTTTTTATGTGTGTTTTTTTGTTTTTTTTTTTTTTTTTGGTTCACTCAGAAAGAGTAGTTTCTAATGAGAATATTGGCTTTAAGCTCTGGATATTATACTCTCACACTGGGTCCTTCCCATGTCCAGGCCTCCATCTCTAACACACAACAAATCAACCACTGCACTTCAACAAGTAAAAGAATGACAAAAGACCCACCCAAAACTAATCTCTCAAAGAGAGTAAAATTTTTAATACACATACTGTTTAACCAGTGTTCTGTGAGTTTCAGGAGGTAAAAACCCTGCCTTTTTCCTGCTATGGACCAGCCTGCTCTATAAGATTATCTGGACATCTGTACAATTCTATTTACTTCTCTGTTTTAATAGGTAGAATCTTTCCTTTTAGAGGTTTTCCTGATCAGTATCTGTACTCCGAGTTACAAACTGAGCTTTGGCTTTAAGCACTAAGGAGCCTGATGTAACACAGAAAATAGAAAGAGGACACTGTGTTTTGCAACTTGGTCTACATACTCCGTCAATGTTTCCAGGCAAATCCCGATGAAGGGGGGAAAAAACCCTGCACTTTTCAAATCCCTGCAGCTTGTTTATGTACAAAATATGGCTAACATCCTGCCTGCGGTAGCTCCTTTCAGTGCATATGGAAACAATTGGCACTTTATGTCTGAGTTCTTTTATGTGGTTTAAAATTTTCAAGTCAGAGCTTACCAAATCTCAAAATATTACAACTGCAATGACTATAACGAAGCAGGTGCTGAAATCTGCTTTCTTAATGTACTTCAGTAGGAAGCAAAGTTCCCCATGTGAAATGTGAACTAGCTCTGCTAGCACTAAAAGTACTTTCAAAGGTATTTTTTCTGTAGCAATTGTAAAGAAAAATAGCTATGGAAGTTCTTCTTGTGGATTCAGACATAGGACATAATGTTCAGAATAAATTCTAATTATATTGGTGACTGTGTTTTAAAACAAACAAAGAGGTGAAAGGCACCAGGATAAGGACAGGAGTTTAACACATCTTTTAAATGAAGATGAAAGCGCATTCAGTTATAAAGGACCCCTTACCATTACCTAGAATAACTGGGAAAAATCAAGGATAATAGAAGATCAATAGTATTTTGAGGGATTTACCTCTGTAATTTAAATACTAATGCATGCTAAAGTACTTGTAAGAAAAGACACTTGCATATAAATTTGAGGAAATTACTTACAGAAAAAAAAAAGTAATAACAGACTAATCAGTTCTACCAGCCCTATTTAAATTTGAGATTATTTTGAGAGTAACAGATTCAGAACTGATGCTTAGTCCCTGTCCACAGAGCTGCATTCAGCCCTCAGCTCAGAGCGGGCTCCTAAGTCCAGCAGCTTCCACAAGACTTAATTCACCCAACATCCATCAGGGATTTGGCTGTGAAATAGATCCAAAGATGCCTTTGTTGTACATCCTCATGGCACAAAGCATTTTATGAAACTTAGGTAAGGTGTCGTTTAACACCTACCAGTAATGGAATCTGCCTCAAAGAGGTTTTGCATTTCAGTGAAAAAGTTTTCTGGAGCGAGAATAAATTATGTACACTGGAGCACTCAGGTAAAACCGCATGTAAAGGAAAGCCAGCAGTCTGGCATCAATTCTTTTAAATGTGATTTCTACAAGAAATGGATTATGTCTACAAAATACACAGTGGATGATACAAAGTCACCATGCTGATAGGCCAGGTTGGACAGGGCTTGGAGCAACCTGGTGTGGTAGAAAGTGTCCCTGCCCATGGCAGGGTATTGGAACTGGTTGAGCTTTAAGGTCCCTTCCCACCCAAACCACTCTGTGCTTCTATGATGCTATGATAGTGTGAACAGCTCAGCTACAGCACAGGCATGGCAGTCAACTCAACTTCATAGGCAGTGCCAGGGGATGAGGCACAATATCTCAGAGTCAGTGCTGTATACACTCTTGAAATCTGAATTCATGTACCATCAGTCACTTGGTGCCCTGTAGACTATATCAGATAGCCAAAACCACCTAAAAAGTAAACCACTTGAGGTATACTTCCTCTAGTGTGTTGTATGCCCAAGAACTACAGAATAAAATCAACCCTGTCAGTTTAAAAAGTTACCAGGAGTCCTTGAAATTTATTTTAACCTTGTTCCTTTCAACCACCATGATCATCCTGACTCCTTAATTAGACCACTTCTATCATCACAAGCAAGGTCATATCCTCTTTCAAAATGAGGGGAAGAAGTAACCAGTATGCCTTGTTTCCTGCTTTCAGCACTGATTCTGTACAAGTTATCATCTATTAAACAATTTTCACTGGTGTGCTAATGTTTTTCACTGCAATGACTCACACAAATCTGTTTTATGATGCTAAATCATTCAGTTGCCTACACTGACAAAGATGAAGCCAGTCAAGATTTTATTGGAAATTGAAAAAATCCATATCAGAAAGAAAAAAAAAAAAAAAAAAAGAAAACTGAGAATTTTCCCAAGAGAAAATGGCAATATGAACAAAGTAATTTTATGAGTCCTATATATTGTACAGTGCATCATTTTCCAAGACAATTCAGAAGTAGTCCAGAACCATATGCATGGTGTTTTTGCAGCTGCACTTTTAGGTGTGAGTACATGTAGGATCATAACACTGGAGGGAACTGCTTCAAACTTGTTTTCGATATGCAGTCCAAAGGGTTCAACAAAATAAACTTACCAGCATGCTAAACAGCTGCTAGAACTCCAGAAAAAGACTAAATGCACAATCAGAATATGTCAAAGTAACAGAACAGAAGAGACTACGGACAGCACCAGTGCAAGAAGTTCATATTCCTCTTCAGTTTGTGATCAAATATTAGTTTATTCAGTATGTAGAAGCTATGTACTTGACAAAACAGATAAAAGAATCAGATGCATCTGTCTCATCTACATTATTACATTCAGGAGAGTAGAAGACATCAGAAGATGTAGTGACTGTAGGAAGACACCATATATGATGATCCTGCCCAGAATACATAACCATATTCCCATTATTTATTATTGCACTATTAGCAATAACACCACTAACATTTCATACATAACAGATTTGTCTGAAACATACCATAAGAGCAAGCTTCCAGGAAGCACTCAGATTAAAGCCTTTACAAAACATTGGGTCCTGGAGACTGTAAATGTAGTTCTATATGAGCCTTTACTCATAAACAGAAATGTAATTTATGGAGAACTATGGTGTTTATCTGTTTCAGTTATGACATACAATAGCATTGTTAGAAATAATTTCCCATCTATTCCAGCACGAAGTATATATATATTTTTACTAATAGTCACTATTACTCATATAAAAATAGGGTTGAATAAGGGATCAAGGTTATACTGACATTCAAAAATTTATTACAGTAACCCTTCCCTGCTGATTTTATTAAGGTTTTGAAGGACTGAAATTTACATTGTTTTATCCTTTTTTTTTACATCATAGTTCTAATAGATCTAGATAGAATGCACCCAGAGAAACATTTTATGATGAAAAATAGGCGCACTTGCCAATGGAAATGTTTATAAAAAACTCAGGAAAAGAGTAACCTGACACAGTTCCTTCAATACTGGGACATTTAAAGAATCTGAAAACTCCCTGCCATGTTTCCTTTTCTGTCTTCAAGCACCAGAGGCCCTGAACATGACTGAACACTGCTGTTTCACCCTGATGTCACATCAAGAGCAGCGCAGGACTCAGCACTGATTAGGTGTAGGAAGGTCGGACCAGGTCACTTACTATTATCTTCCCTGTTGCGAGGCGCTCATATATCTAGCCTGTCAGTGTCTTTCTGTTACTTTCCTAATCAGCACTGTCAGCAAAGCTTCTCCAGATTTAGTTGAGGGCATTAATGCAGTCAGGACAGTAGCAGTGATATGTGTTTTAACTAGCATTCAGATTAGGTAATGCAGTGATTTATCCATGGTAGCATTCCAGCTCTTGCTGCCATTCTGGAAGGGGGTTTATTACAGGGAGAAAAGCCAATAAGTTTTATCTTATAATTGTAATAGCCCAGGAGAACTAACATGGTCATTTGCTACATGTCACTTTACAAATAATTATTTCTGATGAGATTGTGGCATTATACCTTGAAGACAAGCTAATTAAATACTCATTTCTGATTCCAAGCCTTTTTTTTTCCCCTTTTTCACCTACATGGATGCAGATCCATCAAAGTCTTTTCACAACTTTGCTATTAAATCCTCTGCAAGCATCCTCCCAGTGCTGTCGTTTCCAGAGTGCCTTGCCAGTCAATCATACCTTATGGAAACAACAAATACCTCTCAGGTCTTGCCAGTACTCAACATCTTACCCCCAGCCAAACACCTAAAAGCCACTCATCACCTTTGTGTCTTCAAGAAGACTATTTATACGCTTCAAGTTAGTCATGCCTTTCTCTGAATATATCATCATATAGGTTAAACACTACTTGCATGGAAAACATAAATGTGGGTACTGTTTGGTCCATGCAATGCTAATATGGAGGAGCATATGTTATGAATAGTACAAAAAAAGTGCTCCCTTTGTTTGGCTTTTGTTAAGAACTTTCAATGTATGCCTCAGAGAATTTACGTAATAGACAAACTAAAAACTTGCTTAGTCTGTTTCTTCTTATTTTAAGTCATTATTTCAGTCCCAAAAGTAGTTGCTATGATTGCCATTAACTGGATGATATGAATTATTCAAATACTGGCATGTTTAGCCTGTCATCTCAAGAAGAGGCCCTTAATCAATCTCACATTGTTCAGAGGTTTGTATCCCTGTAAACTTTTACCTAATTTACAAAGTATTGATTAAATGGGCATTATCTACCTGCAATTTAAGCTTAGCCAAGGAATGCTGCAGTTGTTCATTGCTATTATTAATTCCTTCATAGACTTTGAACTTGTGAACACTCTTCCTGTCTTAAGCACGTAAATGTTTCCTAGAAAGAGCTTCATCAAAATGTCTAGAATATTTCTTTAAGTATCCATGTGTAAAGAAAAATGCCAGAGAAAATATCTGTATGTATTTCCATATATAAAATAGCTATGACCAATACCTTGTACACGCTAGAGAATAGGATGTTAGACTTAAGCCACAAAAACAAACATGCATTTTTCTTTTAATCCTACGTGAAAATCCTCTTCTTTAGGGAAAAGAAGTAAATTCAAAAGGTACAACATTAAAATCATCATGAAAATATACCCAGGGAAAATTCTTAATGTGCCCATTGCAAATATCAGAGGTACTTCCTATTGTACCCTTTCCATTTCTTTTTAAAGCACTCTGATAAAACTGTGATGATAAATATGACTGCTCACAAGCCCAACAAGAACAACTTGGTAGAATTCCCATTCTAACTTCAGCAGTCCTCGTCTAGGTCCCATGTATCTTCTCAGACCAAGAAATGTCAAAGAAGAAGGGGATGTGATAGAAAATTACAAATCTGTAGCCCAGACGAAGAAATTATCTTCATTATTTTTAAATATTAAAGCTGAACCTGTAATTAAACCCATCCATTGAAAGACGGGAGCGAAAGTAAAATCTGGAATAGTACGGAACATGCAGAAGATCAGACTTCCCTGGCACTGTGAAATCCCTACTGGGGTTTTTGTGATCATTGCACATTCTCAGCTTATTTTAACACACTGGGAAACTAAACCTAATGAATTGCTCCACCAGAACAAACCCAGTAAGTGAAAATGGTGCTGACAAATAGTAATAATCCATGCTGACAGCACTCCTTAACCACAGTTCACTACCCTGTCTTTTTATGCAGCTGATCTACAGAAATTGTAGATATTACTGCTGTAAAGGAAAAGGAATATTCTAACTGAAGAGGGGTTCTACAATACATGGTTGACACGGGCTCTGCAATGGGCAGACTTCCTTTCCTATGTAATCCTGGCTACATCAGCACTGGAAGATGCTGCATATCTCACTATCAAACAAGGTCTGGATCTTTTGCAAAGAGTACATGAGGAACAAGTGACACAGCATATCTGTGCTTACAGACTCCTGGTGAGTAACTACTCCTCATGCTATCACACCCAGTAACTCACAAAGCAGTGTTCCAATTGTCATAACACTGATCATAAAATACACATCTTTACTCTCTTTCTTCCTTGGTCAAGACAGTCCTAGTCATCATATACCTATTTAAAACTTTCTTTTCCAGTGAGCCTGGCTCCCATAGATGGCTTTATGCTGACCATACCATTCTGTTGCTTTTCTCATGTATCTGCAAATACATTGACTAGTCAGCACAGAGTCTTTTTAGTTGTCAGTTTATAAAGGACCCAAGGCACATTGAAGTTCCAGCTCTAACTAGGACTTCTGAATGGTGATGCTGCTCATACTTCAGGCAACTGTTAGACCATCCACACTGTTACAAACTTTGTGGAAGAAAGACAAACCAAGAAAACAGGAGTATTTGAAAACAATCCTTCCCACATATTGTCATCTTTGAGAATAATCTGTTAGTTACTATGAGACTGGTTGTGCAGGGAGAGAGGCCAAGGTTTTAGATGGACACAAGTGGAATAAAGAGGTAGCTTAGTAAGCATATGGGGGACAGATGGCTTTGTGACTGCTGAAAAGACTGCGCTATTCAAATGGTTTCTTTACTCTCAGTTGCTATGACAGAAAAAAAAGAGTTGTCTCAAACGATTAATCTCTCCTGAACCTTAAGAAATTATCTGAATGTTGGTTGAATTGTGCAGGAAAATAGGGGAAATTAGAGACCACTTCTCTCCAACCCCCAAGGTTATATTGTAACACTGAGGAAAGCTTAGGGTAAAATGCAGCTGTTACTCCCAGGATGGGATGTGGTTGGCACACATGGAATCTACCCAGCGACAGCTCTTCAGGCAATCCTGCAACATGCTAAGCATGTTGGCACATGCTAAGAAAAACTGACTGGAGGGTGGAACAGAGCAAAGGCCCCATGGCCAGACTCTGTTGCACTGCCTTGCAGGAACAGGAACCTGAAGGTACCATAGAATAAGAGAATCATAGAACAGTTAGGGTTGGAAAGGACATTAAGGTTATCTAGTTCCATCTACAGTCACTCCAGCTCCATTGGCACAGAGTTAAAAGTTGAAACCTATGTTACTATGAAAAGTCTGGACAGATCCAAGGGTCTCCTACAATGTCAGCATGACAACACTGTGCATTTTCAGTGACAATGATGTAACCTTATGGAAATTAACTGACCACTCCATACATGGTGGGAGGGTAACAAGAAGTTACTAATCTGAATTATATTCTATAAATATGTGAAATTAGGAAAGGGAAACTGGGGAAGACTCCATCATAACTTCTGGGATCAGTCTATGGGCTGAACCTGTCTTCTCCCCCACAGGGACACCCATTGGGTAAGAACTTTATCTTACGCATACTAAATAACTAACTCACGCCAGTTGTTACTGGTGATGGCATGAGCCGCTTCCCTCAGGACTCTGGGATAGATCTCAGCAGGTCCCACAGACCTATGTATGTTCAGGTTCCTCAAATGGTCACGAACGTGATCTTCACTTACAGTGGGAGAGACTTTGCTCCTCCAGCTCCCGCTTTGCAGCTCACCCACTTGAGAGGTATGGAGAGAGACCCTGCCAGTGAAGACTGAGCCAAAAAAGTCTTCAAGTGCCTCAATCTTCTCCTTATCTGCTGTTACCAGTTTATCAGTCTTGCACCTTGCACATTGGGTGGGGGGAGCACACTTACTTTGGTCCTCCTCTTTGACATACCTGTAGAAGCCTTTCTTGTTATTCTTTACATCCATTTTCAAGTTCAGCTCCAGCTCCACCTTGGCCTTCCTGACCCCATCTCTGCACAACTGGGCTGCGTGCTTACACTCTTCACAGTATATACCTGTCCCTGCTTCCACTGCCTGTGCATTTTGTTTTTGCCCTTTAGTTCCACCAGAAGGTCTCAATTTCTTACACCTGGGGACTGAAAGCTCTGTAGAAAGTGTCCTTATAGAACTGTCAGCTCTGTTTTGCTCCCTTGTCCATGATGGAGGGTTCCCAGGGGGCCCTACTAACTCCTGAAAGAGCTGAAAGTTGTCTTTCCCAAAATTCAGGGTCCTGACCGTACTCCTTGCTTGTCTCCCCTCCCTCAAGACTGCAAACTCCACAAGTGCATGATCACTGCAGCCCAGGCTGCCTCTAATCTTGATACCACAATCAATATATTTCTCATTATCTCTTCTAATTAAGACCCAATAGACAAAGCTGATAAATAAACACAAGTCACTTTTCAGTGAGACAGTCATTTTAACTATGTTTGCACTTTTATTCCTACAGAAAAATGACAGGCAATAAATTAGACTTAAAATGTTAAATATTGATTGGTTTAGCAATACACACAGAAAAACCCTAAAAATCTGAAAATTCTCATTGAAAGATTCAAGACTTGAACAATATCTCTATTTTAACCACTCAAAGAATAAGAAGGTTATAAGAGTGCTAGGTAAAATATATTCCCATTTTTCAGTCCAAAGAATTGATGTTCCACTGAAATTAAAATGTTTTTGAGATGACAAGACACAGATTACCATTTCTGGGAGGGGTCAAGGACTATGAATTTACTTTAGCCCTTGCTTTCTGCTGCAGTATCATGGTACTGGTGACTTCCCATACTTTCAACATGTTCAGTAACCTTTCTCACCAGCTGTAAAATCACAGAGAAATACAAAGGTGCAGCCAGGGACCACATGCTTACTTGCCACAACTATAGCTGTACTCTCTCATTACCCTGCAGATTGCTCTGCATTTCTCTGACCTACCTACACATGTATGAATTCATCATATATGTAACTGCTCTGGGGCCATCAGCATAGAGGTAAAGGTATATATATGCCTCTGTACCACACAAAAAAACCCCACTTAATTTATTAGGCTGTAATGAAGTAAACTTGAAACAGCTTTTTCTGAAAGTCAAGCCTAGCAGAAGAGTAACTGTAGGTGAGGCTTGTTTGCTTTACTGGTTTTGAAAGTGAGTGTTTGGAACATACAATACAACTTATTTGACTATCACACCTCAGCACAGTATCACTTATCACAGAATCACAGACTGGTTTGGGTTGGAAGACACCTTAAAGCTCATTCTGTTCCAATCCCTGTCACAGGCAGGGACACCTCCCGCTAGAACAGGTTGCTCAAAGCCCTGTTCAGTCTGGCCTTGAACACGGCCAGGGATGGGGCAGCCACAGCTTCTCTGGGCAACCTGTGCCAGGGCCTCACCATCCTCACAGAGAAGAACCCCTGCCTAAGAGCTCATCCCAATCTCCCTTCTGTCAGGTTAAAGCCATTCCCCTTGTCCTGTCCCTACAGGCCCTTGTTCAAAGCCCCTCTCCAGCTTTCTTGTAGCCCCTTTAGGCACTGAGAGTTGCTCTAAGGTCTCCCTGGAGCCTTCTCTTCTCCAGGCTGAAAAAGCACAGCTTCTCTCAGCTGTAATTTCCACATAAGAACTATGATGAACACACACCACTCCACTGCAGTTGGTGAGACACCATGGGTGCTGGGGCATCTGCGCATGCAACTTACTACTGACATGAGAAACCAGACAGGCACAGATTTACTTACTTCTCTCACCACTTGCTGGTTCGATTACTTTTAATATCAGGATGGCAAATGTGAAAAAAAAAAACATTAATTCAAAATAGATGGTGTTGCAAAGGCACGAAACAGTGTGTTTAAAAGTACTCTTACTTCAGTTATTCAGCCATATTACATGAAATAATGAATTAAGGCTAGCAGACAACCTGACAGAGTGTGTTATGGAGAGTGTTCATAACATCATCAAGTTTCAGTTGCCATGGGGATGTTAACTCTGAACTGACTGCTTTTGTGTATCCAAAACCTCAATCAGAAGTTGTGTGATAGACATCTGTGTGTGGGTGTTTGGGTGTACAAAGAATGAACCTGCCCAGGGAAGTTGTGAATGCTCCATCACTGGCGGTGTTCAAGGCTGGACTGGACATAGCCTTGGGTGGCATGGTTTAGTGGGAGGTGTCCCTGCCCATGGCAGGGGGGTTGGAACTAGATGATCTTCAGGTCCTTTCCAACCCTAACTATTCTATGATTCTATGATTCTATGATATAGAAGATGATATCAGATAGATACCTAGATATGGGACATGAGGGACTTATCTGGATAATTACACTAAGAAATAGGCTCCCAGTCCTTTTGTTCTCTTGCCCATTTTCAGTGCATAAATTATGTTTTTACCCTGTAAACTAAATGCATAGGTGCTGAGAGAGATCTGCAGCTAGCTGACATTTGTAGTGAGCCCACTGAAGTGAATGAACTTATGGCAGTTTTTGGCTAGCTGAAGATCTCCCATAATTCCTGCAGTTCAGAGGTCCTACGTGGGATAGTTTTGAGAGAATTCAACTGCACTTTATTAGTTTCTGTTCTCCTCTGCCAAGGGCTTTCAGGTATTTACTGCCAGTCATCAATATCCCCAGGGAAACCCTCCTATGATATTAGGTTAAAAAAAAAAAAAAAAAAAAAAAAAAAGCAGAGCTTTAATAGTTTTTTCAGTGTTTAGCAAATTAAGTCTTCTTACATGGTTCGAGTCACCTTACATGATGACTCTGAGACTGTATTTCATAAGGTTCACTTGGCCACATTATACTAAGCTGAGAGCTATATTAAATAATATTAAACATTTAATCTATGATGACAGGTATTTTTGGAAGCTGATACAACAGTACTCATGAATGAGGAAATGAACTTTGACAAAAAGAACGGTTTGACAGATGGTAGTTTGCTTAGAGCTCTTACTAACAGATGTTTGAATGAATGTTCTGCAAGACCTCTGTGTATTTTGGGTTTTATCATTTTATTAGCAAATAGTTATCACCTGGTGTATACTTGCTCTTTGGAAGTTAGGAAGCAGAATCTGCTGATTTTTATCTTGCCTTTTTTTTTTTTTTTTTCTTTTTTTGGAGAAAAAAACCCCAGCACTACCCAACACATTACTGATTCCTGCTTGAGGGTAAGAATTATGGAACTTACAAGATTTTTATTGTAAGAGCATTTTTTGTGCTTCATAGTGATTATGATTAGATTTACAATCTATATATATATATATAATATAATTAGATTACAATTAACCACAGCAGTATAAGGGACTGCAAACCCCCAACATGTGAGGCTGAAATGCCAGAGGTGGCACTGAAACCACAGGTGGTATGGGAGACACTTGTGTAAAAAAACAAATTAAGCCACAAATAAAAACATACATTCTACCCCCCAGAAACATTATTCTAATATATTTAGATATTAAAAAAAAGGAAAAAAAAAACACCAACCAACCAACCCAAACCAACCAACCAACCAACCAACAACAAAAACCAACCCAAACCAAAAGAAACAAAAACACCCTAACAAAACCCCAGCATTCTCAGTAATCATGAAATAAAGTACCAACATGCCTCCTGGAATAGAAACTAGAACTCAGATATTCTCAAACAAGTATCCTCATCACTGTGCTGCACAAACCCACTGTATTTAAAGTATATTAATGTAAACATCATATCTAAGAACCCACTGATAACCTATTTAGTCCTCTGGTAAATTTTTAGTGTATGCTTAAGGAAGACCCTCATCCTCTGTTTTCCCTGGATGAATGCTGTCATCACCCATGCAGCATGCCGACCCTGTACACATCCTCTAAGGCACTGGACATATCCATTCATTTCATGGAATTCCTAATATATTGGTCCCTAATTAATAACACTGGTTCCTGCTCTGGGAACAAACTTTATAAGAACTATACTTTTGTGGCTCTAATTGTACTTAGTGGGTTGGAGCAATTCCAAGCATGAATTACAGGCTGAGGTGAGAATGGATTAAAAGCAGCATCAAACCATTTCATCTCAAAATATGGAGCTTCATCTGAACTTAAGCATGTAGTTAGTGAACAAATGCTAGAATTAGAATGCTCTTTTCATATATTTTAAATAAGACTTCTAAATTTTAAATTTTTAAATCACATTTAACATTCAGAATGACTCCCCAAAACGAATAAAATGCATGAAATAGACATGGAAAGGGATGAATTATTTGAAGAGGAAAAAAACCCAAACTAAACATTTTGGATATATTTGAGTGCAATAAAAACCAGGTGGAAAAAGCTAACTACGCAACCTGAACCAAATTTATGTCCCATTTTTGGAGTATGCAGTCCAGCTGTTTTGTATATGAATCATACTCCCTCTCACAATAATAAAATTAAATATTTGAATATTTTATTAAAAAAAATCGGTAACCATACTGATGTCTCTGGAGAAATGTTTGCTGCTATTTTAATGAGCAATAACAAAATAGCTTTTTTATTTTTCTGTTAAATAACTTACATTTCCATACAACTGTCTCCAGCAACAGTTCAGGTGCTCAGTCACAGCTCCCACACAGTGGTATGATACACAGTAATTAGTTCATTTTCTTAACATTTTCCAGATGTGATTTATGCTCTCAGAGGCTGTTGACTAATACTAACCTTGTAAAAGCATTTTCCATGTCCGAAAGACCGCAAAGCAGTAACAGTCTCTGGCAGGGCATTAAAACTTTTGCATCCTCAAGTAGTGATCCTCTTCACAATCCCATGTATCATGGATCTCTGAGGTGAATATTCTTAGAACTGTCTGGTACATTGATCACCCATCCTAGCCCAGCCTCTCCTGCAATGTGGCGCAGGAGACACTGAAACTCTGCTGTGAACTCCTTCTCCACTCCAGGCTTTGCAATGTAGGTAGTGTCTGTTACTGGTTTGAGGCAAACTAACATTTAGGAAGGTTCATCTATTGACCCAGAACCCATTGCACTGGTATTATTTGCAGAACAAAAAGATCATACCTACTCCAAAAGAATAAAGAAGCAAGACTATTATTTTATGGACAATATTCACCCACCTTGCTCTCTCATCCCCGAACATAGTTCCTAAATATGTATCCTTCCTCCAAAATCACTTACACATCTTGAATGCATGAGTTGATTCAGGATTTTGGTACTGTATGCCAGTCCTTGCATTGCTAGTTATACCAAATTTTTCTATCTATCTCGTGTTCTTACACACGATATGTTACAGTCTTCTTGTCATGGGCTCAGCAGCAGCAGTCATTTTTCTCCTTCGTAGAAGCTGGTGCAGCGTTGTGTTTTCGACTTTCGGCCTGGGAACAGCGCTGATAACACCGATGTTTATAGTTACGGCTTAGAATATTTTGGTCTGGACAAGGACTTTCTGAGTCTCATGCTCTGCCAGGGAGGAAGGGAAGCCGGGAGGAAGCAGAAACAGGATACCTGACCCAAACTGACCAAAGAGGTATTCCATGCCACAGCATGTCATGCCCAGGATGTAAACCTGGGGGCAGGAACCCAGAAGAGTTTAGTTCACAGCTCGGTCATCGGATGGTGAGCAGTTGTATCCTCTTCCTTTGTATTTCCCTGGTCATTATTATTACTGGTGGTAGCAGCAGTGATTTGTGTTATACCTTAGTTACTGGACTGTTCTTATCTCAACCCATGGGAGTTACATTCTTTCAATTCTTCTCCCCATTCCCCCCCTCGGAGTGGGGGGAAAGAAGGAGGGGGAAGTGAGTGAACAGGCTGCATGATTTACGGCTTAAACCACAACAGTTCTTCATGACATTTCAGTTTATGGATTTTTGGCATATTTACCATGTCTGCAGTCTTTGTGTATCACAGGAGTAGTAACTGCAGTGATATAAAAGAGGGTAATATATTATGGAAGCAAAAGGGAAACTAGTTATGAATAGGGGGAAAATGAGTTAAGAAATTTTAGGTTTGGGTGGTGAAATGAGGGAGAAGAAGAAACGCAAGTGTATAGGCATGGCTACCCAGGTTAGAATTCACTAGAGGAATAACATTTAGAAGGTCCTGTTCCTGCCAGCAGTTTGTGCTGCTGGTTCTCAGTTACTCTGACTTCAGATATGGTGGAGAGATAATAGAAACATCAATCCTGCCCTTGGCCATGTCTATTCTAATCCATATCATCTTGACAAAATATATATGAATAGAAAAAAAATACATAAGCACAAGGAAGGAGCAGAGATGAAGTGAAATCAGAATAAAGAGAAACAGCGTATTTCCACCATAAATACACTGTTATATACCCATAAATGAAAAATGATAAATGGGAAAAGAGAAACCAGTGCTCTCTTAAAAAAAAGAGGCTTGACAAAAAAGACTTGTTATCAGAACAAAGCAAAGTGATTATATCGGGCAACAAGCATTTTAGTTAAATCTCAAGAACAATTATGACAAATAAAAGTGTGGGATTTTTTCTCCTGTTTGGAAATAGGAAAAGTTAGTGTCACCAATAAAGTGGTAAACAGTATATATACATAGGCGTTATTTTTTCACAGCCAGCCTATGAGGAGAAACAGAGGTCAGCAGAACTTTAAAAGGCAGATACGACTTACTCTGGCTTTAATTTGCTTTCAAAAACATGGTCACTGACCCTTTAAATCACAAGGCAATTACAAGCATTGTAGTGCCATTACTAATTACATGCTGAGAGTGTAAATTTAAAATGGCAATTTCAATTTTCAGTTTATTGGGAGAATGCAGGAAAATGAAATTGAATACTAATTAGTTCATATGTGTCAAACACCTGAAAGATTAGAGAAAAAACTTTGCACTCATTATAAGTGAGTTATAAGCAAAGCACTCAAAACTTTCATTTGCCAAGCTGCATATAAATAAAGAAATTAAATGACAAAGAAAATCAATGATGATGGAACAAGTCAAAAATAGCTACAGGCCTGCACGTAATTGCACTTTGTGGGACTTTGCCCATTACACACAGCTTCCTTTAGAATTTATCTCGTATTAGAAATTGTAAGAGGGCAACAAGCTGCTGCTTCAGGTTGACTGTGCTAAATGCTGATTTCCATGTCCTAAAAATGGAGATTCTGGTTTTGGAATTTTCCACTTAATCTTTGCCAAACATTCACACCATTTTTCAGGACCCATCTTCTGGACCTGTGGCTTCATCACTCAGACCAACATGGAAAATGTCCCATACACAGAATCCTCAAGTTAGGATCTAAGAACAAGCTGGCGATATGATAAAGTGAAAACACAGACCAGGCTATTATTGGAGGGAACATTTCTCCCAAATGACCAGAAGGAATGTAGCCTTAAACCTAGCACAGATCAGAGTGACTTTTTGTAACTCTATGAATGCTTCTGAACTATCTCCCTGGCCAATACAGAAGCTGTCCAAAAATAAGATATGGGATTTCTGCTTCTCTTCTTCTCTCAACAGAAACTGTTCACCCATAAAACGGTCAGGCACTGTCTGTCTCTTAGAATGTATTTCATGCTTGAAGAACAAAATGGCTTTCTGATGTAAGGAACTACCACGCAATGCAGAAAGTGTGAGTCTGTGGAGGTCTATATCCTTGCCAAATCAAAACAGGGCTTGTGCAGAACACTAAAAAGGACTTTTTTCTCTACAAGTATCATCTCCCTGTAAAAGTTCAGCTTTTCTGTTCCCAGATTTTTTTGAGGAGAAAATTCTTCAGAAAATTAAAAAGAAAAAATAAAAATCCTCTCAAGTTTTATATTTCTGGTTTTAAATTATGAGGAATATTTTTTATTTTTGCTGTGAGCAAAAAAAGAAAATAAACTCAGCAAGTTTTGTGAAAATTATAGTCCAGTTTATTTTAAAAGAAAAATTAGAAAGAAAAGAAGGGAATCCTATGCGCTTAATACAAATTAATCATATCAGTTAATCAGCTTCTAGAAAGTCCTTACATACTATAGCTGTCAAAACTACAGAATAACCTGCATGGTAATGGCACTTCCTAGATTAGGTCATTAACTCCAAAAAAGAACAAACTGTTCAAACCTAGTGCCATGGGCTGAAATTTGTAGACACATTTTCTCCAACTTGCTTCCCAGGTCAGAACAAAGGGAAAACTTCCCTGGGAGACAAGTCCAAGGCAAACACTGCTGTGGTCTGGGTAGAACCTGCACAGTTGCCTGGTAGCTGCCTCCATGGTGCCAAGTAGAAATGTGGAAGCAACATACCATTAGCTATCCTCATCCAGTTCATCTCCTAGTAAAGACATGTCTAGGGGGGCAATGCTAAATGAATTTGAATTTTTTCTGCAGCTTATCTAATAACACCCACACGCTAAAGCAGCCCCAAAGTTATTGCAACACTGACTTTTTCATTACCCATTAAAGTTACATTAGCTGCCTACTCCTGTGAAAATAATTCTGTGGAAGTCCCTAAGCATTATTCTTTCCAGTCCTTTCTCAATGTATAAATTTTAGAGACTTCCTAACCCCTGTGGTCTTTATGAAAGAAAACTGACCTAAGACACATTGAAGGGCCTTTGCGTTTTCACTCTGCAGTGAATAACAAGCAGTCACACCAGTTTCATTTTTCAGAACTGACAAAATCCAGCACTTTTACCACACCAGTTTCAGAAAACTTCATCACGCAGTGCTTTGTGCCTGATCTCCAAACAAGAAAAATGAACAAGAAACCCTCTATGCTTTCCCCCCATATGTCTGGCAACTGCTTAGAAAGATTACAAACGGTATTCAGTACAAAAACTTGAGCATGAGCAACAACAGCACCATGTACGCAAAGGTAACTTCACGAAGACACACCTGAGAGACATATGGACAGGTCAGCTTAGACCTCTTAGACAATATGCCCAGGTACCATCTTTTGCTACTCCTGTGGCAAGAGGGAAACAACCTCTTTACTTACTGACCATACTGGCAAAAGATATTGACTACAATGACAAAATATGTGGGAAAACAATGCCATCCAGAGGGACCTTGACATGCTTCTGAGGTGGGCTGATGTCAACCTGATGAAGTTTAACCATGACAAGTGCAAGGTCCTCCACCTGGGTTGGAGCAATCCCAGGCACAGCCACAGATTGGGCAGAGAAGAGATTCAAAGCAGCCCTGCAGAGAAGGACTTGGGGGTGTTGGTCAATGAGAAAATGAACATGAACCGGCAGTGTGCGCTTGCAGCCCAGAAAGCCAACCATCTCCTGGGCTGCATCAAAAGGAGCGTGACCAGCAGGTTGAGGGAGGTGATCCTGCCCCTCTACTCTGCTCTCATGAGATCTCACTTGGAGTATTGTGTGCAGTTCTGGTGTCCTCAACATAAAAAGGACATGGAACTGTTGGAAGAAGTCCAAAGGAGGGCCACGAGGATGATCAGGGGACTGGAGCACCTCCCATATGAAGATAAACTGAGAAAGTTGTGGCTGTTCAGCCTGGAGAAGAGAAGGCTGTGTGGAGACCTCATAGCAGCCTTCCAAGATCTGAAGGGGGCCTACAGGGATGGTGGGGAGGGACTCTTCATGAGGGACTGTAGTGTTCAAACTTGAACAGGGGAAGTTGAGATTGGATATGAGGAAGAAATTCTTTACTGTGAGGGTGGTGAGGCACTGGAATGGGTTGCCCACGGAAGTTGTGACTGCTCCATTGCTGGCAGTGTTCAAGGCTGGATTGGACACAGCTTTGTGTGGGATGGTTTAGTGGGAGGTGTCCCTGCCCCTGGCAGGGGGGTTGGAACTAGATGATTTTAATGTCCTTTCCAACCCTAACTATTCTATGATTCTATGATTCTATGACAAGGGGTAACAGGTTAAAACTTAAACAGGGGAACTTTAGATTGGATATAAGGAGGCAGTTCTTTACTGTGAGGGTGGTGAGGCACCGAAATGGGTTGTCCAGGGAAGTTGTGAATGCTCCATCCCTGGCGGTGTTCAAGGCCGGGTTGGACATAGCCTTGGATGGCATGGTTTAGTGGGAGGTGTCCCTGCCCCTGGCAGAGGGGCTGGAACTAGATGATCTTAAGGTCCTTTCTAACCCTAAGTATTCTATGATTCTATGATTCTATAAGTATCTAACATCACCTTTATTAACTAACATCTGAAAATGCCAAAGCTTAGCCCAATTCACATAACCTGAGAAGAAAACACCATAAATGTAAAATGCTGCAACAATTGCTAGATAAATCACTATCTTCATTATAATAAAGGCACAGGACTTCATATTCACTGCTTCAGGACTTTAACTGAAGTCACTTGCTAGGTGCAGAGAAATCCAGTCCAGAACAAAAGCACTGCCATTTGAATCATTCTAGCCATAATATCCTTGAGTGGGAATGAAAAACCCACGTATTTTCAGCCCGATGTATGAAGTCAAGCTAATAGGTATTTCAATTTTAATTAAAGCAGTTCTTGTTACTTACAGCATGATGCACACAATGCTTAACCTGTGTGCCCAGAGCAGGTCTGCAGAGACACCAAACTATCCTGTGGGCTCTGTTACAGCCAGAACCACATTAAAGCACTCTAGAATAATGCCCAAGGGAAGCTGAATGTGTCAAAGTATCCCTACCAAGAGATATTGCTGCGAAATGCTACTAAGGAACTAATGAGCAATGCAACGTGTGGAAAGCAGCTTCCTTGAACAGAGTCTTTCTAAGTTTGCTTCCATAGTTTAGAGCCACAATGGAACACATGAACACGTTTTCTAGATATAAAGATTTGTGCATTTGTGAAGTCAAGGTTACTGTTTTGCAAATAATAGTGCCTTTTAGTCTGGGCCTCATTTCTGACAGTGAATAGGAATCTAGCTGTTAGCTCACCACTTTTCTTCATCAGTTTCTTAAGTGACTCTGGCAACTGAATGAAGGAGATTTTTTTCCTCCTCAGCTCCATCTGTTACCTGAATCCATGGCCATCTGTCATTTTCTGCAGCAGTCCAAGCATTTACAAGACCCTTCTTATTAAGCCGTGCATAGTATGGGTACCACTTCTGGAGTCCGAAAAGAGCCCGATGAGTGGATGATGCAGTAATTTGTTGGTTTGAGACAATTCCTCCTTCTATTCCTAGTGGGCCAGAGCATCCTGCAAATGCAAACAAGAAAATAAATGAATCCAACTGAATTATCAACTCTTCTGAGTCCCAAGTGGCTGTAATTGACAACAGCATACAAACAGACCCAAACTGTCATGTCAAATACTTCATTAGAAGAGATTTAAAAACTCAAGTAGCACTTGCTTTTTGGAGAATTAAAAAAAAAGTACAAAAATACTGCTTGTGAATAACTATTCCTATTTAAAAATTAATGAAATTGATTAAGCTTTCAATTTCTTTGTTTGTTCTATCTGAAGAGATAAGTATGAGTTTGGGTTGTGTAGATACAATGACAAAATGATCCTTAGATTCAAGTACTGAAATAACTGCTACAAGTAAATTTCAAAGTCTGCAACTAAAGATCTTCTGCTTTGTGGGACAACTGCACTTCAACAAAACTGATCAAAAAAGGACAGACATTTACTTACACTTCTGATTTTCTCAGAAGCATGGCAGTGCTTCACCTCAAGCAGTACCCAAGAATGAACTCTGAAGTGTTACTGCTAGAAAATCCTTACCCCATGTGGACAGTAAGTCACATATAATTAAATTTCTCATTAATACGAAGGTACAGAGAAGAAAAAGTGACCAGTGCAATTTGCTGCTCTTAGCAGAAGCTGAGGTAGGCAGATGGTGCTGGGAGTCACTGGCAATACAATCCTCAAGTATTGCGTGTCACTGAAAATGGAGACAAAAGCTAAATTGCAGTTTTAAGCTGATTATGGGTGGACAAGCAAGTGGCTGTGCTCTGGAAAGACAAACAAAACACCCACACAAGTTTGGTTCTGAACATGTTCCTTCTTAAAGGCACAAAAAAATGGCTAACTTCCAGGGCATGTGTAAATGAAATCTTGGCACTGCTGAATTAATCACTGACTTGCACCATATAATGATTTCATCCACATTTTTAACAGTCCAGGAAGCTGGTCTAGAATATAAAGTTCTAGCGCTACTTTTCTGTGTTATGTACCAGCCAACTATAATGCCCGTGTATTCACCACTTGACATTCAGAACTTGACTGTTCATGCTGCACAAAAGACAACAAAATGTATCTCTCTCCTTCTGCTGTGCCAGTGTGTAGCAGTATCATAAGAAAACAAATTCTTTGTCACCAGGATAAGCAGGCTCAGTACAGAATGTGTTCAAAAGCCCCATGTATGCTGGAAAAGTGATGTTTTTCATTGTGCTATCAAGCACTACTTTAAAAATGAAAGACCTGTTCAAATCATAGCTCTGTTTCTGATATCTTTTCAACTAATCAGAATAAATTCCTTTTGTGTATAAACTGCTTGCAAGTCAGAGGTAAACTACTTTTCTAGGGAAATAGTGCACTTTCAAGAGTTTCTTACATTTATTTCCTTAAATATGTTTGTCATTTCATAACAGAAAAAAAAGTGCACATAGGTGTGCTTATATGTATGTGTAACTTACAAGCATACTTACAAGACTGATTCCCGCTTATCATGAAATCAACCACTCACTTACAGCTTGTATCCTAAATTAATAACAATTTAAAAATAGAAATGTGAGAAAACAGAAGAAGGCTTCCAAGAGGAGTTTAAAAAGGTGGGATGGAGGCTCGACAGATGTTTTAATACTGACATGGAGCGCGAACCTGTATTCTGTCTTCTTATAGTGAGAAGCATGAGGGTCAGGACCCTGCCAGCTGTGCTGGTGTCATTCAGTGACCTAAGAGGAAAAACAAGCACATAAGGATAGGGCCCCAGCCTGTATCAGGGCCAGTTTTGAGTGGGGTCCAGAGTAACGGTATTTGCTTTAGCAGGTAATTTCCAAAAGAAGAACATTTGATGTCACGATCCTTCATCTCCTATAGAAATCCCAGATTTGGCAGCCTCTGTTTATGGCCCAGAACTTTCTGGAAAATTTTGGTTTGAAAGCATGCTAGTTATCACTCTTGAGATGCATTAAACAATATTTGAAATATGTGTGCACTCCTTACAAAAGACAGGTGATTTTTCCTTTCTAAATTGAAGGCAGTTAAATTACCAAGTACAGCACTTAACTCTAATTTGTCAGCTATAACCATATACAGTCAGAAGTGTTTACCTTCCTCAGCTTTACCAGGATTATTCCTGAAATCCAAAGCAAACCTCTACCTTCAGGGAATAGGTACTTCATTGCACAAGCCTATATTAACTGCAGTTCCAGTGGTTTGCCATGTTTGTCAGTTTTTCAGTGCGAGTTAAACACAAGATTTACCAGTCCTAAAAATTAAAAATAAGACACTAGAGACACTTTTACTTCTGCATTCAGTCCAAACAGAACATGAGATGCATGTGAAATAATATATTGGATAATAATTTCTAAACGATATTAACCTTACAACCTACTATATATGTACACACTGCTAAGATCTGTCTTCAGAGTATCATCTTTTTCACCTCCCTGAAGGGCATCAGCTCATTCTCATAAAGTGGGAAAATTAAATTAAGCAAAAGCTTAATACTGCTCAAAACCTCTTTGAAGGTCCAAACCACGAACTGGGAATGTAATCCTACTCTGACCATATCAGTGCAGATGAATTGAGCAATTCCCTAACTGCAGCCCTGGCATATGGGTCTTGAGGAAGCTCACCCAGGGCCATCTCTTCCTGAGACTTAACATACCTCCACATGCATCATGAGGGGTTTGGTTTGGTTTTTTTTGAGTAGTTTTACTTTAAACTTGACCACACAAAATTTAACCTTCTGTTTCACAGCCAGGCCAATCTGCATTTCAGGATTCAAACTCCTCAGTCCATTTTAATAATGCTAAGTACATTTCTGAAATTATCACACTATTTTGCTTTCTTTGTTTTTCAGTGAACACCCAGGACTTCAGAAGAAGTTTTGCTAGGACTCCGTGAGTAAGCTCCTTCCACTGTTAGGACTGCATGATTACCCATCCTTTAGTTCTTTATTTTTAATCAGATATTATTCTACAAGAAAACCTTTCAATATCCTTTCTTTTATCAGTTGAAAAGAAGTAGCTGAACACATTTTTGGACAGTCAAATACCAGAGAGCAAATGGGCCTGCCTTAGCCATATGCTCATTAATTCCAAATACTCCAATAGATTTATGAGTCACGTTTTCTCCTTACAAAAGCTCTAATGGTGCTATTACTCTCTGAATTCTCAAGGAATTTACTTCTGAAAACTCTCAGCTGAATAACCCACCTCTGGATCCACCAAACATCTTGTATCGGGAGAGTACTGGCTACAGACTAGCCTCTTCACAAGATACTCAATTTGAAACACAAACAATTCTTTCCCTGAAGTTAAAATATCAATTATTTCTTTTAGCCTTTAAGAGCTGTGATAGGCCATAATATACTAACAACAAAGGCAAGAAGTAATTGCAGCTTTTGGAGATTGTCTTTGAAGTAAAACTGAGATACATATTTTGCCGAATAAGTACAAGCTGCATTATATTTTGTTGTTATACATCTGCCTCTATTAAATCCACAGTTCATTTCACAAAAATCATGACAGCTTCAGAAACTGCAGTCTCCAAGGGAGTAGTAATATCACTACAGTGATGCTGTACAATTCAGTGTGGTCAACATCAGCCATTAAATAGAAAACTGTTTTTATTAATGATGCTGACACACTGGGGTATGACAATAAGCTTGATGCTAGAAACTTTAAAAAAATAACAGCAATTAAAAAGCTGGTTGACAGGTTAATAATACAGATTCACAAGGAAGATTTTGTCACCTGGAGCTGTTATTTTAGTGTCACTAAAAAGCAAAATAATAACTCGAGCAGTATTGGTTTTAATCCTCCAGTGACAATTGGAATGCACCGAACTAATGATGCTTCTTTTGTTCTCACCAAATATAAGCCTTTGTCCACAACGCCCCATTGTCCCTGAAGACAACAGAATGTAAAGGTGCACCAATAACTACATGATTGTGAATGGATCCTGTGAAGGATGAGAAAAGTCAACAACACACAAAAAGTGAATGATGCATTTATAACTTTTCAGTTCTCCAAAGAATCCTCACTAACTCACATTAAGATGGCATGTTTATAAAACTACCATGAAGGTTTCTTTTACAATCTCAAACTTAACTAGATGTGACATGTTATGTACTGTTTTGCACCATAAACCAAATTATCATTAGTCCAGACCTCCCATTAAACCATGCCACCCAAGGCTATGTCCAAACCAGCCTTGAACACCGCCAGCGATGGAGCAGTCACAGCTTCCCTGGGCAAACCATTCCAATGCCTCACCACCCTCACAGTAAAGAATTTCTTCCTCATATCCAATCTAAACTTCCCCTGTTTAAGTTTGAACCCATTACCTCTTGTCTTCTCACTACAGTCCCTCATGAAGAGTCCCTCCCCACCATCCCTATAGGCCCCCTTCAGATCTTGGAAGGCTGCTATGAGGTCTCCACACAGCCTTCTCTTCTCCAGGCTGAACAGCCCAAACTTTCTCAGACTATCTTCATACGGGAGGTGCTCCAGTCACCTGATCATCCTTGTAGCCCTCCTTTGGACTTGTTCCAACAGTTCCATGTCCTTTCTATGTTGAGGACACCAGAACTACACACAATACTCCAAGTGAGGTCTCACAAGAGCAGAGTAGAGGGGCAGGATCACCTCCCTCGACCTGCTGGTCATGCTCCTTTTGATGCAGCCCAGGATACGGTTGGCTTTCTGGGCTGGAAGCGCACACTGCCGGCTCATGTTCAGTTTTTCATCAACCAACACCCCCAAGTCCTTCTCTGCAGGGCTGCTCAGAATCTCTTCTCTGCCCAACCTGTAGCTGTGCCTGGGATTGCTCCGACCCAGGTGTAGGACCTTGCACTTGTCATGGTGTCCCTGCCCCCAGCAGGGGGGTTGGAACTAGATGATCTTAAGGTCCTTTCCAACCCTAACTATTCTATGATTCTATGATTCTATTTCACTCATAGACAAACAGTATGGGGACGAAGTAACTCCCCAGACAAAAGATCAGTTCTGTGCTTCCATCCTTGTATTTTACAACAATAAATCCATCCTGAACAACAATATTTGAGCAAAAGGAAACAGAAGGTTTTTGTTAGCCATGTGTTTTACACTGGTATCTCTTCAGAGGTAAATGAGAATGGGGAAATATGTCACTGATTCCTCCTCTTAACAGGAGCAAGACAAACCATTTTAAGATAAAGAATTACTACAGCAGGAGATAATAAGCAGAAAGAACAGGGTAAACATGTTACTTGAGTACATTTAATTTGGACTTCTATATTTATGTCAGTCCACAAATTAAGCAAACCTCCAAATGGTTTAAAAATTAAGAATGTGAGGATTATGTCTCTGCAAACAGAAAAAAAAAATTCTTCTTGCTGACAATGAAACATGACTTGTTTTGCAGCATGAATATATAGCTTTCATTTTCTCTGTTCATTTGTCTCTAACCCCATCCAAACAAACAGATGAAAAATTGAAGGCATGCGGAAAACAAATCTGCTTTAGACATCTGCAATCCTGTCTTTCTCCAAGCACCTTATTTTCTGGAATGAGATTACTCTGGCTGTGCTTAGCATAGCACGGTGATTGTGCTGAATACAAAGTTGACAATGGGATTACGGATGACCTCTGATAATGCAGAAATTAATGTTGCTCTCCACCATGCAATCTAGGCTTCAGCCTCCTCTTCATCTTGTTCCTCCTGTCACGCACACATCCTTGCCCTGTTTGTTCTGTCAAGGATAGCTCTCTTCATGTAACAATGGATTTGTTTTTATTGGAGTTGGTTAGAGAGATAGGGACAATCATTTAGCAGTCTGCTATTATAGTGCCTGTCCATATGCAATGCATGAAGCAGTGTTCTTGTAAACCTTGTTTTTTCACAGCCATGACACAATAATGCTAAAATTCTCTTTTCTTTATACATACTCTGTAAAGTGCCTTTTATAGAGAAGTGGCTGGGAGATACAGCTTCTCTTCCTACTAGAAGTGTCAATGGACGCTATCATGGTTTTGGTGCATGATTGTGCACTGATATTGCAGTAATTAATGCTGATACATGCATAAACTTCCACCACGCTATATAGACTTCAGCTTCCTATTTATTTTGCTTGTTCCCTCACACAGAGGCTTTGGCTCTCTGACTATAAGCATTTTCCCACACTGGCCTGCAATCTAAAGGGTGGGATTCACATCCCTCTGATGAACAGCCAGAGGCATTTTTTACACTAAGCAAGTCTGCAAAAACTTAGACTTCCAGGGCAGTGCAGGAGCATATGAAGATGATGGCCCCGACACTGAAAGCAGATTATGTCTTTTTTATATAGCGCTGTGTCTGAAATGCAGGGATGTTATTTGGGACTAATTTGCTTAGTTCTAGTTTGACAGTTTCTCCATTATGCTCTTTGAATAGAATGGATAGGATTGTAAATTCCTGACAAAAAGCACAGGGTTTAACAAATGTCTGGGGAACTGCAACATGCAGCACAGTTGAAGAGGGGAGCTATACAACAGGAGTACAATTAAAAGAAGATAACAGCTTCTGACTTAGGAACTCCCTAAACTGAAAACTGCTGGAAGCTGGAAGTAAAATACAATGGAAGAACCATTACTTAGTGCTTGTCCCTTGTCTTACACTCATTCATTAAGCATTTATTTCAGAACGCTGTCCAAGGCAGGACTATTGGACAGTCATCAAACCAAGCATGGCTATTGTTATGCTCAAAAAAAGAAGGTTATATCTCAAATCTTGCATCTGCAAAGCTGTCATCAGAAAAATCACTTTTTTTAGTATTGCTCCGTGAAGAGATTGTTGCTCCTATGTTTGCGCTGAACTCCATCACATTAATGTTATTGACAGCATCCCACAACATGGTCCAAATGCCTTTAATGGAACTGGCCTGGCACAAGGACTTCCAGAATGAAGATATGCTGTTTGGGGCTCCGTATCAGAAAAAAACATGGCTTCAAGTGATCTGGAAAAGACTCTATCCCAAGACATGTCACATCCCATTACAGCCATGACATTTCTGACAGATGTTTGCTAAATGCCTTTTTTTCCTTCAAAAAAAGCTCCAATAGAGAGCATTCAACAATCCCATTTGTTGGTAGTGTTTGACTGAAGTCCAACTTGAATTATTTCTGATTTCTTTTATTACTTCTTGTCCTGATTCTACGAATACTAACAACAAAGTTATCTTCTTAAAACAGCCTTTAGCATATCTATCTCCTCTCCTATACCTTTCTACCTGGGGATGACAAATAGTCACAATTTACACCAAGCACACAGCAGCACAATGTGAAGAAGCACAGC
The DNA here is from genome assembly GCA_028858755.1 of Ara ararauna. NCBI lineage: Eukaryota > Metazoa > Chordata > Aves > Psittaciformes > Psittacidae > Ara > Ara ararauna. The sequence goes on from CM054410.1 coordinate 63,195,871, forward strand.
CATCCTTGATGTGGGAGTTATTAGACTAAGGGGACACACATCCTAAAAGCCAGCTGAGAGTGTAGAACCCAGGAAAATGATCAGCTGAACCTTGACCATGACACATCACGCATACGGCCAATTTACAGCCACAGCATAAAACTACTACCACTCCATGGTGATTTCAGGAAGAAAAAGACCCATTGTCCAATTACCCAAACCAAAATGATTCCTGAGTTTATATCACTATTCAAGTAACAGCATACAGCAATTCACTCATACACATCACCTTTATATTATTTTGATTTCAAGCAGCAATTGAGTATTAAAACCAAAATTATGTTGCAGTAAGGAGTTAAATTTCTCTCCTTTGCTGAGCTCTCATAGAAATACATTAATCTCTACGTAAAAAAATATTTCAAGCTGGCACTGCGAAAAATAACATTTCTACCATGTTTAGGTATTGACATTAATCAGTTTCACATAACACATAGACACTTAAACACTACTAAAATTAAACTAAATGAAACTGAAATTATGGAGTAACACTAAAAAAACCTTCTAATAAGAATTAACCTACATCATAGAAGATGAATTCATAGGAGCTTTCAAGTTGTGCTATAAAAAACTTGCTATGTGGTCATAGTTACACACTTAAGGAATAGCAGATACAGACACCACAGCCCCTATTACTGCATAATAGTAAACAATTATTATCTCAAGTTGCAATGACATGAAAAGATATGTGATTCCAAGTCCTATTTATCAATCTCAAGATTTTCTGGTGGATCTGGACTTTAGCAGCTGTGTGAAAGAAATTTGTGCACTTGTGGATCTATTAATTACCTCCTTTAAGCTTAACTTAGGCATGTGAAAATGAAAATTAGGAACCCACTTGCATTTAAAAATAATCTTTTTTTACCTGCTGCTGCTGAACCTTGTAAAACCTGTGCAATTCTCCCTTCCTTAGGTATTGATAGAAATATTTATTCAAAGAATGGAAGAAAACTCATCAGCTTTCTAGCTCTGTTAGGAAATTTGCTAATGAAACAGTATTCTAAGGAAGTTCAGCCTTAACTCAGGATACCTACAACTTCCACAGTTCCTTGGTTTTATATTTATATTCATCTGCCTTTACTGACATGCAGGTTTGTTGAGTTTTTGTTGTTGTTGTTGGGTTTTTTTGTTGTTGTTTTTTGTTTTGTTTTCTTTTCTTTATGGATTATGCACCACAGAAACTTCATCTACGTGGCAAATGCATTATACTGTAGTGCACCCTCTCTTCTCCTGAATTAATTCCAAAAGACTTGGGGTTTTTAATGTCATGGGGCAATATTTGTACTAGAAAAACTAGCAATTTTAACATAGAGTGGATGAGTATCTCTTAAAATGATAATATTACAATTTCCAGGAGCTGTCAGCACTCACAGGAAAAGAAAGCCCAAGCTCAAGAAGTCATACCAGTGCAGCACTGGGGAAGTTCATATTCTGCTTCTCAACTGGAGTAAGAAGCATACATACACTTACAGTCTTGCTAATTTCAGAGGTACTGAATTAAATAGCAAATGTCACTGATTTGCTTTGTAAATTTTGGCAAACCCTACTTTGAAGGCAGCTCATGACACATGTACCTATGTGCTTAATGATTGCTTCTTCTCAAAATCAGTTCCAAAAATCAACTTTAAAAAAACCCACAACAACAAAACAAACCTAAACTTTGTCTTGGAAGTAAAACTGTAAAGACAAGACATAGTTACATGGAAAGACAAACTGCATTTTCCTAGTTGATCTACAATGGAAATTAGTGTATTAGAATATCAGCGCAATCAGCATGCCTGCAAGCCAGCCTGACAGCGAGAATGATCGTTTTCAAGGAGAAGAGGATGCATGCAGATGTTTAAATCTGACTACACAGAAACAGCAGTTCTTATGGTCTCCGAGCTGTTTCCATCTTCTTTTATAACAAATCTAACTTTTTAATAACTGGAAATTCAGACATTGGCATTTAGGTCTTGTTCTGGAAGCTATCTGATGCAAGTATAATCTTATATTCATGTAAAGCAGCTTAAACATCAGGGCTCGAAGCCCTATTAAAATATCAAATGAATTTAAAGGTCATGGACTTCAATTAGAGTGGAAAAAATTCATAATGAAGATTCAGAAAGTTATTTTTCTCTATGTGCAGTAAAAGAAGTCTTTCATTATTATAGCAGTGTAGTAAAATTATGTTATATTTGTGACTCCATGGTATATCTTAATCATCAATCTGTACATACTCTAAACATATCTGTACATATATTTTTTGTATGCACCTCTTTATTTTTCCTTATCAGTATCTCTTTTCATCATAAAAAAGGACATTACTCCAAAGTGCTTACATTAAGAAGTAGCTAACCAAACAAAGCAAACATAGGGATGCAATCCACATGACCCAGCTTCAGCTATCAAAAAGCTACCTATCTACCCTGCAGTACCTGCTTAGGCTCCTTGTGTCATCTGTGGGAAGAAACAGGCAACTCCAAATCACAATTTCCATTATTCCATTATGTGTTAAGAAAGTGTTTAACACAAATGTAATCATCTTTTCTGCATCTACTGGCCAATGAACAAGTCTAGATCACTATCTTCAACATAGTTGAAGCCTAGGTTTAAGAGACTAAAATTAAGTGAATCTGATGAGTTTTAAAAACACTGAAAAGACATTACTTTAAAAATACATGATGGTATACTTTCCTGCAAAGCTAGATGTACTAGACAGCTAGCATTCTTGCGTTTTATGAAAAAAAAAGTCTTTTAAAAACAGATGCCAAGGAAGAAATGAGCATTAACAGCTAATAAACAACTTTCCAGACTTTGTTTTTTTTCTGTTGAAAGAAATTATCAGAAAAAGGTTGAATGTGACTTTAGAATTGGAATTCCAAAGTGATATACCCATACAAAATCTCAGAAGGCTATCTGCTATAGAAACACTAAGCAGTTCCTCATTCTGTCTGTATGACATCTAAGGTCAGTGGTGATGAATCCCAGGGGTCAAAACAGATGTTCTAGTGAGTTTGTGGAGCTCCACCTATGAAGACACTAAAACCTGATTGGATATAGTCCTGGGCAAAAGGCTTCAGCAGGGAGGTTGGACTAGATGACCTCCAGAGTACCCTGCCAACCTCAATCCTTCTGTGATTCTTTGCCCTGATTCCAGCCTTGCTCTCATTCCAAATAGTTTCAAACCCAGGTTCTTTTCATATCAAAGCTCACAAACTGGTAAATCCTGGCATCAAACCAGCACAAATGAGCCCCTCCTGATTGGGAATAATCTGACATTGTTCTGTTGACTTTGGAGTGTTAGATATTTACAATGTTTGAGGATTTATCCCTGAAGTACTTCACTTTATCCAGCCTTATACAGAGCTACATGAAATACTACTACTACTACAACAAATTATTCATTATCACTTTTCTTCTTCTTGGGAGGCTTCATAAGAAGAACATTTCATACAAATGTACTGGCAGTCACATATCCTGGCTCATTATGTGATTAGTTGTCTCATTGTTTAGCTTCAGTAGTCCAACAGCACTGGCAATTAACACAGAAACGGTAGATATATTTCTGTACACCTATTTTTTGAATGTATGGCCTCTTGGTTTTTCTTTGTCGAGCACATTCTTACTGCCAGCTCACTGGCTCCTGAGCTCATGATAGATTTTCTTCCCCCACTGGCAACTATTGCTTCTTATGTCACCTTTTAAAATACCACTTTTAAATGCAAACAAAGCCTAAGCCCTCTATGGTCCCTTTGTAAGTTTTGTCAAATCCTACCAAGAGAGACGGAATACCTGGATTCTGGACTACTGACTATTGAAGCTCTGCCTGATCTTTTGCACTAGTTACAGGAAACAGATGCTGATGTTGCTGTTATTTTTTTGTTTTTACAGTGCTAACTAACTACAGTTAATTTGAAGCCAGCTTACGTCATATGCACCTAATTGCCTAATGATTGCTTCTTCTCAGTATCTGCCTGTTCCAAAAACCAACTTTAAAAAGAAAATAACAAACAACAAAACAAACCCAAACCTTCTCTTGGAAGTAAAATCAGAAAGATGAAATAATAGTTGCATGGAAAGACAAACTGCATTTTCCTAGCGTGTCTACAATGGCAATCAGTGGGCTTACAACACCAATGTAATTAGCATGCCTGCAAGCCAGCCAGATGATGAGAATGATCATTTGCCAGGAGAAAACGATGTGTTCTTCAGGTGGCAAATCTCATTTTGATGCCTGGAGACAGTCTTTCTGTCCTTGTCGTTTGGTGTGTTGTTCTTTTCTTTTTTGTCCTTTTCAGCAGCTGTTCCTAGAAATGGCAGTATTTCTCATTATATGACGTATTTATTGAAATTGCTTAAAAACTACATTTTTGAATGTATTGGCCTACATTTTTTTTTCAGGCACATTCTTACTGCTATCTTATATGCTTTTGAGTTTCTTACAGTTTTTTCCCCCCCAACTGGCAGCTCTTGCTTCTTAATGTCATCTCTTAAAACATCACTTTTAAATACAAGCAAAGCCTAAGTCCTCTACAGTTGCTGTCACACAGAGGCAGATCTTCATTTGAATGAATTCTAACATGTGCAAGAGCTGTGTATGGAACACTGACTTTTTACATTCTGTAACTCTGTAGATTTCCAATATTAGTATCATCATTGACTAAAAGAGATGGTATAGATCCAATGTTCTGATCTGAGCGATACTGAGTATCTCAGTTGTAGCAACTCATGTTAATTGTTGTTCTGAAGACTAATCCTACAGGCAAGATCAAATCAATGTTTTCATTTCCACTGAAGGAATTTAATTAGCTCTTCCACCGAGACAAGGTAATAGAATCATAGAATAGCATAGGGTGGGAAAGGACCTTAAGATCATCTAGTTCCAACCCCCCTGCAACAGGCAGGAACACCTCCCACTAAACCATGCCACACAAGGCTATGTCCAATCCAGCCTTGAACACCGCCAGCGATGGAGCAGTCACAACTTACCTGGGCAACCCATTCCAATGCCTCACCACCCTGACAGTAAAGAATTTCTTCCTCATATTCAATCTGAACTTTCCTGTTTAAGTTTGAACCCGTTACCCCTTGTCTTCTCACTACAATCCCTCATGATGAGTCCCTCCCCAGCATCCCTATAGGCCCCCTTCAGAACTTGGAAGGCTGCTATGAGGTCTCCATGCAGCCTTCTCTTCTCCACGCTCAACAGCCCAAACTTTCTCAGCCTATCTTCTCATGGGTGGTGCTCCAGTCCCCTGATCATTCTCTCAACTTATTCCCTCCTTTGGACTTGTTGCAACAGTTCCATGTCCTTTTTATGTTGGGGACACCAGAACTGCACACAATACTCCAAGTGAGGTGTCACGAGAGCAGAGTAGAGGGGCAGGATCACCTCCCTTGACCTGCTGGTCACACTCCTTTTGATGCAGCCCAAGAGATGGTTGACTTTCTGTGCTGCAAGCACACACTACTGGCTCATGTTCACTTTTTCATCAACCAGCACCCCCAAGACCTTCTCCACAGGGCTCCTCTGAATCTCCTCTCTGCCCAACCTATAGCTGTGCCTGGGATTGCTCCGACTCAGGTGGAGGATCTTGCACTTGGCATGGTTAAACTTCATCAGGTTGGCATCAGCCCTCCTTACAAGCATGCCAAGGTCCCTCTGGATGGCATTCCTTCCCTCCAGTGTATCAACCAAACCACACAGCTTGGTGTCATTGGCAAACTTGCTGAGAGTGCGTTCAATCCCACTGTCCATGTCACTGGCAAAGATGTTGAACAAGACCAGTCCCAGCACCGATCCCTGAGGGACATCACTCATTACTGGTCTTCAGCTGGACATTGAGCCATTGAGCACAAGTCTTTGTGTGCGGCCATCCAGCCAGTTCTTTATCCACCGAGTGGTCCACCTATCAAATTGATGTCTCTCCAACTTAAGAGACAAGGATGTCATGTGAGACAGTGTCAAACGCTTTGCACAAGTCCAGGTAGATGACATCAACTGCTCTACCCCTATCCATCATTTCTGTAGCACCATCATAGAAGGCCACCAGATTGGTCTGACAGGATTTCCCCTTAGTGAAGTCATGCTGGCTGTCACCAAGCACCTTGTTGTTCTTCATGTGCCTCAGCATGCTTTCCAGGAGAATCCACTCCAAGATTTTGCCAGGCACAAAGGTGAGGCTGACTGGTCTGTAGTTCCCCGGCTCATCCATTTTCCCCTTCTTGAAAATGGGGATTATATTTCCCTTTTTCCAGTCATTGGGAACTTCACCTGACTGCCATGATTTTTCAAATATGATGGACAGTGGCTTAGCAACTTCATTTGCCAGCTCCTTCAGGACCCACAGATGGATTTCATTAGGTCCCATGGACTTGTATACGTTCAGGTTCTTAAGATGGTCTTGAACCAGGTCCTCTCCTACAGTGGGCCCAGGGTCTTCATTCTCACTGTCCCTGCATCTGCCTTCCAAGACTTGGGTGGTATGGTCAGAGCATTTTCCAGTGAAGACTGAGGCAAAGAAGTCATTAAGAACCTCAGCCTTCTAAAAATCCAGGGTAGCCAGTTCTCCTGATAGCTTCTGGAGAGGGCCCATGTTGTCCCTAGTCTGCCTTTTATTCACAATGGACCTATAGAATCCCTTCCTGTTATCCTTAACATCCCTAGCCAAGTTTAATTCTAACTGGGCCTTAGCTTTCCTAAGTGGGCCTTAGCTTTCCTAACCTGATCCCTAGCTTCCTGGACAACATCCCTGTATTCTTCCCAGGCCACCTCTCCTTGCTTCCACCTTTTATAAGCCTCTTTTTTCCTTCAAATTTTCCTCAGGAACTCCTTATCCAACCAAGGAGGTCTCCTGGCCCTACTGCAGCACTTCCTTCTAGTAGGGATGTATCGCTCCTGAGATTGCAGCAGGTGATCCTTGAATATCAACCAAGAGTCTTGGGCCCCCCTGCCCTCCAGGGCTGTATCCCATGGAATCTTACTGAGCAGGTCCCTGAAGAGGCCAGTCTGCTCTCTTGAAGTCCAGGGCAGTGAGCTTGCTGCATGCTCTTCTCGCTGTCCTGAGGATCTCAAGTTAGACTGTCTCATGATCGCTGCAATCAAGGCTGCCCTGGAGCATCACATTTCCTACCAGCCCTTCCCTGTTGGTGAGGACGAGGTCAAGCATGGCACCTCTCCTTGTCGGCTCCTCTATTGCTTGCAGAAGGAAGCTGTCTTCCACACAATTAAGGAACTTCCTGGATTGCTTGTGCCGGGCTGTACCACCCCTGCAACAGATATCAGGGCGGTTGAAGTCTCCCAGGAGAACGGCAGCAGATTCAACCCGGGCATCATCGGCCATTTCCGGCCCATTGCTGAGGTGTCTGTCTCGAGAGGGGATGCCTGCAGCGCGCCTGATCGGGGGGAGGCTCGGCGTCCAGGAGCTTCAACTCCAAGCAGCAACAGGCACAAAGGGGGCCCCAAGTCCTCGACAGGGCTTACCCGGGAGCTGGCAGCTCAGCAGACGTGAGCAGCTTACTCAGAGGGGGCAGCGCCAGGAGCAGTACCAGCCCTGAGTGGGTAAAAACCTGCCCCAGGGAGTGTGAGTGACCAGGGGCGCAGCAAGCAGGGCGGGCAAATAGGGCGGGTTCGAGGCAGTTCGCATGGCAGTTCAAGTGGGCAGGCAAGCGGAATGGTGAGCACTCGCCATATGACCAGGCTCTGGTCTGGGAGCTCTGCTCTGGCTGCCCCGGCGGTGGCCAGTGTAGGCACCCAGACAGAGCCGATGAGAGGGGAGGCTGCAATGCAGAGCTTGGGGTGTAGAGAGTGCCTGCACTGCTCTCCTGAGGAGAGGGTGCACAATGGGCAGGGCTGCACCCTGCTGCTCCCTGGTGGAGGTCTTCCTGCACAGGTGGCTGAGCTGCGGGACGCTGTTACTAGGCTGAAAGGTCTCAGGGAAGCTGAGGGGAAACAGCACTGCTTGCTCCAGGACCAGACTGTGCAGGGGCCTCAAGAGTCTACTGTCGCTCATGCGGGAAAGGAGGCCGCTAACCCAGGAAGCTGGGAAACGGTAACAGAAAAAAACAACAAGAAAAGGAAGAAGAGGACAATTAAAAGCAAGGGGCTTCCTCCTAAATCTGTTGCCCCCACCCAGAACCGCTTTGCTGTCCTGCAGGGGGTTGATGAGGAAACACACTCCCACCAGGAACAACCGGCTGATCCACTGGTAAACAAGATCTCTACTGGTGCTGCCAGAAAAAAGCGGCGGGCCATAGTAGCAGGGGACTCTACTCTGAAAGGAACAGAGGCACCCATCTGTCAGCCTGAACCACCATCAAGGGAGGTGTGTTGCCTACCAGGGGCTCAGATCAGGGATGTTGCAGAGAAGCTGCCTGCTCTAGTCGGTTCCACTGACTATTACCCACTTCTAGTGATCCATGTTGGTGCTACTGATATAGATAGCAGTAGCCAGGAGAACATAAAGAAGGACTACAGAGCTCTGGGAGAGGTGGTTAGGGGCTCTGGAGCACAGATTGTCTTTTTGTCAATTCTCCAGGATACAGGGCAGGACCTCAAAAAGACTAGGAGGATTGGCCAGGTTAATAAATGGTTAGAACGGTGGTGCTATAGTCAGGGGTTTGGGTACCTTGAACATGGGACTCAATTTAGTAGGCCAGGTCTACTGGGGGCTGGTGGAGCTGGTCTGACAAAGAAAGGGAAGAGTGGATTTGGTAGGAGGCTTGCCAGACTGGTCAAGGATGCTTTAAACTAGATGTGTTGGGGGAGGGGGGCATCATTCCATCCCAACACACCCACTCACTTGCCAGAACCTATAGTAAACGTTCAGAGCAATGTAGAGATATTGCAGCTACTCCAGCCAATGAGCTGGCTTCAACTGGAGCTCAGCTCAGATGTCTCTATACAAATGCCTGTAGCATGGGGAACAAACAAGAGGAATTAGAGATGTGTGCACGTCTACAGGCGTATGATATCATAGGCATCACAGAAACATGGTGGGATGGCTCCTATGACTGGTGTGTTGGAATGGAAGGTTACAGGCTCTTTAGGAAAGACAGGCCTGGTAGGTGGGGAGGGGGAGTTGCTATTTATGTTAGGGATAGGCTGGAGAGTATGGAACTGTGCCTGGGGACAGGTGAGCAGTCGACAGAGAGTTTGTGGGTCAGGGTTAAAGGGAGAACAGCGATGGGAGATATTATTGTGGGGATCTGTTACAGACGCCTGACCAAGAGGACTCTGCGGATGAAGCGCTCTATAGACAGATAGGAACAGCTTCACACTCGCAGGCATAGATCATGAGTTCCTCTTTCTAGTCCACTGCAACACAAAATGAAACAACAAAGTAGAATTTACAAAACCCCATTTTATTTTGCACTTTAGTAGACTTGCAGAACACATAATGTCAGTGATTATTTTGGATACATAAAAGATAGAAGTCACAGGTTTTATAACCTCAAGCTGACTCCTAACCAACTCCTAACCAACTACACAATGGAATAGAACATTTTTACTCAGCCCTGGTAAGTTTATAGAGCCATTCAGCCCTGAAATCAGAAGACACTTATCTCCATGTTTGCTTCACAGATTTAAATCAAAACAAAACGGATTTCCTTGACCTATTAGCATTTTAATTATTATTGCTCTGGTTTCTGAAGTGTGATTCCGAGTATGTCAGCAGACAAAGTGCTACTGCAGCACTGAAGTGAAACATATGATTAATCTTGTTTCATGCCTTCACATAAAATACTGTATGTCGAAGGCAACATCTTTACCGATTTGCATCAGTAGCGGCTAATGAGCACGCAGACACTTTCAGAAAAGCAAACTTTTTCAAACTATGTTTTGTGAAGCTTCAAGACTCTCAGAGGTGACAGGAAAATGAAGTGATTAGTTATGTTCCATGAAACATAAGACAGCCTTTCAGACAGTAATGGGAAGAACTGCTAGCCATTTGCTGATATGTTGAAAGAGATTAAATGCTCTTTATATGCTGATGTAGCATTTCAGCCAACGGCAGTACATTATTCTGTTATCACACTGGTCAACACAGTTCATGTGTGCAAGCAATGGCTATCAGAAGTAACCAAATATAAAGAAATTGGATGTTATGTTCTACTTCCCAACAGAGCCACTACTGCTAAGTGACTATCTTGCACTTCCATTACCAAATCCTGTCTTCATCCTTTTATAGTATGGTTGTAAAATTCACTTTGGCCTTTACATGCTCTACAGGCTCTATGATGAGAACACAAACTGAAAACAAAGTTAGGCAACTCTTAGATAGTCTACGTATTTAAAAACTGAAGCAAAAGGATTTAGAGTTCTTTCAGCACCTAATAATGACTTGCTTTTTCTAGTGGCAATGTGATTTCATGATGTAGTATTTTTAAGAACTGTATCTAGATGAAAAAGCTATATTTAGGGATTACAGAGCTACACCAACAGATCAGTGCTCTGCTCCCATCTACAAAAAGCAGCTGTAGGGTGGATTGTGGGAACTACAGGAAGAGGAGTCTACTTCAACATCCTGTAAGCTGCTAAGTCTATGAATAAGATCACCAAGTACCTGGATAATCTGTTGTGAAGACACCAACGTGACTTCTGAAAATGGCAGTCCTGCCTCAACTTGCTAAGTTCTTTAATGGTGACAATACGTAAAGGAAATAAAAGTTGAAACTGCACACTTGGATTTTTCAGAAAGCATTTAATAAGGATCCATGTGAAAGGCTCTTGCCAGGCAGTGGGTAAAAGTCCCTGCTACAGACAAGCTAATATAACTATATATATATTAATTATATATGCAACATGCTATACAGAAAAGTCTAATTAAAGAACAGGATGTAGCTTCTCAGGATAAAATGTCAGCAGTGGGATCCCCCAAGGATCATTGCTAGAGTCAGTTTTACTCATCAGTGATCTGGAGGAAAGTATGAATGGGGAAATTGTCCATTTTGAAACTACTAAGCTCTCTTGATCAAATACCACTAGAACGATCAGCAGCTATAGAAGGACACAGAAAACTGAATGAGTGATCACAAAGGTTACAGATGAACCCCAAAGTACACGAACAAAAAATGTGCACGCACATGTAGACTTGGAGGAGATATGAGGTGAACAAATGACAGAAACTGTCCAAGCCTACATTCTCTCCTTAAATGATGTTTGTCATTGCCACAGAGACATGATGCTTAGCCAACCAGACTGCTGAACTCGCTGAACTAAATTGATGGGGTTTTATGTTCTTAAGAAATAACCAATGAAATGGTGGTGAAATTTAGCTAAGAATCCATGATGTTATTCATGTAAATAGTCTACTTAAAAACAACTCCCCAGGAAAACACACTGCATACATATTAAGTATAGCAGCTTAATTAAGAACAAACTAGACTTTAAAAAGCTACAGTTTAGAACCCATCTCCTTTAATACCATTTATAGGCACTTTACTCAGTATTCTGTAGGAAACCCAATTATCCAGTATTTTAATATTATAAAGCAATAAAGTTTGTTAGGTGATTACCAAGAAGAGAGTTGTATTTCTAAGCTGACAGACTGAGAAATAATATCCCCTTTCCTAAAATTCCTCCTCCATAAACATGGTCAATGAAGCTATTAGCTGTGAATTTTTCATTCCAGTGCTTTATATAAGAGATGGAAGGTATTAGAGAACACCATCAGCTGGCCAAAATGCAAATCTTTTAGCATTTTTCCTTTGATAAATGATGCATAAATATTTTAATTTATTGTGGATAAAATCTTCTCACCTTATTTACCAAATTCCTAGATATTTGAAAAAAATAGATTGATTGTAACTGTCACTTTCAACTATGTAAAGAGAACTATTCACAAAAAGTTATAACAAAGGCAAATGGGAAGTTATCTGTCAGTAATAATGAATAAGCACAACTGTGTTTACAAATTCATCTTGATGCATTAGACTCTGACAGCTGAGTAAGAGCCAGGAGACCCCACTGTGCAGATGTCTGTATTAAGAAATTCCGAATAAAGTTGCACATGACAGAATGACAGTGCAATTACCACAGCGAAGATCCTTCTTTGACTCTTTTGATTCAATCAAGTACCAACAGCACTAAACTATGCTGTTATTTATTCATAATGACTTATGAAAAAAATGTAACATTATGTTATAAAAATTTACGCATCTATTAAAATCCCCAATTATCTCTTTGTCCTGTGTCCTCAGTACCAGCACAGAAAGCTCACATGACTCTGGAAACTTCTTAATGCCTATTTTGTCTAAGTCTCCCTATGTAAAATTTCTTGTGACTTCAAATCCTTTTGGATTAACACAGACCATAGTTTTGAAATGTGGGATGCTGATCTGCTAACTTAACTGCAGTAGCACTAGCAGAGCAAGGGAATTTGTTTATAAACTTCTTGTCTTGCACAAGAGAGCTAATTCCAGCCAAACTCACAACAAGGAGGAATGTGTGCACTTAACTACAGTATCTGTTCAGCAGGCATTTACAAGTGCCTAACAACACGAATAAGAATGAAGTGCAGTCTGGAAAATGGAGCAGCTTGATTTGGAGGTTTACATGTCTTTCAGGAGTCATAAAATTTACGTGAACAAGACTATATCTACTTATAACAGAATGAAATTCCTTCCTACTATGATCAAATTTAAAATCACGTTATTCATACCCCACAGAAGCCTACTGGTATATAGGAATTATGGTATATGACTCTCACACTGTCTCCTGAAGGTACTCCACCTTCAGAAGACTTGGAATGAAAACTGCATTAAAAAATGGCAATTGCATCAGAGACCAGAATCTGTTTTAAATCAGGCCCTTTCTTTGGTCACAGAGCAGCAGGGTGGTATCTCTTCTTTCCTAAGAGGAAACACTCTTCTGCATTACATCTCTTACACATGGCCACGGTGGGCTGATGCAGTTTTTGCTGTTCACAAAATTTACAGTTTTCCTCAGCTTTTCATGTTGGCTAACATATCCAACTCCCTAAACAGTAACCCCTCTTGGTGAACGCCTTGGGGTCAACTTTGCAGCATGGCAAAGGTAACACAAATGACATTAGGCTAGATAATGACTAAAATTAGGCTTTCCAAACTGAATCAAACCCACTTCTAAAGTCTGTTAAGGTGTCACTCACTCAAATTCACACCTGTTGGAAAAGTTAAAGGTATTGTGAAATAAAAAGGTGGAATGACCAGGAGGTAAGAAAAAGAAGAGGAAGAGGATTCAGTAATCACAGAAAAATCCATATTCAGCTTCCTGTACAGGTGTGTTACTGCTATCCAGATGAGAAAAGACACGTTTTAGAAACACTGAAAAAAAGAAAGAATCTTATTTGCACACCGTGGATGTTAGGATTAAAATTTGCTTTCAGAGTTGTAAGAATACCAGAGAATATTCCTCTCATTAATATTTGCTTTTGTCTAACTTTGATTTAATGAATTACAACATGGTTACTTTTTATGCTTTGCCCAGGCTGAAATTTCAAAACATGGACATGTAAAACTGAACTGCATAAAAATAGGAACAGAGTAATTATTAAATTAGGTTTCAGCAAGAGGAACATAAATGGAATTTGATATTATTAGAATAACAACAGATACAATATTAAAAACTACACACTGAAACAGATCTTAACTGAAGGCATGCAGTACTACCATCAACTGCACAGATTTGCCAGCAAAGGAAAATCATATTTATGGGTGAGCTCCATCAAAAAAGTTTTGCTGGATCAGTAATCTGGATATTGCTGGATATTAATCTGTCCGTCAGTTTTAAAGGGTAGAAGTTTTGTATAATATGTTTCTGCAAATGAAATTTCTAAGCAACTGCATCAAACCAAGAGCTGGCTAAACTAAATTTAGCATTAAAACCAGAAAACATCACTGACTGGACAGGACTTTGAGCAACTTGTTCTAGTGGAAGGTGTCCCTGCCCATGGCAGGGGGTTTGCTCTAGATGAGCTTTAAGGTCCCTTCAAACCCAAACCGTGATACAAAGGGCTTGAATTAAGAGTAATTCTACCAGCTTTTCCTGGCACCCATGCAAGTACGTCATTTGCCTCTGGCTGACAGGCAGTGAATGACAGTCCTATGCGGAACTCTGAAGAGGCTAGAAAGCAGTTTAGGCTGTGACAAATGACATGCTGCTTCTCCTAGCACAATGATCAGATGCTTGAGATAGTCAGAATTTCTTGTAAGATCATTTAATGGAAAGCAACAAATGAGCATGGTGTTGTTCAGGGACTAAAATAGATGTAACCTACTAGTATCACTCACTGCCTCCTTACCTATTTTACACATCACTGCACCAATGCCTGGGACATGAGTTTGCTGGACTCTCCATCTGTCCAAAGCAGCAGGAGCTGTGGATCTTGCCCCAGTGGGAAGTTAATCACTGAATATATTCTATTTCCTTCTCCTGAAAAACTGCAGGTGGGAGCTGTGCTGATCCTGGAGATTTTAGTTCATTTAGGGCTCATGTTATTCTGTTTTGTTCTATTCTCTCTTTAGTTCATAGGATTTTCACAGCTTGGCTTGAATTCCAAGTCCAAATGAATCTCCAAAATATGAACCAGATTTCAAACCTCCAACTTTTGCAAGGTTTATTCCACACTTGCCTGTAATTCTACTCTCCTTGTTTGTTAACTACTGCAAACCTCAAGGCAGTTTCATTAGGAGTTTGTAAGGCTCTAAAGATGATTTTCCTCTCATTGCTCATTTCTGTGTTCACCAAACAGTAGCAGCAGACTAGAACAGTCTGACTCAGATGGCAAGACACCCTCCATGCTTAATCTATTTTGAAATAAATTCTGTATCTTAAACATACTAAACCCTGAAATAAGGCATTTTCCAATTAGACTATTATGTGAAACATAAATATGGCCCTGTGACTTGGCTATTGGGAGCTTTGTTGAGCCTACTGCAGCTGTAAATTGTTCTTTTCATAGGTTCATCATCATTAGATTTATAATCATTTTATTGAAGGTGTTTTTCCCTCCTTTTAAGTGGTTTTTCTGGTCTTAACCGGTGATTTGTTTTCAGCTTGCTTCTACCGGCTTTTAATTACTTTACAGTACCAATTACTTACCTGTAAATTATTTTCCATTTCTGTAAGGCTGTAAAATAACAATGTGCATTATTGACCAGACCAGGAACTTAGGAACTGTAGAGGCTACTTTCAGAATAACAGTATGCTGCAATTTCTCTTCTAAGGCTTAAAACTGCTGAAATATGTATTGTAGTCTTTGCCACACATAAAAATGCACAAAAAAGTTCTTCCAACACAGAAACAGTAGATCATATTCATAAGTACTTTTTCTCCTCTACTTTTTCTGAATGCCTGATTCTATGTTTCTGAAAAGGTAGGGTCACATTGCTCCCTCACACAGAGAATTGTGGCCAACGGCTCAATGTCCAACTGGAGACCAATCCTGTTCAACATCTTTGTTGGACACATGGACCAAATCAAGTGGGATTGAGCACCCTCAGCAAGTTCACTGATGACACCTAGCTATGTGGTATGGTTGATGCGCTAGAGGAAGGAATGTGAACCAGAGGGACTTGGACACATTTGAGAGGTGGGACCACGTAAACCCTACAAGGATTCTGGAGAGATGGACTCTTCATCAGGGGCTGTAGTGATAGCAGAAGCGGTAATGAGTCTAAACTTACACAGGTTAGGGCTAGGTTAAATCTAAGGAAGTTTACTGTGAGGGTGGTGAGGCACTGGCCCAAATAAGCGGCAAATGCCCCATCCCTGTCAGTGTTCAAGGCTGGGATGGACAGGGCTTTGGGTGCTGTGGTCTAGTGTGAAGCATTCCTGCCCATGGCACGGGGGGTGGAACTAAATGATCTTAAGGCCCCTTCCAATCATAACCATTCTATGATTCTGTGAATATAGGCTTGAGTTCATGCTGTAAGTATTGACACAACGCAAAAGCTGCTATAGCACTGCATGACTTGACTTTTAGTAAGAAGGTGATTAAATGTGTAAAATATGCCTGTTGGGTCCTAAGGACTTACCTGAATATTTTACAATGAGTTTCTGTCAGATGCCTGAGTACAGATTGTATCCTCTACTGCCTAATCAAAGTAAGATATTGAGAAATTAATTTTCAAAGGGAGACATTGCTGTACAGTACAACTGCAGCAAGATTAAAAGGTACCCAAAGGCACAGGGCCCACGACTTCATTTTAACATCAAACACTGAGAGATAAGTCACATTTTCCTACTGTGTTGAAAGGAGAAACTACAATTCTGCTCTGTTTAGCCAAATTTTGCACACTTCTGCATCTTACATGTGATGTCTGGACAAAGGTCTGCAGCAGAATAGAAAGAGTGTGCTTTTGTTCTTTAAAGACTCAATATGAGAAATGTTTGATTAATATTTCTTACTAGGTCATTGAAAAGCCTGGAAAACATTTCAGTGTTAACTATGTGTTCTTTCTGTAACATTTTCTCCCTCTTCGTGCTATTAAAACAACACACTACACAGAAATGCTAGCCAGACAATACTCCCAGAACAGTGTAGACTCAGCACACCTCAGTGGTTTCAGCAAGAGATTCAAGATGGATTTGCCCAGTGCAAACTTAGAAACTGTGTTCCATCCATGCTTAGCTGAAATAATAGTTAAAAATGTATATAATGCACTACGCTTCCTACTGATACACTTAGCCTGTCTTTCAGCATTTACTTAACATCTTTAATAATTTCCAGCTTTATTCTTACAGCATATTCAAAAAAGTACAAATTATCAAGACTGAAATAAATTACATGGATTGAAGTAGCATTTAACATGTAAAAGTTTTCCCTGTTGCATTTTCAAAATATGTTTGTAGTATGCTTTCTTCCAAGATATTTCTGTAATCCCTGGAGGTCATAAACCAAGTGCTACCATTAACTTTACATTAAATTGATATATTGCTTCTAGGCAAAGTATTCTTTTCCATTCTTACTTTTGATTGAGATTTAATCATACATCATTCCCTAAATCAGCAAGGACATCATACGAATGATTTATGATATCAATCATATGGATCTACCCTAAGTAGATTAGAAAGTGAAATTATTTCTCTAAGGTTAATATTTGTGTGTATATATCTCTATATATGTGTGTGTATATATATACGCATATATATACACACACACACACACACACACACATACCTATAAAAACTTCTTGGTTTTTCCATGCAAGTCCTGAACTTGTCATGTAAATAATGACAAACAGGACTATGTATATTTACTGAATATTTATTCATTGTATCCTTGGCAAATGATTTGAGGATTCTAGCTCTGAAATGTTATGATCTTTGGAAAAAAAAAAAAACCAAACCAAGAGATGTGAAAAAATTAAGTTCTTACCTTTGCTGCCTTAAACATGAATTAAAAAACAGTTTCTACTCTCTTGATTAAAATTCTGAACTGGTGTTAGATCTCGATTTCATGCCCAGGCTCTGTGCCCTGCCATTCCTCTATACCAGCCCAGTATATGTGCAGCCGTAAAGTTCACCAGATCAAAGAACTAATATGGTTCATTAATTACCTTTTTCATTTCCTGGGTCAGATTTTGCTGAAACAATGAGGCACATAGGTAAAATGGCAGCAAGAATGAGCAGCCACAAAAGCAGCAAGACTGGTAAAGAAGAACTGAAGCAGGGCTCCTTCAAGCAGCAACGGGGCTGGTTTACGTGTTTTCAAGTGTCCTGGGTTCAGCAGTAGCAGTCATTTTTTCTCCTTCTTAGTAGCTGGTGCAGTGTTGTGTTTTTGACTTTCAGCCTGGGAACAGCCCTGATAACACTGATGGATTTAGCTGCTGCTCAGTAACGTTCACTTTGTCCAAGGACTTTCTGAGTCTCATGCTCTGCCAGGGAGGAGGGGAAGCCAGGAGAAAGCAGAGAAAGGACACCTGACCCAAATGGACCAAAGAGGTATTCCATACCACAGCACGTCATGCCCACTATATAAACTGGGTGCAGTTACCCGGAAGGGCTAGTCACTGCTCAGTCGGGCTGGGTATGGGTCGGTGGGTGGTGAGTGGTTGTATTCTTTTCCCTTGTTATTTCCCTTATCATGATTATTATTGGTGGTAGCAGCAGTGGTTTGTGTTATAGCTTAGTTACTGGACTGTTCTTTTCTCAACCTGTGGGAGTTACATTCTTTCAATTCTCCTTCCCATCCCTCCAGGAGCAGGAGGGAGGAAGTGGGGGAATGAGACAGTGGCTGCGTGGTACTGAGTTCCGTCTGGGCTTAAACCACAACAGCTCTTTTTGGTGCCCAACGTGGGGCACAAAGGGTTGAGATAACAACAGATCTGACAGGAGTGTGCCTTATATTTGTGATAAGCACTCATTGTTTCGGATTAATAGTCACCCGTCCAATGCTGATTTATTGGCTCTGAAAGTTGTTGCTCTTGATCTCACAGTTTCAGCATGTCATACCTTACTTACAACCGGTATTTGCTGTGTTAGGTTTTATCAGCTGGGGGCCTTGGGCTAAGGCTCTTGTTTCATTGTACTTCATGGTAATGACTTGTAATACAATAGAATCATTCAGCATGAAACTGATCAGGCTTGTGTTCCCAGTGTGGTCACTACCTCTATACTTTGGGTGGCATATAGCAACTACACACCTTTTTTGCCCTCCTCAGGTGGTCAACCCATGAAGGAGACATTCCCCTACATTGTCAGCCCCCCTTCCCCCCGACTGTTTACAGCATCATTTGAGAATTCTGAAGGTTCTGAATGGCCTTTAGGTATCTTTGAGACCTGGCTGCTGATCGTGATGGCGTTCACCATGTCGGCACGCATAGAGTGTGTTTTACCCACGACCATTTTGTCTGACCTCAAGAGTTAAGCAGAGTCAGCTTTGGGCCTTGTCTAGGGTTAGACGAGGATGTAGGAGGACCAAGAGATTTTCCCCAAGGCAGGAGCGGAAAGCACAGAGGGGGCCGAGGAGGAGTGGCGGAGTCCTGAATATGATTTCTCAATACATGGAAACTCATGCATTGCTTCTGGAGTCAAAGGCAGCCAAGTGGTATGCCACAACTGATATTGACAATGCATTTTTCTCAATCCCCTTGGCAGCAGAGAGCAGGCCACAGTTCGCTTTTACTCGGAGGGGTGTCCAGTACACTTAGAACCGACTGCTCCAAGGAGATACAGCCTGACCATCTGCCATGGACTGATACAGACTGCACTGGAACAGGGGCAAGCTCCAGAACACCTGCAATACATTGATGACATTATTGTGTGGGGTGATACAACAGAAGAGGTCTTTGAGAAAGGAAGGAAAATAATCCAAATCCTGCTGGAAGCTGGTTTTGCCATAAAACGGAGTAAGGTCAAGGGACCTGCACAGGAGATTCAATTTTTTGGGGAATTAAATGGCAAGATGGACTTCGCCAGATCCCCACAGATGTGATCAACAAGATAACAGCAATGTCTCCACCAACTAATAAGAAAGAAACACAAGCTTTTTTGGGTGTTGTGGGGTTCTGGAGGATGCACATCCCGAATTACAGTTTGATTGTAAGCCCTCTCTATCATGTGACCTGGAAGAAGAATGATTTTAAACGGGGCCCTGAACAACAACAAGCTTTTGAGCAAATTAAATGAGAAATAGTTCATGCAGTAGCCCTTGGACCAGTCCGGACTGGGCCAGATGTTAAAAATGTACTGTACACCGCAGCCGGGGAGAATGGTCCTACCTGGAGCCTCTGGCAGAAAGCTCCAGGGGAGACTCGAGGCCGACCCCTTGGCTTTTGGAGTCGGGGATATAGAGGATCTGAAGCCAGCTATACCCCAACTGAAGAAGAGATACTGGCAGCCTATGAAGGGGTTTGAGCTGCTTCGGAAGTGATTGGCACTGAAGCACAGCTCCTCCTGGCACCCTGGTTGCCTGTCCTGGGCTGGATGTTCAAAGGCAGGGTCTCCTCTACACATCATGCAACCGATGGTACATGGAGTAAGTGGGCTGCACTGATTACACAACAAGCTCGAATAGGAAATCCCAGTGATCCAGGGAATTCTAGAAGTCATCATGGACTGACCAGAGGGCAAAGATTTTGGAATGTCACCAGAAGAGTAGGTTATGTGTGCTGAAGAGGCCGCACCATATAATAAACTGTCAGAAAGTGAAAAGCAGCAAGCCTTGTTTACTGATGGGTCCTGCTGTATTGCAGGAAAGCATTGTAGGTGGAAGGCAGCTGTATGGAGCCCTTGTCGACAAGTTGCAGAAACTGCTGAAGGAGAGGGTGAATCGAGTCAGTTTGCTGAGCTGAAAGCCATCCAGCTGACCTTGGACATTGCTGAACGAGAAAAGCGGCCAGTACTTTCTCTCTATACTGACTCATGAATGGTGGCAAATGCCCTGTGGGGGTGGCTGCAGCAATGGAAGCAGAGCAACTGGCATCGCAGAGGTAAACCCGTCTGGGATGCTGCACTGCGGCAAGATATTGCTGCCCTGCAGAACCTGGTGGTGAAGGTACACCATATAGATGCTCATGTACCAAAGAGTTGGGCCACTGAGGAACACCAGAACAACCAACAAGTGGATAAAGCTGCTCAAATTGAAGTGGCTCAGATGAACTTAGATTGGCAACAGAAGGGTGAATTATTTTTGGCCTGGTGGGCCCATTACAGTTCAGGCCATCAGGGCAGAGAGCAACATACAGATGGGCTCGTGATCGAGGGGTGGACATAACAATGGACACTCTTAACCAGGTTATCATAAGTGTGAAACGTGCTGCAATTAAGCAAGCTAAACAGTTAAAGCCTCTTTGGTATGGAGGACGATGGCTGAAATACAAATATGGGGAGGCCTGGCAGATTGATTATATCACACCAACCCACCAAGGCAAGGGCCATGTGCTTACCATAGTGGAAGCAACCACACATACGCTGTGCCCCACGTCACTGCCTGGAACACTATCCTGGGCCTTGAGAAACAGATTTTGTGGTGAAACTGCACCCCAGAATGAACTCAGTCAGACAATGGGACTCAGTTCTGGAACAGCCTTATAGATGTTTGGGCCAAAGAGCATGGCATTGAGCAGGTATATCCCATCCCCTACCATGCACCAGCCTCTGGGAAAACCGAATGGTACAATGGGCTGTTAAAAACTACATTGAGAGCAATAGATGGTGGGAATTTCAAACATTGGGATACACATTTACCAAAGGCCACGTGGTTGGTCAACATCAGAGGATCTGCCAATAGGGCTGGCCTAGCTCAGTCAGAACTTTTACATACTGTAAAGGGGGATCAAGTTCCTATGGTGCACATAAAGAAATTGCTGGGGAAGACAATCTGGGTTATTCCTGCTTCAGGTAAAGGCAAACCCGCTTATGGGATTGCTTTTGCTCGGGGACCTGGATATACTTGGTGGATAATGCGGGAAGATGGGAAGTCCGATGTGCACCTCAAGGGGATTTGATTTTAGGGGAAAACAGCCAATGAACTCAATTGCATGCTGTGCTATGCAGCACTTTTACAGCCCACCAACTAGATGTCTTCATGTCACCAGCGACTGGCCCTGACTCCCCTCCAACCATCATCCCAACAAAGAATGAACTTTGGTGAAACCAGATGAGTTCTGCGGTAAAGGAATGATCAGCATCAGCAGGGAATGACCCAACTCTGCACACAGCCTCTCCTGCTGTGAAAGACTGTTACAAGAGATGGAGCCCGACATCATGGACCAGATGGACTCAGTCGCTTCACAGGGATTGGTCCATGAACTAAAAAGAATGCTCTCTCTCTCTCTCTCTCTCTCTGTGGATGTATATACATGTGTGTATATATATGAGATAACAGTGATGGTATATTGAAAATGTGGGATCTGAGCATGACGTGAAGGATATGGAATAAGCGGTGGATATTGCCCTGGGTTTAGCAGTAGCAGTCATTTTTTCTCCTTCTTAGTAGCTGGTGCAGTGCTGTGTTTTTGACTTTCAGCCTGGGAACAGCCCTGATAACACTGATGGATTCAGTTGCTGCTCAG
The DNA here is from genome assembly GCA_028858755.1 of Ara ararauna. Classification (NCBI taxonomy): domain Eukaryota; kingdom Metazoa; phylum Chordata; class Aves; order Psittaciformes; family Psittacidae; genus Ara; species Ara ararauna. The sequence goes on from CM054410.1 coordinate 63,217,888, forward strand.
TAATGTTTACTCTGTCCAAGGACTTTCTGAGTCTCATGCTCTGCCAAGGAGGAAGGGAAGCCAGGAGAAAGCAGAGAAAGGACACCTGACCCAAACGGACCAAAGAGGTATTCCATACCACAGCATGTCATGCCCACTATATAAACTGGGTGCAGTCATCCGGAAGGGTTAGATCACTGCTGTGTCGGGCTGGGTATTGGTCGGCGGGTGGTGAGTGGTTGTATTCTTTTCCCTTGTTATTTCCCTTATCATGATTATTATTGGTGGTAGCAGCAGTGGTTTGTGTTATAGCTTAGTTACTGGACTGTTCTTTTCTCAACCTGTGGGAGTTACATTCTTTTGATTCTCCTTCCCACCTCCCCGGGAGCAGGGGGAGAGGAAGTGGGGGAATGAGACAGTGGCTGTGTGGTACTGAGTTATGGCTGGGCTTAAACCAGAACATCAAGGAATTGTTACTCTACAGTGTGATGAAGTGAAAAACAGGGGTAAGTGCTTTCTGTCCCAATTCACCAAAAAAAAAAATAGAAAATGTGCTGGGAAATTTCTGGAATTTGAAGGCTTCAATGCTTACAAGAGCTTACTTATTTAATAAATTGGAAAGAGCGAGACAGGCAACCTGCCTTGATTCAGCTGAAGTTCATAATTTACAGGACATCTAGAAATCCCTCAGGTTTAGCACGTGCCTTAACAGACTTCCCAGTACATACTGGCAACATGAATGAAAACGGAACAGAAAATCCAATATAAAGAAATAAATTATTTTTGTACCAGTGAATGTGCATCTTCCACTTTTGCACATGGCTATAATACCCTTACCTACAGGAGTCTGTATTTCTAGAAATTACAAGTAATTCTGAAGTTCATTTTTTTCCCTAATGAAAGCTGAAAACTTGAATCAACTGACTAAGTATAAAAATTTGTAAAATATCAGTACAAATTATTGACACCATGAACTATAGAGCAATTTCAAGAACGCAGAAGAAATATTTGCATGTTTGGCCACTTTTCACAAAATTTTGCTATATGTTATATAACACCAGTATTTTAGGTCATAAACCTGTCAGATTTTCAAAACAATTAAGAATATACTTGAAACCACACTTTATATTGATTATTCACAGAATTAGTCAAACTGATACTTTAAGCTGTAAAGAAAGTTCTCCTAAATCTCACTCAATGAGATTTTAACAGTAATTGGTACTTTAGGAAACTTTAGTCCATATTGATTCCTGTCAAGTAAAGTGTTTAACAGTCGCTCACTACAAGCTTTAAGCCACAACTTGCTGCTAACTAGAGGTGCATAAAAAATCTTATGCTTTCAAACCTAAGTTCCCCAGCAGGTTATCTGGAAATGAAGTATGGTTGCAATGGGATCATGTTTGCCATTTAACAACAGTCCAGTGCTTAAGAGGTTCATTTTTACAGGGCACTTTTATGTGCTGAATTCACAAGAAAAATTATTACCACATTTATTAATTTAAGAAAATGGTTAAATTCTGATTCCTATTCATATTTTTAAAACACAGACTTCACAGAAGACAAATTATAGCTAGATGTAAAACTTCTCCATGAAAACACAGCTCTTAACTGTTTCATAAATTGTGGCTGTTTTTTTTGTTGTTTTCCTTTTTTTCCCGGGGCACTTTTTATGACCTCATCCTGTGATGTTTCTTTTGGATAGCATTTTTCTGAACCTAAGCATGGAGGCTTTCTGAACCCTGAACTCTCCTAAGCCAGGGCTGGCAAGAGTTGGATGGGAGGAAGACAGAGATACCCAAGACTCACTGAAGACTACGATCATCAAACAGAAGAGTTCAAAGGACAAGCACCTGAACCCAAAAAGTCATAAAATCACAAAACGGTTTGGGCTGGAAGGAACATTAAAGCTCATCCAGTTCCAACCCCCTGCCACAGGCAGGGACACCTTCCACTAGACCAGGTTGCTCCAAGCCCATTCAATCTGGCCTTGAACACTGTCAGGGATGGGGCAGCCACAGCTTCTCTGGGCAACCTGTGCCAGGGCCTCACCACCCCCACAGGGAAGAACTTCTGCCTAAGAGCTCATCTCAGTCTCCCCTCTGCCAGTTTAAAGCCATTCCCCCTCGTCCTGTTACTAAATGCCCTTGCCAAAAGTCCCTCTCCAGTTTTTTTGTCAGCCTCTTGAAGTCCTGGAAAGATGTTAAAATTCAAAAAAATTAAGGGCACTGCCTTGAAAACACACTTTAAAGAGAAATACAGAAGACACCAAAAAAAGCGGTATAGTCTCTTAAAAAAACCCCAAACTGTGAGACTAGTTATTTCTCCTGTGTTACAAATCATTGAAGTTGCAGGTGTCCTGTATTCTTGGGAACAATTTTGAAAGAAACCTCTAAAATCACAGCACATCAGAATGCTTTGGAATGACACCATCTAGCCTGGGAGTATAAGGCTGCATGTAAGCAGAAGTCTTGAAAGTCTCCCTAAGCCTAGGTCTGTCAGATCGCTAGGTAATTTTTAAGTAAAAATGACACTGAAAGAAGAGGTGCTTTCATTTAAATAAAAAAAATGCCACTTTGAGTTCCACAGAGAGGAAGGCAGAAGGTGACCAAGTGCAGTATAAACACATTACAGAACTAAAGCATCAAGGACAGGAAAAAAATCAAAATACTGTGAAGGTGCACTGCTTATCAGGATTTCTGACATGCTAGACAAACTGAATTGGTGCACTTGCTCTGAAAGCAGTCCTCCTACAGATGGGCTTGTTGAATATACAGAAAAGGTGAAGGGGCCATAGCATATGAAAAAATATTTACAGTGATTAATCTGATCTGTAGCCTTAAAGAAAGAGCATGAGAAAATTTGCCATATGCTTTAATGGCAGCAACTCTTGGCAATCAGCAAAATACAGCTCAGAAATGCACACTGTGAAATTATAACATGTCCACTGCATAGCACCATCTTCTAGATAAAGAAACAACCAAACAAGTAGCAATCAAAAATTACCTGTGGAACTTCTCAGAAATTACTGCAATTCACAATCCAAGTTGCTCATGGGAGATTTTAACAATACAGATTTGTATTGAATAATGCTAACAGTCTGACACTGATGTAAGTGGCTCCCTGGTGCCTGGAAGAGAATTTTGTGATCCAGAAAGTAAAAACTTCAACCCCAGGAGAACCTGTGTTGGAAGCAATACTTATTTATAGAGACTCCGAAACTAAGGAAAGCTGTAAGGGAGGTAATCATAACTGATAGCTTGAATTCAGCACAGAAGCAAGAAATGGGCTCAGAGAGTGCATGAACAGAAGGAGTTGCAGCTGCATCAAGGAAATGCTGGGGCCTTAAGAAAACTGGAAAGTAATATGGAAATAATACAACTTAGGTTTTGCTGTCAGAGGATGGGAAAAGGTGCTCTCTTTCCATTATGTGCTTACTAAACATCTGCAGACAAATTTTATAAATACCAGGTGCTCAGTGAAGTATCTCTTAAGAGATTGATAAGATTATTCCATACCAACTGAGCCTGTCTTAAAGATGCTGGCATTTGGACTCCACATTGCTCTGCCTTTGCTCAACCTGTGCTTTCCAGCAGTGAGAAGCAACTGGTTTATGTATCATTTATGCCTGAACAGCAAAAGATAGCAGTAGGTAATAGGAAAGAAAGAAGGATAAATTAAAGCATTTCCAGAAGAAAACTAAGAGGTCAGGCCAATGCTTCAAAATGAGAAGGGTATGTAAATAAAACACAACGAAAGCCCCAAAGAAGCAGAAGCATTGTTAGGATGTGAAGCACATTGGCTGGCTAAGGAAATAACTTCCATGTCTTCTGACAACTTTACAGCATGGCTGAGACCTTACAAAGTATCTCCATATCTCATCCATGCCAGAAGGAGACTCGGAAGGTGGTCAAGGTGGTACAAATACAGTTCCAAGCCCACTAAGCATTTTAGTGCCATTTTAGTACTCAGTTCTAGATGAGCCCTTCCCCCTAACTTCAGCTGCACTAGCTATTAGCAGAGGGTCTTGGGACTAGTCAGAAGGATTTTGGGTGGGTGTTCCATGAGGCTTGCAGGACCTGGGTGTAATAAAAATCACACCTGGAAAGTACTACACAGGAGATAAAATTTAAGGAAATTCTTTAGGACATTAACTGAGATGAAATTTAAGCTAACTATTTAGGACATTAACTGTGGTGGAATTAAAAAGAGAGAGAGATCTTAGATGGAGCATTAGGAAAAAACAGGATGATGTAAACTACTTCAATCTGGTAAGTAACACAAAAAGTCATTATTACAAAGTACAGGTATTTGGGATATACCAAACTGGATATACTCTTAGAAAATACATCCTGGAGAAGCTTAATTGGCAGAAGAATGGACTGCATGGTGTATTTTTCCTTTTTTATTCTGGACCTAGAATATTTCATATATTTGTGATGTGGATTAGCAATCTTTTGAGTTTTGTGAAGTAATTCTGAGATAGCAATCAGTAATTTACATAATTAGCATAACAGTAATTATATGATTACTGTAAATATATGCAAAACTAATGGTGCAATTAGAATGTGTAATTACTACTTGTAATTACATAATTAGGTATGAGAAAATAACTAAAATTCTCATGGAAAAAAGAAGACACTTACAAGCCCAGCTATAGAAACTGCTATAGTGCAGAATTAAGCTGGTGTAGAAAAAAAAAATATTATTATTTTAATGCTGACTGTGTTAAAGTTAGCTCAAAAGTAAACGAATGCTAAAAGTTTGCAAACTGTGCCATAGTACTAGAAGAATTTATTGACTTTCCTTAACAGGGGTAGTTCAATGATTACAGGCAGTAATCAGACAGACATTATTGCCACCCTTCATTATTTATTATTTAAAAATAAATCTTCATATGCTTGAATTCATATGCCTGAATACCATGAGTATAAAAAGTAGTAGAACAAAAGTATTCAAATATCCACTTCATGTAGTATTTTCTAATCATTGATTTAAGCACTATATAAGTCTTCTCCCAAGTCTTCAAAGCATAGGTGTCTATATTCACATTGCTACCCAGAGGAAGTACAGAAGAGAAGCTTTTTACCACTGCACTCCAGAGCCACATTGGCACGCCCCCTTCATTTACCACACTACAGAATCACAGAATCACAGACTGGTTTGGTTTGGAAGGGACATTAAAGCTCATCCAGTTCCAGCCTGCTGCCATGTGCAGGGATACCTTCCAACAGACCAGGCTGCTCTAAGCCCTGTCCAATCTGGCCTTGAACACTGCCAGGGATGGAGAAACTACAGCTTCTCTGGGCAGCCTGTGCCAGCAGCTCACCACCCTCACAGGGAAGAACTTTTGCCTAACAGCTCATCTCAGTCTCCCCTCTGTCAGGTTAAAGCCATTCCCTCTTGTCCTGTTCCTAGCAGCCCTTATCCAAAGCCCCTCTCCAGGTTTCCTGTAGCCCATTTAGGCACTGGCAGCTGCTCTAAGGTCTCCCTGGAGCCCTCCCTTCTCCAGGCTGAACAAGCTCAGGTCTCTCAAACTGAACACACTTTGCAGCTGACAAATGAATAGTTACTGCAAAGCTAACTCATTTTTTAAAGTTTTAAACTCACTGTCCTTGATCTCTACACCAAAACAATTTGATTGTGTCACAGAGCCTGGTTATATTTATAAAATTCTTTAACACTCAACAGAATTATCCTTTCAAATAATTTAGTGCTCTTCTCTAGTTGATGGAGCCCTGGGTCACAGCTGTCACTATTAATCTACAGAAGCACCTCCAGAAACATCATGTGCCTACATGATTAGCTTACCAGTGTAAATCTCCAAAGTCTGACGCAGAAACTCAGGCTGTAGGTATCATATTTTGCAATTCAGTAATGCTTTACTGACATGAGCAGAATTCTTTCACTATTTCAATATACTGGGAATATCTATTTAATCGTTTATATATATATAGGTATGAAAAATATATGTATACATGTATATGTATTTATATATGTGCGTATGAATTTTTATATATATACAAAATATACATACACACACACACATAAAATGAAATCCAATATAATACATAAGATATGCAACTTCACACACAAAGATTATTTTTATATACAATTTTATATAAATGTCTATAAAATGGAAAGAAATATGAAGTAACATTCCATTTCCGAAACAGAATATGCAATGATTACTTCAAGTAATAGGTTTGACTACCTTATTTTTAGCTAAACAGGAAATTGGTTTTATGTGATCTATAATATGAGCAATGGTCATGATGCAGCTAAAAAAACAGAAGGGATAAACCGAAGAAATGGATGAGATTCCTGGTAGAATTCCAAATGGTAATTCGATTGCACATTATGAGGAAATACACCAAATAATTCACCAGCAACTTTTACAGAATAATAGATGTTTTACAACTTATTTCAGGTTGCCATATAGCCTGTAAAATTTCTCAAAGCAAATATTAAACTTTTACTTCTCTCTGTAATTATATACACTTTATGTTGGATCCCTCAAATCTTTTGCTTGTTGCATGTATAAATCTAGTAATTTACGGAGACTACTTCAAAAAATTCCCATTCTGTCATTTGTAGTTATTGGTCCATATTGTTTTCTTCTGCATTCTGCACCATGTACTCACAATGTGAACACAAAAAAAAAAGAATCATATTCTTCAGCTTTGTCACGGTTTCATTTATATATTATTTTATATATTTAGTATTCAACTTGCAACATTCTTTAAACTTTTTTTCTCCTACACGTAGTAGATCTTCTTAGAACTGGAAATTCCCATTCTTGAATGTGGGTGACTCCACTGTTGCAGATACTATTACATACTATTTTGAATGCAGTATCTAATATTACAAATGCTAATACACAAATACTTTCTTTTTTCTCCCTAAGGTACCATATCATATACTATAACATATCTTGGGACTTTTATTAGCTTTTCATAATTTTTCTTATTATACTTCAGTATTATATTTTATTATTATATATTAAATAAAATATACATTCATTATATAAATATATAATCATATTATATCACTTACAAATACTGTATATTTTATTATTTTATTTTTATATTTTTTTTACATTAGCTTTTTCCACAAGACCATTATCCTTCAGCATCCTTCAGCCTAACCACACAGGCTTTCTTCTCTGCTGCACTGCAAATATATCAGCCTCCAGCATCTGTTATTAACTGTTAACGTATACTGCATTTCATACTACAGCAGTCTATTCTATTTTTGCTATTTTGATCTTCAAGATTACCTAGTCTTTCAAAAATGAGGAACTCCTTTGTTAGTAACAACTTTAGAAAACGGACCTTTATAATGCATTTGTAGTCAACGTTATTGGTAAAAATCAATGGAGACTGCTCCCAGGACAGATCCTGGATGAACTCCACTAATGAATTCTCCAAACCAGTGATCCTACTTTCAGAAGTTAGAAGCGTAGCCCCTGAAAGTTGTTCAAGAAAGTAACATCCATTTTTGCTCTGCTCTTACACTTGTTGGTATCTGTGAATAACTACTCTTTAAGGCAGGATACTCTGGAAGATTAATCCCTTCCCTGAATCGTTTATTGTATTTTTCTACTTTACACTATTTACTCTTTCTTGTTTGACTCTAAGATAATAATTTTGCATTCTGCAAATTCTTTCCTCATATCAGATGTTTTGCATGACAGATATGGTCTCTTAAATTTCCTCCATCTTGAAAAGAATAAAATGGCTATTTTGAGCATTACGTATTTGTAGACTAGACAAATATCTCCATAGTATACTATACCTCTTTCTGCAAAATAAATATTTACTTTATTAAGAAAAAAAATATAAAAACATGCAGTCTTACTCTGTTGGCAGTTTCTTCCCATAAATTCACCTGGACATTCACAGGAATAGTTGGCAACGAGATCTGTACAAATTCCACCATTTTTGCAAGGTTCAGCTTCACACTCATTTATATCTGCAAAAACCAAACAAGATATTGCCAGAATTAGCAAAGAGAAATTGTAAAAGCAATAACCACGTTTTTAAAGCACAAAACTACAACATAGTTATGCAACTGACATTAGAAGCAAACATGCTCCATCACTGGTGGTGTGCAAGGCTGGACTGGACAGAGCCTTGGGTGGCATGGTTTAGCGGGAGGTGTCCCTGCCCCTGGCAGGGGGGGTGGAACTAGATGATCTGATGGTTCTTTCCAAGCCTAACTATTCTATGAGTCTATGATCTGTAAACTGTGTGATTAGACAGGGCACGCTTTAGGAAAAAACACAACAATCTCATAAATGTAGGTAGTTTCATATGCCTACTAAACTTTTACTATGTCCTATCATGAAACAGCATTTAAAGTTTTGCTCAGGGATATTCACAGTAATGCCTAGAGAACATCAGGGCCACAAGTCACTATTTGGCCTTAAAGAAACAAATCCAAGTAATTCTAACAAAGTACTCATCAGTGATCCTTGCAACTTCAACAAATGTGGCTACTTCTTTATCAACAGGTGCCAGTTAAGAATGCCTCTTAGTTCATCCTAATTCAGTAAACATCTAACTGACAAGATTGTTTAACTGTCTAAAAAACCCCCTTTCCATGCATGAGTTAGCAGGCAAATTGAAACTAATAGCTTGATCCTGAAGACTGCAAATTTTATTAAATTCAGAAGACAGAAAAGGTGGTTAATTTCATTTGCATTCCCCTTTTCAGGTACTCTTATTCCAAATGCTGCAAGAATAATACTCTGCAGCATTTTTCAGCATGGTAACCTATAATGTCAGATTCTTTTTCTCAAATGCAATATAGTATTTTTCCGTCATCTTAAATAGGCAGGTGAAGGATAATGATATCTCCTAATTAAAATTCTCTATTTCTGCATTTATATTTACTCTGTATGGAGTAGAAACATAAAATGGATTGTATGCATCATTCTCAAAGGGCTGCATGAATGCATACAGTTAAATATTCAAAAAGAGGAGCCCACACTAGCTTCATTAAGAACTGAAGTCCTGTTGCATTAGACGCTGTAAACAGCAAATGGAAAAGTAGTCTTTAGCTTGTATAACTATTTTTCTTCACTCAGTTTTGCTTAAGTGCATATTCATTCTGGATTCAGTTCCTGATACAGCACATGTGCATAGCACAGAAGTAAATTTAAATGAGAAGAGAGAGATGAACTAATTGCATTCACTAGTAGGCAAAATGTCCTATGAATTAAAATAATATTCCTCACTTTTGTGCTGAATCTGCTTCTGTCCCCAAAGTGCCATCCTGCTTTGTGATGTCATATACAATCTAAAGGTACTGCTTCCTAAATGTCTAAACCTCATGCAATAAGGTTGGTGCAGAAGAAGCAGAGTTCATCTGTCAACAAAGCTCTTTATTTCTGGTAGTTGAGTATGCAATTTTTGTATTTTTAATTTGGATTTTCACATTTACTATGAATCTATGTACAAAAATTCAGTGTTTTAATACACAACTTGCCTAGATGTGATTGATTTTGTGATGTCCCCAGGGAAGTCTGCACCTCCAAGTCATCTCTGCAGATCTGAAGAGCTGTGTAGCTTTTAAACTACATGTGCAAAGTATATGAGGTAGGCTGAAAACTGTTTGAATGGCTGGGCGCAGAAGATGGTGATAAGTAGTATGAAGTCTAGTGGGAGGCCACTATCAGTGTACCACCAGAGCCAATACTGTTCGGACCCTGTTCAACATTCTTCATTAATGATCTGGACAGTGGAGCAGTATGCATCCTCAGTAAGTCTGCTGCTGACAGAAAACTGGGAGGAGTGGCTGACATGAGAGTTGTGCTGCCATCCAGAGGGACCTCAACAGGCTGGAGAAATGGGCTCAGAACAGAAACCTCATGCAGTTCAACAAGGTGAAGTGCAAAGTCCTCCCTCTGGGGAGGAACGCTAGCAGGCACCCGTACACTGGAGAAGGCTGCCCAGCAGGAAAGCAGCTTGGCAGACAGGAGCCTGGGGGTCATGGGAGACAGCAAGTTGACCATGAGACAGCAATGCATTCTCACGGCAAAGAAGACCAACAGCCTCCTGGGCTGCATTAGGCAGAGCATTGCCATCAGGTCGAGGGATTTTCATCCTTCCCCTCTGCTCAGCACTGGCAAGGCTACATTGAGAGTGTTGCATCCATTTCTAGGGTCTCCAGTATGAGAGACCAGGACATCCTGGAGACAGTTCATTAAAAGGCCACTTAGGCAATTAAGACACTGAAGCACCTTGCCTATGAAGAAAGCCTGAGACAGCTGGCACTGTTCAACTTAAAAAGGAGGGCTAGGAGGAAACTCAGCAATGTACATGAATACCTGATGGGATGATGTGAGAAGATGGAGTCAGGCTACATTCAGTTGTGGCTAGTGACAGGAAAAGAAGCAGCTGACACAAACTGAAATACAGAACATTCTGTCACAACATCAGACAACACTGTGAGGGTTGCTTTTTCTTACTGAGCAGTGGTGTAGGCTGCCCAGGATGTCTGCTGAGTCTCCATTCTTGGAGATACTCAAACACCCTTTGAGTACTGCCCTTGGCAGCCAGCTCTAGGTGGCCCTGCTTGGAGGGATTGGACAAGATAGCTTCCAGAAGTCCCTTTTACCCTCAAGCCTCCTATGAGTGTGACAATCTTCCCACTGCTGTAAATAGAAATGCAAGGACAGATGTTCAGCTAAATGTGGAAGCTATTTTCAGTTCTCTGAAGCAGAAAAAATTTAGATTTTTATACTGAAATTAGTTATGATTACTGATCTCTGAGTTTCTTTTTAATCCTTCATGTCATACTATTTGTTGCCTATAATGATACCACATACTGGACAAATAAAAATTCACAGGTTTAGCTGAATTTCTGCCTATTAAAGAGAAAGAAGAAAAGTAATAGCTTAGTGTACACAAAATAAAACCTGCTAAATGACCAAGGAACAGACCTGCTCAATTCTAAATTAAATTCTTTGTATGTATTTATAAAAATTTGACAAGATTCTTCAGCTCCCTATTTGCCTTTTTAAGCAAAGCCCATTAACCTTACATTTTCACCAGGTTATTAATTATTTTAATACAGGCTAACATGTTTGTGGGGAAAAAACACCAAGGTCACTATGACCTAAAAAGCATTAAGCTAATATATGAACTATCTCTTACTTGGTGAAATAAAGATAGTATTTTATCCTCCTAAAAGCTTTTTTGTGTGAAGCTATTTTCTCAAAATATTTATTTTTTTCTAATTTATCATTCCTATTGAAATATGTAGGAAAAAATGCACAGCTTTCCAGAATATTTTATGTTGTCTATGTGATGATCTAGAAAACAGACTGAACCTTAAGTACCAGACACCTTTAAAGCAATCCTCATATTCTATCCCTATGGAGCAATTATCTATGATCAGTGCAGAAAAGATGCAAGTTTTCTATTATTATTATCTTTGTAACTTGGATCCCACAGTGATTTTTTTTCCAGTAATTTGAGAACCTTTAGTCCCATCAGTTCAAGCAAACATGTCATATTTGATGAATGAGGAAATACTAGCTAATTGTGGCATCGTATTTGATACCAGAACGGATGTTTAGATGGAAGGATAATGAACTGTGTTAAAGAAAGAAGCATAAGTTCTACAGAATTATTTAATTTGCTATTCATTATTTTATTTGATTGAATGTGCAGATGTAGAATATTTAATTAAAAGTGGTTCCTGAAAATTGTGGTCAGATTTTATTCAAATTCCTAGATGTGCAAATTACGATACTAAACTTTACACCAGCTGGTGTGTTTCTTTCTTCTCAAACACATATATTCCCTTTTAAACTTTGTTGCATCATCATGATTAGAAATAACTTCAAATAGAAATTTTAAAATTGCAGTTTCTGGAGTAGCTGCTCCTAAAGACAATACAGACTCCTAAAGAAAAGCTCTCTGTATGTTGCCAGATACAAATTCTTCACTGACTATGCAATCAACCTACTTATGTGGGAAGAATGTGCTTTTAAAGCAAATAAACTAATACAAAGTAAAATCACTGTAGGCTACTCATGATTTTTCAGGTAAACTTATGTTTTGTGTCAGGTCAGATTTTGAAGTGTAATTCACATTAAGATTTTATGCATTGCAGTGGCTAAACTGAAGATATCTGGGTACTAATACAGAATTCAGGGTTACTCACACAGGAACCTAGTAAGACTGAGATACTAAGTGAAATGGACTTCTGAAGAGTTTGAAGTGCCAGACACTTTCTAAACAGTGTACAGATTGGCAAAAAAACCCCCCCAAATCCATATAAAACCCCCCAAGCCCTGAAAACCCAATCCTGCCCATGCCCAATCCCCCAATATTTCTCTACTGAAGATGGATTATTAAATGAATAGTGGTTCAGAAACAAGGAAACACTGACCATTTTCTGAAAACAGACTGTTCCTTGAATAGTAATAGCCTGAAAGTCTAGGACAGTTGATTAATAAAGAAAGGCTATGTGAAGGTTTCTTTTTATGCTGAAAATGATTAAATTTACATTTCCTGCCTCCTAAAATCAAAACAACTATAAAGCTATTAAGCACACTTCTGTTTGAAGCACAGTCATTGTGCACCCTGGAACAGAAGTATGCTGTCTGAAACTGGGCAAGTAGAAGAGAACTTTGCTATATTACAGTGAATTGGAGAATCCATTATAAGGCCTTTTTCCTTCTTTGTTGGATTATATATATTTTTTAATCTTTCAAGTATTTAACAAACATGAATGAAAACTAGCATTGTCCTTGCAAATACAATGTAATCAAATATACATAATCCTCATTTTGGACTTTACCTAAATAGAGTCACATCTGTTTTCCTGAAAAAACACCCCAGATTACATGGATACATAAATTATTTAACTGTTATAATAAAAAATTTAAGTTCCAGTGATTTTGAGTTCTTCAGCAAGCTACTGGTAAACCTGACTTTCTGTGATGAAGGGACTGATAAGCTCAATCAGTTGCTTTTGCCAATGTAGCTTGTGTTTTGGCTGAAAATGCACACCATTATGTTGTTCCTGTTCCCCGCTTACTTGCTCATTACATAGCTCAAATTCCTGGTTCCTGCTGCCTGAACTCTTGTTTCTGTTCCAGAACTATCTTTTGCATTACAGGCTTCCTGAAGTTCCCTCTTGCTGATACACACATTCTTTCCTTATCCTTTGATTTCATACACATTTTGGCTTCCTGATTACACTTGGTCTGCTCATCCCATCTCAACTCTAAGTCATGTTTTTAACCGGTCTTCTGTCTTGACAGAATGGCTGGCCTATAGGTTCAAGTGTCCATTATAGAAGACTGCTTGGCTTTATTCGGAGCATTGACTAGACAGAATCCTGTTATGCCTTACTAATATTGATAATGTGGGGGATTTTTTTTTTTTTTTTTCTTTTTTCTCCCTAACAAAGCCTATTCAGTATATAGAAAACAGACAGGAGCAGATGACCAACTGGTTATAACCTCTGCATCACAGTAGGCTTCCATGAAGACCCACAGCTATACACTGAATAAAGATCAATTCCCAATTTTATAAACATGACACCCCTCTGCCCCCCAACTTTATTTTTATTTTTTAGGAAAACCAGAAAACTTAGGAACTTTCCTACCCAGTTTTACTTCAGAATAAAAGTTGCTGATAACTAACAACATGTTCTAACACCTTTATATTTGGAAATCGGTAAAGTGGAGAAACATGCAGCATGGAATATTTATCTTTTAGCTGGACTTTAAGTCTAGGATTTTCTTGAAGTTGTTTGATAGTTTTTGATAGATTTTTAGATTTTTAATGTTCTCCATATTTTTTCCGTTTATTCTATATTGATCCTGAAAGATTAAATTACATGAATAAGTACTGTATCAGTAATATCACAGAGTGTATGATTTTGCTTGCAAAAGTCTGCAATATCCTGTTATTGTTTAAACATAAGCTTTCACATATTCATAATTTTCATTATTACTTTCCTAACAAATACCATGAAAATCAGATTATGCACTCTTTTTTGTTATTATATATTTGTGCCAATTTGTTCAAGCACCATATTTTTTTAATGAGACATTAAATGGTAAAGCTCCACTGAAAAGAATATAAGTATACCAGTTTTATTTGGTAAAGAATCTGACTCAATAGAATCAATATAATTTAATATGGCTATTGAAACACAGATCTACTCAGTTAAATGATAAAATATGAAGGATTACTGCAATTCATATTTAGAAGCACACCTCTCCTTTAAGAGCAGGAGACTGGTAAAATATCGGGGGGAAAAAAAAGTCATTAAACTGTTCTTTCTCATATTTCCCTGTTTTAGTAAAACAAACCTAAATTGTAAATGTCTCCTAGATGAGGACACAGTAACTTTTTCTAAGAAGCTAAAATAAATATGTTAATAAATTAAATTGTACTTAAACAAATTGAATAAGCATCACCCAAAAGTTAGCAAGAACAGATAGATAACCTTCAATTTTTCGTTAAAAAATACAAGAGATAAGTAACTATAGGTTAATTGTAGGTTTAAGAAAGTTTCATACCTGTTTCTGAATCAGATTTTGGCTGTAGTTAATGTGAACAAAAATAAGCTGCAACTTTAGCTGTAACTGTCCCTTTATTTAACCAGGACTATACAAATACAAGCACTAATACATTACTGGCAAAACCATGGTGTGAAACATCCTAAAAGAACTGGAGCATATTCCCATGAAGTATGTGAATTATTATATATTATTAAATCTCAACTGGATATATTCAATGGATGTTGAGCACAGGACAGACAACTGTTAAAATTCAGTTATTTTATTGCTTTTTTCAAAGTTAGTTTCTTGAAAACAGAAAATGCATTAGAATTTTCTCTGTTCAGAATGCTCTAAAAATGCTGTGCCAAATAACCTGCAGGAAATTTCAACTACAATGTCATATTGAAGTGAATCACTGTTCAGATATCCTTATTATCTGATCTTCAAAGAGAGAAGAAAACAGCTTCACAGTTCAGATGAAAAAGTACAAGCCTCTTGCTCCTCACCCTTAAAGGTTAAATATCGTATCAACCCTACTGTCATTATTCTAGATAAAGTTTTCCATCTCTGTAAGTATTTGGTACAACATACTGTGGTAAATGTCCTCCAGAATTATCTACCACAGAGCTGCCTACTATAGTTTTTCCTTAACCATTCAATACGAATACTTCACGTAGCATTATTTTTTTTAAGAAGAGAGTAAGCCAGGTAAGAGAGTTACTAAATTTGTGTTCTGAACCCAAGAGGCATCCTGAAGAAATAAATCAAGTAAATACAAATAATGTCTACACATAAGTCAGAATTTTTGGTTTGATTATGCAAGAATGTTTGAGATACCCTTGTAACCAGCAATATACATTAGCGCATTTAAGTAAAAGTAAATTATGATAAACCTTTTCTTGATAAACTTTTCATTATGACTAATTTCTTTTCTCACCAGTTCATTTATCATCTTTACCACATATCTTTTACACCTCTGATCACAGTAAAGTTGTTACACTATCAGTGATTAAGTTGTAGCATATATCTGTAGAATCACATTTTAAAATAGATTATCTAAAGAAATTTAAAGAATTTATTATCTAAAGAAATTTAAAGAATTTATTAACTAAAGAAATTTCTTCATATTCTACAGTGGCATTTCCCCAATGCAACCCTCACTCAAAAAAAAATTTCCAAATTCAGTTTAAAATCTTCAAGTCAGTTATGCATACATTCCTATACTATAATAACTATAACCACAGTTTCAAAATCATAGAATCATAGAATAGTTAGGGTTGGAAAGGACCTAAAGATCATCTAGTTCCAACCCCCCTGCCACAGGCAGGGACACCTCCCACTAAACCATGCCACACAAGGCTATGTCCAATCCAGCCTTGAACACCGCCAGCAATGGAGCATTGACAGCTTCCCTGGACAACCCATTCCACTGCCTCACCACCCTTACAGTAAAGAATTTCTTCTTCATATCCAATCTAAACTTCCCCTGTTTAAGTTTCAACCTCTTACCCCTTGTTCTCTCACTACAGTCCCTCATGAAGAGTCCCTCCCCACCATCTCTACAGGCCCCCTTCAGATGCTGGAAGGATGGTATGAGGTCTCCACGCAGCTTTCTCTTCTCCATGCTCAACAGCCCCGACTTTCTCATCCTGTCTTCATACAGGAGGTGCTCCAGTCCCCTGATCATCCTCGTGGCCCTCCTTTGGACACCAAATCTGCACACAATACTCCAAGTGAGGTCTCACAAGAGCAGAGTAGAGGGGCAGGATCACCTCCCTCAACCTGCTGGTCACACTCCTTTTGATGCAGCCCAGGATACGGTTGGCTTCCTGGGCTGCAAGCGCACACTGCCGGCTCATGTTCATTTTTTCATTGACCAACACCCCCAAGTCCTTCTCTGCAGGGCTGCTCTGAATCTCTTCTCTGCCCAACCTGTAGCTGTGCCTGGGATTGCTCCAACCCAGGTGTAGGACCTTGCACTTGGCATGGTTAAACTTCATCAGGTTGATATTCAAGGATCACCTGCTGCAAGCTCAGGAGCGATACATCTCTACTAGAAGGAAGTGCTGCAGGAGGGCCAGGAGACCTCCTTGGGTGGATAAGGAGTTCCTGAGGAAAATTCGAAGGAAGGAAGAGGCTTATAAAAGGTGGAAGCAAAGACAGGCGGCCTGGGAAGAATACAGGGATGTTGTCCAGGAAGCTAGGGATCAGGTTAGGAAAGCTAAGGCCCAGTTAGAATTAAACTTGGCTAGGGATGTTAAGGATAACAGGAAGAGATTCTATAGGTACATTGCAAATAAAAGGCAGACTAGGGACAACATGGGCCCTCTCCACAATTAACTGTAGAAGCTGTAGAAAAGTAAGAACAACAACAACAACAAAATATCAAGGAATTGACCCAATGAGATATTTTGCAGAATACTATTCTTCTTTTGGCACTTTGAATTAAGGCCAGAGGAAAAAAAAAAAAAAATCATTAGCCAATTTGAGAATTGCTAGGAACCTAGAGGGGCAATCTCTATGAACACTTTACGGTTTTTGCAGAACTCCAGTATACACATAGTGTTTTATGTGCTGTGCACATTTTATAATCTGCAGATTTTCCAGCAAGAGAGCAAATATGAATTATTTCTGTATTTTTATATACCAAAATTTTTTTTCAATATTTGCTTTTGAAACTACTGGAAACTACAAAAAGAATAGTGACATCACAGAACTCACGTCATAAAAATCTAATGGGAGCTTCTAGACAGAGCATAAAGGTGCCTGTTGACTTCATAGGCCTTTGAGTGTACTCTAAATAAATTAGGGCTCTATAGGAATCTTTGCCATAGTGACTATACATCTTGTTACATTCACAGCAATATTTGCGGCTTCATTTTCATACTTTTTTGAGTTTACCTTTATATCCTTATTTCTGTTTTAAAAGCTCCCATAAAATAAATGAGAAAACAGACTATTGCTCTGACCATACAATGAAATTGGAGTCTGCACAGATGCCTACTTTCTTATCTTTTAGTTGTAGTCACTAAAAACTTAGTATCATTTTCTCTGTGGAGTCACACTTCTAACACTGGACTATGTCAGTATTTTCTGATCTTTTTACTTGTTTAAATGCATGTCTAATGCTTGTTCATCTGAGGTAATGTAAATTTAATAGATTTTGGAATGGCATTCTCAGGACCTTTCTTATTAGTTTTAAAAGAGTTGGCGCTTTAAAAATTTTTATACAAATTGAAGCAGATTTTTCATTTTAAAATACTTTTGATAAATACTGGGGATGAAAACCTTTGTCCCATTGAGTACACTTACAATTTAATTTTACACTGTAGAAGCATGTCTTCAGGGCAACAATTCCTCGACTTTCCAAAGAACCTTATTAAAATAATTGGCTATTTATAAAACAAGCATTTGACCTATCACTTTAACTGCAGCTGAGAAAAAAATCTTATTAAAAAGTGAATCAACATGAATCATTTTTTATCACCACTAATGCTCCAAAAATCTCAGCTTCACGAGTAAACTTAAATTATTCGGCATTAGCCTGTAACCACTAACTGGATTATTTGTTAAAATATTGTAGATGGGCTCATGGCAAGAAGTCCATTTATTCTCAAAGCAAGCCTGAATCCAGATCAGTAAATTAGTGTATTTCCCTTCACGTATGCCAAAATAATTGTATTCTTGCAAAATACAGTTGTTTATGCATTTCAGAACGGCATAAGCATAGGGATATATCTTTTTCACATGAGTACAGTTATGGCATGTGTTTTGAAAAATGTTATTAGACAAACAAGTCATGGAGGATATGACGATGGATATTCTAAAATTACTAAAACCAGACGGCTATATTTGTTCACGTCTGTATTTGATATATGGCATGAAATGTATTCTTTTATGGCCAATCTATATACATCTCATTTAAGCCCTCATAAAAAGTGGTCTGTGGGACTTCAGTGCACTTATAGTGCATAAGTGCACATAAATGTGCTGCATAAAGGTAATTTTTACTCTTTGCTAATACCTTTCAAATTCATACTTCTAGTTGCTCAAAAATATATGTATATTTTACTGGATGTGAATCTTCTTTTTAGATTAAGTCACAGAAATAATCTAGCACTGTAAATAGGAGAATGGGTTAGATCTTTTGGCAGAGTTCTGTAACCTGTTTTCCCCTCTTGTGGCTACGAAGTACCACGATTTCTTACATTTAACTTACAGAGACATGTAATAGATTAAGAAAACATTTATAAATCACTTAAGATGGGTAGGCAGTGAGGGACTGAAACCGGCTTAATAGCTGGACCCAGAAGATGATGATCAGTGGTATGAAGTCTAGGGGGAGGCATATCACTGGTGGCATATCCCAGGATCAATACACGGGTCAACACTATCCAATGTGTTCATTAATGACCTAGACAGGATCAGGACAGAGAACACCCTCAGCAAGTTTGCTGCTGACAGAAAAAACTGGGAGGAGTGGCTGACATGAGAGAGTTGCCATCCAGAGGGACCTCAACAGGCTGGAGAAATGGGCTCAGAACAGAAACCTCATGAAGTTCAACAAGGTGAAGTGCAAAGTCCTCCCTCTGGGGAGGAACGCTAGCAGGCACCCGTACACTGGAGAAGGCTGCCCAGCAGGAAAGCAGCTTGGCAGACAGGGGCCTGGGGGTCCTGGAGGACAGCAGTACACCCTCATGGCAAAGAAGAGCAACAGCCTCCTGGACTGCATTAGGCAGAGCATTGCCATCAGGTCGATGGAGGTGACCTTTCCCTCTACTCAGCATTTGGGAGGCAAAGAATCACAGGATGGTTGGTGTTGGAAGGGATCTTCAAAAATCATAGAATCATGGAATAGTTAGGATCAGAAAGGACCTTAAGATCATTCTAACCTAAACCATTCTATAATATATATGCATATAGCATACATGTCACTTATATAGTATGTATTATCTGTGGCAAATACTTATTTTCTAACCATTTATGAATAATTTTATCGTTTGGACTATGGTAATATCCTGGTCTCCTTTGCAAAGAAGAAAAGGAAAATCACATCTCCTTCCTTGTAGAAGATACAAAATGTGTATGAAGTAGTTTCCCCACATCACCAATAACTGTCTAGTACAAGAGGGAAAATACTTCTTGCAGTAACTTCTGTCTCCATCTGACTGACAGTTCTATTATCTCAGATACATACACCCTGGTTGCTCTTCATGACTCACAGAGATTTATATGCCCTAAAAACACCTCAGAACTGGAACTTCTATTTATGGTAGCTGGCCCATGCAATGTCACCCTTGCTTGATGATCACATCAAATAAGACCTATCCAAACACGTGTATGCATTTTCCACAACTATGCTTAGCAGTTTAGGAATTGCCTTCCAGTCTATACATGTAATCTGTATCATAACTTAGGGCCCTGGGTAGCACAATGCCTGCAAAAGATCTCTATATTTGCTGAGAAATGGCAGGAGTTTCTCCCTCTGTTAGAGTTCTGAAATAACGAAGTCAGAAATAAATACTGTAAACTCTGAATTTTACATCCAGGCAAATGTTCTTTTCACCTTTCACTTTTTTTCCTAAATTTAGGGTATATTTCCCGCAATATTATTCTGAAGGTCCCTTAAATATTAAGTGTGCTGAAAGAGAAAATGGAAAGGATGAGAAAAGAGCAGACTAATTTCTTTCTAGCAATGAAAAGTACTGGTATGGAAGAGAATATTCATAGAATCATAGAATAGTTAGGGTTGGAAAGGATCTTAAGATCACCTAGTTTCAACCCACCTGCCAGGGGCAGGGACACCTCCCACCAAACTATGCTACCCAAGGCTATGTCCAACCTGGCTTTGAACACCGCCAGCGATGGAGCATTCACAACTTCCCTGGACACCCCATTCCAGTGCCTCACCACCCTTACAGTAAAGAATTATATCCAATCTAAACTTCCCCTGTTTAAGTTTGAACTCGTTACCCCTCGTCCTCTCACTACAGTCCCTAATGAAGAGTCCCTCCCCAGCATCCCTCTAGGCCCCCTTAGAGTGAAATGATTAGAGCTGAGGACACAAGGTCTGTGTCCTCAATGCATGTCCCTACACATCTCAGGGATGTTTTCTCTGTTCTAGGCTGGAGGATAGATGGAATGCCCAGTGTGTACACAAGGAATTTTAACTACCAGATGAATTTGTTTTAGATTATTTTTCATCTCAAAAGGGACCCAGTTCTTGTGCTCTGAGACTGCTGTCACATGCAGCAAAGAAGAGTAAGTAGAGATGATCAACAGATTTTCTTTAAAAATGTAATCCTGATTCAAACTAAAACACTCATCCAGATGCCCTACAGAAATAATGGTATGTTATTTAACACATCAGAATAAATGCAAGTGAGAAGAATATCCTGCATATTCATATGCAAATGTGACAGTACTGTGAGTTTTGCTGGAGATATTTTATGAATACAAAGGGAATACATTTGTAAAGCAGACTGGTATATACTATCAGACTATCATCTCATTATATTGAGCTTCAGTTCAAGTACTGTTTTCTTAAAGTTTGCACATACAAGTGATGAGTTTGATGCTATATCTTCCTTCTCTCTCTCAGCATACTGCTTACTTACAAATAAACCCACTGATCTCATAAGTGTATACACATGAATAAATACTAATAATTTCAAAAGAGTGCTACACTTTGAATATGGTTTTGGATCTTCCCTTTAAAATGTTCTTCAACTTCTTCAGATTGTTCACTGGCTCTGCAATATAAAAAACAACACCTGATTACTAAATTTTTTTCTTTAATTTTTAGAAAAATTGCCATGTGAACTGTTCAAGTTCCAAAGACTGAAGTCAGTCATGCAATATACAACTTGTTCAATGAACAATGAAAATACTAATATTCTGCATAGTAATATTGAACTGCACAGCCGTGTGACAGCATGGATCCCTAAACCAAATACAATATTTTAATTCTGCATCCTTGACACACCTACACACAGTGTCAAGCACAGTAGTTTTTCTAGTAGCAGAACAATAAAAATAAAAAAAAAATGTAAATTACAAAGCCCATCTTTTTTCTAACAGGTGTCTCCTACACAGATGGATCAGAATTTGCCACTGTGTGACAAATTCTAAGTGATAAATTTTGTCTCATTAAATAATGAGATTTCCTATAAAGATTTCATTTATCTTCATTATCTTCCTCGCAGAAATGTTCTGGTGTATCTGCAATGAATCTGTGAGGGCAACAAAGACTAAAAGCAATCATTTCTTTAAAACTGTGGTGTGGCTGTGCTGATCCTAAACCATCACAATGGTTGAAATTGCCTTTAAATTTGCTGTGCCTATCCAAATGAGCATAAAAAGCAGGCAGAAGGAACAAAGAACAAATGTTTTGTTCAGCTCCGGATTTCCTGTGTTCTTCCTCTAGCTGTCCATAATTCTACAGTGGTTCCTTGACTGTTCTCTTGTGCAAGGTTGAGTGTACCTTCAGCAAGTTTGCAGTTTCTCCTGGAGAAATTGGCTGCTCATGGCTCTTGCATGGTATACTGTTCACTGTGTAAAAAACTGGCTGGATGGCCAGGCCCAAAGAGTGGTGGGGAATGGAGTTAAACCCAGTTGGTGTCGGTACACAAGTGGTTTCTCCAGGGCTCAGTATTAGGTCCAGTTTTGTTTAATATCTTTATTAATGACCTGGATGTGGAGATCGAGGGCACCTTCAGTTTTCAGATAAGACCAAATTAAGCAGGAGTGCTAATCTGCTTGAGGGCAGAGAGGCCCTGCAGAGGGAGCAGGACACGCTGCATGGACGGGCTGTGGCCAATGGTATGAGGTGCAACAAGGCAAAGCACCAGGTCCTGCATTTGGGCCACAGCAACCCCATGAAACTAAATGATTTAGGATTCTATGAAGACAAGCTGAGTGGTGTAGTTGACATGCTTGAGGGAAGAGATACCATCCAGAAGGATCTTGAAAGGCTGGAAGAGTGGACCAATGTGAATCGAATGAAGTTCACCAAGGCCAAGTGCAAAGTAATGCACCTGGGTTTGGGCAATCCCCAATAACAGTACAGATTGGTGCATAAATGGATTGAGAAAAGCCCTGCAAAGAAGGACTGGGAATACTAGTGGATAAAAATTGGACATGAGCCAGCAATGTGTGATGACAGACCACAAAGCCAGCCATATCCTTTGCTACATAAAAAGAAACATAGCCAGCAGGTCAAGGAAGGAGATTCTCTCCCTTCACTCTTGTGAGACCTCACCTGGAGTACATGAACATGTTCAAGCCACTGTCACCCACAGTACAGCTATGAGAGCAGTCAGAGGGCTGGAACACTTCCCTCATGGAAAAAGCCTGAGTTGTGGCTGTTCAGCCTGGAGAAGAGAAGGCTATCAGGAGACCTTAGAGCAGCCTTTCAATATAAAAAGGGGGCTTGTAAGACCTATGGAGAGAGAGTTTTTACAAGGTCCCATAATGACAGGACAAGGGGCAATGGTTTTAAATTGAGAAAGGGTGGATTTAGATTAGGTATTAATTAGAAATCTTTTACAATAAAGATGGTGAGGTGCTGGCATAGGTTGCCCAGAGAAGCTGTGGCCACCCCATCCATGGCAGTGCCCAAGGTCAGGTTGGACGGGGCTTGGAGCAACCCGGTCTAGTGGAAGGTGCCCCTGCCCATGTCAGGAGGGTTGGAACTCAATGAGCTTTAAGGTCCCTTCCAACACAAACCATTCTACGATTCTATGATTCTACAATCTACATCATCTACTAGGTCAGAGCTGCAAGTATCAACACATTCAAC
This sequence comes from Ara ararauna, assembly GCA_028858755.1. Lineage (NCBI taxonomy): Eukaryota > Metazoa > Chordata > Aves > Psittaciformes > Psittacidae > Ara > Ara ararauna. The sequence continues at coordinate 63,241,197 of CM054410.1, forward strand.
AATAAATCCATACTGATGCAATAATCTGGTTGCACATTTTCTTAAAGAGTTTCTGCTTGATGCACTTTCTTGAAGTTACATTGTGTAAGTGATAATTTGGAAACACCTCAATATTAAGCCACTTAGCGTCACAAGACTATGCCAAAGAAACTCATGTTTCAAAGCTTTAAGAAAAAGGCTTATGACTGTACATAAAGCTAAGGATATCGCTCTCAATAAAAAGCCTTCTTTGACAACTGGAAAAATGCAGTCATATAAAGAGACGGAAAGCAGGCTTATTCATGAAGTTCACTGCTTGTCCAACTGGCAAACGTGAAGGTAAAATTTTATGATAACAGGAAACAGTTAGGACCAGTAACACTATTTAAAAGACCACACTATCAAGCAAGGTGAGTTTAGTTTTTTCCATCACTGTTACTCAATTTAAAGTCTTTTTTCCCTTGCAGAGCAGTTTTGTGCTAAATCATTGCTACGATAGCATTGAGAGCATTCCCACAGAGTAGGCTAAGACTGAACAAAAAGAAAATGCACAGTCATCACACTTCCGGAAAGCTGCCAAAATGAGAATATTGAATTTGGGAAATGAAATACAGAACACAAAGCAGTCAGAAATGCTTATTTTCTCAACTCAAGTCCTGAAGTGGAAGGGAAGAATAGCACTTAATGTCACATTTCCAGTGAAGAAAATAATCCTGTAATGCTTTTCAGAACAGAACTGAAATGAACACATACTTTTCTGTAAGTATGAAACCTGAAGAAGGAGAAAACAAAAGAATAAAATGGCATTGAGGTTCTAGATACCAGTTTTTGCTTGTTCGAATGCATAATCTTGAAGAAAATGAAAAATATTTATATAGTAGGTTCTGCATGGAATAATGCAGTATTAAGTGACAAAGAATGAGTGCAACAAATCAAGAGATACTTAATTCATTGCTTCTGCTCTTATCCAAGAAAACTTTCTACTGATGTAAACTGAAGTTTGAATGATTACTGTGATATCATGTATTTACTTGAAATATCCAACATGTTTACCTGTTTTATCTGTTAAGTATGAGATAGATGAATTGTAGTGTTCAGTTCACTGTCTGTTACAGAAGAGCCTCCTGTAAGTCCTGAATCTACTCATCATTTTCTTACAATATTTATCTGTTCCAAAATTACTTTAACAGTATAATCCATATATTCATCCACATTCTCCTTTCACAAAGCCATGTAACACCATTTACATGTTGCTTTCAAAAAAGCAGTCTACTTGTTGAACCTCTGAAAGGCAGTATTTGTTGGTTTTTGGTAAAAGTATTTTCATTCGTAAATGTAACATTTGCAAGACTCTGCTAGTAGTTTTGTGTAATGCGTTCAGAAATATAAACAGTTATTCTCACTCTGAGGAAACCCACTGAAAAGGCACATTACAATATTTATGTTATAAAAGAGAGAATGTGTGATGTTGTCATTGCAATAGGATAACTATTATTGAAGTAAAAGAGATAATTTTTCACTCAGTATTCATTACTCATTCAAATATAAAAAAGAACTTCTATGTTGAGCAACACATCTCCATATGTTATCTTTTCAATGCAGAACATCAACAAATCTAATTTCTTTCACAATCAAGCAGCAATCCATGCATTTTTGGAATAGTAATTTCTTTCCACAGTAAAATAATACTAATCTGAAAGAAAGACAGTAATTAGAAGAACAGAATTTACCCTCCTATCAAAGATGTTTATAATGTCTATTGACAACTTAAGTGACTTTGACACCATAGAAACACACATCTTCCTAAAAGTACCATCCACTATATAGTTCAGTCAGTGTACAGGTCACAGGAAATCCACTCCACTCTTCAATATCCTCATAAAACTTAAAAGCAGTCAGAAAGATCTATTTCCTTCCACTATGACATCTTCTGGAAGAAAAGAAGACAGCTTAGTAAAAGCCTCAGCTCAATATCCAGTTCTGGTTAAAAACAGGAAAAATCAAAAAGAACCTTCCAACAAAATGCTGCATAAAGTATATAGAAAGCACTGGTAAGGATCTTCTATCAAAGACATGGTACAGCTTTGTCTTCCGTATAGGTCACTGTCGCAGTAAGCTCTAATCACAGAGCAACAAAGGTTTTGAGAAGGCCATTGAGAAACTATCTACAAGTCCTGGAAAAATTTCATGTGAAACTGTAAAGGAAACAATTTTAAAACTGTCTGCACAGGAAAAATAAGAGAGAGCGTGACAAATGTATGCAAAATAGCAAGTGGCATACTGAAGGCACTCAAAAGCTGCTCTTCTTCTGGACATAAAATACACAAAGAATAAATATTTAAAGATGCGGGAAGATGGCAGATTTGAAATTGAAAAAGGATTTTTTTCAACATAAAGTATAATGAGACTATGAAACTTCATCAGGAAACTGTTGTGATCAGTAATTCAAGAAAAAAAAAGCTATTGGAAGTGTCTATGAATGAAAAGAATAAACAGGACTGCATAAGCAAATGCTAACAAGAGTGAAACAAAATTAGAGAGGATATTATGCTTCCTACCTGGGATTCCAAGCCCATTTCTAGCTATTACGAATGAAATAAAATCTTTAAGTGGGGGGTAAGTTATGCCTGGTATTTTCATGGCAACGGTGACGACCCCTTCTGAGAAGTATCCAGTGTTGGCCTATTACGCGACATTTAATGTGTTTTCTCTCTGGGCTTCAGGTTGCTTAGCTCAGTCACCTACTGCTGCAACTAAGATATTTGTTTGGATTTTAAGGAAAACAATCCCCTACTTCCACTAGCCCCAAAATTGTTGTCACTATTTTTCAACCTCACTTAGGACTTACTTGTATGTGTAATTTGCTACTGTACTGTGTAGCTCATTACTACATAATTACTACTACAGGACTTATTGCTAGTATAATTTATTAAAACGATTAAATTAGACAGCTAATATAAAGGAAAAGTAACCCCAAACAAAATAAAAACTAATAACCTGGGTTAGATTTAGAGCTCCTCAAGCAGATATTGATCACCTAAAGAGAAACTAAGGAAAGATTCTCACTGTTTATCAGCATGGAATTAACATTTGCTATGGTGCAACTGTATGTACCCCAGTACATTAAATTTGCCCACTTGACTAGGGGGATTGCTGGCTTGGAACAAACTGCATCTGTGTGAGATACAATTGGTTTTAGCCTCCAAAAACAACATAGCTGCATAAGAACCACTTGTGGGGAATGGCTTCTGGAATGCTCTACCACCGAACTACAGCCGGGAATGGTTTTGCAAGAGCATTCACTCATTTTAACACACAAAATCCATGCCACAGGATGGTCTACACTGTGCTCACAAATACTTCTTCCCAGTAGCTAGAAAAGTCACTAGGATTTGAATTTGTTGGCAGAGCTGAAGCTTTGTATCTTGCATCATGTCAACTGGACAGAAATGCATCGCCTTTCCAGTTGCAGATCCACAGTTAAAAGTCACTGCCCTATGGGTAGCCAAGATTATGCCTCAACACACTACCACAAAGTGAGCTGATGCTCTGCCACATGGCCCCCATAACTTCCCAATACACTAATGTAGCAGATGTGAATACCACAGACCATCTATGACAAAGAGTTAGAAGGTACTGAACTACAAACACTAGGAAGGCTTGCTCACATTATTAATGGTGTTTGATTAATGACCTTTATCCTTCTTGGAGTGCCAGGTATTTAGTTGTAGCTGACAGAGTTAATGATCCTCAGAATACAAAACCACATCTAAACAAGACCCTTAAATCTAAACTCTATTTTTTCAAACTTGTTTTTTTTCTGGTTGGATCTCTGTGTCATTTCATTCGCATGGCAGTCAGTCACCCACACTTTGAATATGTTGTTACTAATGCCTCAGTTTCTTATTCTTTCAGCAGACGGTCTCTATCTGACAATCCCAATAATGCATATTCTCTGTATCTCTCAATGTTGTGGGGTTGTTTTGTTTGGAGATTTTTCTGATGGAAAAAATGTCCATTTCTATTTTCTAGATATTCCTATGGGTCTTCTATTGTTCTGCAGAACTGTATTTCTAGGATGTCTTAATAAGTGACAGTACAATCCCTCTACATGCAGATGAAGGCTTTAGTTATCTGAAGAGCAACTATTTGTCCAGCATATTAATCTGTCATATGAGGAGTGATCAGTGAGGTTGATAATGATGTAACAACAGATGTTATATGAGTAGCAGTAGACCTTTTTCAAAAAAAGCCTGAAAGATTTCAGAAGATTAAGTTTCTTGAAATCCATGTTTAAAGAATAGGGAGTTAAAATGGAACCAGTGATTACGTCCTTCTTTCTGGGTGCATGACAAGGCCATATATTTACATAGCTTTCAGTCAAAGTGATCCTGAAGGAAGTAAGTAACTCCCTGCTCTTACGAATTAGCATGATCACCACAAACTATGACCTAGTCTTTCTGGACATGAGTTATATGCAACTTTCAAGAATTTAAGTGCTCTATGTTACTCTCAGAAACAGCTGCTTTCTCAGTGCAGTATGGAGATCAGACTTGTCTCAAGGTAGCCTTGAAAACCACTTCTCTCTCCTTGTCACTGGATGCTGTCATAGCACATTTGAGAGGCAGACTGCCATATCTTAACAGCTTGAAAAACTGGAACCTGGACAGGACTTGGGAAGAATATCCATATCAAGCAGATAAGTGAACGCCTTTTAGTAACAGAGGAGTATTTAAAGAACATACTGATTATTGTCGTGGTTTAAGCCCAGACGTAAATCAACCACACAGTTTGCTCACGCACAACACCCTCCCTCCCCCTTTCTCCCCTCCTGCTCCTGGAGGGATGGGGAGGAGAATCAAAATAATGCAACTCCCACAGGTTGAGATAAGAACAGTCCAGTAACTAAGGTATAACACAAACCACTACTGCTACCACCAGTAATAATAATGATAAGGGAAATAACAAGGGAAGAGAATACAACCGCTTACCACTCGCCGACCCATACCCAGCCAGACACAGCAGTGATCTAACTCTTCCGGGTAACTGCACCCAGTTTTTACACTGGGCATGACATGATGTGGGGTATGGAATACCTCTTTGGTCCGTTTGAGTCAGGTGTCCTGTCTCTGTTTCCTCCTGGCTTCCCCTCCTCCCTGGCAGAGAATGAAGCTCAGAAAGTCCTTGATCAGACTAAACATTACTAAGCAGTAGCTAAAAACATCGGTGTTATCATGCTGTTCCCAGGCCAGAAGTCAAAAACACAGCACTGCACCAGCTACTAAGAAGGAGAAAAATGACTGCTACTGCTGAGCCCAGGACAGGTATCACCACAAAAATCTGCCCAGGTTTCTACGTGTGGTAGACTTTCTTTTCCAGTCAACTGGTTGGATAACCCTGAAATAGGAAACTTCATTTCCCTTTTTTGCCACTGGGAAATCACAGTCATTTCAGATTTGAAAATCAAGATCAATTTTGCAATAAATACACAATCAGTGAAATCACTAATGATCTCACTTGCAATTTTAATATTAATTACTTACAGGGGTAAAAGGTAAAGGAATATTAGAAATAAAGACAGGATGCTTGCTGATGCATATGACAGAATACCAGGTTTGGGAATGTACCCTGACTACAAAATCAATCACCTTGCTTAATTGATTCAGGAACAGAATATCAGACATAAAAGAAACTCAAGATAAAAAAACCTGTACAAAAGAAGTATAATATGATTTTCTGAAATCTAAGCTGTTTAGATAGAGATATGTTACCAATGAGGTAATTTTAATTTACCTTTTTATGAGGGAACTACTTTGACAGACTTTTTACTCAGTTTATAGTGAGCTCAGAATTGAATTGCTAAACCTTATGTAACATAGGAATTTGTATCAAAGGAACTTTGAGCTATCATATAAAAGAGTTTTAAGTTCACCACTGGAAGTCCCATACTTCTTCCTGAACACAGAGACCTCACCTGCTGCTTCTCATAGCTGACATCCTTAGAGATCTTCTGAACACCCATATGTTATATATGATTTATTATCACATCTTAAATCAGATTATCTGAAAAGGACAGAATTTCATTCTCCCCCAAAAGAGTAATTGTTCACATAAACTTGTCTTTTCTTAAATCACTTTAGCTGTCTTATTGGGTTCTAGTCTCCCCACAGTGAATCTGAATCACCCGTGTGAAAGCTCTACTCTATTCTGAACTTGGTATAAATACACTGTGCTGATTAGCAGGATCATAATCATGCCTGCTCTCCTGGTCTTAAGACTCTTGAACTGCTTAAAGGCTGGCAACAACTACCCTCTGCCATCATGATTACACCATGAACTCAGTCCCCTCCCTTGACTGAGTGCTCTAATGAAACATGGCCATTAAAACAAAAGAAAGTCAGTATGACTGTTGCTGGCAGTCAGCTCCACTGGATGGCCATCCCCAGAATCAGGGCTAGATGGAAGAGAAATCAAAGGAGTGGAAAATATGCAACTTTTCCATGTCCCTAGTAGAAGAGGTAGACATAATTTAACTAGAGTTAAGTTAGTGGGGCTGCCTATGTTATCTATGCAATTGAGAGAAAGAGTATGGTCACAGTTAATGAAACTGAACATTCATATTTTAAGGTAATTGAAGGCACTTTCCATTCAGTACATAAGGAACATAACGAATGTAAGTAGTTATTAGAGCAGGACTGCATTGGCTCCTGACACTTCAAATTATAGACAAGTACCTAAACAGAGCACTTAATTAAGGCAGATTGGATTCAGGGCTTACCCACTCTGATTTGAATGAGTGAATTTACGTTTTATGTGCAAATGGAACTGGGTCCATGACTGCTTGAGTTTTTAACCGTCTAACTGAGTAACAGTTGGCTTCCAAATGCAACAATAACATGACATTTTAAGAAACATACTGTGTGCTTCATTGCACAAAATAAAACACAAATTTGGCACATAAGCTTCTCCTTAGTCAAGCACTTTCCCCAAATGAGTTTTACATGAAAAAAACCCAGAACAAAACAAACCAAAAACCAAAAACAAGACCAGTTTCTATTTAAGTGCAAATAGATAATGCAGACCATTTGCGGACCCTGAAGGAGCTGGCGAATGAAGTTACTGAGCCATTCTCCATCATATTTGAAAAATCATGGCAGTCAGGTGAAGTTCCTGATGACTGGAAAAAGGGAAATATAATCCCCATTTTCAAGAAGGGGAAAATGGATCAGCTGGGGAACTACAGACCAGTCAGCCTCACCTCTGTGCCTGGCAAAATCTTGGAGTGGATTCTCCTGGAAGGCATGCTGAGGCACATAAAAAACAACAAGGTGCTTGGTGAGAGCCCGCATGGCTTCACAAAGCAGAAATCCTACCTGATCAATTTGGTGGCCTTCTATGACGGGGCTATGGAACTGATGGACAGGGGTAGAGCAGTTCATGTCATCTACCTGGACTTGTGCAAAGAGTTCAACACTGTCCCACATGACATCCCTGTCCCTAAATTGGAGAGACATCAACTTGATAGGTGAACCACTTAGTGGATAAAGAACTGGCTGGATGGCCGCACACAAATAGTTGTGCTCAATGGCTCAGAGTCCAGCTGGAAACCAGTAATGAGTGGTGTCCCACAGGGATCGGTGTTGGGACTGGTCTTGTTCAACATCTTTGTTGGTGACATGGACAGTGGGATTGAGTGGGCCCCCAGCAAGTTTGCTGATGACACCAAGCTGTGTGGTTCGGTTGATATGCTGGAGGGACCAGACACACTTGTGAGATGGGCAGATGCCAACCTGATGAAGTTCAATAATGTGAAGTGCAAGGTCCTACAGCTGGGTCGGAGCAATTCCAAGCACAGCTACAGGCTGGGCAGAGAAGAGATTCAGAGCAGCCCTGTGGAGAAGGACTTGGGGATTTTGTCGATGAAAAAATGAACATGAGCCAGCAGTGTGCGCTTGCAGTCCAGAAAGCCAACCGTATCCTGGGTTGCATCAAAAGAAGCATTACCAGCAGGTCAAAGGAGGTGATACTGCCCCTCTACTCCACCCTTGTGAGACCTCACTTGGAGTACTGTGTGTAGTTCTGGTGTTCTCAATGTAAAAAGAACATAGTTCTGTTGGAACAAGTCCAGAAGAGACTCACAAGGATGATCAGGAGAGTGGAGCACCTCCCGTATGAAGATAGGATAAGAAAGTTGGGGCTGTTGAGCATGGAGAAGAGAAAGCTGCGTGGAGACCTCATAACAGCCTTCCAGTATCTGATCGGGGGCTATAAGGATGCTGGGGAGGGACTCATCATGAGGGACTTTAGTGAGAGGACAAGGGTAACGGGTTCAAACTTAAACAGAGGAAGTTCAGATTGGATATAAGGAAGAAGTTCTTTACTGTAAGGGTATTGAGGCACTGGAAGGGGTTGCCCATGGAAGTTGTGAATGCTCCATTCCTGGGGGTGTTCAAGGCCAGGCTGGACAGAGCCTTGGGTGACATGCTTTAGTGTGAGGTGTCCCTGCCCATGGCAGGGGGATTGGAAGTAGATGATGCTAAGATCCTTTCCAACCCTAATTTTTCTATGATTCTATGACTCTATATTTAGAGTTTAGAACATGGTCTGATCAGTCACTCATACCAGAACAGGCATAGTTCTTACAAATTGCTTTTGATCACACTAAACTTCTGATGATGTTAACTGGAGAAACTTGGGCCTGTAACTTTCAGTATTGTCACAAAAAATGCAACATGTATTTCCTTTTTAAAACTTTGGTTAGTGACATGTAGATCTTCCTATAAAATTCCCCCATGAGACACTGAAATCTCAAGATTTTTTTTTTCTATATGGCTGCTTATCAGTGTTCTAACTACACAATCTACTACGAGGATACTGACCTTATATTCCCAATCTGACCTGAAACCTGGAAAAAAACTCTTAAAATAAATAAGAACTATTAGAAAGGGGCCCAGATACTGTATTTAAACAGGATCAGATGTACATCCAATTTAAGTATGGAACTTCTACCCTTGAATTTGTGTATTGTGATTTAAAACATTTCTTTACAAATGTATAGGCAAAAAAAGATACATTTTTTCACAAATTTATTTTTAATTACTCTTTCCACTTTTTTCTAGCAATTCTAAGATAAAAAGAGATCTCTACTATTTCAAATATGTTTTTCCATTAAAATCATGCTAAATGTTACTTTTCCTTACCATGCTCTAGAATACGCATATGAAATTATGCACTACTGTGTCCAGGCCATTTTTCTGCAGGTAGTAGTAGCAATACTCAATAGTATTAGCTCACTCATAATATAAAACGCCAAACATAATACAAAGGCCAAAGACTGATATTCTTTAAAAAAACAGATCCAATATTAATCCTCAACATTGCAAGCAATAAAAAGGCTGCTATTTATAAATACAATAAAAGTTACTGTGTGGAACTTACTGTGCTGGCAGTGAATCCCATTAAATCCCTGTGGACATTTACAGACATAGCCTATGAATGTGTCACCTCGGTATGCTTCACTAATTTCACAGATCCCACCATTATGACATGGATTAGGAAGGCAGGGTCCTGAAAAAAAGAGAAGTATATATACATATATAATAACAACCATAATAATTTCAGTCATTTACATGCTTTCACTAAAGAAATAAAATCCCTGATGCAGATCTCCATATTCCACTAACCTGCTAAAAAACACCATTCACTTGCCAGCAAGGATTTTTGTGAACAACAAAAAATATGAAGCATGTCACTACTCATTAATCATAACATTATTTTTTAATGTAAAAGAAGACAGGAGACAGAGAAGCTAAATCTTGCTCTCCTATTAAAGATAACAAGCATTCTAACTTCTTTACCACTGAGGAAATATGCATTAATAAAATGTGCCTATCATGTACGGTGTGACATGTACAATATGCCTGAATAATCACTACATGTCAAGTAAGTAGTTTGAGGAAATCTTTGCTATGTCTTTGGGTGACTTTCTGAACAAAAGCTTTTTTATGTGGGCCAGCAGTTAGCAGCTACTAAACTAACTATTCCATTTCCACTGAGTGCCTTTTTAGCATACCCACTTCAAGCTGACTTCAAAAAGGTCTTCTTACTATTTTTTTTTTTTTTTTAACCAACTACGTGCTAGGATACCTAAAATTTCAGCAGTAAGATCTAATTTGATAGATTTGAAATGACCATACATACCTTTAAGTAATAGCATTTTTTGAATTGAGATCTAAAGTTTATTCATTTAGTGGCATGTATATTAAAGCCTTTTACATTTTATTATCTTACTAATATTACCTGTAACATATCAATATTTTTATGAACTTTGTTTTTCAATCTCACTTTAAAGAACAGGTAATCATTGACTGGAAAGCCTCATGTGCAAGTTTGTGTGTGAAAAGATTAACAAATTCAGTATAAACAATGTTATTTGCAACCTCTGCCACATACACAGAAAAGTATTCTCTTATTGAAATGCGATGTCATAAATATTCACCCATTTAAACGGAATTAAAAAAACCAAAACCCCACAAACAAACAAAAAAACTCATCAGAAAATAACTTCTTTCCACAGCATAATTTATGGAAAATCAGCAATGAGAATTGAATGATTTAAACTTAAAACAGTGATAAGTTTAATATTTCTGAGGGTCTGCCTATTAGTTTGCTTTCAATAACAAACCCAGGGTTTGAGACATGTTCAGAGCAACAGAATTCAGAACATCACATTAGTGAAAACTGCACTCTCTAAGAAAATATTAATTTGAAAAAGATAAAAATTAACAGAATGACAAGGATGTCAGAACACATTCCCTAGTTATAATTGCCCGTGCGGTTACAGCAATTTGAGAAACTATCCATGTGTACATTTTTATTAAAACTTATGTCATCAGTCTATTTCAGGACACAATCCTGCAGAAGTTATATTTCTGTACGTCATTAAGCATAGGATATGTCTCAACGAATGCAATAAATAAAAGACATGAATATACAGCAGCTTACTCTAAATGCAATTAGTAGTGAAAAATTAAAAAAACAGGAAGATGAAATGAAGGAGACTGGTTGCTGCTTTTTTGCCTTTCCCCATCCACATTCTGCATTACACTTTAAATATAATGACACAGAACTTTCTTAATTCCAACAACATGTACCTCTCTTTTAACAGGTCTAGTAACACTCATGGCTTCCAAGTATCACAGCTGCTTTTTATGCTATTCCTTATCTTTAATATTTTGGGAAGAAATATGTTTAATAATTTGCACTTTTGGTCTCCCACTGAATATAAGCTGTATTTTTTTCCAAGTCTCTATTATAGTCTGCAGTTTGAGAAGTACCTGCAGGTAGCTTTATATGCTAATTATTTCTATGCAAGTGGATTTCTGATCTTCCAAGAACAATAAATCTTTAAATAATTAGCTTCTCATTTTGCTTGTTGCTTTCTCCTTATGGCTTGTTAAGCACATGTTCAGCATACTTTCACTGATTTTCTTTAGATTTTGTATTTTCTCAGACCAGTCCATAGTACAAAGCCTTAAAAGGTCATCTGAGGTGCACAGTAATAATATACCAGTGCATGCCAGTATTTCTAATTAATCTTAGTCTTCTACAATGCCTTCCTACTGAAAAAAACCCAAACCAACACACCAACAATAGGAACACCTTTTTTGACTGATTATAGTTGTTTTTTGGTGACATACAACAGCTGCATTTAACCTAAATGTTGAGTAAATCTACTTTTTTTTAATTGTTAATAGAAAATGGTAGTTGAAAAATTATATTCAGAGCAACGAAACATCCTAAATAAATGCGCTGAAGATACTAAACAACAACCATCTAATTTTCATTAGTTAACATTAATTTCCTAAAAAAGGACATCAGTTAGACTAATCTGCATTCTAAAAGAATGAATGATTGAAACTTTAAAAAGCATGTATTATCATGCCTTGTTTCTCCTAGTTCTCCAGAGGACTATACTCTGAGTTCACACATTTTCAGAATATTTAAACCGCATGAACCTTCAAGCATGTGATTCCTTCTTTTTTTTTTTTTTCTTTTTTACTGAGTCAACAGGACCCCTAATGCAAACTATGCACATCTGAGTGTCTTGAAGGATTTGGGCCCTAACACTGCTGTCATAACATTTAAGAATAAAAAATAGTATATAAGATCTGGCACTCTCGCCAGACGATGAAAGGTCTCAACTAAATTCCAAAGGCATGTTTAAATAACATTGCATTGAATGCTGGATAATTAATTTCCTGACAATCTGATTAATATTCTCGATTACTCAGATCTATAGCAGCAAGTTCAAAACCATCCTGCTTCACCAGAAAAATGAAAACCCAAACTTGTCAACCGGTTCTCAAAAAACAATGGTTTTCAGGGATTTGCTCTTCTAAATCAATAGCACTGTAATATTTTGTAGGTAATCTTTAAGTGGCTTCCAACACAAAGAGAACAGCAACATTTGATCAATATTAATGAGCAGTAGAATACAATGGCATACTTTCCAGGCATTTTTATCTATGTTCATATAAAATAAGGTCAACAAGATTAATTGTGCACTCAGAGTAATAGATCTATTCACTTTGCTGCTCTTTAGAGTCCTTCTTTGTGCAGTTACAGTCGTATTAGCCAATATAATTAGTATAGTCCAAAACATCATTCTATTATTCAATTGTAATCCTATGCTGACTTTGAAAAAAATACTGAAGATTAACTTAAAGCATAACAGGTTTTAATTTTTTTAAATGCTTTTAAAGATCTTGGAGACTTCATAGATGGACGAATAAAAAAATGCACCCTCAGTAGAGTTGCAAAGGGGCTCAAAGCAGAACCATGTTATCTGTTTTCTTCTTTGATAAGTGCAGTCAAGTAAAACTTCATAAAAATAAAATCTTTTATAGTGAAATACTGAAGTTGTAATTAAATATTTGTGAGAAACATTAGTTTGCCTATAGCAAGAAAAGCCAGGAAAGCAAAGAAAGCATCATTTCATCAATAAGAATGCAATTTTTGACAATGATAATATATACAAAGAGTGAATCAGTCTGTTCAGAAAAGCTGTTACTGCACTTTGTCTTGTAGGATATTCAGATCCTTTTGAAGTAATAGAAAGAAATGTCCAAATACCTTTCTACATGTTTCCCCTGACAGTCTGGAGGAAATGTGTATATAATTTTTTTTAATACCTTGCCATATTTAGAACTTTTTTTTTTTTTTTTCACATGGTCTCCAATTTTTAAGAAAAAAATCTTAAACAAATAAAGAAATAAACAAACAAAAAAATCCTAGGAATGCTAACACTTGCAAAACACATTTAAATATGTGCATGTGAAAGCCACTACCTGAAATTCTGATTGTCCTCATTTCATTTATTTGAATTTACTGCAGACTGGCTATATCTACATGAGTGAGCCACACAAGCAAGAAACCTGATGCCCATGCAGTGGCCTTCCTGAGAATGGTGTTGTACAGCAACCCTGGTGGTAGTACTAATTCTAGTTTTCATCAAGGTTTTTCATCTGCACGTGTTTGTATCTCTACATGTGCGGTATGGCACTAATGACTGTCTCCTCTAAGTGTCCAGGCTGCATTAAAATGAAAAAAACCCCAAAAAAAACCCAAAACCCCACCCAAAAAGAAAAAAACGCCAACACAACACAACAAAACAAAACAAAAAACCACAAAAAAAACCCCAACCTATTTCTCAAGCCTCCACCAAACAGCAGAAGTGGTTTTTTTTTCCAAATATAAAATCTGCAGCTGCTTTGGTGGGAAAGACATTAAAAAATATGAGGCAGTTAAAAGCGATGTAGTTAAACAAGAACTCTATATCAGTCATATTTTCCTCAAAGTCTGATTCTTCAAACTCAAAAGTATGCTTGCTTCTCTCCTGAAAGAAGATGATAAAAAATCAAAGCCCATAATTTCATAATAAGACAAGATTAAATGAGAAATATGAAAAATGTGAAGAGAGGAAAAAAGAAAAATGTACTCCACTGGAGTGACACACATCAAATAATCACATTTGTAAAATGTTAAATCAAAGGCAGTGCAATATGAAAGTTAGCACTTTTGATGGCATCTATCTCTCTATCCATCTTCTCTTCATGTAGAAATAATGCAATTGTAATGAAAAATTCTAAATTAGATATTGACCTTGAAATACATCAAGATGAAGATACTGTTAGCTACAAAGTTAATTGCTTCATTTATTTTGTGGAGTATCACTGAAGTAGGACTAAACAGATAATAATACTCTGATGACACAGTACAGCTCCAAATCCCATCAAGATAAAGACTGGAGTCAACAGCAAACTAATAAAAAGTATAAAATTATTTTATATTTAATTATGAAAATAAAATAATCTCCAGGTGCTTGCCTTCACATCACTAGCTTTTCTTAAGTACCTCCTGGCTCTACATGAATGTTAGTCAAATACAGCATTTTTCCTCCCTGGTATATTGGAAACTTCACCAGAGATCCCTCACACAGTTTTAGCATCAGGAGTTTGAAGTCCTCCCTCCACCTATGTTTTGATAATACATAATACTTTTGACACATCCTTTGTCAAAGCAAAGTCTTCAAAATAAGCTGTGACAGAGCTCATTTAGCAAGAGCTTTTATATTTTGAAATTAATATGTGTAGAAGAAGACAGTGCCACATATGATTTCTTTCAGCTTCACAGGAAGAGAAGAATTAATCTCCTTGCTGCTGGAGCTAGCAGAATGTACAAGCTTCCCATGATGAAGAAGGTGAGCTTACAGTTTTCAAAGTTTGACACACAAAAATCCAAAGTAAAATATAATTCTATTTGAAAGAGACTGTCTTGCATACAGACACACAAATGAGCATTCAAATCCAGCAGGAATGCCCCTACAGTTTCTGACAGAAAGCTGGTTTATTGCACAAAAAGGGTAGGAATATAATAAAAGTTTCTGAGGGTCTCTGATGTTCCTCACATTTCCTACTTTGCCTATTAATTTAATATGATTGTGCAGGGCTCACCTGTCAAAGAGGCTGGTTTTGAATGCCCCAATCTGCGTGGGATACTTCAGAGACTGTTTTAACAACCTGACAGAAACGATCCTGCATTTGCTGAGTTCTGGGGATCATTAAATCATACCAAAATGCATACTCATCTCTTGGCCTAACTGTAGGTTCAAGCACACAAGTATGACATACCCATTCCAGCAATGCAGCGCAGGGAGTCAGGTCTCACTAGCACACCTAATTCGAGCTATGCACAACCTTTCTGGTCAAGGTTAAACTCAAGTATTTTGTAGATTTCACCTGCATTTAGAAGAAAACCACCATTTCCCAAGACCAATTTTGATGTAGTTGGATCCAAAAGAAATTTGGACAAAGCATGTTCGTCTAATACTTGAAACTACAGCTACTTCTCATCTGCCTGCTTTTCATTGCACTGCTTTGAGGACATCTAAACAAAGCTATTCTGGCAGATGTGCTATCAAGCTTTTGCCACAAGGGGCTGTAACAATGAAAATGGTGTCAACTAGACAATATAATCATTCTACATTTAAGTTTGAAGCATCGTCAGTAAAAAATGAATGCAATGCAGCTCTGCATTTGCTTTCTTACTCATAATTTTTCCCCCCTAAAAGGTCACTCTGTATTCAAAATCTGCATCAAGGAATCATAAAATTCCAGACTGGTATGGGTTGGAAGGGACCTTAAGGCGCATACAGTTCCAACCCCTATCATGGGCAGGGACACCTCCAAGCCCTGCCAAGCCTGTCCTTGAACACTGTCAGCGACAGGGCAGCCACAGCTTCTCTGGGTAAACAGGGCCAGGGCCGCACCACCCTCACAAGGAGTAAATTTTGCTAAACATTTTAGGGTTCAAACCCCATTACAATGGTGTATCATGATGAAGCTCAAAATAAATAAAGGAGTCACTTAGTTTAATCAAGACCCACAGAAGTCAAACAATGTAATCCAGAGGGACCTTGACATGCTTCTGAGGTGGGCTGATGCCAACCTGACGAAGTTTAACTATGACAAGTGCAAGGTCCTACAGCTGGATCAGAGCAATCCCAGGCACAGCTACACGTTGGGGAGAGAAGAGATTCAGAGCAGCCCTGTGGAGAAGGACTTGGGGGTGTTGGCCGATGAAAAAATGAATATGAGCCGGCAGTGTGCACTTGCAGCCCAGAAAGCCAACCGTATGCTGGGCTGCATCAAAAGGAGTGGGACCAGCAGGTCGAGGGAGGTGATCCTGCCCCTCTACTCTGCTCTTGTGAGACCTCACTTGGAGTACTGTGTGCAGTTCTGGTGTCCTCAACAGAAAAATGACATGGAACTGTTGGAACAAGTCCAAAGGAGGGCCACGAGGATGATCAGGAGACTGGAGCACCTCCCGTATGAAGATAGGCTGAGAAAGTTGGGGCTGTTCAGCCTGGAGAAGAAAAGGCTGTGTGGAGACCTCATAGCAGCCTTCCAAGATCTGAAGGAGGCCTATAGGGATGGTGGGGAGGGACTCTTCATGAGGGACTGTAGTGAGAGAACAAGGGGTAAGGGATTGAAACTTAAACAGGGGAAGTGTAGATTGGATATGAGGAAGAAACTCTTTACTGTAAGGGTGGTGAGGCACTGGAATGGGCTGCCCAGGGAAGTTGTGACTGCTCCATCACTGGCGGTGTTCAAGGCTGGATTGGACATAGCCTTGCGTGGCATGGTTTAGTGGGAGGTGTCCCTGCCCCTGGCAGGGGGGTTGGAATTAAATGATCTTAAGGTCCTTTCCAACCCTAACTATTCTATGATTCTATGATTCAAATGTACTTTGAACTACCTCATCCTTCAAGTCTTCCAAAGTGTAAGGAGAAATTCTTACTTGCCAAGCATACTTCAGCACTTGTAGAAGAAAGAGAAAAAAAAACCCAAATGAAACCACAATTGTACCTACAGACCAATGAATTTCATATAAATTTCTTTTTTAATTTGCCACTGCTGATAACATTTTGCTGTTAGGATACAAATGAATATTGTAACAACAAATATTTGTTATACCTCCATCTTGATATTTATTTGAATAGTTTAAGAATAGGCATCGAAGAACATAATTCATAGTTTTTTGTGGAATATTGATAATGGCAACCAATTATTATATATTATTCCAGTTAATGAGCAAAAGTAGTAAAAATAATTAGTAGTTACACACACCTTCTTCTCATTAACATTCTCAAAATATCACCTTAAAAAAAAAAATATGTTCAGCCTGGCTCATAAGCAAATTAGTACTATATTAGGTTCAATCTAACTATATTTCATTATAAACCAATGGCACTGATCCAGACTTAATTGCATGAGGATTAAATATTTCTCTTGTTTTTACTGCAGCAAATTGAGCATGTTGATGATAATCATCAAGGTGTCTCCAGCTGGACGCAGCAAAAATAAGATTCACCCATTGACTGCAAAATCATAGAATCATAGAATAGTTAGGGTCCCACCCCAGCATCCCCATAGGCCCCCTTCACATACTGGAAGGATGCTATGAGGTCTCCATGCAGCCTTCTCTTCTCCAGCCTGAACAGACCCAACTTTCTTAGCTTATCTTCATACGAGAGGTGCTCCAGTCCTCTGATCATCCTTGTGGCCCTCCTTTGGACTTGTTCCAACAGTTCCATGTCCTTTATATGTTGAGGACACCAGAACTGCACACAATACTCCAAGTGAGGTCTCACAAGAGCAGAGTAGAGGGGCAGGATCACCTCCCTCAACCTGCTGGTCCCACTCCTTTTGATGCAGCCCAGCATACGGTTGGCTTTCTGGGCTGCAAGTGCACACTGCTGGCTCATGTTCATTTTTTCATCGACCAACACCCCCAAGTCCTTCTCCACAGGGCTGCTCTGAATCTCTTCTCTGCCCAACGTGTAGTTGTGCCTGGGATTGTTCCGATCCAGCTGTAGGCCCTGGCACTTGTCATAGTTAAACTTCATCAGGTTGGCATCAGCCCGCCTTACAACCGTGTCAAGGTCCCTCTGGATGGCATTTCTTCCCTCCAACTTATCAACTGAATCACACAGCTTGGTGTCATTCGCAAACTTGCTGAGGGCGCACTCAATCCCACTGTCCATGTCACCAACAAAGATGTTGAACAAGACCAGTCACAACACCGATCCCTGTGGGACACCACTCGTTACTGGTTTCCAGCTGGACACTGAGCCATTGACCACAGCTCTTCGTGTGCCGCCATCCAGCCACTTCTTTATCCACCAAGTGGTCCACCTATCAAATTGATGTCTCTCCAATTTAGGGACAGGGATGTCATGTGGGACAGTGTTGAACTCTTTGCAGAAGTCCAGGTAGATGACATCAACTGCTCTACCCCTGTCCATCAGTTCCATAGCCCCATCATAGAAGGCCACCAGATTGGTCAGGCAGGATTTGCCCTTAGTGAAGCCATGCACCTTGTTGTTTTTCATGTGCCTCAGTATGCCTTCCAGGAGAATCTGCTCCAAGATTTTGCCAGGCACAGAGGTGAGGCTGACTGGTCTGTAGTTCCCCGGCTCATCCGTTTTCCCCTTCTTGAAAATGGGGATTATATTTCCTGTTTTCCAGTCATCGGGAACTTCACCTGACTGCCATGATTTTTCAAATATGATGGACAGTGGCTTAGCCACTTCATTTGCCAGCTCCTTCAGGACCCACGGATGGACTTCATCAGGTCCCATGAACCTGTATATGTTCAGGTTCTTAAGTTGGTCTTGAACCACTACAGTGGGCCCACGGTGTTCATTCTCACTGTCCCTGCGTCTGCCTTCCAAGGCTTGGATGGTATGGTCAGAGCATTTTCCAGTGAAGACTGAGGCAAAGAAGTCATTAAGAACCTCAGCCTTCTAAAAATCCAGGGTAGCCAGTTCTCCCGATAGCTTCTGGAGAGGGCCCACGTTGCCCCTAGCCAGTCTTTTACTCACAATGCACCTATAGAATCCCTTCCTGTTATCCTTAACATCCCTGGCCAAGTTTAATTCTAACTGGGCCTTAGCTTTCCTAACCCGATCCCTAGCTTCCCAGACAACATCCCTGTATTCCTTCCAGGCTGCCTGTCCTTGCTTCCACCTTCTAAAAAACTCTTTTTTCCTTCGAAGTTTCCTCAGCAACTCCTTATCCAACCAAGGAGGTCTCCTGGCCCTACTGCAGCACTTCCTTCTAGTAGGGATGTATCGCTCCTGAGCTTGCAGCAGGTGATCCTTGAATATCAACCAACAGTCTTGGGCCCCCTGCCCTCCAGGGCTATATCCCATGGAATCTTACTGAGCAGGTCCCTGAAGAGGCCAGTCTGCTCTCTTGAAGTCCAGGGCAGTGAGCTTGCTGCATGCTCTTCTCACTGTCCTGAGGATCTCAAGTTAGACTATCTCATGATCGCTGCAATCAAGGCTCCCTGGATCATCACTTTTCCAACCAGCCCTTCCCTGTTGGTGAGGACGAGGTCAAGCATGGCACCTCTCCTTGGCGGCTCCTCTATCACTTGCAGAAGGAAGTTGTCTTCCACACAATCGAGGAACTTCCTGGATTGCTTGTGCCAGGCCGTACCATCCCTCCAACAGATATCAGGGTGGTTGAAGTCCCCCATGAGAACAAGGGCCTGCGAGCGTGAGGCTGTTCCTATCTGTCTATAGAGTGCTTCATCCACAGGGTCCTCTTGGTCAGGCGGTCTGTAACAGATCCCCACAATAATATCTCCCATCGCTGTTCTCCCTTCAACCCTGACCCACAAACTCTCTGTCGACTGCTCACCTGTCCCCATACAGAGTTCCATGCTCTCCAGCCTATCCTCAGCATAAATAGCAACTCCCTCTCCCCACCTACCAGGCCTATCTTTCCTAAAGAGCCTGTAACCTTCCATTCCAACACACCAGTCATAGGAGCCATCCCACCATGTTTCTGTGATGCCTATGATATCATACCCCCGTAGACATCCACACATCTTTAATTCCTCTTGTTTGCTCCCCATGCTACAGGCATTTGTATAGAGACATCTGAGCCGAGCTCCAGTTGAAGCCAGCTCATTGGCTGGAGTAGCTGCAATATCTCTACATTGCTCTGAACGTTTACTATAGGTTCTGGCAAGTGAGTGGGTGTGTTGGGATGGAATGATGCCCCCCTCCCCCAACACATCTAGTTTAAAGCATCCTTGACCAGTCTGGCAAGCCTCCTACCAAATCCACTCTTCCTTTTCTTTGTCAGACCAGCTCCACCAGCCCCCAGTAGACCTGGCCTCCTAAATTGAGTCCCATGTTCAAGTACCCAAACCCCTGACTATAGCACCACCCTTCTAACCATTTGTTAACCTGATAAATCCTTCTAGATTTTTTAAGGTCCTCCCCTGTATCCTGGAGAATTGATGAAAAGACAATCTGTGCTCCAGAGCCCCTAACCACCTCTTCCAGAGCTCTGTAGTCCTTCTTTATGTTCTCATGGCTACTGCTATCTATATCAGTAGCACCAACATGGATCACTAGAAGTGGGTAATAGTCAGTGGGACTGACTAGAGCAGGCAGCTTCTCTGCAACATCCCTGATCCATGCTCCTGGTAGGCAACACACCTCCCATGATACTGGGTCAGGCCGACAGATGGGTGCATCTGCTCCTTTCTGAGTAGAGTCCCCTACGACTATGCTTAAGGTTATTTCTGTACATTTCCTTCTAATTCTATTCCATGGATTTCTTTTACAGAAAAGAAATGTAAACTGTTTCTCTAGCCATCTCCCAACCTCTTTTTAACTAAAGAACTAGAGTATTTTCTGAGAAGGCACCATTTAAACTCGATGACTACAGAGTGCCTTTCCTTAATAAATAGTCTTAAGCTTCCCCTTACCTCAACTGTGAATGACAGATTATACTCAAATTTGAGGCATGACCAGTGTAATATGCAACGTAGTGATGTTAAACAGGGTGAGACCTCAAAATGCTCCAGAAGCTGGACAAAGTGTTCAATGTACTACAGGACATTTCCCCCAAGTTCTCCCCAATTATTGCTCCTCATACTCCTCAGCTTCCAAGGCTGAGTATTTTCTTTCCCCATTTTCAGTGATGTTTCTCAGTTTTTTATATCCTTTGCCACCTACACATACAATTCTGAATGAAGCCCACAGGATATACCTAAATATAGCCCACTGGTTATCTCATAAACCTACCATATCAAATTAATGTGAGACCTGTTCTGCATCTCTGCGCAACCTTTCACAGGAGAGTTTTATATTCTCAAAGAACACCTGCTTTGTTTACAGAAAATCCAGGTTCAGGGCCTTTTCCTTCTCTTTCTCTAACTTTATCTCAGGCACTGGTATCATTATTTTTCTCCTATGTGACAATGTTTCTGCTTTAAGTTCCCCCATTCTTGCTGACCAAATTGTGGGGACTTGCTTGCTATACCCCTTTTTTTGCGATCAACTCTGCATCATTGTTAAATATAGGTTAATTTTCCAACTTATGTCAGAAATATTTTCCAAATCTTTTTCAGTTGATTCCAGTTCACATCAAACAGCAAAAGCTCTGTGAACACAGAATCTTGCATTTTGTAAAAATTTTGCTGAGTAACTACAAAGACTTGGAGAATTTTGCATGTTAAAATATTCAGAGAACTATTATAGACTGGGATGTTCAAAAGATTCAGCTCAAAAGTGTAGTTCTGACAAAACTGATGTCTACAGAGTCTATACTAAAATAAACTCTCCAAATCCATTCTCTACAGAGCTGAAACAAATCCATCTCTGCTTTTACTGCATTGGTCTGTTGCTTAAGTAAAATGTATCCAGCAATAAGGAAACTACATATAATTTGATACTTAATGTCGAATATCACGGTCAACTGGTATTTCTGTGCAACAGTGCTATTTTTATCATTGCAGCTCGTGTCATCATATGTAAAGATGACAGTTTTCATTGTTTCACTGCACTTCAAACTGCCAGCGATCAGTACCTCTCATCCTTTTTCACTGTGCTCAACTAATAACTGGAAAATGGAAAAAAAACCTGAAAAGATTATGTGAGCTTTAATTATAACAACAAATTAAAATCCAGTTAGTCCTCTTGCTGAGCATTCCAGTGGGAACTAAAAAATGCAACAGCCTAAATTTGTGCTACTCATACTTGTATGAGTCAGGTCCTAACTACTTAGTGTTGCATTAATGCCATGGAAACCACAGAAAAGAATCTCAGAGGGTGGGTATCCTTAGGACATGAAATATTATTAAAAAGTGATGAAAGAGAACTACTAAATGTGAAGCATATCTATAGACCAAAAAGACATAAAGTCATACAAAGCAGAAATTAAGGGAAATAACCAAGACTTAACACTCCAGTCATTTATTTCCCTTGTGATGCAGAACAGAGCAAATATATCCTTTCCTCACTTGATTTTTCCAGTTGCCACCAAACTCTTCAGATTTCATGTACTCTATCCTAAATCCTTTTGATTTCTACATCCTGTCACTATTCTCCAACTCTTACTCCTTTCCTAGCTAGATCATCATTCTCTTTTGTCCTCATGTCCAGTTCCTGCTTCATACTGTTCTCTTGCCAACTCAGAAAACCACAAACTGCAAAACACCCAAATTTAAAATCACAACCTGTGTTTGCAGTTATATGCCTTCAGTTTTTAAGATACACAGTAGTCACCGGATGTCTGCTGCCTTTGCACCAGCTACATCCACAGCACAAACACATATTAATTGCCCTTGATTGATGTGATTAACATGGAGTTAGTTGTACATGGATGAAAATACTGACCTATTTTGGTGGGTAATAGTAATTAAGTAAGTCCTATACAGCAATACTGGAGATCAGTCTTTTCTGATAAATAATGCTTTAACTTAAAATTCCTTTTTGTATTATTATACACAATTCAGGTGTTAAGTACAGTTCTCTGCACAGGCAAATTCTGCCTTCAGCACAGCCTGAATGGCTGGGGCATAAGATGCAGTACTGCTGATGCCACAATTATATTCCTTTAGGGAATATCTTGGCAGACTTCCTCTGGAGCTACATACTTTTTTTCTATTGTCTACCCTAACGCTGTGTCATTCGTAGGTAGGTCATCAGACATATCCAACTTTCCTCTAGTTTGCAAGATCCACAAGTCTGTGCACAGGCATAATGAGGGCCATATTTATCAAAGTGACTTCAAAAGATGAGGGTATGAATTAGACATAATTAACTTCCCTTCACATCAGGATAGACAACCTGAGTGTACGTCAATATTCTTTTTCCAATCTAGTCAAATCTATAGCTTGATATGATTCTTGAAAGTGAATCCATAATATTAGTCATCTGTTTACAGAATGGAGTCAGGCACAAAACAAGTTGCCTGGTTGAAAAATGTGGATGCTGCAGTTAGGTTCTAAATGACAGGGAATAAGACCAAGAGCATACGCTATGAAAACAAGCCCACTACTTCACTAATGTAATGTGAACTTTTACTCAGTCTATTGCTAGCTACATGACTTAAACACTTTGAAGAAAATTATTTGGATTTCTTAAGAGATTCTAACATACTGCTTGTATTTTGCTACCAAAAATTCAGACAGAAACAAGACTTAATGGCAAGTATGCTACATGATACCT
This sequence comes from Ara ararauna, assembly GCA_028858755.1. Classification (NCBI taxonomy): domain Eukaryota; kingdom Metazoa; phylum Chordata; class Aves; order Psittaciformes; family Psittacidae; genus Ara; species Ara ararauna. The sequence goes on from CM054410.1 coordinate 63,264,772, forward strand.
TCTGTCCCTGTCTCTACTTAAGGGAGGCTAAAGCAGAACACTAAACTGACAGGATCACAAGACTGCATTTTGTTTCAAAAAATGCCCAGTATTTCTGTTCTGCAGAGAAAATTAATAGAATGGTTTTCGTGTCTAGGGCACTGCATTAAAAAAAGAAAATTGAGAAATTCCAGATCACTATGGAAAGATTAAGAATCTGTTATTGAAATAGTGTCACTCTTTCCATTATTAATAAATACTGCTCTGCAGTTTTAACATGACAAAATACTATGGAAAGCTTGCAGCTAACAAAATTCATGAATAACTGTAACAAAGGCTTATAATATTGCTGCCAAGCATTAATGCATGCTTTGCAAGTAATGTTCAAACATGGCACTGCAGGCCAATTGAATACAGAAATCCATACACAGACATCTCTTTTTCTTGGGTTACGGCTTCTTCATTGTGGCTAGCCATTTCAATAAAATTTCTCAAATTCCAAGTATTTTCTCAGCTTATTTGATACAATTCAAATAACTTCTGAAGTATATAAAGGTACAATTTTTTTTTTTTTTTAATACACAATTAGACATTCAAAGGAGCATGCTACTTTCAACACAACAGCTGTCTTACAACCACAGCTCCCATGACAGCCAGTGGAAGTTGTGTCTTGAATAAGTAATAATGATGCACTTCTGGACTGGACTGTGAAAGCTTCCACAATTTCACTAATTTCCAGCCACACTGATAGTTTTCATTTGGCAGTTTATTACTCTACAGTACTGTGGATTTTATGTAAATGTTTTTGCCATAATTTTGAAATCACATAATATTTACCAATAAGGAAGTCAACAGTTTTATATAACTGAAAAAAAAAAAAGAGAAAAAAAATAGCTGTTTCCAGAAGAATATTTTGAAATATTACAATTGTATGATTAAGATTACGCAATACAGCAGAAAATAGATGTATGCTACATGTTATTCTTTAAGCTTAATAGTGGATATACATACTCTGAGGTAAAATAATATTTAGCTAAAAGAGTTACAGTGAGAAAAAATTAAAATGCATTTTAACTGTTGGTTAAATCAGTTAAACTGATGTTAGTATTCAAAACAACATACAATAAAAAAGAATCTACTAAATTTCTAAAACGAAAAATGTAGGTCTTGGTTCTTGCAAATGGCCATCAGCTTATGGAAAGTTAATCTGTAAGAGCAACAATGAATTAGTTGATGTGAATTAACTGTTGTTATTTCAAGAAACCGTCTTAGAAGTTGCTGCATACATGCAAAAATCCTCACATTGCTGAGTAAACTCAAGTTAAAACTTTGCTTGATATTTCTATGCCCCTAAAACAATTTATGTTCCCTTTATGATAAGAACTACGTTGCGATTTCATCACTAATATTGCTTCAATGATAGATTTTAAGGAGGGCTGCTTAGTCTTGGTCAACGTTAACAGCAGGCAAACTATCGCTATTTATTGAAACACAAATGCCAAACCTTCCTTCAACATTTTCCCCCTGTTCAAGCTAGGATAGACTTAAAGATCTTTTCAACACTTCAATGATACATCTACTCAGAAAGTCCAGCTAACTGATCTCTTACTGGCAAATAGTACTGACTGAAGCCAGAGACAAGACAGTTTGGGGTAGCAGGGCTTTTTTATTTGTTATTAGGAAGAAGAATAGTAAACAGTGTGATGCAGGAAGAAACTCATTTGGATGGGAACTGGGCATCAGATCAGTAGCTGATGAGACAGATTCATAATAGGAAAGACCAGATGGATGAAAACAACCCACCTCAGCTCTATTTTAAACCCTGCTCTTGGTCCTCCAGGGCACTTAATTCCATTAGCAGATAATTACATTATATGTCAGTTTTAATGCTTCCTGGGCTTTGATGCACTCAAATCCACTGCAGTGTAATGGTATTATGCACATCGATGATGTTGATGGATAAAATACCGCTGTTTCAGACATTAAGCACTCACTTGTCTGACTGCCTGTCCATTTCACAGATCAGCCAGTTCAATAAAATATGCTACCTGTATATACAAACCTTTCCTTGTTATAGTCTTCCTGCAATCTGTGAACCTATATCAGAAAACCATCCTCAGCATCACATCTTCCCATGATTGGGTCATACAGAAACATGAATTTAACAGAATTACCATATTGTCTCAGTTCAGCCATGCTCTATGTTGCTTTGCCACATGCCAGAGAGCTTTCCTTGGCAATTCCTCCTTACACGCTTCAGCAGCTATCCAACCTGCTTAAGCTTAGGCACATCAGTGCGCTCTTTAAATGCCTGATATAATAGATATGAATTACTGAAAAGGTAGGACAAGAATTCTGGTTGTAAAAATTAATACCTTTTTTTGTCCTGCAAGATAGTAATCAAGAGTAGATTTTTGTTCATTTCCTTGCTTTTTAAAACAAGAGCTATGGATAAAAAAAGATATGTTTATTTAAGAACAAGAGATATGAAGTCATAAGAAAAGTTACTAGAACAACAACTATACAAAGCATATGATTGAATCTACTATTAAAGGTTTTCCTTGGCTGTTTAGCATGTCAGCCAACTTGTGAAATTAGAGGTGATGCTATACAGTCATTCAAACAGTTATTAGAAAGGGATATTCCCCATTTATCCTGCTGTTAAACATCATAATATGTGGAGCAATAACAATAACATATAGGAAATTTTTTCACAGTTTTAATCTTAAAATATTCTCTTTTGCTTCTCTTCCATGTCTTGCTCGTTGCTCCCAACAACCCTAGGACTGGACACTGCATGGTATGAGTTTGCAATACTTACACCTTTCCATTTCTTCGCAACCTGATTATTTTTTCTATTGCTTATTTATCTATTTCTTTTATTATATTCTCAAAGTTAGGCTTTTCTGGTACCCTTCTTCCAACATGATACTGCAGCACTACAGTCGTATCAATGGGACAGGGTACTTTCAAGATTCACATTGCTTAATTTTGCTCAGAATCTACAAATGTTGTGTTGAGGTAGTCAGCACGAAGACTGTACAACTTCCAACTCAAAGATCATTACATTTCAGAAAACCTTATTACAGCCACTCTCATTTATTTTATATAAATATAATTATATGAAGCCTAATCTTAGAAACCTGCATCAGTACAGTTATACATGGATATAGCTTTTTGTAGGCTCAAAATCTTTGAAGCCCAAAACATTTAATGTGCTAAATGTGTATCCTGAAAGGATAAGTATGAAGATTATAAACATATATTATATAAACAAATTATAAACAACAAATCATCAGCTTTATTAAAGGTGAGGTCCTATAAATCTCAGGGAAAAAATCATAAACATATGCGTACTCATATGTGCATACACAGCATGATACTGGGCTACAAAATTTCAAGATCCACTTGTGGGTCCTTCCTGCATAAACAGAAATAGCAATTTACGTAAACTCACAGTTTCTTCCTAAATGAAATTAACCAAGAGCACTGTTTCTGTATTGAGTAGAGAATAACTGCTGTCTTTGTTTTAAATTATCTAATTTTTTGGGATGACTTGTCTTCTACAGGTTTGTGTTTCTTTTCTTTGACTGCAAAGATAGACCTAGATTGGACTCCTGATGTGGCAACCAGGATGAGATTGCATCTGCCCATACTGTCCAAAAAGACTATTGTCCAAACAGTCTTGTCAAAATGCAGTGCCAAATGCACAACTGCCACCAGTGAGGATTTCAAATTCATATCTATGCAAGAAATGGCATCATAAAGTGCACCACACCCCTAAAGCCCTGCCCTAATGAATATTATTTGGGTTAGAATGTCCATCATGGAAAGGTCTGGCTCACTGTCTATGTAAATATGCTTAGCATCTTTAAGATCACACTCACTTTGTAGTCCTTAACTTTGCTATCATGCACTAGCCACTCTGCAAATAGGTCATTATTCAATACTTTAGCGTCCCAATGAATATGTAACTAAAACCCACTTAAATTTGCACTGAACAGAAAATGAGTAAAATTTCTTCCTCTGTACTTTCATGCTTTCGCAGTCAATTCAATGCTTTAAAGATGTTTATAAGACAGTTTAAAACCAAGATGAGAACAAAATAACCCTCTTTGTGATGCTATTTTTGAACAGAGTCCTTTTCTTCAGGATTGCTAAGCTACTTCCAAATCCTCAGCTAACCACTACCCCTGCTTGTTTTGCTTTCAATTAGTATTTGGGGGGGTTCACCGCTTTCCACACATCTAATGCCTGCATGGGAATCTTTGCTATAACCCAATTATAGTATCTCACCAAAGATGACTGTTTAGTTGGGTTTCTTTTTCATGCTATCTTTCACTACCTGTTTCCACCAACTTCCCCTTCCCACTGAGAGCACACTTGCCACTCCATGGCAAGTGAGATCAGGAAGCTGAACCAAATGAACACAAACTCTGTCAGGGAAATTGCATCAGGGAAGAGGCTACCTCCAGCTGCAACAACCACCTGATGCAGACCAGCACATATCTGTACAGTTGCTAGCACAAGCATAAAGGAAAGCATGAGTAGGCTGGAAGTAGGAATCAGAAACAAACGGCCTGCATGAAGGAAACAACTCTTCCAACAGCAGCCAACCCAATGCAGGTCATCCCCACTGCAGCCTTTCCCTCTGTATGCACATGTAGACCCACCTGTTCTGTGCCAATGTGCAATTCATTAATCTCATTTCTTTGCCTGTCAACCACCTTCTCCTTCAGGAATTTTTCAGTTCCATTTCATCACTTCTCAGATGAAGATCTGTCTGGTCTAACAGAGGAGGATTTTGTCATCTGTTCTCTACCATGCTTATCCTTTTGCCACACTTTCTCCTATGACTCAGCACTACTTCTTGGAAGTACAGAGATCTCAAAGAGCAACAGAGTTCACCAAGATCCTTGGAGCAACAAGAACAAGCAGCTTGTTCTACTTCCTTTTGTTTGTTCTTGCTCCATTTTCAGAGGATGAAGCAATCTAACTGGAAGAGAGGAGACTGTGATGAGATCTTAAGCAGTTTTTCCCTGTGAGGGTGGTGAGGCTCTGGCACAGGTTGCCCAAAGAAGCTGTGGCTGCCCCAACCCTGGCAGTGTTCAAGGCCAGGTTGGATGGGGCTTGGAGCAATCTGGTCTCCTGGAAGGTGTCCCTGCTCGTGGAAGGGGATTGGAACTGGATGAGTTTTAAGTTTACTTCCAATACAAACCATTCTGTGATTCTACAATAATAATAATCTTTGACTGCTTTACTCACGTGACCCAGTCTTAACTCCTAGTTCTGCTTTTTGCATCTGTCCAAGAAAGGTCTAGCCACCTGCAAAGCCTTTTGGGGAATACTGCTTCTCAGATAGAAAAGTACTTAAGTAAAGCTACGCTACAGATACAGACCTGGTACCAATACCGTGCTGATAATGCTGCAGCTCGAGACAAAGGTGTACTTCCCTTCCAGAGCAACATCTCCACCTGTTCTGCTCCCTGCTCTTCTTGCTACAGAAACGCACTGGTAGTTGCATTCGTAGTTGCTATGGGTGCTACTCAGCGGTATGCACTGCTGGTTTCCCTGCAGCAGACTTCTCAACTCTGTTAAGCTAGGAGTGGCCTCTGCTAATTGAGAGCAAACTAAGCCTACTTCCTGGGCTGACTCTGTGGACTTTTCCATCGCAGTAATAAAAGCAACCTCTGACACTACACTGTGAAATTGCATGTCCCAGCTCCAAAGTACTGGAGCAGAAAGGCTTCTCAGCAGCACAGCTTTGAGAATCAAAAGGGGCAGCAACACACCTTTTTTTCTTAACCCCTTTGTAAGAAACAATGAAACAGTTCGCGACGAGTTCAGCCTGAGGCAGATGCCTGGGTGGAAAACTTCAGGTGAAGTTCAGGTGAGAAAGTGATAATCAGCCACAAGAAAATGATTGTGACGTAAAGCAATAGCTGGTTTAGGGGACAGTACAGAGTCAGAGAATGGTTTTGGGTTGGAAAGGACCTCAAGATCATCTAGTTCCATGCCCCTGCCATGGGTAGGGACACCTTCCAGTAGACCAGGTGGCTTCAAGCCCCATTCAACCTGGCCTTGAACACCACCAGGGATGGAGCATTCACAACTTCCTGGGCAACCCATTCCAGTGCCTCACCGCCCTCACAGTAAAGAATTTCTTCCTTATATCTAACCTAAATCTCCCCTGTTTAAGTTTGAACCCATTGCCCCTTGTCTTATTGCTACAGTCCCTGACAAAGAGTCCCTCTCTGGCATCACTGTAGGCCTTTGTATCTGTAGTCTGGGGTGAATTTTGCATACTGAGGGCAAAAATCACTCTCTACAACTATACAGGTTATGGAAAAATGTACATGTATGAGTTTCTCAGTTTCCAGCACTGCAAGCTATTCTCAACCTCCTAGCACCTTTTTTGTCTAATCCTGAAAAGAAGTGAGTCATTTTGCCAAAATGAGTTATTTTTATGATATATGGACAAACATCCGCTAAGGGATAGGCTGAAGATACTAATTAATTTTCACTTCCTTTTTGACCCAAGCAAGATTTCTGCTTTGAAATATGACAGCCTGCTGTGATAGCCTTCAGTGCCAAATAGCATATACCGGTATTTTTATTGCATAAGCTTCATTTCCACCAGAATAGTTCAATACAGCCTTTATATAATGCTCTGATATGGTCTATACTTTGCTTGGAATATACAGGAAAGCAATTAACAAGTTAGCTACAGGAACTGAAAAACAGAATATGCATTTCAAGAAGAACATGAAAAGGAATTGTTACAGACACATGAACCAAGTTAAGCAAAAGAGTCAATCCCTGTTATAAACCCTGGGGGAATGGCAAATCCTTTCTCTTAGAATAATATGGAAAGACACTTTGCCTCTTAGCAATATGTGAAACAGAATAGCTTTGTGTACCACAGCAAAATTATTGTGCCCCAAAAGATAGCTGAGAGCATCCTGTCAAAAAACTACATCACTTTGGATGCTGCTTTTTAGAAGGCAGTAAATTGAATACCTTGCCACTAGACCCAACACAGCTTTCAGGTTCTGAGGTTGACAGAGTAAGCAGATTAAATATCTCATGAATGTTTTGGAAACTTTCATTTCAATAAGCTAGGTACATTATTTTTTTTTCTTTCTTTCTGATACTCATCAAAGCAGTTACAATTTCACTTTTTCCAACCTGTAGAAGGCCAATAGGGCATTATTGTCAGGAAGAGATACCCTTTGAGAAATCCAATTTCATATCTACAATCAGTTAAGTATTCTTAAGGCAAACATAATACAGTTAGTATATAAGGATAATTCCTACATAAATATAATCTCAGTAAGACAATGCAGCTGTTTGTACATGTACAGACTGTGCCACAAGGCTGTTGTAGGAATTACTTTTTACTAAGGTCCTTGAAGAAGAAATTCCTGTTGTGTATTGAGTCTCTTCAACAACTAAATTTCATTAAAACAATATTAAATTCAAACTGTAAAAGTGCTTTTATTTTAATGAAAGTCTATATTTTATATAGATGGAATACAAAGACACAAATGCCAGTTACCTAAAATACTAGGCTTAAAAAAAACCCATCAGTGACAAAGGCAAGAAATGGCTTCAGTTAAGGATAATATCAAAGGGCACATATTTATTATTTCAGTCAAAGTCACAGTGTAAAGGCAAGTGAACAAAGTGACATTTTATGCTATACCTTGTCCCATCATGTCTCAGAAGAATTATTCTTTGATATCTTTAGAAATGATTCCAGACTTCTTGAGGAAAGCAGATGGAGTACATAAAATCATGGGGAAATATTTATGAAGATCCAAAGCTTCAAAAAGCAGGACACCCAACAGAAGTTGATAGATCAATATTTAAACCAATTTGCAACAAAACAACTTCCTCCTAGTTCAATAACCAGTTTCAGAAGACTCATACCACATGTGCAGATGGGGTAAGAAACATGGAAACAAATCTTCAAGACAGATGTCCAGAGATTTTCCTAGCTTGCTTTTACAGGTTGCTTGAGCTTCTGGTAAAACCACTTAACTGATCAGAAACTCAAAATAAATGGACAGGCAGAAATGGCTAAAAGTGAGCGTTTAGATGTCTATGACAGCATAAAATCATCTGTATTCAACTGGAATGGAAAAAGAGATCTAGATCAATGCTTAACCATAAGTAGGTTCCTTGTTGAAACTTTAAGGACCATTTGAAAAACTCCTTGGTTTAACTCCGGATAAAAAGCGCGCAAAAAATATGCATGCTTTGTCCTATATGAAATATGCTTAATGAGTTATAATTACAATTCATTAGACTAAAGCATTCTGAAAATGAAGGAACCCCCATGAAATACTATTTCTATACAGAAATACTCACAGGGCATTTATTATTTCAGGATTATTCGTCTTCAACCTAGTGGTTATAATGGTAAGAGTAAAATTTTAGTAACTTCACTTCTGAGATTACTCACAGAAGACACTGTTAGAGAAGCTATACTCTATCTCAAAGAGCAAAGTATGGGAAATACTATTGTTTTATCAGCTGAATAGAAAAAGAAATTCTAGTTTTGATCCTGATCACAGGTCAATTAAAAGTTTATGATGTTCATAAAACATTCAAATTGTGTTTATGACCTTCATAAAATTAATGTATTAGCTGCAGTTTATTCTACCTCATATTCTTTAATACATATTGTTTGGAAAATTACTATATCGCCCTCCAATTAATCTTATCATCTTTCCCACCCTGCAACTGTTACACTAAACATAGTCTCTTATCTCAGAGTGTTAAGAAGACAATCATAAGGTACTTCTAATGATTTTGAATGCTAAGAGATGACTTTTGGGCCTTGCAGCTGAAAGTGTGTGCATACCTCCTCCCTAACACTACCAGATAAGCACTAGAATAATTAGGTCATTTACACTCCACTAAGATAAATGTCACAAACTGGAGGAAACCTGCTGCTTTTTTTGGAAAAGAGCAAAATCTGATAGCTGACAGAACTTGCTTTCTGCCTATGCAAGGCACATCCCACTGAAATTACTGTGAAAGGCTCTATTTAACTGCATGGGGCTTTGGATGCAGTTTCTATTTATTTCTCAGCAGCTCTGCATCTCTCAAATGGCATGACTGTCTTCCCACTCTGAGGAAGAAGTATCTGTTTTAAGCAGAACTCAGCTTTGTGAATATCAATACAAGCTGAGAGAACAGGTGCATTGAAACAATCCCGTAAGAATGAATTAACCTGCTACTCTCAAAACATCTGGTCACATCTTAAGGCAAAATCAATAGGAAGTATAAATTATAAAGCATCTGAAAAGACAGTACCACTGTTAAATTTTAAAATAAGTAAAGAACAACTGCACTTTATTCGAAGATTTTCCTCTGGAAAGGCTAGAGCATTAGTATCTTTATAACAAAGGTCATAAAAATAACTTTTTACATGCATGCCCTTCTTTACTAAATTCAAAACTTTTTTTTGTGCTCTTACTGCAACAGCCTGGTTTTGATTTCAACTCCCCCAGGAGTAAGGTAGGGCGCTTTATTATTAAAATTTATATTGTACTTCTGGGCTGCACTTTCACTGCACCTAATTTAAGCTCCAATCTAACAAACAAGCGCTTAAACACATGCTCACAATGACAACAGATGTACTATGCTGAGACTATTCAAATACTAACTAGGTACTTCACTGCTTTGTTGAGGAAGATCCAAAATAAGCCATGTACACCTGTGCAGAAAATTACTGTTTCATGAAATTTCTAAGAAATGGTATCTGTACTTACATACAGATAATTTTGCTCACAGTCACATTTCATGCAAATGTAGAGCTAGGTTATGCTCTATTAATAACCAGCACAAGAAGATCCAAAGTTTGCTGCGTAAGGCAGAGACTAGAATTGTTTTCCCAAAGGTGGAAATTTTCTTTTTAATTAAAAAAAAAAAAAAAAAAAAAAAAAAAAAATTCTGTGCCTGAAGAAGTTTAGTCAAATTAATTCCTGCAAAAAGATTCAGCTTAATCAAAACTGTTCCCAAGAAAACAATTTTTTCAAAAGTAATTCCAAAGAATCTAATTGAAGTATCAATGTCCCAGAACCAGATTAAATAACAGAAAGTATTACTGTTACTCACTTAGTGAGTTAATTCACTTGCTTTTGTGGGTATTTAGTCATGTTTCCTTGTACCATAATTTCTGAACATTTGAGATTTATTTGCACAAATATTTACAAATACTTGTTTGGTCTCATATTCTAAATCTACCGTGTACCATATGTGCCAGAGGCATTTGTTCATCTGTGAAAATCAAAGAACAAAAACATTCTGGTGCTGTATGTTTTTGTACTTCTAGCTGCTGCTTTGTCTGCGTGGGAATATCTATCTATCTGCATTGCTGTATCAGTTGAACACCCAAATGTATATTCTTACTGCAAACAGCATCCTTTCATGGAATAACTAAGATGAAAAGGTCACCAGTTATTCCACTAAGAGTTTCCACACAGAAAGTTACACTGGTATAGCTACTGCTGCATAAATAATTGTGGCACGTTTTTGGATACCAACAAACCCTGAAACACTGAAATCCGTGTCAGAAAAAGTAACGAAATGAGGTGCAGCTCATTCAACCACAAATAAGTAAACAACTTGAATCTGAAATGTATCTGTTCATGTATTGGGGAAAATATTTGAAAAAATACTGCTGCAAAATATGTTATTGATAATAGGTGAATTCAAGGAGAGGGTGAGTATTTAGAAATATTCTGTGACGGAGTAATGCTCAAAAGACATTCATCATAAACTACTGGCTGAACTTCATTGAACACAAGAATTATGCTGAGAAGTAAAGTAGAGACACTAGGGCAGAGTAAAACAAAGCAGTCAAAAGTGACTAAAACTAAACCCAATACATTTAAATGAATATAAGAGCAAACAAACAACGTCATCTGGCACTCCAAAAGGCAAGGGCTTCTGAGGAAATGAATATAGAATCTGTAGGCTTTTGTAAAACTACTGAAATTTCAGCTGGTAACAGAAGTCTGTAGGGGAGCCTATGTGGCTGGCTTAAAAATTCCACTTCCCTCCTTTTATACATTTTCAGCTGATGTACCTGGTTAGCTTGGCCAGCTCATGGTTACAAGCTTTTACAAAAATGGCAATGATGTTCAAAATGCAAAGAGGAACGCCACATCTTCATGATGGTTTTACAACGCACAACCATAGCAAGATTGTCTTGAACATTACAGCAACATATTCATATATGCCTCTAACCTCTACATAATTTGTATACTTAGATCAATTCCATAATGGGAAAAAGGGGTGCTTTTTTACTTTCCTATGTAAAAAAATTTTCCTTTTGCAACTGACATATCTGTTGAACAGCTGCAATAGGCTTCTTTTAAGCTATTTTCCATGAAAATTTTAAGACTGACAGGTCTCTCAGGAAACGGATAGTTGAAGGCTAATGATAAATAATTATAATATATACTCCTCATAAGTGTGTTACTATTCTACAGTTCTTTCCCAAACTCTTCCTTTCTCTGTTTCACAGTGTTTTTTCTCAGTCATGCTTTCTGCCTATTCTACTACTATCTTCATGTTAAAAGCTCCCTTTTGCTTCTTTCTCTATTCAGTGACAGTCTAAGCCATTCTCTCTCCCTTACATTCTACTTTTGGCTTCATTCTCCGTCCTTTCATTTATTATTCTCCACTATATCCTAATAATTTCTATTACTTGCAAGCTGTAGGTTGGTGCTGTAAACAGTGTTCTATCCTTCCTTGCTATCTTCCTTTCTTCTTTCACTTTCCCTACCTTTTCTCCTCTCATCCTCTGGAGGCCTTCACTTCTTTCAACAAGCCACTATAAAGTGACTCCCTATTTATCTGCTGTTTTAGCTCACTGAGGTTATACAACTTAATGCCATTTCAAATATGTTAAGCCATTTAGTGCCATTCTTCTTTGGTACATTGTCTTCTTTTTCTTAAATACTCCCAAGCTAATTGATTGCCAATTAATTAGAAACAGTTAATCTTTGCAACAGAATAAACACTACAAGTTTGTGTCTCCTGGGAAGCTCGTAAACTAATTTTTATGACCGCGTTGCTAACCATTCTCACTACTTGGCAGCCTGTCAATGGAAATAAAAGTTCACTGAGTAGATATCCATGCCATAATTTGCAGAATGTTTTCTTTAAGGAGGATGCTTCTGCACCTGCTGCCCTTCTTTTCCTTCACTGCTGTTCTGAGGCTACATAGTCTTTATGGACACTAGTTCTGTGGGTCATGCAGATGGTTGAGCTTCACCAGCATAAAGACAGGTAAAGAACTAGCACAAACACATTTTTCTGAACTTCTGATTGGTTCTGTCTTAGCTTGTTGTGTGAACCCTGGTGTGCCAGATTAATGAAGCAAGAAGCAAATAGGATGGAACATGTGGCAAAGGAGATTTTTTAACTACTAGTGGAATACTACTATATTTCCTACTGACTCCGAATTGAGGGAAGAAAAGACAATAGGAAGAGAAGCAGACAGAAAAGAACCTATGACTGATATGGCTATTTAGTGTGTGTTACACACAAAATAAACCTGGTTAAAAAGATCTTTAAAAAGGGTAGTTCTCAAGAAACAGTTACCGTGATGCATATGTAATCATAAATTATTCATACCTGCTGAAGTTGGTTCCTCTTCAATGGAGGCTGTGTAAAAAGGTGGTGGGGATAGGAAAAGGGAAGGGAAGAGAAAGGAGAGAGACTGAAATACAGATGAAGAAATCTATACAGTCATTTACATTCTGTTAATACACAATAAGATATGAAAAACTTCATATCATTTGATGAACTTGAATAACAGATGCTTCACCTTAGTGGAGAACTAAACTAAAACAAGTTAGGATCTTCACTTGCATTTGTAATATTACATTCTGAACCTTCCCCTCTAATTTATCTAGTAGGAAAGGGCCAATAATACAATAACAATGATCAACAGAGGAGTTTCAGACAACTTCCCTGCAGTCAAATTCGCAGCCAGAACTATCCGTTGCAGTACTACACAGGAGCTGTTCTGAGGGCAAAGCCTTCTAAAAAATTGAACGCTGGACCCAGTTATTTGATTAACTAATGAAGGCTGCTGTCTGATGACACAACTAAGCCAGCTGATGAGTAGTAATTAGAGAGGCATGGTGCACACCTTTTTTTTTTCCCTTCTCTCCATCCTCCACCCCTTCTGTTCCCTTCACTTTCTTCACAACTTCGTGTTGGCAGTAATGAATGAATGATCCCGAAATTAAGTAGTGAAGGAGACAATGCAGTCTGTGGGTTTGGTTTGGGTTGGACTGGGGTGAGAGCACTTATCCACTGGACTTTTTATTCCAGATATTTATTACCTGAGGAAAGCAATAAATATCTTTATCTTTATCCTAGAACCTTTCTCTTTTGGTGATAATCATTAGATCACCTTCAGTTAATATCAGAAAGCACCTGTCACTGTAGACTATTTATTACCTGTACATTCAAAAGAAAGAAACAGATGTACACGCAGTAAAACTGTATTTTAAAGGTACATTAGTGATTTAGTTCTTTTTCTCCTTCCAGTCAGTATGTTTTATATACACATGCATCATAAAAATGGTCTTCTCACAGTCTTGCAAAGTTTTCAATGACATAAAACGCAGCTGTGAAGTGTTTCTCACCTGGATACTGTGAAAGCATCTAGAAGTCTTAAAGGACTCTCCATAAATGTGATGTAGAGACCCACTTAAGATAGTAAACATAGGTATCCATAGTTTTACTTTTTCTCTTTTCAGGAGTCTCTTCCACCAACTGAAATTGAAGCTCCTGTTTGATTTCTTGCAGAATCAGTTCCATACAAACAACAGTCCTAACAGCCACAGCAAACATGATGACTTCATGTTTGCCATGGCTGTTAAGCAATGATGAGTTCAGAGCTTGCACTTGGCATAGATAAAGACTTTAAATATTTTCTCAAAGATCAGTGTTTGGTGAGTTGATTTATTTGCCTTAACTATCACTCCATGTATTATGCTGGGAGAAATTAGGAAAGCAAAAGGATGGCCCTTCCTCTTTTTGGTAAAAGTTTGCCAGACACCAACTGCATTTGAGACCATGTACAGACCTTGATTAACTCAGTACAATATTCTATATGCAACTGTATGTTACGATTAATACTGCACACATCAGTTATTTCTAATTGCAGAGTAGTGTGGTGTCCTTTTGGGGGCTGTCAGATCCAATCAATAGAAAATAATGGATTACTGTTTGAAGTATCAGCCAACCATCTTGTCTCTAACTAAAGTTTCCTGAGGAAAATAGATAATTTTTATTTATATAACTTCATGTTCAGGTAAACACTTAAGAAGGCTACATTATGAAATTAATTATCTAAAATGGCCTAAACAAGGTACTTAATAGGCTAAAACTTCTCTTTTATAACTCCTCATTAGTGCCTAGATGTGTATTATGAACCTAGATTGATCAATTTTGAGGTGAATATACATAGAGATCACATCAAGCTTTTAGTTTACAATAACATGTTCTTTTACTGTATAATTACCAGATTTAAGTAAAATGTGTTTGAAACAGTAAAGAATTTCAAGGCAATGAAGGAAAGAAGGAAAAATACCACCCTATTGTTTTTAAATTTAACTAATCAGATCCAATGTTCAATAACAACACGACACCTAATTCCACAAAAAAGAAACTATTTAAATCTTAAGAACAGTATCAGAAGTAAACAAATGAGAAACAACCAAGCATGCTGTAGATTCTCAAAGTGCCAGTAACAGAGACAACTACACCAACAGAACAGAACATGAAAGCTAGTTAGAGGAGTCATTAAATTTTACAAATGCCCAAAACCTCTATTAATTGCCAAGCCCAAATGCTGCTTGCTGCTTGAGCAACAGATAATTAAAAGTACTACTGACTGTATATTGAGATTGGTTTATCAAAGTTGTCCAATTATACAAAGAATATTCATTCCAGGAACAGGTTTTTTTTTTTTTCTGACTGCAATTTGAATAATAGTCTTAATTATTGGAGTGAATACCAGCATCAGCAATTTACAACTGGATCATGTCATCACTCTGATGATGGTTGTTCCAGTGGAACCACTCTGCACTTAGGTACACATCTAAATAAAAGAGGATAGCTGAAGCTCTGCTGAAATAAATCATTCAAGTTGCAAGACAGCTATGTCGACAATGTTAGTTTTACGTTTATGTAACTAATTTTGACTATTCACTTGCTGATTTAAGCTCTTTCAGGAATAGACTATGTTAATTTTTTGTCCGACTTAGAGTTAGTGAGAACTGCTTTTGCAAAATGCAAAAGACCTAGTTCTACTTGTCAATACTCTATTTCTTAACCCTGGACAGAAATTAAGGATTCATATTAAAAGTAAATATTAAAAATGAAATTATAAATTTGTTTGCAATTTTTTTTTAAAAATCAAATGAACGTAATCTCTTGCTATATGTGCCTGGTCTTCTTTCACCCACCATAGCTTGATAAACCATGTTTAAAAATAAAGCCTTCCCTAAGCAACCGAATACACAAAGTATAAACTATTTTTGCTTTATCATAGTGGCTCAAATGCAATGTCAGCACTTCGCTTTCCACTTATTAAGCAAATGCACACCAAAAATTGTACACTTTTTTTCTCCATCAGCAGTGATTTTAAACTTGAAGTTAATTTAAAAAGCTACTTATACAGTGACTCATCTCCATAGCAATTATCTGTAATTCACTCTTTACTTTTTTCAGAGGGGTCACGAGGGTATAAGCTGAAATTGCCTTTCTCAACTGAGCTAGCACAAGCTGGTGACTCACTACACTGGGTGGTGGTTTACCATCAGCCTGACTTTCTCATTCTGACTCCAGAGTGGTGAGACTTGCAAAGAGGAGCCAGGTACTTGACAAAAATGCCTCCCAAACAGTCACAAACATCCCCAAGTCATGATCTGACAACAGTACTACATGACCTTAAACTGTAAACTACTCTGCAGCTTTAAAACATTTTCAAAACGTTTTTCTACCCCTTTTAATGTATCTTTGACAAAACATAAGAAGACATATGGCAGCACATATGTTAGTTTTTGTCGTCTTAGAGAATATCTGATATTCATTTGAGAAAACTTAACCATGTTTCCCTTGGGCGTGCATAATGCTGTGTGACATTAGTGGTGAATAAAACTCAAGACATGGGCAGTTTTGGAAATATATTCCAGGATACATAATGTCCAACATATATTAGCTTAAGAGAGAGAATGTAAGGCAATGCTTGGATAGCATATGAATTCCTATGCTAGACCTCTGATCATTTCTGTTACAATGGTAGAAGCCTTAAAAGGTCTGGGAAAAATCTGACTTTTGAAGCATAGGTAACTTGAGGGAGGCAGATTCAATGGAACATTAGTTTTGTGTATATATTAAGGCATATGCTCCTTTCATACTAATGTGAAAGACTTTTTTCTTTACATTCAAATAAAATGTAAGACTCTTTTATAATGAATAAACTTGAATATACGGCATTATCTCTCATGAAAAAGCTATGCAAGAGCTCTATAAAATCATCCAAATTAATCACTTGCAAACAGTAGGATCCAAGAGCAGATAACATTTTTCTGAATGTAAGGTCAAAAATGAATTATATTCTGCTCAGCATCAAATCTCAGGACCTCAGAGGACCTTGTGCTACAAAGACTGACTTCCCAAAACCTCAGCATCAGTCATTAAGGATGTGATTTTAATGCTATAGAACTTCAACTGAAAAAAACGTGCTTAGAAAGTATGTTTTCACCTGCCACCCATTCTATAGAATTCAGTTCATTTTTCAATAAACTGGCTCAATCTTTGGTTCTCAGTATGGCCCTTCGTGCAGTATTGCCATGCCTGATGAGGCAACCCATCACCAAGTGGAGGGCTGAATCAAACCTTGTTTCCACCAAAGACCCCTCCTGTATTCAACCTTGCCCTGTCCCATTCTGTCAGATTAAATGTGCTAAAGACACCTCCAAGTCACAGCTCAGCTGATTAACAGTGCATCACCAACTCCTAACAACTAAACTCAACCAACTCAACCAGCTGCAGCAACTGGTATAAACTATTATTGTCCCTAGCTGTATAGAGGATGAACAAACCCTAACAAAAACAGATAGTTTTCTAGATGCATGAATCAGATGAATCTGGAAAATGCACTTTTTATGCCAGTTGGTCAAAGATACATCTATCAGGGTGAGTTAGAGATTTTTATCTTGCAGTTCTACAGTTATGTCAGGATGCGCTGTTAGTGTGTTTAATTTTAACTGTAGTATTGGGATACCAGCACATCTCTCACCATTACAAGCCCCGGGGAATAGCAGTGCCTCCTTCTAGCCTCAGCTAGAGTTGTATTTGCAGACAGTACTGAAAAAATAAATTAAAAAACCATGAAAAACAAAAAAAAAAAAAAAAAAAGAAAGACACCAGGCAACTCACTAGTGCATGCCAGAGATGATATCTCACTATGAACTGATAAAACTCTGCTTGGAAGACAGATGTTAAATAGAAACCAAAGTCATTAATTAAGAAACCCTAGAAATAGCCTGTGCAACTCCTCATAGGTTTATATCCATTTAAAAACTTAAAGCCTATAAAAAACTTACTTTTTCTTCCTCTCATTATTTTATTTTAAGAAAAAAATTCTAACCAAAAATCGGTATCAGAGCAAAATTTCAGGTATTATAAAAGTCCAGAATGCTAGTGTCTTAAAATGACTGCGTTAGAAATGCCAATAAGTGTGGCTAATTAATTTAATTCATTCTCACTAGTCTGTCTGGTTTTTTTTTCTCCCTAAATAACAGGACTGATGCTGAATGACAACATGGTTAAATATGAAATAAAAGATTCATTTAGGTAAAATTACACATTTTGCAAAAGACAAGATTAGATAATTACTTTTGTGGTTAATGCCTTCACATTTACAACTCTCTAGAACAAGGCAGTCAGTGGAGTGCCCATCGAGCCTAGTATTTGGCAGGATGTTCTTCTTAAGAATAACAGTGTAAAAAGATTTAGTTTTAAAACAATTATTCAGTTTTTAGTCTGCTGCTGTTCTTGCCAAGGTTTCAAGTGCTGCCAAAGGCACAGCAGTACTTTAAGCTGTAATTCTGAAAGCAGGCATAGTCTGTCATGACTTGAAATATCACACAGTTTTACTTGCACACGCACACATGCTGCCATATGCAGTTTTGAGAAGATCTGTATGTTCCAAAAGAGCAGAGAATGTAAGCTGAAAATATCCCAGCGCTTTTTTGTACCAAACCAAGTGCACTCAAACAGCTAAGTGACTAAGACCGCAGTGCTGGTTTTGAAGTTGGACAGGAGGCTGGGTTAGCTCTCCCACTGTAGATGTGTACCCAGTACTCGATCCAGGTCAAATCAAAGGCACCTGTGTGCCATGCCAAGTATACCATTCCTTTGTATTATGGGCTAAAAATGTGTTCCATCTCAAGTCACAGATGTTGGAGGCTGACTGAGTGGGTAGTCTGACCTGCTTTTGAAGGATAGTTTGCTCAAAGCTGGGAAAATCCTGGCACTTGCTCTCTGTGCAAGGGTGGATCTTGCAAGGCTTTCCCTAAGGTACAAAAATTCAGGCTGAAACAAAGTGGGACTGAGATAAGGCTGAACAGCATCTGAGCTTCACCAGCTTTTCTGCCAGAAATAAGAAGCTAAAATTACTACCATACTTCTTAGCAATATCCATTATCCCAACATCCAATAGAATGAGGAAAGATTCAAAAGACAACAAAAACTGCCCAAAACAGAACAGAAAACAGTAATTAAGACAAATAAACCCTAGCTCTAAATGGTCCAGTAACAGCAGATACCAACTTCATTTCATTAATTTTCTGCAATGCCATTGTGCATTTTCTTACCCCAGACTAACCTGTGGGGTTTCACCTAGTCTGCTGCCAGTAAATTACACCCATATTGACCAGCTTGCCTTACTGAAATACATAGTAGGAAGTTCAATGAACACACAGGAAAACCCAACAACTTTCAAATCCTAAAATTTCAACTATAAATATGTATCCTGCAGATTTCCCAAATATTTTGTGGGTTTTGTCAAATATTCTAATATGCCAGTTGCAAAGATTGTTCTGCTAACCCTTCTGGGGAATGAAGCTGTATAAACCAATAAATGGGCAACAGTTTTATCATCAGATGAAAAGTCTTAAGACTGCATGAAGACAAAATGAAAAGTATTCAATAGTCACTGTTTCTTAGAAAATACTCTGCAACATTTTAAGCAAAAATGCATAGGACAAGGGGCATTCAATTCTCAGTTCAAACATCTTGTTAGGTCCCTGCAGAAGAATTTTTTTTTCTTTTTTCTTTTTTCTTTTTTTTTAATCCAAGTTTACAGTACTCTTTTCAGCATGACTGAGGGCTGGCACACTGCTTCACTAAGAGAATTTTCTTGCAACACAATCTTCATCACAGAAAATTTGAGCTACAAATTGTATAATATGCCAAGAGGAGAATTCAAAGTAGCAGATGGCAGCTAAAATGCAGGATGTGGCATTAAGAGGAGTTCCACACAGGGAGACACATTGCTTTAGTGTGGTACGCATTTTTAACAATTTTTTAGTAACTTCAGAACAGGAAATACCCCACTATAAAGCTACACGGCATGAATATAGGTATAGAAGAAAGAAGACATGAGTCTTGGTGCAAGTATTTGTAACTTCATAAAAAGGTATTTTTATTGTCCAGGTAAATTTTGCAGACTGGAACATAGGCTTAAGGAATGGCTGACATACCAGTATTCAATTCTAACTTCCTTGACTAGGCAGAAATAAAAGAGCATCCTATTACCTTTGTAGCTAAATACCTATAATAATCCATATAATTGGCTTTATATTTAACTTCAGTATAAATGGAAAAAATATCTAAATATATCTGAATCCCTTATTGTTTAATATTGAAAAACATATGTTAAAAAAAAGTATGATATAAACTGTGGAAAAATGGTCAATAATCTCCAGCTTCAATAAACATTGCCCTAGAAAAAATGAATTTTTCTAATGGCATCTGCAGGGGCCATATTGAACATGGATCATTTCAAACTGAACACAGCTGCTCTGCTCTAAAATATGAGTGACAAGGAAGCTTTACTTTAAACCTGGCACAGTTTGAGCAAATTACTGTGTCCTAGACAGGTTTTACTGAGCACATGAAGTTCTCTGCTGACAACTGTATTCCAAAGAACAGAAATGCCAAAAGAGAAACATGCTTAAATATAAGTGTAAAACCAGGTGATTTTGTCTCTCTGACACTAACATGTTGCTTTGCTACATGCAGCGAAACAAGGCATACAGAGAACTCTGTAATATGAGGTAAAACAATATACCTGGTGAGAAATTTCCTTATTCTCAGAAATTCTATAGTTTTCCCTTAATTTGTCATTAATACACTATTCCTAGTTTTTCAGAAAATAATTAAAATGTGAGTAGTCAAGGCTTCTTCTCATGAGCAAAATGAAGACCAATCTGGTGGCCTTCTATGATGGGGCTACAGAAATGATGGACAGGGGTAGAGCAGTTAATGTCATCTACCTGGACTTGTGCAAAGCGTTTGACGCTGTCTCACATGACATCCTTGTCTCAAAGTTGGAGAGACATCAATTTGACAGGTGGACCACTCAGTGGATAAAGAAGTGGCTGGATGGCCGCACGCAAAGAGCTGTGCTCAACAGCTTAATGTCCAGCTGGAGACCAGTAACAAGTGATGTCCCTCAGGGACTGCTGTTGGGACCAGTCTTGTTCAACATCTTTCTCGGTGACATGGACAGTGGGATTGAGTGCGCCCGCAGCAAGTTGTCGATGACACCAAGCTGTGTGGTTTGGTAGATATGCTGGAGGGAAGGAACGCCATCCAGAGGGACCTTGACATGCTTGTAAGGCAGGCTGATGCCAACCTGATGAAGTTTAACCATGACAAGTGCAAGGGCCTACAGCTGGGTCGGAGCAATCCCAGGCACAGCTACAGGTTGGGAGGAGAAGAGATTCAGAGGAGCCCTGTGGAGAAGGACTTGGGGGTGTTGGTCAATGAAAAAATGAACATGAGCCAGCAGTGTGCGCTTGCAGCCCAGAAAGCCAACCATATCCTGGGCTGCATCAAAAGGAGAGTCACCAGCAGGTCGAGGGAGGTGATCCTGCCCCTCCACTCCGCTTTTGTGAGACCTCACTTGGAGTATTGTGTGCAGTTCTGGTGTCCTCAACATAGAAAGTACATGGAACTGTTGGAAGAAGTCCAAAGGAGGGCCACGAGGATGATCAGGGGACTGGAGCAGCTCCCGTATGAAGATAGGATGAGAAAGTTGGGGCTGTTCAGCGTGGAGAAGAGAAGGCTGCGTGGAGACCTCATAGCAGCCTTCCAATATCTGAAGGGGGCCTATAGAGATGCTGGGGAGAGACTCTTCATTGGGGACTGCAGTGATAGGACAAGGGGTAACGGGTTCAAACTTAAACAGGGGAAGTTTAGATTGGCTATGAGGAAGAAATTCTTTACTGTGAGGGTGGTGAGGCAGTGGAATGGGTTGCTCAGGGAAGTTGTGAATGCTCCATCACTGGCGGTGTTCAAGGCCAGGTTGGACATAGCCTTGGGTGGCATGGTTTAGTGGGAGGTGTCCCTGCCCCTGGAGGGAGGGTTGGAACTAGATGATCTTAATGTCCTTTCCAACCCTAACTATTCTATGATTCTATGATTCTATATTTTGTATTGATTTTTTTTATCTTCATCAATAAAGCCACTAGAAGTTATAAGTTTATCAACCTCTCGAAATTCACCCCTGTAAGAAGCATCTTCACAGCAGCCATTAGTCAGCATTCTGGTGCTCCTCCACACCTCTCAGTTTTCATTAGTGTAGGAGTTAGGCCTATTGATTTTCAGCTGTTAAGGGTTTTTTAAGATTTTTTTTTGCATCTCAAGTACACGGATTTTCTGAAACCCACCTCAGCCCTACTTTCCTGTATGCTCCTAAGGGCAGATTTACTCATTTTCTGTGCACTCTCCATCAGATGCTGATTTCTGTGCTTCCTTACAGAGGATGATTAGCACCCTCTCCAGTGGCTGCATTTCAAAAGCAATACCAATCAGCACCTCCTGCCCTGAGAAGTAAGAGCTGTCAGACTCCGGCAAACAGTGTTGAATATCTGTCCTTCACCCCTTTTGATATCCCCTCTTTTGTGCTGAAAACAGATGGCAAAGCCTCTCCTTGCATTACCCCCCTCCACTTCATGTTTGATGGAGTCTAATGCACTTCTACAACTCGCATCCTCATTGCACACCAAAGGCCATCACAAGAATGAGGATTATTATACATATAATCTGTTCTCCCCGGCACTTGAGATGTTGCAAATGCTTTCTACTTGGTTCAGGTCAGAATAACGTAAGACAATACTTTGATCCTTCCTTTTGGATTCAGTAATGCCCTGTGTTCTTCATAAAAAGGGGATACAAAAATGCAGAGTGCACAGACTGCTGTATGGTGCTCTGAACTAATGAGTACAAGATCTGTAATCTTAACTCTTATCTTTTGATGTGGCATTTATGTTTGCACTGTCAAAGTGCTCACCATTCTGGATTACAGACACTGGACAACATGTAAGTTTTTTACGTTTGTCTTACAGGACCAGAGATGTTGTGGAGTCTCCCTCCTTGGAGCTACCCAAAAGACATCTTGACATGGTCCTGGGCAACCAGGTCTAGGCAGCCTTGCTTGACAAGGTGGGGCTGTAGCACAGGACTTCCAGAAGTCCCTTTACATCTCAACCCTGCTGTGATTCCATGAATCACAATGCATTTAAAGAACAATTAACAGAAGGGCTTTGAAATGGGAGAGAAACAAAATGTATTTCTACAGTTCCTCAATTTTAGCCTCTAAGCATTTCCCACCTTGCAATCTCTTTAAATAGTGATCCAACATGCATTGCATGACATGTTGACTGTCATACTACCATTATTAAAATACATTACATTTAAAAGACTAATTACAATGACAAGTGATGGAAAAAAACCCTACAGCTTCCACAATCTTCATCTCTACTGTTCAGGGTAAATACATTCAAATGCTCCAAATGTATGCTTCTGGGAATCTAGGAAAATGACTGGCAGATACATAAGTAACTCAGAGGAACTACTGAGAAAACCTTGAGTAGAATGTGATTGATTTTCATTACAGTTAAGTGCACAAAGGAAAAAGAAATTACTAGCTTGTCTTCTCCATTATTAGTTGCTTTCTTCAGGATAGAACTTGGAGAATAATCTTTTGTTGTTTGTTGGCTTTGTGGTTGTTTTTTTTCATATTCCCACCTAATGAAAACCTGTTAGTATATATTAAGCAGAAGTGAAAAACGTTATATTTGGGTCATCCCAAAACTTTCACACTTCTACTGAAATACCGCATCTTAATTTCAACCCTTTTAAAAGACAAGAATAAAAACCAAACAATTCTAAAACATGCAGAATATTTTTTTAAATTTTCAAAACGAGATACAAATAAACACTGTTTCACAAAAATTAATTAAATTCATTAATATATTTTCATTATTATTTTCCCAAGTATTTAGGTCAAACCTTTTGCCATTAGTTTTTAGGTCAAATATATAGGTGTTAGTTGGTGTTAGTTTTTAAAGTAAAATATTCCTCTGAATTTAACTCACATTCATGAATAATTTACATGGCCCCCATGGCATTTTCCAGTTAACATTAATACAAAAAAAAAAAGTTCACGTTTTAAAGACAGGCAATCTGAATGCCTATAATGCTAACAGATGCAGCTTTGATACACTGACAATTGCTCAGCTTTATACAGCCTCATTAATGTCAACAAGAAACATTATCTAATACCAATACCTAATTAACAAAGTAAACTTGAAATAACTTCACTGACCTAACAAAAAGACCAAAATCAATTCCACAATATTTTGTAAAACAAAACTCATATTTTCCCCTCCAAGTCTTTTTTTTCACTAGGAATTTTATGGTTTCACTGAGCGGAAAACAAACCTCTTGAGGAAATTTCTTAGTATAATCTGAAATTAAACCATGTATTTTAAAGTCTATGTTAATTACTACATGCTGCATTCTATGAGAAGTTTCCACATCAAAGATTATTATGACTAAATACAAGATATACTCAAGAAATAGATAAAAAAAATAGTGGTCATGAATTATTCATCTGGTGACCAAATTCTTTAGCTTCGTAAATACTTCATGTTTTAACCTGCTGAATTTTAGCCATAACTCTGCATTAAAAGCATAAAATGACACATTATATATGTAAAAAAAATACACACATATGTATATACATACACACATGCCTTCCTAATGCAGGCTGATAGATCTAAACATCCAGTTGCTATCTCCAGTACAGTCAACATTTGCATTTCCTTCACTTATGCATCTTATTATTGATTCTTTGCACCACACAAAGGTCTTTACATGAGATCTATTTTATAAATGTGGAATAAATCAATCAAATACATATCTGTATTACCTTCCACTGGCTGTGCCTCTATTACTGTACTATCTTGCATTCTGAGATTATTTTTAATGGCTCCAAACATCAATAAGGGACAATTCAGACCTGCACAATGCAGACAGAAATTTCACTGAAATCACTGGAGTTTAGTCTAGCCAGAACAGAATCTAAGCTTACACCTTCAGGATAATTAATTCCTCTGTAATTAGGTCAAGCTTTCCCAGCAGAAAGTGATCATGTAAATTTTGCCACCATTTTGTCATGACAAATACACACTTCAATGAGTGAGGAGCTTCATAATGTTTTGTTTTCCAAAATACACTGTAGTGCAAAAATCTTCAGCCTTCACTCCATGCGGCCTCACAAGCCCAGGGAAGGTCAGTAGTCGCACACGTGTGTGGTTGTGGTGGACCAAGGTGGTCAATGGGGTAACAGGAGAGGGACTACTTTTTTCTTTATTTTTCGTACTGGCAGAATATTCTGTGCTCCTCATGACAATTTAAGGAGCCTTCTTTTCCTTCAGGTAGTCTGATACCTGATTTATCAGGCAACTTAAAAAGTGACAACCACTTTGGTGGATAGAGCAACCTGGTAAAAACTAAGGAATTGCAGACTTTGTTTGTTTCCAAATAATGTTAAAGAGGAAACATGCTAATGGTAAATCCATGTTATCTATAACAATTGAACAGTAAACTGAACACTGTTTTCCATACAGTTTGTTCTGCACTGCATAATAACGATAGGGATGTTGGGTTTTTTACTTTAAAGTCCAAAATGCTTTTCAAAAACACTGCTTATGGAAATCTTGCAGATTACTTACTTTTTTTTACTTGATATAAACTTCCTTGATTCATTTTTTTCTATGTGTTGTGTACATCTTCAAACATAATAAACCATGATTATCCCAAACCATTTGGATAACCATTGTGGTTTGGGGTTTCGTTTACAACCTATGGTCCCAGTGGCACTAACTGTTTAGTTTGTTCATATATCAAGCTTTTCCCAGCTCTCCAAAACATGATAATGAACAAGTTTCTCATAAGCCTTTCAAAAGAACATCCTATACATATCTTGTGGTCTGCGTCGCCTCTTTCAAGTACGAGACTGTTATCTACTGCTCTGCGGTAAAATTACCTTTATAGGTAGTCATCAACTCGTATTATTACCGTAGGTTGCTTTTTCCATTATCTATTCAGTAAGAATGCTATTGCCATAAGGCCACTTGTACTTGGCACTATGTTAACCAAGGACATATCTGGACTCACAGAGAGCCCATGTTAAGGGCACACATCCCAAAAATGTGTTGAAGATGGCCAGAATAATCCAGAAGAACTGTTTCTCCTCCAGTTTTGTTCAAGGCACACTATGTTAGAGAACAGGCAGTACTAATATTTGTTTTTAAAATAACTACTTGTCGTGGTTTAAGCTGTAAATCACGCAGCCCATTCTCTCACTCACTCCCCTCTCTTTCTTCCCCCTGCTCCCGGAGGGATGGGGAGGAGAATCAAAAGAATGCAACTCCCACAGGTTGAGATAAGAACAGTTTAGTAACTAACGTATAACACAAACGCACTACTGCTACCACCAATAATAACAATGACAAGGCAAATACAAGGAAAGAATGCAATTGCTCACCACCTAATACCAAGCCCGACCACACAGTGCACCCCCACCCTTTCGGGTCTCTGCTCTCTGTTTTGACATTCTGGGCATGACATGCTGTGGCATGGAATAGCTCTTTGGTCAGTTTGAGTCAGGTGTCCTGTCTCTGCTTCCTCCCTGCTTCTCCTCCTCCCTGGCATAGCATGAGACTCAGAGAGTCCTTGGCCAGACCAAAACATTACTAAGCAGTAACTAAAAATACTGGTGTTATCAGCGCTGTTCCCAGGCCCAAAATCAAAAACACAGCTCTGCACCAGCTACCAAGAAGGAGAAAAAATGACTGCTGCTGCTGAACCCATGGCAGTATCCACCCCTTATTCCATACCATTCACGTCATACACAGATCCCACATTTTCAGTATACTATCACATGTATATATATACATCCACACACACATACAGAGAGGGAGAGAGATCATCCCTTAGTGCATGGACCAATCCCTACAAAGCTGCTGAGTCCATCCAGTCCATGATATTGGGCTCCATCTTTTGTAAGTCTTTCAGAGCAGGGGAGGCTGTGTGCAGTGTTCACACTCATGAGTAACCTGGGCAATAGTGTCCACTGTTAAGTCCACCCCTCGATCACGAGCCCACCTGTATGTTGCATCTCTGCCCTGATTGCCTGAGGTGTCATGGGGCCTCCAGGCTCAAAATAATTCACCCTCCACTTCAGCAGTTTCTGCAGCTTCTCGTTGGGGACGCCATACAGCTGCCTTCCATCTCCACCGCTTCCAAAGCACTGGAGGGGCCCAGTGGACTAGATACTCTCCCATACTGTCCCACACACCCTGACACTCATGACTGTCCGGCTGCAGGGAAAATCTCTTGGTCATCCTACATCGTAGTCTAACCCCAGACAAGGCCCACACCCCACTCTGCTTAACTCTCGGGACCAGACAAAACAACTGTGGGTAAAACACACTCTGTATGCATACCAACATGCTGATCCTCATCACAATCAGCAGGCAGGTCTCAAGGGTACCCAAAGACCATTCAAAACCTTCAGACCTCTCAAATGAGGCTGCTGTACTTGCCATTGGGGCTGGTGTATTTGGTGTGCTTGCCAGCTCTCTCACCACCAGCTGCTCTTTGTCTGAGTCCAGATCTTCCTCCTCTGCCTTGGTGGGAAGTGCTGCGTGGTCTCCTGCATCCTCCTGGGGCTCAGGCTCACGGGGCTCTGCGGGCGGCTGCTGAGGAATGCTCTCAGCCACCGCGGGACTGGGCTCTGCTACAGGTCTCGGCTTTTCCACTGTCGTCTCCTCCCGCTGCTCGGCAGCTGCCGGGCTGGGCTCAGCGGGGTGGCTCAGCTCCTCTGCCACCTCCTTCATGGCCTCCTGGTCCCGGCGGCAGCACTCCCACATCGGTTCCACTGCTGGTGGCTCCTGGGGCTGCCCCCGCTTGGCTCCCCACAGCCTCACGAAGACTGAGGCAAGGACGAGGGCCAGGACGCCAACCCCCTCCCCCCCCTCCCGCTTCTGGAGCCCGTCCATATTACAAGCCATTCCAATAAAGTACAATGAAAGAAGAACCTTAACCAAAAACCCATATCCAAGAAATGCTAAGATAACAAATACCGGCTGTAAGTAAGGTACAACAGGCTGAAACCAGGAACTCAAGAGAACCAAGAGCAACAACTTTGAGAGCCAATAAATCAGCATTGTGATGAGTGGCTATTAATCCTGTCGTTATCTCAACCCCTCGTGCCCCACATTGGGCGCCAAAAAGAACTGTCGTGGTTTAAGCTGTAAATCACGCAGCCTGTTCTCTCACTCACTCCCCTCTCCTTCTTCCCCCTGTTCCCAAAGGGATGGGGAGGAGAATCAAAAGAATGCAACTCCCACAGGTTGAGATAAGAACAGTTTAGTAACTAACGTATAACACAAACCCACTACTGCTACCATCAATAATAACAATGACAAGGCAAATACAAGGAAAGAATAAAATTGCTCACCACCTAATACCAAGCCCGACCACACAGTGCACCCCCACCCTTTCGGGTCTCTGCTCTCTGTTTTGACATCCTGGGCATGGCATGCTGTGGCATAGAATAGCTCTTTGGTCAGTTAGGATCAGGTGTCCTGTCTCTGCTTCCTCCCGGCTTCCCCTCCTCCCTGGCAGAGCATGAGACTCAGAGAGTCCTTGGTCAGACCAAAACATTACTAAGCAGTAACTGAAAACACTGGTGTTATCAGCGATGTTCCCAGGCCCAAAATCAAACACACAGCGCTGCACCAGCTACCAAGAAGGAGAAAAAATGACTGCTGCTGCTGAACCCATGACACTACTATAGTTGTCCAGGATAAAAAGCAGAATCCTCATCTTATCCCTGACACTAAAATGCTGATCAGTTCTGGTGTATTTCAAAACACTATGGAGTTTCATACTTCTCATCCTTTCACTCATTAACATTATTACTGGAATATCTGTAAGAAACACTATTTCTATATTCAGCTCCATTTTGTGTGCTCACCACACTGAACTACACAATCTTACACACTGTTTAAATGTACACTCCCTCACTCTCCTCCTCTGTCATGGGTTCAGCAGCAGCAGTCATTTTTTCTCCTTCGTAGTACCTGGTGCAGTGCTGTCTTTTCAATTTTTGGTCTGGGAACAGCACTGATAACACCAGTGTTTATAGTTGTGGCTTAGAATGTTTTGGCCTGACCAAAGACTTTCTGAGTCTCATGCTATGCCAGGGAGGAGGAGAAGCAGCGAGGAGGCAGAGACAGGACACCTGACCCAAACTGACCAAAGAGCTATTCCATGCCACAGCACGTCATGCCCAGGATGTAAAACTGGGGGCAGGAACCCGGAAGAGTTCAGTTCACAGCTCGGTCATCGAGTGGTGAGCAATTGTATCCTCTTTCCTTGC
The DNA here is from genome assembly GCA_028858755.1 of Ara ararauna. Lineage (NCBI taxonomy): Eukaryota > Metazoa > Chordata > Aves > Psittaciformes > Psittacidae > Ara > Ara ararauna. Next base: position 63,293,822 of record CM054410.1, read on the forward strand.
ATTTCCCTGGTCATTGTTGTGGGGGGTGGTGGCAGTGGTGGTTTGTGTTATACCTTATTTACTGGACAGTTCTTATCTCAACCAGTGGGAGTTGCATTCTTTTGGTCCTTCTCCCAGTTTCCCCCCCCCCTCAGAGTGGGGGAGAAGAAGGAGGGGGAAGTGAGTAGTTGGGCTTTGTATTAGAAGGGGTGAGCTATTGTATTCTTCCCTTGTATTTGCCTTGTCATTATTATTATTGGTGGTAGCAGTAGTGGTCCTGTGTTATACTTTAGTTACTAAACTGTTCTTATCTCAACCTGTGGGAGTTGCATTCCTTTGATTCTCCTCCCCATCTACCCGGGAGCAGGGGGAAGAAAGAGAGGGGAGTGAGTGAGAGAGCGACTGCATGATTTACGGCTTAAACCACGACAGTTCTTTTTGGCGCCCAACGTGGGGCACAAAAGGTTGAGATAACGACAGGATTGATAGCCACTCGTCACAATGCTGATTTATTGGCTCTCAAAGTTGTTGTTCTGGTTCTCACGGGTTCAGCGTATGATACTTTACTTACAGCCGGTGTTGCTTATCTTAACATTTTTCAGACATGGGTTTTTGGTTAAGGCTCTTGTTATTTTGTACTTTATTGCACTGATTTTTAATACAGTAGACTCAATGATCATGAAACTGACCCGGTTTTTGTTCCCGATGTGGTCACCAACTCTATACTTTGGGAGGTATATAATAGAAGTGTTCAGCAATTACACATCTTTTTTCACCTCCTTGGGTGGTCAACCTGTGAAAGAGACATTCTTTTATGCTCTCAGCCCCCCCACCAGACCGTTTACAGCATCGTTTGAGAATTTTGAAGGTTTTGAATGGCCTTTAGATACCCTTGAGACCTGCCTGTTGTGATGGGGATTGCTATGTTGGTGCGCATACCGAGTGTGTTTTACTCACGACCTTTTCGTCTGGTCCCAAGAGTTATGCAGAGCAGGGTTTGGGTCTTGTCTAGGGTTAAACGACGATATAAGAGGTCCAAGAGATTTTCCCTGAGGCTGGATAGTCCTGAGTGGCAGGGTGTGTGGGACAGTATGCGCAAGTATCTAGGCCAGTGGGCCCCTCCAGTGCTTTGGAACTTCACCAATGAACAAATGCAGAATCCAGAAAAATTAGTAAAACACTTAAAGGAGGTGTGTTGTCATTCTGGTCACACCAGAGATGGACAAATCATGGCAACGTGCTGGGGCTTGGCCTATGCTTACAGAGCCCTGTTCAACACCATCCAGCACCTTCAAAAGTAGAAAAATGTCCCTGGATCTGAGGGTGGAGTAATGGACAGCGCAACTACTCCAGCTCCAAGCACAGCAGCCACACCACCCCCAGGGACAAGTACAGCAGCTACTCAAACTTCAACAGTAATGGGCAGCATAGCTACTCCAGCTCCAAGCACAGCAGCTACACCACCCCCAGGGACAAGTACAGCAGCTACTCAAACTCCAGTGACAAGTACAGCAGCTACCCAAACCACAGTGATAATCACCGCAGCTAAACCAGAAGACCAACTTGTACCAATATCGGTTGCCCCTGTACACAAGAGGAAAAGCAAAAAAGAGGCAATAAAGACAAAGCATGATGAAGAGACACCGTACTCACCACCTGGGACAGCATCTGATCAGGAGTTATCATCACATGACGAAGAAGAAGAAGAAGAAGAGGTGACTTCCCGATCTCGGACCTCAACCGAGCTACGGAATATGCGAAAAGACTTTACCCGTCAGCCAGGGGAGCACATCATCACCTGGTTGCTCCGATGCTGGGACAATGGGGCTGACGGTCATGAACTAGAAGGCAGTGAAGCCAAACAGCTGGGATCACTTGCTAGGGAAGGGAGAATTGGCAAAGCATTGCAAGAGAGAAACGGTCCCTCAGCCTTTGGAAGCGGCTCTTGGCAGCTATGAAAGATAGGTTTCCATACAAGGACGATGTTATGAGTCGTTCAGCCAAGTGGACTACCCTGGAAAAGGGCATCCAGTCTCTGAGGGAATCAGCCATTGTAGAGACGATCTACAATATAAAGCCGATAATGGGGATATACCCATAGATCCAGATGCAGTTGAATGTACACGACCCATGTGGTGGAAATTTACACGGAATGCACCCCCATCATATGCCCACTCATTAGCAACAGTAACCTGGAATGACATAATACCACCAACAGTGGATGAAATGATTCATAAACTCAGAGAGTTCGAAGACAATCTCACCCCTTCCATCATTTCAGCTGTGGAAAAACTGTCCCAGGACCTCAAACAATTGAGAGACGATCTATCCAGCTCCTCACGTGTACCAACACACGTCTCAGCTATTAACAAAAGGCGTCCTACTGTTCGAGAGAGAAGATATAGAAGGTATACACCACGGGCCACCCTATAGTTTTACCTGCAGAATCACGGGGAAGATACGACAAACTGGGATGGAAAGCCTACTTCAGTTTTGGAGGAACGGGTGCGTGAATTGAAGAGGAGAATACAGGTCAAGGCTGATCACCCCATGAAGGCTGCAGCTTCAGTCTCTGGTGAGCAGGTTCCCAGATGGAGTGGAGGAGCCGATTTTACTTCAGCTCCTGTGATAAGGAATAATTCCTGTCAACAAGATGTGAGTGACCAATGTGATGACTATTAGAGGGGCCCCGCCTCCAGCCAGGTGGAGGTAGGGGACAATCGGATTTACTGGACAGTGTGGATCAAGTGGCCTGGCACATCAGTACCACAGAAGTATAAGGCTCTAGCAGATACTGGTGCACAGTGTACCCTGATGCCATCAAGCTGTCGAGGGGTGGAACCCATTTATATTTCTGGACTGACAGGAGGATCCCAAGAGTTGACTGTACTGGAGGCTGAAATCAGCCTGACTGGGAGGGAACGGCAAAAACACCCCATTGTGACTGGTCCAAAGGCTCCATGCATCCTTGGCATAGACTACCTCAGGAGAGGGTACTTCAAAGACCCAAAAGGATACTGATGGGCATTTGCTACTGCTGCTTTGGAGACAGAGGAAATCGAGCAGCTGTCCCCCTTGCCTGGTCTCTCAAAGGATCCTTCTGTTGTGGGGTTGCTGAAGGTCTAAGAACAGCAAGTGCCAATCGTGACCACAACAGTGCACCGGCGGCAATATCGCACCAACCGAGACTCCCTGATTCCCATCCATAAGCTGATCTGTTGATTGGAGAGTCAAGGAGTAATCCGTAGGACCCACTCACCCTTTAACAGTCCCATATGGCCAGTGTGAAAGTCTAACGGAGAGTGGAGACTAACAGTAGACTATCGGGGCCTGAATGAAGTTACACCACCCTTGAGTGCTGCTGTACCGGACATGCTAGAACTTCGGCATGAACTGGAGTCAAAGGCAGCCAAGTGGTATGCCATGATTGATATTGCCAATGCATTTTTTTCAATTCCTTTGGCAGCAGAGTGCAGGCCACAGTTCGCTTTTACTTGGAGGGGCGTCCAGTAGACTTGGAACCGACTGCCACAGGGGTGGAAACACAGCCTGACCATCTGCCATGGACTGATCCAAACTGCACTGGAACAGGGGCAAGCTCCAGAACACCTGCAGTACATTGATGACATTATTCTGTGGGGTGATACAATGGAAGAAGTCTTTAAGAAGGGGAGGAAAATAATCCAAATCCTGCTGAAAGCCGGTTTTGCCATAAAACGGAGTAAGGTCAAGGGACCTGCACAGGAGATTCAATTTTTTTGGGAATTAAATGGCAAGATGGACTTCGCCAGATCCCCACAGATGTGATCAACAAGATAACAGCAATGTCTCCACCAACTAATAAGAAAGAAACACAAGCTTTTTTGGGTGTTGTGGGGTTCTGGAGGATGCACATCCCGAATTACAGTTTGATTGTAAGCCCTCTCTATCATGTGACCTGGAAGAAGAATGATTTTAAACGGGGCCCTGAACAACAACAAGCTTTTGAGCAAATTAAATGAGAAATAGTTCATGCAGTAGCCCTTGGACCAGTCCGGACTGGGCCAGATGTCAAAAATGCGCTGTACACCGCAGCCGGGGAGAATAGTCCTACCTGGAGCCTCTGGCAGAAAGCTCCAGGGGAGACTCGAGGCCGACCCCTTGGCTTTTGGAGTCGGGGATACAGAGGATCTGAGGCCAGCTATACCCCAACTGAAGAAGAGATACTGGCAGCCTATGAAGGGGTTCGAGCTGCTTCAGAAGTGATTGGCACTGAAGCACAGCTCCTCCTGCCACCCCGGTTGCCTGTCCTGGGCTGGATGTTCAAAGACAGGGTCTCCTCTACACATCATGCAACCGATGGTACATGGAGTAAGTGGGCTGCACTAATTACACAACGAGCTCGAATAGGAAATCCCAGTGATCCAGGAATTCTAGAAGTCATCATGGACTGGCCAGAGGGCAAAGATTTTGGAATGTCGCCAGAGGAGGAGGAGGTGATGCGTGCTGAAGAGGCCCCACCATATAATGAACAATCAGAAAGTGAAAAGCAATATGCCTTGTTTACTGATGCGTCCTGTCGCATAGTGGGAAAGCATCATAGATGGAAGGCAACTGTATGGAGTCCTCAACAACAAGTTGCAGAAACTGCTGAAGGAGAGGGTGAATCGAGTCAGTTTGTTGAGGTGAAAGCCATCCAGCTGGCCTTGGACATTGCGGAACGAGAAAAGTGGCCAGTACTTTATACTGACTCATGAATGGTGGCAAATGCCCTGTGGGGGTGGTTGCAACAATGGAAGCAGAGCAACTGGCAACGCAGAGGTAAACCCATCTGGGCTGCTGCACTGTGGCAAGATATCGCTGCCCGGGTGCAAAACCTGGTGGTGAAGGTACGCCACGTAGATGCTCATGTACCCAAGAGTCGGGCCACTGAGGAACACCAGAACAACCAACAAGTGGATAAAGCTGCTAAGATTGAAGTGGCTCAGATGGACTTAGATTGGCAACAGAAGGGTGAATTATTTTTAGCCCGGTGGGCCCATGACACTTCAGGCCATCAGGGCAGAGATGCAATATACAGATGGGCTCATGATCGAGGGGTGGACTTAACAATGGACACTATTGCCCAGGTTATTCATGACTGTGAAACATGCGCTGCAATTAAGCAAGCTAAACGGTTAAAGCCTCTTTGGTATGGAGGACGATGGCTGAAATACAAATATGGGGAGGCCTGGCAGATTGATTTATATCACACTCCCACCAACCCGCCAAGGCAAGCGCCATGTGCTTACCATGGTGGAAGCAACCACCGGATGGCTGGAAACATATGCTGTGCCCCACGCCACTGCCCAGAACACTATCCTGGGCCTTGAAAAACAGATTTTGTGGTGACACGGCACCCCAGAGAGAACTGAGTCAGACAATGGGACTCATTTCCGGAACAGCCTTATAGATGCTTGGGCCAAAGAGTATGGCATTGAATGGGTATATCATATCCCCTACCATGCACCAGCCTCTGGGAAAATCGAACAGTACAATGGGCTATTAAAAACTACACTGAGAGCAATGGGTGGTGGGACTTTCAAACATTGGGATACTCATTTACCAAAGGCCACTTGGCTGGTCAACACCAGAGGATCTGCCAACAGGGCTGGCCCAGCCCAGTCAGAACTTCTACATACTATGGAGGGGGACAAAGTTCCTATGGTGCATATAAAGAATTTGCTGGGGAAGACAGTCTGGGTTATTCCTGCTTCAGGCAAAGGCAAACCCACTCGTGGGATTGCTTTTGCTCAGGGACCCGGATATACTTGGTGGGTAATGCAGGAAGATGGGAAGTCCGATGTGTACCTCAAGGAGATTTGATTTTAGGGGAAAACAGCCAGTGAACTCAATTGTATGCTGTTGTCTGCTATGTAATACTTTCATAGCCCGCCAACTAGATGTCTTCAAGTCATCAGCGACTGGCCCTCTGATCGTCATCCCAACAGAGAATGAACTTTAATGAAACTGGACGAGTTCTGCAGTAAAGGAACGATCAGCATCAGCAGGCAATGATCCAACGCTGCACACGGCTTCCCCTGCTCTGAAGGACTGTTACAGGAGATGGAGCTTGACGTCACGGACCGAATGGACTCGGCAGCTTTGTGGGGATTGGTCTATGCACTGAGGGATGATCTCTTCCCCCCCCCGTGTGTGTGTAGATGTATATATATATATATGTGTGATGGTATATTAAAAATATGAGATCTGAGCATGACGTGAATGGTATGGAATAAGGGGTGAATAATGTCATGGGTTCAGCAGCAGCAGTCATTTTTTCTCCTTCGTAGTACCTGGTGCAGTGCTGTCTTTTCAATTTTTGGTCTGGGAACAGCACTGATAACACCAATGTTTATAGCTGTGGCTTAGAATGTTTTGGCCTGACCAAGGACTTTCTGAGTCTCATGCTCCGCCAGGGAGGGGGGGGAAGCTGGGAGGAGGCAGAGACAGGACACCTGACCCAAACTGACCAAAAAGCTATTCCATGCCACAGCACATCATGCCCAAGATGTAAAACTGGGGGCAGGAACCCGGAAGAGTTCAGTTCACAGCTTGGTCATCGAGTGGTGAGCAATTGTATCCTCTTTCCTTGCATTTCCCTTGTCACTGTTGTGGGTGGTGGTGGCAGTGGTGGTTTGTGTTATACCTTATTTACTGGACAGTTCTTATCTCAACCAGTGGGAGCTGCATTCTTTTGGTTCTTCTCCCAGTTTCCCCCCCCCCCCCTCGGAGTGGGGGGAAAGAAGGAGGGGGAAGTGAGTAGTCGGGCTTTGTATTAGAAGGGGTGAGCTATTGTATTCTTCCCTTGTATTTGCCTTATTTGCCATTATTATTATTGGTGGTAGCAGTAGTGGTCCTGTGTTATACTTTAGTTACTAAACTGTTCTTATCTCAACCTGTGGGAGTTGCATTCCTTTGATTCTCCTCCCCATCTACCCGGGAGCAGGGGGAAGAAAGAGAGGGGAGTGAGTGAGAGAGCGACTGCGTGATTTACAGCTTAAACCACGACATCCTCTTTCAAATCAGGACCACTGCTGATACTATGCCTTGTACAGCTTGCTGTACTGCAGTTGCATAGATGACAATGATTCTGCTGCATGATTGCATGCCAGACTATATCTTTCCTTGATCCATCCTTTCTCATCAGCAATCTGTATTTACCCGCTGATCAATTATTTTGCTGTGTGTCATACAGCCTATTTTCTATAATCTCACCCAATATTTAATATTAGAAGTAAATATTACAGTAAATGAGACTCCTAGATATAAAGACATAAAAAAATTTTCAAAAAAACTTAGTTTGATTCTTCTTATAACACTGCTTATAACACTGCTTAAACAGATTAGGATTAAAGTATCCAGTTCTTGTGTTTACATTCCAGCAAAGACTTAAAAATACCAAAGAAATGTTACCAGAACAAGAAACACTGGAAACAATCAGAAATAAGAGTTAGAAAGTTCAGTTACTCAGGTGATGGAAACACAGGGAAGCACCTGACTACTATTTACATATTGAGAATAAATCTGATACTGAAGATTTAACTATATATTGTACCACAATGGCAGTCAAGTAAACAGTCAGGAAAAAAATTTACTCTGAAATATGCATAATCAAAACAATGGCATTTTCCAGCTACTGCTAGCAAAGAGACTGCCAACTACATCAGCTGGGTTTCCGTCACCTCATCAAATTCCGTAACATAAAGCCCACTGTTCTTTCTGTGTCTATCACATTTGAAAGCTTCCTGAAAAATGCAAAGATTTAGTCTGACTCTTTGGACCTCATGCAGCAATATTTGAGTGTGATGACACACCATGATACATAGGAGGTCACACTGTATTTCTTAATGGTCTGTTCTGGTCCAAACATTGAAAAATCCCCAGAAACAAAAAAACTCCAAACTTGAAAGCACTGTGAATGCTCTTCAGTTCATTGGAAAATGCTCAAATCAGCTGCTAAGCGCACTCTTTTATAAGTGCAGTTACACAAATCGTGTATCATGATTTTATCATAGAATCACATAAGCTGAGTGTATTTCCCTATATTCCCTGAAGCACGGCACCTGTATTCTCAGCTTCTCTGTCTCCATTCTGCCCCGACAAAGGGACTGAGGACCCTTCTCTAAGTTCTCTGATACTGTCTGTACTACCAAATAGTGTAAATGTGTAGTCCTACATATTATATAGTTCTAGCTATTTAGCAATCAGCAAAACTCAGTTTTCCTGGTCGCATTTGAACTGTGGAATCAGTTCCTTCCACTTCTCTTGCGCTGCTACTCAGCTGCTTTGCTAGACTGCTATGATCCCTTGATTTAATCAAGCTCCCTTCATCACTTTGTTCTCATCAGGTAGGCTGTTGTCATTATGCGTCACTCTTGTTTTCTACTAATAACACTTTCTTTGCTGCTCCAGTTCTCACCAGACAGACCACTTTGTTCGAGTTCCATACTTTGGGTTATGACATGAAAAAAAGTGCTGTGTTTATAAAGCTAAATTGTCTCCTTCCTATGCAAATACAGTAGTGAAGACTATAAAATAAAGGTACAAACAAACTAAACTTTTTAAGTCATGCCTTTAAGTCCTATCTCCTTCCACGCTAAACCAGCAGATTCCAGGAGTACCTCTCCCACCAAGCTAAAGGATTTCAGCACAGAAAAGGTAGCTTACTCCTTAGGAGGGCCAAAGGTATTTGGTAATATCACATGTTTCACAGGACAATAAGCCCTATAGAGCTGAAATAGACAAGAAAACTTTGCAAAGGAAGGCAAATGGTAGGCAACAAATAGGGCTGTGATCTAGGGATGACAAGTCAAATAACAGTGGAGCTACAATGGATCATTTTTGAATGCACATGGCTCCTGAGAAACACGGATACAATAATGTTTGTTACAGAGTATGAAATTAGATTCAGTGGCAAAATGAATTATAAAAAAATTATTACCAGCTAATTAAATTCTGATTAAGCAGATTATTGCAGTTTTAATACTTATTTTTGTAAACAAAGGTCAGATATTTCTCTAAAAGTATTACTATCAGTTTGATTTCAGCAAAGCCAGACAAGAACTGTGTAATTTAATTCTTTCTGTATTTAATTGTAAGATCCATGAAAGAAATGCTTAACACATCTCAATTCTAAATGGTATCAACACTCATAGCCTGCTAGCTTAATATTCACATTCCTTATGAAGGAAACTTTATTGCTGGCCTTTGGAAATTCATATATTCAGTTGCAATACTTAAAACATAATTAATCTATTTCATTTTGGATTGCTCAGGTCCCTTCTTCCACCCTGACAGAATAAGTGATGAACATACCAATATTTTGGAAGTATCCATAACTTGCATTCAGATTGATATATTTAATTGCTTTGTTTATACTGCATTGATCAGGGTCTGTTGGTTCAATATAACCAAGACTGATCCCAATGACATCACTACTGAGGACGAAGTAAATCCACTGCTTACTTTTGTTGCTGACTTAGGCCAATACATTGCTCAGCTGAGCTTATGACTTCTGCAGACGTTTGTTATTTCATGCCAGCAAAAGCAGAAGCTGAAATTAAATATTTTCTTTTTATGACCATTATAGTTACCCTTATAAATTATAGCCCATTCAGTAATATTTTTGAATAAATCAAATGACACTGACAATGCAGTTTTCCTATCTGCAAAAATTAACCATAGAAGACTAAATTCCAGCCTCATTAGACTGTTCATAATGAATAACTCATGATTAAAAAGTTGACCTAAGAGACAGATGAAAGTAATAAGACTTTCTAACCAAGACATACCTTCCTCTCTCTCTCTCTCGCAGCTAGAGCACATTTGTACTTAAATACGTTGGCATGTCTCTGTCTTCATATTATTTCAGAGCCTTACTGTCCTTCATCTCACACATGGAGAAACACAGGGCTGCAACAACTTCTCAGGACCTTTGCTCAGGCATATCTATGTAGTTAATAATGATGATAACTGTCTTTGTCACAGTAGGAATGTTACTAGTTCATACTATCTCAACAGCAGAAAGTAGCAGAACGACTCATCTACCACAAAAACATGGGTTTGTGCAGAACTAAACATAAAAAGTGCTTTTCAATATCTAAAGGTGATGTGGTTTGGGTTTTATGATGCTTTTTAAATAACATTAATAATTAGACAAGTATATATTCCACTGATCCCCAAAATACTGGTATTTGTACTCAGTGTACAAATATCAGTATTTGTTCTCACCGAGAATCTGATTTTCACCTTAATTAAATGCAACTTGTTGGTTTGTGCATAAACATCTTTGAACTGAACATTTCACCCTTCCAAAGTGTGAAACAAGTGAATAAAGTAAGAAATAAGCATGTTTTAATTAACACATTATATTACTATAATGTTGGAGATGACGTGAACATAAAAGATCTCAATTCTCCTGTTCTGGTACATTTTTAATGACATACTATCTTTTCCTTAGGTGCACCCCTTCTTGGCACTAACCTTTCATTGCATCTCATGGCACGCCATTTCTGGGATCAACATTTCTCTGTCTTTGTCCATCTGACATACTGTCAAAACCCAATACTTACATCACATCTCGGTGAAAAAACCTGGTGACATTCACTAGCAAAACACTCAATGGGAAACGGTATTTGGATGTTGCAACTCAGTAACTCTGCAGACAATTTCTTTGGCCTCCACAGCGCAATCACAAAGTGTCCCTCTTCTGTCATTATTCAAGAAATGGGACAATGTGTCGCACTGCCAGAGGACACAAGACCAGTTCAGTAGCTAACATAGTCTAATTTTGCTTACAACTTTAATCCTTATGAGTTACAGCAAGAAATACAAGTATTTCATAGAATCACAGAATCTTAGAATAGTTAAGGTTGAAAAGGACCTTACGATCATCTAGTTCCAACGCCCTGCCACCACAACAGCAGCAACACCTTACAATAGAGCATGTCAACCAAGGCTCTGTCACTCTGCCCAACCTGGCCTTGAACACTGCCAGGGATGGACAGTTACCACTTCTTTCGGCAACCTATTTCCAGTGCCTCACCATCCTCACAGTAATGAACATCTTCTTTATACCCAATCTAAACTTCCCCTGTTTAAGTTTAAACCAATTACCCCTTGTCATATGGCTACAGTCCCTCATGAAGAGTCCCTCCCCACCATCCCTATAGGCCCCTTTCAAGCACTGGAAGGCTGCTACGAGGTCTCCACACAGCTTCTCTTCGCCAGGCTCAACAGCCCCAACTTTCTCAGCCTGTCTTCAAACGGGAGCTGCTCCAGTCCCTGATCATCCTCGTGGCCTCCTCTGGACTTGTTCCAACAGTTCCAGGTCCTTTTTATGTTGAGGACACCAGAACTGCACACAGTACTCCAAGTGTGGTCTCACAAGAGCAAAGCAAAGGGGGAGGATCACCTCCTTCAACCGGCTGGTGACGCTTCTTTTAATGCAGCCCAGGATACAGTTGGCTTTCTGGGCTGCGAGCATAGAAGCCAGCTCATGTTCAGTTTCCTATTGACCAACAATTGGCTGAAACAGTCCAATTTAACACATGCATGCCTCTTCTTCCAGGTGAAATCAAACTAGAATAAACATCTGCATGTAGGATTCCTAACTTTAAGGCAGTTACCACAGCAGCAGCTTTTCATTCCTCTCTAGTTTTTCCTACATCTGCAGCTACAAAGACTTCTTGAGAAAACATAGTTAACAGAAGCCAAATAGTTACTGCTGCCTGAAAGTCATGAGAAACTACAAAACATACTGGCTGGAACTTAGGGAAAAGATCGGCATATACAGATTACAGAATCATAGGATCACAGCCTGGTTTGGGTTGGAAGGGACCCTAAAGCTCATCCAGTTCCAACCCCCTGCCACAGGCAGAGACACCTTCCATTAGACCATGTTGCTCCAAGCCCAGTCTAACGTGGCCTTTAACGCTGCCAGGGATGGGGCAGCCACAGTTTCTGTGGGCAACCTGCACCAGCGTTTCACCACTCTCACAGGGAAGAACTTCTGCCAAAGATCTAGTATCTTGGACTTTCCTTCTGGAACTCGCACATTGCTCTTAATACCATTCTTCTGAGTAAGGGATGTTACACAGCATAAATAGCTGCAACCTGTACTACTTTTTGGAGGGTAAAAAGAAATAAGAAATGCATTACCCAGATGACAGTTACACTCTTTCTGTTGTGTGTTATACTACATGTTTTTGTGGATGCACTGATGGATCCACAACATGATGAGGGAAGGAAAGAGGTGTACATAAATTAAATGTTCAAGGCCAGGTTGGATGCAGCTTGGAGCAACCTGATCTAGTGGAAGGTGCCCCAGCCCATGGCGGGGGGATTTGAATTAGATGAGTTTTAAGGCCCCTTCCACCTGAACCACTTAACGATATCTCAAGGGTGCCTATAGGGATGCTGGGGAGGGACTCTTCACTAGGGACTGTAGTGAGAGGACAAGGGGTAATGGGTTCAAACTTAAAAAGGGGAAGTTTAGATTGGATATGAAGAAGAAATTCTTTACTGTAAGGGTGGTGAGGCACTGGAATGGGTTGCCCAGGGAAGTTGTGAATGCTCCATCACTGGCAGTGTTCAAGGCCAGGTTGGACATAGCCTTGGGTGGCATGGTTTAGTGGGAGGTGTCCCTGCCCCTGGCAGGGGGGTTGGAACTAGATGATCTTAAGGTCCTTTCCAACTCTAACTATTCTATGATTCTATGATTCTATGATTCCATGAATTGCTGTATGTGAAGCATCTCCATGCAGACTTGAAGTTGGAGCATTTGTGCCTCATTCTCTACGTAGAAAATGCTTCTATGGCAAAATTGCAGACTATTCTGACAACCCCATCAGTCTGTTAGGAAGAAGGAAGGGATTTAAGCGTAGGATATCAGAGTTTTACACATACGTACAGATAAACAAAGAAAATTATATATACATGTCTTGTACCCATGAGTTTGATAAAAACAATAAAACCTTACATATATCCATGCATATCTGAATTAGATATGTGTCAAAAGTATAGAGCAGGAGAGTGCAACTATGCATATTTGCACCAATTATGCATGAAGAGATGCAGAAGCTGAACAGCATCATAAATACTTAGGAAGCTGAAGTGAGGCTTCTCCAAATCATGTAGCTTGAATTCTACTTCACCCTTTCTAGTTTCAGAGACAAAGTCAAGATTATGTCCAAGTAAAAACCCTTCATGCATGCTTTTCTAGACTTCAGAACTGCCTGGTTTACAGTGGAATCAGTCTGTGCATAATTCAAAATGAAGATTGTAAAAATGACAGGAGAGTTTGTACCTCAAATTAGTATTCTAATTTTATAGATATAATCAGAGAGGACCAGCTGAAAATATTAACAACCCCTTTTTTAACATAGGAAATAATAAATTGACTGTCCTAACTTATGGTAAAATGGCAATTCTCAGGCAGGTGTTCAGCTCAACTAATACATCTGAAATATTAATTCTGAATCGTAATTTAGCAAGGAATCTCATGCCTTAATCATTTTGATCATTAATATTGTATCATAAATAGGACTTAATGATTATTAATCATTTTATAGCATCACTAAATTGAGAAACATGTACATCTGTAATACAACATGACAAACTCCCAACTTCATATAGGCAGCATTTCACTTAAATTCTTATAATCCATTCTGGGGCCAAATTGAAAAGAAAAATGATGCCCAACTTGTCTTGCCATTAAATAGCTGAGGTGTGAAACCGCACCTGAGTAACACCTAGTGCTACACCAGAATGGCTGTAATTCTCCCCATGTTGTGCCAAGATCCAACAGCTGTGGGTGCAGGTTAAGATAAGAAAATGGCACATAGTGTCTTTTTACCCCCCAGAACAACGATGCCAGATAATTCACCAGGTAAATGAAGGAAGAATTGAGGAACCAGTTGGTGTCCTTCAGTCAGGTTAGTAACAGCTGACCTGAGCTGGTATAGCTCAGGCATGCCCAGCTGAATAGCAACAGATCCAAACAAAAAGCTGACCTTACCCTGGCATGAGGTAAGGATGGTGAGATACCCTTCAGATGGCTCTTTGTGAGCCATCTAGAGGTGGGATATAGCAGCAACATTTCAGTTCATTCATTATCCAGATTACCCCAATATCTGATTAACTTATGCCTAAGGGTTATCAAATGGAAGTGTTTCTCTGAGAACTGAAAGGACATTTTTCTTTACCTTATCTTCACTGATAATTTTCATGGAAGTTCAATAATGAATTTCAGTACTTGAAATTCTGATTCCCATTTTATTGGATTATCTAGGATAATTCCCGTTTTCTTTACTCCTAGCAATAAAACCTGTATTTATTTAGTGGCCTAATAGGAAAATCTTTCAACTATAAGCTTATTAGGAAGCACCTGTAATTACATCTATATTGAAAAAAAGCACCAACAAATAAACAAAAAGAACCTAAAACAACAACAAACCAAAACAATTAAGAGCTAAAACATATAGTTATTCCCCTTACCCAGGTAAAATTATATTCTGTCAGTGCTGAGAAAAGTAACATCAACATCTCATGTGGTGCATACCAGTACATTTCTTCTGGATTAAGAGTTGTGTCCACTCCTACCAACAGTTCTCAGCCTCTAACATGGTTAAGAACAAAGTATATTTGCTTCAGACAATGCCAGTTGTATATATTACAGTTTAAAATCTTAACAAGTTCATTTAGTATTCTGGAACTGCACAGAGAAAATGGTAAGAGAGTGGAGCAGATACATTATTCCACAGTTTTAAAAACTTCAGAGAATTTTGCATCTGGAATGGAGTGCTGAACAGTAAAAATCGGATCTTGCACTGTTAAGCAAATACCTTAACAGAGATTTTAAATAAAAAGGCAATAAACATACAAACGCATCAGATCACAAAGAGTTACAGAGTGAAAAATTTCTCAGCTATGAATAGCAACTTTTCCCAGTTAGAAAGATTAAATTCACCCAGAGAAAGATTTGGGCACATTTCTGCTTTTGAGCATAAGTATATTTATTACTGAAGAAAAAGGGTTTATGAACTGCAACTCTTTATAGTATCGAAAAACCCCACCCAAATTAATTATTTTAAATACAAGCAAAACATACAAGGGCAGAAAAACATAATTCCAAATAATAACGAATTTTTCTCCGCTTAATGAGCCCTTTATATAAAGTTTTGAAAAAAACATCTGGAAAATAACTTAGAGGGGAAAGAAACAACAGTAAGGTCCATCTCTCTCTGGGTTTCAATATTCACCTTTTATTTTTTTCTTTCCTTTACTCTGGAACTGCACTGCATTTAGAATTTGCATTAACCTGAACACCACCACGTTTTCCATCTGATTGTTTTTGCTTGAGATGTCCAAAGTCTTCCAATCTGAAATTTCCTAGGATGCCAGAATTATCATCTCATAAAAGACCAATTTGCCTTTTCAGCTAAAGAATCAGCTTCCTTCTGGCAATTTTATTTTAGTAACCTGTTTCCGTACTGTTGAGTCACATCCTTCTGCATAAAAATCCAGGAGCACATTATATTCTATAAAATGGGAACACAAACAGGAGCATTACTTTAAGAACATTTATTTCTTTAGTCTAAATTTTATGAGAAATTAGGTTGTCTGGTCTCTTCAAAAACTTCAAACTACTCAACATTAGCCAAGAAACTAAAGGAAAAAGAAAGCGAGTCTGTAAAGCTGCCACCTAATTTTTTAGCAAAAGAGAAGAGTTATTAACTAAATGAACCTTACCAATAATTCTTAATGATCGGTATATATGAAAAGTTTAACAAGTTCTGCAACTCTTCATTTTATAAGAATCAGAAAAGAACAGAGCTCCAATTTTATACTTGGCAAAGATAATGGCATACATACAAAAATTATCCAATACAAGGAATTCTCCTCAGGGTACTAACAATCTACTGCAATTTTAAAAATAAAGTATGTATGTTTTACATGTTTTTTATGACACAATTAAAAATAAAGGTTTTTAAAAAAAGAAAAAAGTGGTAACAGACTTATTTTTAACACTTAGCTCTTCAAGGTTATACAGAACCAGGGCATCCAAGACAGGGACACTGAATAACAAAGCTAACATAATGCAGAATTAAATAATAATATAATATTCAATTATAATTGTCATTAATTGTATAATATTCATGCTAAACAACTTAGCAGCTATGTCAGCAAGTCTCACAGGCACTTGGACTACTTCAGAGATACTAATGAATGTGAAATGTGCATAAAGTTTATTTCATTTAAGGGCTGTATATAGATGTAGGACCATTCAGACCCTTCAACCATGCATAAAAATGGAAGGGAAAGGGATGGAAAACAGGATCTTGAGGCAGTGTCGTCCAGCTTCTTGTGTGGCTGCACCAAGGGAACAAGAAGTTTCTTGGGCAACTCAGATGTTGAGTAATAACCAGCTACTGACATTTTACAGCCAGAAAACAATGACAGCACAAAGACAGCTGGTGTCTCTCACGTTGTTGGGCATTCTGTCACTGGAAATACTTCAATTTGTCTGCAGAAAAGTTATCATCAGGGAAATAAAATTTAACCCGAAGTCCCTTAAACTTGCATTGTGGAGACTTAGCATTCACTCCCAGAACAATGGCAGCATCATCTTCAGAAAAGAAAAATGGAAAACAAACCAACCTTAGCTTCCTGGACTAGTTCTGCTCACCTTATCTCATGACAAAGTAATATACTTAGCCCCCAGAACAACGTTTTCAGGTTATGCCAGTGTAGCCTTTATTTATTTATCAAAAGCCAAAAAGCATGCAGATTTAGGCTCTGACAGTTTCAATGAGACATCTGCAGCAGCAAGGCCACTGGCATTGCTCTTCTGCCTGAGGTTGGTGTCCTGCAGCACAGCCGGCAGAAGCAAAATGTGTGAGCACTACTCAGCTGTCACAGACTGAAGGTTGTCAGCGTAACCCAGGCTGATGAATCACAGACATGGATGTACGATATGAAATACCTGGAGGGTCATAGTGCTTTCAAGTACTTTGGCTGTCAGCAGAAGAAATGCAGGCACAGCCTTCAGATAAGAGATACTGTCACAGAGTCTCCAATTTTTGTGTATTTTCCTGATTGAACAGAATAAAAGACACTGCCATCTCTTCTCTAAGTCAGTGCTTTTTTGTATCTTTTACCTTCCTATTCTAACTCCCACAACTCCAAGTAAGAGATAGAAATGTACCTATTTCAGCAGTAGTGTCTATTTATTGTTTTGCTCTACCATACATACTTTTATACCTTCTTTGGGATAATGTGAGAGCTTGGTCAACTTGCAGGTCTTCTGCTTCACTGAAAACAATGGGATGGCCTGTGACACAATGAGCTCTCTATCAGCTTTTCCTTTGCGTTTTGATTTTACCCTTAAGTTTTCTTAAAATGGAGGCTGACCTGACCTGACCTTTTCAAACTACCACTCATATTTACGTTTACCCTGAGCCAAATGCACATTACAAAACTTCAGTACATTTGACTTGTACTATATGTACTCACATAATGAATAATTGCAACCTCCAGCTGGATATTTGTTTTCAAATTCAAACAAGTGACTACTATGTATTATTCTGGTTTCTCCTATATTGTTTCTGTAATTTCACTTGCTTAAGTAATCACTCTTTAGTCTGGACCCCAGCATACAACTATGAGAAACCAAGGTTTAAATGGTCATTGATCAGCAGAAGGATATACAGAAATATCCAATTACACTGATCTTCAAGAAATGTTGGTAATTTCAAGTCACAACTATGATCTTTCTTTTTGTGAAGTACAGCACTGAACTTTTCTGCATGACTATGCTCCGCAGATACACTTGTCAGGTACTGATTTAACTGTTAATTATGACACAGATATCTATGATGCAGAGATAAGGTTAAGAAACCAACAACGAACAATGCAATGACCACAGCACTACATGAAATGTTGTAGACACAGTAACTGTTTGGCCTGCCACAGATTATCAGGATACTCAGACAATTGTTTCAGCATTTAAAGTTTGCACTTACCAACCTCCACGACGTTCAAGCAATTGGGGTCTGAGAAGCCTTCAGGACACTTGCATGAGTAGAAGTCATCATTCAGCCCTGACAGACAGATGCCACCATTTTTGCATGGGTTGGAGTCGCACGCATCCCCTATGGAGTGAAAGAAAAAGAGAGATTCCTTTACAAAACTCTCAAAAAAGTTACACACAAGCTACAAGTATGGCAAATGGCTGATAACCAAGAACAGAAAGGAATGACTAGCTCTATGTCTTTTGGATACCTTTTGGCTAACTCCATTTTGTATTTATTTAACAGCAAACCTCTGTGTAATCATCTTACCGCAGCCTTTTACTTCATAAAATGTAAAACTCTCAGATGCACTGACATCTATTTACTTGAAAAGTAAAACCTAAGATTTTTTTTGTTTTCTCTCATTTGAAATCATTCAGGATATATACTTGGAAAGGTATTTACCTAGGATTTGATAAAACTGAATAGTGGTTTCAGTTCAGGCTATTGACTTATCGCCTAGTTTGTAAGCAGAGAACTGTGGCTGTGGTTACATCATCATGTGCTCCAGACTTTGACACTCTTAAATCACTCTGTGGCACAGATCTGATCCAGACCAGCCACTGTCAAGCAGCTGTATTTCTGCTGAACACAGAGCACAGCATTCAGGCCAGCAGTGTGCTTCTGTGTTGGTTTTATGTCATTCACACAAAGACTAATTATGTGTGACCCCAGGATGAAGTTTGACAGTACAAAGTAAAGCCACTAAAATCTCTTGAACAATTTTATTTTAACCCAATCAATGATATTTATCCAGAACCCTTTATCTGGAGCTGCTGTATGTTCACACAGTGCCTGAGGGAAGCTTTCACTATGACTTGTGACCCACCAACTCCATGGCAGGGATGGAGACCAAAGGACTTGAGTAGGCACAATCCCTCCAGTGCTCCTTGACAGTCTTGCCCATGTTCCAAGTAAGTATATAAAAGTCTCCCATAACTCATTTTGATTCCTGAATCAGAACAAATCAGTTAGAAACAGAGCAATGCTTCACTTCAAAACCATGCTACTAACTAGCTATGCTTCAAAACTCACTGCAATACAGGGCAAGCACTGGCACAGGGGGTAACATCAGCCTGCCGGAACAAGCAGATTTTGCTCATCTTTCAATTGCTCTTTGGTGATTTCATCCAATTCAGTTAATTAGCATCGAGGTGACCAACAGCAGAAACAGGCAAGCTCTGAAAGATGCTCCACAGTGCTGCTTCATATGGTCAGAACTTAAACATGCCTCCAACATTACCAGTGTGTACAACACAGTATTGTGACTTCCTATCTAGTATTACTCAAAACAGCCTTCAGGAGGAGATATAAAGGAGAACAGAGTGTCTGTTCTATTCTTGCGATTCCTCAGTTTTAAAGCTTTTAAAGAAACCCTCCTTATCACAGTTCTATAGACACAAAGAAACACAGGATTGTTTCGTGTCCCCAGCAGAAAAACTGGAACCAATCCTAAAGAATGCCCTAGACTTCAGCCAGCTTCAATTTAGTATTTTTCTCTCGGCTAATTAAATACATATTTCTCTATATTTTTATTTATCTCAAGCTTTACCTTATAAGATGAATCTGTACAGTACTGGTTTTAACACTAAAATTAGTTTTCATAGTACAGTTTTGTTTTGCAAAATTGTTGCATCTGCAAAACATCTGCAGGTAGGTAAATATTAAAAAATAAGTACCTTTTTGTGTGTCTGTGTGTCATTTTTAAATTGAAAAGTTGCCAGCCTTTTGCCATGTAGTTGTAAAGAGTTACAGAAATCCACTTGTTTATGTCAGACATTATAATACAGTTTTGACTACAATGCTGGTAATGGACCTCAAATTGTTTTAAATGCCTTTCGGTTTGACAGACTTCAGATTAGTGCCTGCTGTGATAATTCCAATCTAACTATCACTTAAGAAATTTAATGGATAAAGGCACAAAACTGCCTTTATAAATTCTGTGCATCAGTTGCAAAAAGCTCTATTTGTGGGCTAATTTTCTGGGTTACTTTCAATTTTATTTAATTTTACTCTTCAGATTTAAGCTGCTTTCATGACACAAAGAACTGTCACGTGTCTACATACATGGTTTAAACAGTTTGGTCTTGAAGATTGTCCATCTGACAGAGAAGTTGAGCTATATGAAAAGAGTCAATGACACAAGGTACTATCTATGTAATAACTCGACATTATCTGCCTTCCTAACTGAATCTAAATAAGTAAAGACTTTGCATTTTCAGTTTTTGTTGCCTTTCTGGGGTAGCAAAGGATGCTTGATTTTTTACTTCACAGGTATTAGGCATTTGGCTGTAAAAGAACAACTATTATTAACAGAATGCTCTGACAACTGCATTCCCATACTTTACATTAATTTCATAACTTACACAGCATCTGGATTAGGAACACTTCTTGCGTAAATCCATATGGGTATTATTAAAATGAAAAGGGACATTTTTGTTACCTGTTTCCTGATTCCGTGTTCTTCTGATTTCAATTACACAAAAGAAGAAAGAAAAAGGCAAAATAGACCTCAGAGCAGCCTTCCAGTATCTGAAGGGGGGCTACAGGGATGCTGGGGAGGGACTCTTCATTAGAGACTGTAGTGATAGGACAAGGGGTAATGGGTTCAAACTTAAACAGGGGAAGTTCAGACTGGATACAAGGAAGAAGTTCTTTACTATAAGAGTGGTAAGGCACTGGAATGGGTTGCCCAGGGAAGTTGTGAATGCTCCATCGCTGGCGGTGTTCAAGGCCAAGCTGGACAGAGCCTTGGGTGGCATGGTTTAGTGTGAGGTGTCCCTGCCCATGGCAGAGGGTTTGGAACTTGAAGATCTTAAGGTCCTTTCCAACCCTAACTATTCTATGATTCTATAATTCTAAAATACTGATTTCATTTGTAAGTTTTGTATTGACTGACAAGCAGAACCATCCCCAGTTTTCCATTATGTTTCCAGAAACTGAAATATCCTAATCTCACTACTAAACTGTGTGATTTTCATCTGTCTGAAAAATCATGTTGGCTTTTTCAGTCTGAACTAAAGTGACCTGACCTACAGTTTGGGACCAATAAAGCAGATGCTGTCCTCTAGCAGCAATCATTTATTTCCATGTTCAGCAAATAGCTGCACTAAGTGCTCTCCTGACCCACTCCCTTGGTCCAAATTCTACTGCCAGTCACTGGTGTATACTTTTAATTGTCATTATATGGCATCACAGAAATAAAATTACTATAGCATACCTCTGAGGAAAATGGGACACAACAAAAAAAAACCAAACAAGCAAAACATGAACACAAAAACCAAACCAAAACAAAACCAAAAAAAATCACAAAAAGCTCTAACAAAAAACAAACAAGCAAACAAACCCAAACAACAACAAAGAAAGAAAATCCAAAAAAAAACCCAGCATAGCCTGTTTCATTCATGCAATGATAAAGAGGGTAAAAGAGGGAAAATCTATACTTTGAACTTGAACAATGGTTAAAATAATACTGTAGTATGATGGCAAGTATGATGCAGTCAGAGAAATAAGCAACTGCACAGACACAAGCGAGCAATAATTCTGCTTATGACCAGTTACCAGGCTGTGCAAATTTGCATACTTAAATTAGTAAAACTCACTTAAAATATTAGTACCCTTATTTATGGCTTAGTGTCTGTGAAACTGTGCATAACAAAAAAAAAAAAATCACCTTTGAATCAACAATATTTCTCTCAATTTATATTTTGTTCCTCTCAAGAAGCCATTCACATTGAAATATTGAAGTCTAATTTGTTACACATTCTAGTGAGCTTGATGAACAGAATTCTATTTTAAAGGCTCTGTTCCTAATAAGAAAAACTTATATGTGTGCATTTTGTCTTAACACAACTGATTAAGGGATTGTTATCATCAAAATACTGTGCTGCTTAAAACACAACTTTTAAACACAACAGAAATTTTAGAATTTAACCTTAGAGTCACAGTGAACGTAACAGTAAAATAAACCCAAAGAAAGAACAGCAGCCTTTACAGTAACTCTTACAGAATGGTGCTCTATGCTGCAGACTTTCAATAGTGGTAGTTTCTGATAGGGTGTGTTTGTGTAACAGATGTGCAATTTGACAAATTTCTATATATTAAACAAACACCCTAAGAGGAACTCCATTATTTAAAAAATACCACCAAAGGCCAATTAATATTATAATTTTATTAAAATGTTCCGAAAGGGGTCCAGTAAGAATGAAAGTGTCAAAAACAGTAATTCATGGTCTTCCTTACTATGTCTGATTAACCCTGCACTTTTCATTGTGTGGCTACCCAAACATTAAACTATGCCTCAAGATTGTATATAAAATAGGTACTACAAATACTGCTGCCTTTAATTCATTCTCAGGAAAATCTTGGACAGCAAAATCTCATTGCATCAAGCTACTGAGGTTTGGTGCTAGGGTCTGTGAAACAGAATCAGCGAAGGGTATGCTCACGTGCTGCCCCCCCCCCCAACTGGCAGAACTCATGACCCCTTTGCATTTACCTCAGATTTTGAAGTTATGTTATATATATATATATATATCTTATTTTACATATATATAATATATATGTGTATATACACATATGCATTTCCTTCTTTTTTCATGAAATCATACATGGAAGAGTTAAGGTAGAAATGTGATCCACATTATCTCAACCCCTACTGTACTGAGGAGCAGACAAAAGATTTACATGATTAGAAAATACTACATTTGGGGGATTTTTTTATTTTTATTTTTCTTCATGTCTTGATTTTCTTCAGAACGTTATTAAGTCAAATAAGCATTTGAGTGCATTGTTCATCATTGAAAACGTTTGCATACTCAAAATTTAGTTAAGAACCCCATGTACTTTTCCAAACTCAGAAAGAAATACATAGGAAAAATCCAATAAAACGGCGAGTCTAGTAATCAGTCTAGTAACAATCAGGCCTTTTTTTAAGACTATGGCAGCTTTTGTCCATAGTGAATAACTCAATCAGTGAACCTGGGCCTCTTTTATTGGAAGCATCTGGAGATAAACTGTTCTGTATGTCCATCATGCTCCATGACATACCTTCATATAACCACTCCTATGCCACATTCCTTTTCAATAAACTACTGAATGTACAACTACTCTTTCTTTCCACAAGCAGGTAATGGTGGAAAGGAGGGCAAAAACAGTAAAACCACTCTTCATCAAACTTTATACTTCTATATAGCATACTTTCTGATCTTATAAAACCCCACAAAATGTTATGTGATTCTTGACTGAAGAGTGCAGTACTTGACAGCACCTGACAGCACTTCACTTGGCAGCAAAGGACAACCTGAAAAAAGGAACTCAACTGCTGTATATAAATATCGCAGCATACCATGATGATAATAGTTAGCCCATCAATCCTTCTCAAGAACAGAAATCCAGAGTTTATGTAAACAATTTTTGTGATATGATGGCTAAAGAAGATGCACTGGGCAACAGGAAAGTGCTATCCACAACCACGTGCACACTAATACTACAACTACTCTTTGTTGCAAAATCACATAAACCAGCCAGCAACCATTACAATATGCAAATCAATTTGCAGCTCACTAATTCTCATCAGTGGAAAAAAAGAAAAAGAATTATTTACTCCAACATTTTTACTCTCTAACGTTATAGTTCCTGGAATAGGAATTCCTGCCAAAAGCCAAGGAATGGTACCCTGAATTAGGCATGTGAGAAGTATTTCAGCTCCCACACACAAAATCATTAGCCTGACATGAACACCATTTTCCTCAACTATGTTATAACACCCAGAATGGTTAACAGTTGTGATTTCTGGCAAAAGTTTTACTGCAAGAAACATCTGTTGAGATAATGAAATGATGACAAAGACAAACACGTCACAAGACTTCAGAACTGGAAGGAAAGAAGTGGTAGAAGATAATTCAGGTGTTTGGGCACATTTTCTTCTGTAATTTAAGAAGAGAGCATACTCCATGAAACAGGTGTGCATGGAAAAAATAAACCCTCTTTATTCTTTTACATACTGTATATTAAATATAAATATGAACACATTTAGTATGCATTACATATTGATGCAGTTAAATTTACAGAAGCTGATACTGAGGTAAACGTGCTGATACTGAGGTAAACATACTGATACTGCAGGAGTCCAAGGAGACGCTGGGAACCAAATAAAAGGCATGACAAAATCTGCAAGTAAACAGGTGCAAAAGTATGAGTTCAGGGTGCTAGCCACACTCTATACTGGTATGCTATATAGTGTTTTTAGCTCAAGCACTTAGATTCACCATCAATGAGAAGTGGCAGACCATCATTCTTGCTCAAAGAAGCAGCAATGTTTTTATTCAATTTCCTGTATTGCTACATATGGCTTATCTGAAGGGGGCCTATAGGGATGCTGGGGAGGGACTCTTCATTAGGGACTGTAGTGATAGAACAAGGGGTAACGGCTTCAAACTTAAACAGGGGAAGTTTAGATTGGATATGAGGAAGAAATTCCTTACTGTAAGGGTGGTGAGGGTGCCCAGGGAAGTTGTGAATGCTCCATCGCTGGCGGTGTTCAAGGCCAGGATGGACATAGCCTTGGGTGGCATGGTTTAGTGGGAGGTGTCCCTGCCCATGGCAGGGGGTTTGGAACTAGATGATCTTAAGGTCCTTTCCAACCTAAGTATTCTATAATTCTATTATTTTAAAAGCTCTTTCTGAAGAAATAAAATTAATAGCTATTTCCTTTCATAAGAATAAAAACTGTTGCAAAGAAGAAATCTCCAACTGGTACCAAAGAATAAGCAGCCCTGAAAATAGCCAGTCAATAGAAATTTGGTATGGGGAGTAAGAATGAGCTTCAGTTCTGAAAGCCCAGAAGAGCAACTAAACTTCAGAGGAGGACTAAGAAAGTACTTGCTATCAGTAGCAGTTTCATGTTAAAATCAATTTTCAGAAATCGAGCTTTAATAGCTTTCTGATTTACAGAATCATCTGTACAGTGTCAAAGTTCAAATCCATTTCTCCACAGCTGAACCACTACTGAGAAGCAGAACCATAAATCATACTGAAGACACACCTGTGCAGAGATGCAAAATGGGAACATGAGAACAAATGAGCTCTGCAGTTCTAAGAAAACTATAAGCTGTTTTTCATATTTAATGTTGAGGCAGCCAATTTGTTTTTCCTAAGATAAAAAGACAGCTGAATAATTAACTTGTATCCCTTCTTATTTGAAAGGGAAACTTAAGTTTCTAGGCACCAATAACTCATCTACATCCTTCTGTTGTTTTCTAGCCTGATTTGCCTACTATGCAGGTAGAAGGTTCAGCTAACTTTTAAATTAGAACATTTATGGCAGGCTGTTTAAATGGTTTTAGAAAATGGATAAACTGATACCAACAACTCTAAATATCTGCATATGAATTGGATGGGAAAACTTACAGGAGAACATAAATCTCACAATAATAAACTCATGATTTATCAGAGATCGCATGAAAATAGAGGTTGCTGCTTTGACTGAAAGCCTCTCGGATCAAGAGACTGCATGCTCTCAAACAAGCTGCGGCTTGTGCTAGTAGAGGACAACTGCAACATACTCATGTAACTAGGTGTAAGCATTTCTTTAGATTTAACTTTTTCCAGTCTTGTAACCTGAGGAGATGTAGCAGCTGATCTCTGAAGACCTGAGATGGTATTGCAAAAAGAAAATCAGATTATTCTAAGCTAAGAACTGATACCACTCTGGGACTGGACTAAACATTAATCCTGGGTGAAGATGAAGTAGTGACTTAAGCTTTGAATTTTGTCTAATAGTACAATACTGTAAAAGTGTGTCACTACTTTTAGGGTTAGACTAGAGCCCTAAAGTAATGTCTGCAGAGATTAATATCTACCATAATAAATCCCCTTCTGCCTTAAAAAGATTATAATCTCTTCCCCTTTTAAAGGTCTACAGTATGAGCTACTCTATTAATTTGAATGTGAAAGAGCAGTAGGTCACTGTATTTCAGCCTCCTGTGTTACAGACTTTTTAAGCATTTGATGTTTGACAATATGAAATACAAGCAGTAACAGGAAACAGCTTAAAAAGTAAACTCTTCTCTCTTTCACCAGTCACAGACAGTTCATTTCTATGCCAACTGGCTCTTCAGGGGAAAACAATTAACTATTCCTGTCATTTCAAATCTTTATTAGTAAAAAAAATAGATCAAAAGTGATTAAAGGTGGAATAGGGTTTATGTAATGCACGTCCAAATATTTTTACAATCCGTGGAAAATTCTTCATACACCCACTTGCCGTGAGGATTTGGGGAAAGTTGTCATCAGTTTAAGACACTGTTTCATCAAAGGAAAAGCTGATGCGCTGTCCCAAATTGATCAGCTGAACGTACAGGTGCACCATCCCTAGCACCCAACCCTAGCTAACAGCAGAGATGCTTCCTGCGTCATTGGAAGGAAGATAGCTGATAGACGCCTTTAATGAAGATGTCCTAATCCGTACCAACACAACCTTCCACAGCATCTTTTCTCTCTGCATGCTCAACAAAGCTGACAAAAAATACCTAGGCATTCCTTGCACGTACTGATTTGATTGTAGCTGCCATTCACATCAGCTGTGTTTATACAATTATTTGCCACTTGCTAACACAGGTGAATCAACTTGTATTTCTGCACCTGTTGAGATTTACAGGGTGAGGGAGGTTTATGAAAAGGGAAATAATAAGAGCTTAAATTGAGCCTTCCTGTACAAGGCACTTAGGCTAAACTTGTCTCTCCATTAAGTTGTTTTGTTCAATTAAAACTTTCAGAGAGATATCAAATCACGACAGGAATACATGATCATTTCCAGTGACTTGTTGTTTGCTTTCAAAGGTGATCAGGAGATTTTCAGTGGTATATTCACTTGAAATTTCTCAGTAAGTAAAATATTCACATTTCTTGCTAGAAATTACTGTTTTGCAGATCCCCTGACAAAACTTCACTGATTTCTCTCAAAAGGTCAGCTGGGCTCCTGCAGGCTTCTCCACTGACTGCTAGTAGTCTCCACTTATATATATCCCTGCCCATCAGATGGTCAATACACAGATGCATATTTCTCATTTGACTCAACCTACATTGAGCTTCTGATAATTAGCTCTTCCTACATCTTTCTTCAAAATATTCATGGTTCCCAAGGCTCTGGAAATGCCTCACAGCCCTGATTAGGAAACAATTCAGACACACAGCAGCTTGTCTCTTGCCAATCCTCTGCTCTCCATGGAGAGAAAATCCATGTACATAATCAAATCAGGAGCAGAGTTCAAAGGGTAGCCATTAAAATAAACAGTCAAGTAAGTCTTTTTGACCTTATCTAGACCGGTAACATCTTCCTTCTCCTCCCTATGGACTGAGGCATTCAGGTACCTATAATCTTACTGGTCTTGACAGTTATCTTTCCAGTTTCTACTTTCACTTCATGGAAGTGCAGCATGATAGTTAAAAAAAACAAAAAGAAAAAAATGGAATTATCACTTTTGATTAAATATTCTCAATTTTCATCACCCTTTACATATCAGTTTGACCTTCCCAATTCTCTTTTTTATGCTCTGCAGATTTTCAGGTTAGCAATTTGGAAGCACCAGAATATGTGTCTATGGGTACAGATAAACACACATATATATTTAGTTCTATACTTATATATTCCTTTCTACTTTATAATTATGGAAATTAAAGAGTTTTGTTCTCCCTTTGTTTGCCCTGTATTGGATATATTCACTTGCTGGTTGCTAGGCAATTATTAATCTCAGCATTGTTGAATTGATCTTTTCCCATCCTAAGTAAATCCAAATTTGAAAGCTGAGCAATTAAAAAAGCATCATTAGTAGCTTTCAAAACTCTAATCACATTTCATGATATCCTCCTATCTTTACCAAAATGAAGTACCTTAAAACAGTATGAATTCTAAACATACTATACTTTTTTTCTCATTACTTACACTGAAAAGTATTCATCAATCACTAGTTACTTCTATTTTTGGATACCCACTTCCTGCATATTGGAAGCCAGGTTGGATGGGGCTTGAGCAACTTGGCCAAGTGGAAAGTATCCCTTCCCGTAGCAGAGAGTTGAAACTGGATAAGCTTTAATGTCCCTTCCAATCCAACCAGCCTATGTTTCTATGATTCTATGAAATACATTATTTGGTCACATTTTTTACAAGAGGCATCAACACTAGTGAAGAAATGGGCAGCACTTAATGTCCCAAGTTAGGTATCTAAAATAAGGAACATACAAAATTTATAGCTCACTTTTCAAAATTCTGAAAAATCATGCAAGTATCAAGTGCATTCCATAAAAACCCTTAAATGTGTCCACATATACACAAAAATACATACGTTTATAAAAAAATACATTCACCTCCATCATACTGAAAATGAAGGCATATTTTCTGCTTTCAAACAATATTCCAAAATGTAAAGCATATCTGAAATACTCTGTGTGAAGCAGCCAGTGCTGGCTATGTCTAAATTAGAAAATAGCCTGGCTCAACAGATGAACAGATCAGTATTTCAAAGCATGCAGCTCTCATGTCTCTACATGAACCCAGGACACAAGGTCTGTGGATTTTGTTTCAGCTCTGATCTCTTCCCTCTGTGTGATGTGAAGGTGCCCAGATGATCAGTCATTGGTTCAGACCCTTAAGTAACCATTAGGATCTCCAATACAATCTAGTCCAACAACCTTAGGAATGAATCCAGCTCACACACATCAAAACCCCTCTGCCGGCAGAAGCAAAGTGAGTGTAGGCTGTGATGGCAATCAAGGGATTCACTTCCAAAGCCCACTGGAACACTGGTGATCATTTTAAGTGACATGACGGCACGAAATATTCCTTCCTACATCAACATACTCTGTAATGAGCTCCTCTCCTCTATTATATCAAACCCTGCAGCTAAAGAGAATAAAGCAGATTATTCTGTAAGTTTCCACTGTTATGATTACCTCACCTTACTGCATTCATTTAATGCATTTTTTGGCCACACAGGTATTTAAATCTATCGCCACAAAAATTCCATCACCATCAAAAAAGACACGTCACCTGAGGAGATACACCAGCATTGCTGGTTTTCGTCATTTCCTTTCTGACTTTACAAGAAGGTGATGTTACTGAACACACTCAGAATAATAATTAAGTAATGAAGGTATGCATCCCTCCTGTGCAAGATATGAAATAATAAGGGCATTACAGCTATAAGCTACAATAAGGAAGCGACTGTTTATTTTGTATGATGCAGCTGGCAGCAACATGAAAGTTCTGTGGATGAATAATGCAAACTCTTTCGGTAATTTTTCCTAAGAGTCTCTGGAAAGGTGAACAGACGCCATTTTTATCTTATTTTTTAAACTTGTTCAGAAACAGGCAAAACCTGAAATTTCTGCACATGTAAAGACTCCTCTAGAGACTGTATAGCACACTCTGAAAGAGGTTTCTTCTAGCCCTAGATTCTCTCCAAATACTATATAAAAATAGATAAACCAACATACCTACCAGGCACATTTTAACTAAAGGTATCAGGCAAGAACTGAGTGTGAACCTCTCAGAGCACTTGTCCAAGGCAGCAGCTTGCTACACAAAGACATCTAAAACAAGGGCTTAGCCAAGATGGTAAATTCGATTACAGTGAAATCGTTCGATGGCCCCAGTTGCTTCACGCACATGCACACTCTACTCACTTGTGCAGCGTAGTACTGACTTCAACCAACCATTTAGTCTCACTGCTGCGCAGCTTTCTGCAGCTTTTCTTTCACCGTGGTCATCCAAGCACTCACAGTCATGCTGCAAGGACTCTCAGTCTAAAAGCCACTTTAATACATGATGGTTTACAGGAACACTAAGTAAGAAAACAGGTTTTGTATGTCAAAACCCTGTCTCGGTATGGCCCACACTGCACTAACAAACTGCGTTCCTGGCAGTGGCTTTTAATTTATTTTTATTTTCTAGTCTAATTTGTAAACCAAACATAAGCAAAAATGGGTAGCAGTTTGAATGTGCTTGCTGTTTGTGGATTGGTATGGAGCATGATTGCAAAATGAAGACCTACGAATAGTAAGTGAAAAAGAGTAAGAAAAAAAAATTTTGGCAGAGAACAGTGTAAATGAATGTTACAAATGCAGTGGCTGAGAAATGCAATGCTTTTAGCACACTGTGTTGTAAGAGGGACCTAAACTGTTATTTTAATAATGGTACATACAAACCTTGACTATTAAGCTAAATAACTGCTCTGTTTCAGCTCCAGAACATAGATAAATGTTCCTATAAAAAACAGTTTCTTGTGTGGCATTGCAAGGCAAACAAAACACCTGATCTGGAGAGCTGAAGCGCACTATAATTGCTTCTTCTCTCAAGGCCGAACTATCAACCTTCCCTCCAATACTCCAGATATATCCGAGGTTCAACAGCATGTCTTACGTGGGCCTAAAAATAAAGCTGGTCTCCCACTCTTGACTTAATTAGTAGGAAAAAACAAAAAGCAGGGCTTGCCTAACTGGCCTGCTATTATGTTGTTGTTCTTGTTGTTCATCTGCAGCTTTGCTTTATTAACTGCATCAACATAATGTTAACATGCTTAATTATGTATACGATGTCCAAGATGTACTGTTTGAAATGCAACTGCTGTTCTTTGGCTAGTAACAGCATCCTGTGTCTGCATGTATAGCATATATTAGTAAAAACACAGGAGTAGGCAGAGAGTAAATACAAAAGGAAGACAAAAAACACTGAAAAGGAGCTGAAAATACTGGATATTATGAATGTATTTATAATGAACCAAAAAAACCCCAAATTAATGTTTGTTTTTTTTTTTTTTTCAGCAAGCGTAGAGGAACAAAGGGAGGAAAGTGATTACAGTTTAATAAATACAATTAAAGTCATAAGTCGTTGTCACTGTGTATCAATGGCTTCTGATCTGTTTCCACTTTCCACACACCTACCATTTGTAAACACGGGATGCCATAAAAGACTATTTGCTTACAGTAAGAATTAGGTCTTTACATGGTTTTATATGGTGCTAGCACTACACCAATACGTGTATTATGTATACATACACATATACATATGCATATAAAGTACATAAAAGTATGTAATATGTGAAGCTTACAGAATAAAATTCTAGATCATTACCATCTAGAGAAACAAAGAATACAGAATGGAAAACACTTATGGACATGAATGTTTTCTCGCAAAGGATTTCGAGTACACTTTCTTATGGAAAAAGAAAGCCATGGAAAATTCACATGGCTCTGCAAAACCTCAGAGCCCTTCAAGTTGAAAAAATGAAAGAATGATGATTTTACCTCTCAATTAAGTCTGAGATAAAAGTAGGTGAAATGTACTGCATTTAAAAATAAAGCATTAGGATACAACTTTGGAAAGCTGCTCAAGCTATTGGATTGTCATAGCACAGGTAATAGATATATTAAAAAAGAATAATTCAGACTGAAAGAACTTTTTTAAATTCTAAGGGTATAGATGCTATTTCTGGGGTTCTTTTTATAACCTCTGAAGAATTTTTAAACCTTCAGCATACAGAAATAGCTTTATTTGAAAGAGCTTGAGGGGCTTTAACATTTTCAAATATACAATTCACAACTGTATTAGATTTTATTGTAGTAATTATTTATGGTAATTACTGCAGTTGGACATTGAAGTGATTGATCTGACTGAATTTGCTTTTAAAAAAAAAGATCAAACTGAAAATTAAAATTATTCAAAAAAAAAAAAATCAGCACACTTTGTGTGAAACACAGCTGAGTTTCTGAAACTGATAACAAAACACTTCCTAGTCAAAATTGAAGTATTACACATCTACAAAGCCTTCCAGTTTCAACAAATCAACAGTTGCTGACACAAAAAATGTTTTGTGGAATACTTCTGAGAAGTAAAGCTTGCCTTCTAATGACAGCAGCTGCTCTTTCTTACATGCCATCTCTATTATATGGAATATACCTAAAAACACTCTCTTCTAATTCAACATAAATTCTTCTGCCAGGACACCTACAGAAAATCATCAGCTAAAGCTTTGTGCAAGGCTGTAATTGGAGAAGTGTACACTTTGGGGGTCTGGATGCACTTCTGCATGCAGGTGTAGAACTCTAGGGGACTGAATGCAGCTTGTTTGCTTTTTTTGGTTTAGCTGATTCACAGTGACTGGCAAGATAAATACTGGTCCCCTACTTCTTTCTGTCCTTGCTTATTTTCAAATAAATTGTCCAATGCAGACCATTTCATGACTCCAGTCCCAAGCTCTGATTTACAAATGTAATTTTTTACTGTTTGCTGTTGGTATCCAGTAATTTATGCCATCAAAAAAGAACAGTAGTTATAGCACAAGCATGTGATTAGAGAAGCCTCATTATTCACCAACTGGAGATATAAAAGAGTTATTGTGGGTAGACAAATAGATTGCTATTGCCCCATCTTGACAAACAAAGGGACTACTATAAAAAAGACCAATAAACAGAATACAGGAGTAGAGTCTCAGATCCAGGCATTTCATCTCAAGCAAAGCTATTAACTACAACCTGGAGGCTCATTAGGGAATTCCTTTCTTTTTCTCCTCTACTTGTGGGCCTCATTAAAGGAACCACCCATTATTCTGTGCCTGTTGTAGTTGTGTGATAAAAAATTAATTCTTTTTTCTTTTAATTTAATTCCTTTTTTTTTTTTTTTTTAACTAGAACAGGCTTAGATTTTTTTTGTTTGTTTTGGATTTTTTGGGGGGCAGAGGGTTTCTTTTGTTTTGTTCTTTTAACAGCTCTTGATTCCTACTGATCCCAAGTGACAATAATTTGAGTTTGGGGAAGGATATGAGTCACCAGCCCTGCCCATACCTCTGCATTACCTAGTGACCCATGACACAGACCAGAATTGCAACAGATTAACTGTTTCCATTTCCTTGTTTTGATCTTGACTTCAAACTAACTTTCTGAAAATATAGGAATTTTACTAAGATGACCCAGACCACTGCCTGCCACGAGGCAGTTACATCCACAGGTAGCTACCACTATGGGGCTGGGACATTCTCTCTGCTGCAAATTAGGTTTTCTCTCCATCAGAGATGCAGGCAGAGCTGCTGTTTTTGCAGACACCTTGCAGTCAGGGCACAGGTAGCTCTCCTCCTGATTATACTGCTTGATTACAGGCAAGGAGGAGGACATAATACACAGCAGGGCTGAACAACCTGAATGATAAAAGCATTATTTGCATAACACTTGGCACTCCTGCAGGTTTAAGGCCTAATAAATCTTCCATGGAAGTTGAAAGCAGAATTCTTCCTAAAACCTGGTTCAGACCCCTGGTGATCAAGAACTCTATGTCAGAAGCAGTTATACAACAACTTCTAACAAGATCAGCAGAATCAGCTTAAATCTAAATGCTCTTTGCATCACTCTTGTGCTAGTCCAAGGTAACTCCATTAATTTGATGGTGTTATTCCCATTTGATATTGTCAACAGAAGCAGCTTCTGAATCATTTTCTCCATTGCTTTATTATATTGTATCACCAAAACCATTTCTAAGACAATTTCTTAGGATTTTATTTTCTCATAGTACTGCTTCTATCCTTTCCTCTAATCTCCTGTCTCATTTATTAATCCAGCAATGTTTAAATCACATCTTTATTCCTGTTATGTTTCTGATTAGTTTTTCCTTTTTTAGCCCAATTTATTTTTATTTGAACTTCATTCAGTTGGTAGTGTTTGCTTTCCAATTTATGTATGGTCTTTTACAATGTTTAACTTGTTATTTATCTGCTACAATTTTTTTGCTATATAGTTTAAAACTGTTATTTTAAGATGCATCTAGAAACTTCTGAGCCCTTTAGTGGTACATCAGCATTGCCTCAGTAGTATTCCTGACTGTTGGGTTAATAAGCCAAAAATTGCTGCAAATGGCTCCTGCTAGTCTTGCTTAAAATAAATACACAAGATATATGTAACAGAATTTAGAAAAATAAAAAAAAAATATTTATCCTCCATTTGCATTTCTGCTATACAAAAAAGCCTAAAAGAGGTCAGACATTTATTACTCTGGACAAAGGTATTTGCTGAAGTCTCCTGCTAAGCTATTCAGACATAAAGTGACTGAATGAAAGCTGCATTCAAAATAACACCATATTGTATACAGTTCAAGACAAGCCACTTTAAACAACAATTTCAGCATTCTGCAACCCGGTGCTTCTTTATACATCTACCCCGGTAGGCGACTGAAAGGAAGACAATGCCATATGAGTATTTTCCTTGCAGCAGCTGCCGAGAAAGCCTAACAGCATTGTCCAGAAAGCTTAATTATTGAAATCTGTCTAGAAGGCATCACAATAGAAAGCATCTTTAATAATTGTAGATCAAAACCAGACACCTATTTTCTTGAAATGCACTGTAAACAAAAGTGAGTGAAGTAAACTTGGTAGGTTTCAGGGTCAGAAGCGCAATGAAGACAACAGGTCTTTTCAGATAAAACATATTAGCATGCAAATTAGAGTAAAAACCGTGATCACAAAGTAGCCAAAAGAAAATACAAACATATAAAGCACAGCATTTATCAGTGCTCTGTGATAATCTTTAAACCTCTGTGTTAATCTTCAAAATCACTGGTTGAAAATCATAGCTGTAAGCAAATGCTGAAAATGTTAATCTATAAAGCAGTGTGAAACATAAGTTGTATGAACTTTTACTTCTCAGGGTACCATACTGCTTCTATTTTTAATAGGAAAATTATCATTACATCCATAATCATCTGCTCTCTCATAAATACATCCGAGAGCCAGTCCTAAAGAAATCAGGTATTTTCTAATAGATCAGGTACAAGCGTTACTGATTAGCTTTTTGTAAGAAATCTTGCTCTTGCTGCAATACAAATTTGTCTAAACAGAACAAAACACAGATCATTACAAATGGTGTCTGGAACCAACAGACACATCTTTGCCTATAGCCAACTTAAATCAAAAAGAAACAAAACAAGAACACAAAAAAATTACAAGGCTCATAAATCTCTCCCCATAGGTGACTCATCCAATCTGTCTGATACCAGGTCTTTAAATCCCACCATCCTCCACACTGTACCAAGCATGGCCCTCAAAGCTACACCGAGAATCAAGAATTAAGGAGTAGAGGCTGCTTGGAATTGTTTTATTATGAGTGATGTAGATTTGGCAGATGCCAAAAATCCCCTTTCCTCTGATATCAGCATCTGAACAATCAGACTATTTCATCAGATGAACAGATGAAACAGAGACCTTCTTGTAGGAGAAGGCTTGGCTCTTCTGTCCTCTACAGCTAAAGATGCAAACAGAGGTTATCAATAGGCCTAAAGGAAAGGTCTAGTTATAAGGAGTGGGATCTCACCTCTATGTCTCTATCTTGTTGCTAAAGAAAGGGTTCTCTAAATGTCCATGCCAGCCCAAATTATTTGACAAGCCTGTGATTCTATCAAGTCTTGCTACTATTGTGGTGAAAGAAGAAGTGACTGATTCTACACTCCTCTCCTAGCAGTGTGTTAAGCACTTTTCCCATGCTATCTGGGCTATATATAATGAAACATACAGGTTTTAATGGGATTTACCTGTGATTTTTCCTTTCTAAACAAATGTGACAAGTGCCTGGATGTTTTCTATTAGCTTGCTTTTTGTTTTGTTTTGGGGTTTTTTTTTCCTGCCCATCACTGTTACCATGCAGGTCCAGTTTTCTAATAAATGTAATACAAAAAAAAATACCAAACGTTTACCTTTTAATGACAGACTATAGCAGAGAATCTGAGTAGGCCACTTCTTGGGACAAAGCAAGAACAAAAGATTTCATTAGCCAGAAGGGAAAAAGGTCACAGGACACTGTAAGAACACCTCTTATGTGTGTCCTCATTTCCTTCTGGAAAAAGTCTGAATCTTTTAAGTAAAGTTGACAGTGGCTGAACTTGATTATGGTTCTGCAGCAGTAACTAGCAAGTACAAAATTTTATTTTTGATGTTTTCCTAAGGGGAGTAAGGGGAAAATACAATGCCTGTTAGAATGAAGAGCTAAAAGCCAGTCTACTATGTTCGTCCTGAATGCCAATGCACTTTGATATTATGGGCTATTGCCCTGTTACAATCCAAGCAGAAATGAGAGATCTTATCATCTGATAAGAATTTACAGATAATAATTTAACAGAGGAAAAAACCAAACCAAACCAAACAAAAACAACCCCTCCTCACAAAAAAAAAAAAAAAAAAAAAAACAACACCAAACAGTAAGAACAAAACCCCAAACCAAACAACAATCAAATATGCATATTATGACAGATCGTTATTCAAAGTATGCTATTTCAGATCCTGTTCTAGGTAGACCTGGAGTTTATCCTGTGAGAAAAAACAATTCAATGGGTTTAGATGCCTTAGCAGCTGGCCACAGAAAGGAAAACCATTTGGACTACCTGAAGACTCACTGACCATACCAGGCAAGCAACCGATGCTTTTCCTTGTGATAACCACAGATGCTACCAGTTCTACACAGGCTGCAAATCATCCTAAGTCTGCACGGCACCTTCAGAAACTGGTTAGTTTGCCCCACAGAAGTGATTCTTAAATGTTAGCTTCCTTTTTTCTGAATGGGAAAGCTTACAATAATCTTATTAATTTCAGATTTACCTGACTTCAAGTATAATCTGTTCCATGGACATCAGAAGGACTCTTCAAAGACACAGTAGCCTCCCTATGCAGAGCACCTTGCAGGCTTTGTACTTTAGGTCTTGAACACCAAATTAAATGGAACATAGGGCTTCCATTTAATGTACTTCCAAATTAAACCACTTTTCTCTACTAATTACTAATGACTTATATTAGTTCTGAAATTCATAATTCTTAAGAAACACAGTAGTTATCATTTTGGCATTCAGGTCATCAGTTAATGCCATTATCTTCCTGAACTGCTTGGCACAGGAATGTGCACAAATGTACCCAAGCACATACTATTTTTCTTACTTCCCTGTTTCCTGTTTTATTTATTCCTTTCTAAACAAAACAAACTGGATTGTATTCTGAACTCCAGTTTACAAAACCAAAAATACTACTGAGATAACAAATTGGTATGCAGTATTAGAGATTAGTAATTTACAGTACCTCTAATTTTAGGGCATCTCACTCTGCTCCTGAACAAAGCTACTCAGAACATACATGCTTTCTCATCCTTCTCCCTGTGTCCTGTTCTTCTCCTTATTTTCTAAACTCCCATGAGCCTGAATGGAAACCACATAGTCAGGCATCCTGTCAACAGTATGCTCCCTGAATATCAACAGCTCTCACACTCCACCTTCAATACCTCAAAGTGGATCTAGAATGATATAGTTAAATATGAAGTTTAACCTTATGCAAGATTTAGGCTTGACTCAAACAACTACAGACTTTGCCTTCTGGTCAAGCTTTTTGCAACATTTGCATTTCCAAAAAAGAATTTATGTTTTGAATTTCTGGTATTTTCCCACAAAACTCTTTTGTGAAAGAATTCCAGACCATCTTTAACTTCCAAAGCTCTAATGCCATAGAAAGTGACCTGAGCATGTATTTCATATAAACAGGTTATAAATTATGCACAAATTGTCCTGTGAAAAACGTCAGCAAAGCAGTCTGCATACAGTGACTGTTTCTGTGGCTGCTTCACCTTCAGCAAGGATGCAAAGGAGAAAATCCAGTGCATGGGTCATGCTCAGCATGCTGCCAAGCCACCAGCAACCAGAGGAACATGTTACAGTGAAAGAGGTACTGTCACTTCTCATTGTCAAGGCAGGAGGCAGTAGGTGTGAAACAACATTTTCTCCTTCAGGGCTTTCCTGGAATTTCATGATTAGCATATTAAAAACCTCAGAGAAGTCATAATAATTTTAGTTTCTAAGTATGAAATGCACTAAGAAGCCAGTGCTTATGTTTTTATTATTAATTTGTGAGACTAAAAATCTGACTAGAGTTTGTGAGACTCTCTTGAAGCTTGTTTATTAATAATGATACTCTTGTGAGACGTTCAGTAGTGATAAATATCATGGGATGTGAAATGGCAAGAAAATATTACTATTACTACTATATCCAAGAAGTGCTGATTATTCATAGCAGACTTATGAACCCATTGTTACTTTCCACTTCACAGCCAAAGGCATTTAAAAACTAAAAAAAAAAAAAAAGATTTGGGGAATGCACCATTGACATGTTACTGATTCCTTAGTTGAGTACCTACAAACCACAGCCTGATAGAAACGTAGCCTCTTCAGTAGATGGGCATTTCCTAATACTTAAAACATTACTCCAAAATCGTCAAATTTCACATACACTGTGAAATAGCAGGACAGAGTAAAATTATCTCAGAATTTTGTTTAATCTCTGTCCCAATACTTATGAAAGAGAGAGTCGGCTATCTAAATTCTGGTACTCAGATTTGTTAGGAAATAACATCTTGTTTTACTGCACAGTTACTGCTCATCATGCTGGTATTGAACAGCATGTAAACATGTGCTGGAAGTGTACAAGGCCAGGCTGGACGGGCCTTGGAGCAACCTGCTCTAGTGGAAGATATCCCTGCCTGTGGAAGGGGTTTGGACTAGACAAGCTTTAAGGCCCTTTCCAAACTATTCTGTGCTTCTACAATTCTAAGTTATAAATAGGGTATTTATTCAATTGAGAATAAATTCAATAACTCCTTTTCCAGCCATCTTAATTACGAAGTTCTCACTACTTTTTGGAAAGAGTCATTCTGCATGGCTAGTCCCTACCTCATTGATTATCCCTCCTGTTCCAGCTCAGTCATGCTGCCACCTCGCTTTACTTGCACTCAGCCATTCTTTTCATTGCCTCCAAGTATACTTGCCAGCTAGAATATTAAACTATGAAAAATGTTATTTGGATAATCCCCATATATTTCTCATGTCATGAACCAACACCATAATTTTTACTAGTAACACATCTCTTTCATCCCTAGTCCTAGCTCAAATTTTAATTCCAGTATAGAGAAATTAAAAAGGGGAACAAATTCAGAAGGCAGTGAAAGATAACATCAGATAAGCCAGACTGAGTGCCAGAAAATTTTCAGCCAGTTAATAGTTTTGCTCTTATTATCACCTTGTGCATGGCAAAAATCAGAAAGGATCATCTGGCCCATAATTAGGGACAGATTCTAAAGTGATTGCTTTTTGCAATCTGATCATGTTGTTTTCTCTGTTCCTTTAAAAGGTCAATGAGGATTACTAAAAAGAAAAAAATTAAACTACAAGTTTATCACACAGAAGCTGGTAGGGAATGGCAGCTGTTTTGAGATCTTGTTTTGACATGGCTATGTATGACATTTAGTACATAACATAAAGTTAAATATAGCATTCATTCGTGTGATGTACTTTCTGGTTTTTTAATTCGGTGTTTCTCAGTGTACCACCATGCAGAGTCTTACATGAAAATTACTTGGAAAACAGTATTCCTCCATTAAACTAGACATTAAATTATCATTACTACATTTCAGTTTGAAGGAAAACAAAAAATCTCACTCTAAACTTGTGTTGATGTTACTAACTCAGAGTTATGATAACAAAAAAAGAAGATGGGAAGAAATTTTAGTTAAAGGATCACCTTGCTGAGAAATTAATTGAATAAACGCCACGCTTGGTATGTAAAGGCACATACTGTTATAGCAATTAAAAATTGGGTTACTTACTGGTGTTACAAATATATATAAATTGCTGGACTAATTTTCACTGACACTCTTCGAATTACTAAAAACTCTGAATTTTATCAGAAACAGCATAACTGCTAAACATAGATTAAGTATTTTAATAGTATCTAAATACTTATATGGCTTCTGAGAATGTAGAAGTGTTGGCCTTGCGTCTAAGCCATTCACATACAGCCCCTGAGGATGCAAACATCAGGCTTTGATTTAGGCTATGGGAACTTCAAGTTTTCTGAAGACTTCAATGCTGCAAGGAGTAGCCAGTGTACAAACAAATCACTGTAATGGCTCTGAAATGTAATTTACCATTAATACAGTAAGGGGTGACAAGTGACATTCTGTAAGTGATTTAATCTCCACTGAAGTCCAAAAAAATATGTAAACTACAGTTGAAATAATGAACAATCACAGTAATTTATTATGAAATACGATTAGCATGATGGATCATAATAATTGATGAAATTCGTAACTCTCTAGGACTGCTGTGAAAGCCCAATGTGTGAGATTAAAGTACAGCTTTAACTACACAAACTACTTCATAGGAGCTGCTAGTTCTTGAAATTCTACATAACACACTCAACTGTGATTTATGGATACAGGAGTAGAATTTCTTATTTAATTTTGCACACTAGCTCCTATCTGGTTTAGGGTTTGGCCTTGGAGCTTTTTTGTTTGCTTAGCTGTTTTTGGGGTTGGGTTTTTGTTGTTATTTTGAGAGGGTTTTTTTATTTGTTTTTTTTAAGAGATAAGCAAGGATGCATAAAGAAATAATCTAATGTGTGTTACCCACTGCATGTGAATGGCAATTCATGATACCTGCAGTATAGGGGACATTAATGCTAATTTTCCAGATCTTTTAATGTTAGCCCGCTACAGTTCTACCCCAAAGACATTTTGGAGTAGAAATATCATACTCTTTTCTTCCCTGTCCCTTTTCCCAGTATATACCCAGTCCCT
Source organism: Ara ararauna (assembly GCA_028858755.1). Classification (NCBI taxonomy): domain Eukaryota; kingdom Metazoa; phylum Chordata; class Aves; order Psittaciformes; family Psittacidae; genus Ara; species Ara ararauna. Next base: position 63,334,531 of record CM054410.1, read on the forward strand.
TTTCCCAGTATATACTTCTAAGCAAGGATATCATCATACGTTTGTGTTGTATTTTGTTATACACGATATTACCACTGAAATCATTTTCATGGTTAATATAAATCTAACACAAATTTTTTCATGAGTCTGTGTTAACTGTCTCTTTAAGCCAAACATCCTAAGACAGTTCTTTTACAGACCAACTAGAACATGGAACTGTTGGATGAAAAATATCATACTCAAGCTGCGCCCTATGAAAATGCAATCATCAAAGAAAGAAACATGACAACTTCCAAACACCACGTTGACAAAACTGAAATACAGTATGATTCAATTCTCTACCAGGCAAGATAATGAAAGCATGCTGTGGCTATCAACTGCTCTCCCACATGTGCGTCCCAAATTGTATAGGGTTTTATTGTTTCAATTACCTCAATACAAGCAAGAAATGAGGTGAGCCTCTCAAATCTGCTTTATAAAATTAAGTTTATAGCTTCTACGTGATCTGGAGAACAAAAACGATCATAAATAGAATGAAGAAAGTAAAGAAAAGCAAAGGTACATTGAAAGACTTCCACTTTTCAAAATGAGAAGAGCACCTAACGATTTAAACTTGAATCATGATGTGAAAGAATTTATGATTTTTAAAAAAACTTTACGGTGGAGAATACCATTCTATTATAATTTCTGTTTTTACCAAAAACACTGGTGATGTACAATGGAGTATGTATGGACTGTACTATTCTGGTCCTAATTAAACATACAAAGAAGCAGCAGTACCACAGTAGTCAGGTGCAAAATGTGAAAGAAAAAAAAAAAAAAATCAACCCAAAAACTTAAAATTATCATTTTTTTTATAGACAAAAAAAAAAAAAAAGAAATAAAAAGGAAAATAAATTTACTTCTATTTGCTAAGGCCCAAGAAGTGAAGCAAACAATCAACTTCCCAAACAATATAATTTATCTAACTGCTCATCCATCTCCATTAAGCAATAGCTTCAGGGAATGGTATACAAAATAAGTCATAGTAACAAGCAAGCAGTAAACACTCACAACAGGGAGAATTTCCTGGCTTCCTGCTTCTTAATAATTACTCTGTAACAAGCCAGCAATTAATTTTTCTACATAACAATTTTTAAAATTTAAGAGGGCACATGAAACATGCAGAGTGCAAATATGTTACTGAAGCTACATTAAGGAGGAAAGAAGAAAGCAGTGTACACCTGCAGAAACCACTGCTTTCGCTCTTCAGCTCAAAATACCTAAACAATTAAATTTACAATAAATGACCAGGAAAACCTGGGTTAGCAATTTAAAAAAAAAAAAAAAAAAGAAAAAAAAAGAAAAAAATCAGGCACAACTGAACTAAAATCAAATAACTGACAGTAATCATCCTTCTTGTAATGCTTGCACTATTGGCTGTTTTTTCTAACATACAAGCTATAGCTTGCAGCCAGCAGCTTGGGCAAATCTCTCATTTCATCCAAGCGGCCACACTGATGAGTTACCCAGGTTAGCACTTCTCATTTTGAACCAGAGACTTTGGAAGTGGCCAAATAAAAACTCAATAGAAAAACTGAGAGAATAAATTGATCACATGTTGATTTCTAAAGTGTTCTTTTGATGGCCCTTAAAGGGCCCATATTTGCTTTCATGTTGAAGTTACAATGGGCATCCTTGGCATTGATCTTCTTTTTGGTTTTGCAAATTTTTTCTTTTTGGGTTTATCAATTATCCAGAAAATGCTGCCAGAGGCAAAAATGTCAATTAAATTTTGTTCCATGCATATATTTAGGAATATGCTGAATATAATTTGGAAATACGTTTTCTTCCTCCTCTCTTTCTCTTCACTTGCAGTGACCCCTTTCCATTTACTTTTCTTGGAAGACTATGGCTGACACAATGGCTTTCAAAGACATCCAATATTAAAACACATCAGGCAAACTGACTTCCTACAGGATAAAACTTGACCTTCTGCAAAAAAAAAACAGAACCAACTTTACAGAAAATCAAAGTAGAACCCTTCATTCAATCACCATGCTTCACAAGTTGCATTACACAATTAACGCACAGACTTCTACCCAATTATAAATGCTGATTCTTATTTGAAAACATACATCTAGCTTTTAACAAAACATACAAGCACGGTTCAGAGTAGTCCAGCTGACTAAGCCAACATCTAACAGCATGCCAAACAGCAGGAGGAAAATCACTTCACACGACCTGTGTTTTCAGCGGCAAAAAAACCTAGCTTTTCCAAAGGAGAAAAACAAAATGTATTTTTCAACATGTATGCTATTTACACAAACACAGCCAATCAGTAGAGAAAGAGAGAAAGGACACAAAGGCAGTGCATAACACATTTGTGCCCTGCAGGATGGAAACCCCCATGTCCACGCCACCACACACACACAGAGAACACAGATAAACCAACACCTCCATGAGCCCCAAGTAGTTAGTTTGATGCATTTTCATGGACAATCAGGTGCAAGCCAAAAATTCTTCCAATGAAAACAAACTGTGTTCTTCACAAAATAAGAAGTCCTGTCTGCTTCACAAAATAAGTCAGAACAGATCATAGGAAGATTAATGTTATTAGTAAGTTGTCATACAACAATCCAGTATTAATTTGAGCCTCAACCCTACAATCTGCCTCTTCAAATGCGTATTATAAATCCCATTAAAATTAATGAGGTTTTGATGAGCCTTCAGACTTACAGGCTGGATTTTAGGATTGCTCACTAGACATTTCAATTGGACTGTTTATTCTAATTTTTGCTAGCTTGTTTTGAGATTTGCATCCTCTCCTTCTTTGCAGACCAGTTTCCCTATAGTGAGTTTCAAGAACCAGTGTCTTTAATTATGAAAGTAGCTTACTCAAAAATATAAATACTGTGTATTTGGTGTTTTGGTGCAGCATTTATTTTGAAATGTTGGCTGTAAATACCGCTTCTTGGGTTATATTTTTTACAGTCTTCCACAGACTGTCTGGAATAAGCATGGAGCATGCAAATATCTTGGAGAAAATACATTTTGAAAAAACTACTGTACTAATACACAATTAATCTTAATTCACTTTTAAAGTGTCTTCTTTTAAAACAAACAAAAAATTAGCCAAACACAAAGGAGACATATTGACATATCAATATGATATTAACATGGTATCTCAGCATACCACAATAGTGAGGCATGACATAAACAAGCTCAGAGCCTTTCCTCAAAATAAAATATTCTGATTACAAATGCACTGCAGAATCCACACAGCTACATCTATGTGACAGTGTTAATCCTTAAAGGAATGAAGAAATTTGCCGCAGCCAGGATATCAGAACTTTGCACAAGATAAATGCAGGAGGATCCACTGATGTCACTTGTTAATTTTTGCTATTCTTGTACGAGTAGTCACCAGTTTAAAAAAAAACCTGTGAGAAGTAGGCTTTTTTATTAGAAGTGTCTCATTGTGGCTTTGATACTGCCATTAAAGCACAGATTTAAGCAGTTCAAAGAAACTCTGAAAAAGATTGCTGAGAAACATTGTTCTCAAATTCAGTGGAGAAGGGAGAATCACATTTACTGATGTTAATCTGAAAACTTCCATGCTTCTTTTAAGATGACATTAAATATATTTATACAAAATGAAGAACTAATCCGAAGTTTTACATGTTATCACAACAGTTAAAGACATTTTAAAAGATGGACAAATATACACCCAGAGGCTCAGGATTGTGACATTAATTCAAATTTAAGTATGCTCTCAGTTAACAACACATGCAACATCCAAAGGCAGTCAAATAGCACATAGAGACCACAGAGAGTGGACAGGAAAAAAGGAGCAAAACTATCACAAACGCAGGCATAGCTGCATGGATAAGTAATTTTTAAAAGCAATGTCCTAAACCCAGTTTCCCTGCCACTGCCATTTCTTCTGAATTACATTAATACCAGATTCACCCTTCCATCACCGATTTTCTCCTCATCATCTTGTTCTAGTACAGTTAAGGACATCTTTCAAAAACTACTTACGAAATGAAGGTAAGTGAATTTGATAGTATTTCTATCTTCAGGAGAAAAAGCAGCCATCCAGGGAGCACTCCATATTCCCTTTGGGATAAAAGATTTTAGAATCATAGACTCATAGAATGGTTTGGGCAGGAAGGGACCTTAGAGCTCCTCCAGCTCCAACCCCCTGGCATGGGCAAGGACACATTCTAACCCAAAACATTCTAGTACTCTATGATTCTACAGTGATGGAAATCTGTTCATAACAGTATCAATGGTTACCTCCAGTTTTTTTAAGAAACTGCAGTCTGTTTAAAACAAAAAACTTGACTGTACACTTCACTAGATTTTATTTTTGCTGTCTGTGCTGAATCTTGTCTTGTTCCAGATCTAGTTTCCATTTTAAGAACTGTCTAGTTAAAAGTTTCAAAAGCATCACTATGTGCTAGCAGCTGTTCACATTAAACCAAGAAGAGTTTTCCACTAGACTAAGGAAAGATGGAAAACAATATGAAATGCTACTAAAATCCTATGTCTTCAGGACATAGATTCAGGACATATAAATTAGAAACACAGTTATAATTTATCAAGGCTTAGAGACTTCTGGGCTCAGCTGATCTCTGTGTTTTTTAACTGTTCCTGGTAACAAACATTTAATGTGAGTCATATGACTATGAATTAGATTTTCCTCACATGTTAGCAATTGAAAGCAAGAAAGTGTTGAGGAAAATTAGAAGTTTCAAACCATAAAAAGGGTCTTACTATTTGTCACTTAACTTTGACTAAATAACTTCTGAACACGCAGCACACATTTTCAGCATATGCAGTAACTTGACTGCCTTCCAAAATAGTTCTTCCAAAACACTTAAGCCTTGAAGACAACCACTTCCAGAACTTAGTATTTGTCATGTGGTGATCAAATCAGCATGCTCACAACTGTAACTGCCCATGGAGAACTCCCTGCTTGTCATAAGCATTTTTCTTCTGAAGATCTTGCTGTGATAGCTTAATCACTGCTTGCTCTTCAAGAATAAAAACTTACTTTGAAACACTTGCTTTTTAAATGTATTATCTGAATAACAACATTGTACGAAATCTCTGCATTAAAGCCATATTCTTAGTTCTGTGCCATGAAAAATTCATTAAGGGTAGATGAAAATAAAGTCCTAAGTTAGAATTTCTCTGAGAGCTTCTCAAATCAGTGGTTGTTGAACTTCGCAGTTGTTAACTCTGAAGACATGAAACAGAAACAGACTTCACTTCAAAGTCATCAGCCCCTTGCAGTGCTGTCTTGTCCCCCCTCCTACCAGTATACCACATGTCTATATCCTAATGAATTCTGAAACTTCTACACAGTTGTCCCCACCCAAACCTGTTTCAGTGAGTAAGTCTAAGTGCTCAAATCCATTCCTGCTGCTATGCCCAAGAAGACTGCTTCCACTCTTCTTGCTATGCCTCCTCCTGGGGCAGGATGGGCAGAACTGCTGTTTACACAGAGAAAAAAAGGCTCAGGAAGAAAAAATGAAGTGTCAAATGGAGATGGTGCTTGCAAGGCAACCTGATTTTAAAGGAATTAATAACCATGGTGATTCATGGTGCTCATTAGGTTCCTGCCTGGTCACATTCTGTCACCAGAGACAAAATGATGAGGGAAAAACTGGCCTCAGCAGTGCAGGGTAAAAAAAGAATGTTGAGTGCAGTGTAAGATCTTACCATCCCCCTGACTGAATCCTTAAACATCTAATTCGCGAGAAACAGACACTAGTAAAATCCTTGGAGGGAGAGAAAACGCTTTCGTAGCTTTTTGCTCAGATTACTTGCTTTGCCCTTGCCTGCTGGGTTTGCAGAAAGTACATTTGTGAAGGAACACTTTTCCTTCACCTTAGAGGTTATCACAAAATCTATATTGGAAACCTAGGCTCAAGTTTCAAGCCATTTACTGGGTTTTCCTATTTCCTATCTCCACTAAGGAAGTGACATTTTCCCCTACATTTTGCACTTTTACTTTCACAAGGAAAATCTATGCTCAACTTTCTTCTTGCAGAGACTCTAAAACAGATTTTTTGGGTTGTGGTAGCGGTGGCAATTCAAGAAATACTTTCAATACTTTCAGGAGCAACCTTGTCTAGCAGAAGGTGTCCCTGCTCACAGCAGGGAGTTGGAACTGGATGAGCTTTAGGGTCCCTTCCAACCCAAACTAGTCTGTGATTCCACGATTCTAAGATAGGTGAAGCGTTAGGTAAGATTTTATATACTTCCAGCAATCATACTATCTTTGGCTAGCTTAATCTCTCATCCACAAGTGCAAAACCTCATTTTCTGCTGGACTGATGACTTCCAGCTTTTTTACTATAATGGTATAAAGGTTGGAAAATACTTCAGTCATATATGCAAATGAGGCGAGTGAAAAATGTTTGTTTAGCCACAGTGAAGGCACACAGGCTGGACCTGATTTGTGTTATAGTTGTGTGAGCTCAGTTAAATTGTATTAGTAGACTAGTTACTCATGAAAAAACAGTTTGAGCTGAACATCGTGAATTACAATTGAATTTCATGAATACTTTGGACTCTCAAAAGAAAAAAATGGGAAAGTTTTCAAGACAGCATAAGTATCTTCAATTTGTATCCTAAAACAAAATTTTGTTTTGAAATGCGATTGTTGTGGTTTCCTTAGCAAAGCGAAAACCTCTCCAAAACCACATAGTGTATTATTTCAGTAAACAAGCACCAACATTTTTTTGTTTTGAAGGAAGAACTCCGTTCTCTGTTTCAATCAGCGAAAGTTATTCACAAAGGTCACATCAGGAATGTGCAGGGAAAGACACTGCAGATACCGCTGGTTTAGCATTTACTGGAAGTGCTACAAGGTACATAATTGTTGACAAGGTGATTACACGAAAAAGAGAAATGGTCTCATAGTTACAACAGTGGAATAAAACCATGGGAGTACCTGCTGTTTCACCCAGGCTGCTCATAACTGGTTGCTACCTGTGCTGCTCATTTTGTGAGCTCCAGATTTTGTAAGGAAAACTGATGAGAACTGCAATAAATGTATGATCTGTGAGCTGCATTTTTTTAAATTCTGAAACAGACACCATGACACCATGAGACAGCCAGAGTGTCCTGCCTCAGACTCCTACTTCTGCAAAGACAATGGTATCGTCTCATTTCAGAGAATTGTTATGTAAATGTTTTCAGACACATTCAGGAAGCTTGAAAAGATACTACAAGGATGAACACTGATGAGCCTGCGAGGAAATTAGTCATTCATTTCAGGAACCAGTTTTGAACAGAATGCAATAAATAATGCTCAACCCCGCTGTAATTACAAGGCAAACAGACTTCGAACCTCAACTCTTCTCTGAGATAAATAATAAGGGAGAGGGGGAAAGCTAAACAACTTTCATACAGGTCTGGGTTCTGGACTTGTATCTTCCCAGTCTGGCAACCAGAGTTGCATAGCCAGTAGTCCAAAAGTCAGTCTGAGAAGTGCTTCTTGATGGAGCATTACTGCTCTGGTAGCAGGAAACAAAGTATAATAACAGTCACATTGGGGGAAATCAAAATGCTCACAGAATTAGCAGCAGTTCACAAAAGGGGTTTACAAAACCAGTGAACAGCAATCATGTACTGCTATACTCATAGAGTTAACAGCAATTTACAATTAGAGACTTCTCAAGTGAGAGTAGGTGCCTTCACCCAGGAAGAAAATCCCTTGTGGGATTTTCTTCAATGAGTCTATCCATATTTATTTTGAAACAGAGCAAAATCTGTGTCAATGAAACACGCTGAAGTGCCACTGTTTACCAAAATACCGGATTAACATGTACTTCTATCTATGTGATTTAAGCTAAGTCCACCTTATCCAAGAAGATGGCCAGAGGAACAAGACATGTGCCCACAACACAAATGAACCCAATCCACTCTGATGTCTTTACACATACCTGTATTTGTTGGCAAACCTTTAAGCCCTGCTTAATCTTTTGATCATCTCCCATCCAGGAAGAACTTTTAGTAAATTGGATGTCTTTAACCCCTGAATTGATAAAAAAAGTTCCACTTTACCTGAATAGCAAGTACATATGCTCACATAGTTGAAAGAGAATGAGGAAAAAATACCAGGTTATAACTGTAAGCTCGGTACACAACTTGTATTTTATATTCTGTGTGTGGACATTGAGCTATGCCTGTCTCAGCTTCTCTGACAGTGCCCTTTTAGGCTTGAAGAAGAGACTTATTTAGGAAACTAAATAACAGGAAACACAAAGCTTTCTTCCAGAGACAGAACAAATTAAAAGTTTCCTCAGTTTCCAAACTTAGTAATTTCTGAAAGCCTTAACATTAGACTCATATTTAGAAATATTTAAAATTCAGTATTATTGCATAGCTTACTGAGAATGAAGCACTCATCTGAGAACGCATTTCTTAAGGGAAGCAAATGGAAGTGGAGAGCAGGAACAGTCCAATGCTCAATGAATTTTAACATTATTCAAGGTGGCATCATCTAACTAATTAAACTGATTACATTTGAGAACTTGAAAGGCCTAGAGATAAATTCCTAGTCTTGAGTAGTCTTAAAATCCTCGATTATTAATCTGGTAATTGTATGAAGGCATTTGCTATTAACTTTAGCAGTTCAGAAAGAAACAATCTTTGTCTATGGCTCAAAGCTGTTCTAAATAATAAAGTGAATTTCTAAACTCTGATTCCCACTGCAGCCACTGAACGAAAGTAATTGCATTCTGTATTAGAAGGAAAATTTAAAGTTAACAGAAGAATAGTTAAAATTATTCTCAGACTTCCAAATAGCAGTTTTTCCCATTCTGATGGGAAATGCTACTTATCACAAGACCCAGGAACGAATTTATCCCCAGTGTGGCCATGCTTCTCTTTACTACAGAAGAGAAAATTGGTACTGTTCTTAACTGTATTTATACCCAAGACAAAGAAACATTATTATCATGCATTAAGTAAGCAGTATCACTTGAGTTATACAAAAGTGAGAAGAGGGAACAGGACGAAGAGGGATAAAGGTTACTGATAAGGCGGCAGCAGCTGGATGAGGTGATTGTTACAAACCCCTTCCAACTGAACCATTATTCTATTTTATTCTGCTCTAGTCCAGTCTGGTCTAGTCTAGTCTGCTCTATCTTAAAAATAATCAACGGTTGGACTTGATGATCTTAAGGGTCTTTTAAAACCTATTTGATTCTATGTTTCTGTGATCCTGTTCTGTTCTACTCTATTCCATTCTATTTGCTTGAACCCAGGTCTCCCCACTCCTGCTCTTTGAAATGGTTTTTCCTTATTGCAAAATTTGTCTAGCAGTTTCCAAGGTAGAACTGCTCCTAAGGAGGATTCTCTCATTATTTTCTTGCGTCAAATACATGTGGGGGAAGACAGTTTTATTTCTCTTTTTTTTTTTTTTTTCCCCAGAGTACACTATAGAAAGGTGTGCCCTCTATTCCTATATAGTTTAGCTCTTCCTTCCACACCTTCTTTCCCCCAGGGCTAAACTGCCAATAACCCTTGTAGCTATATATTCCTTCCAGGTATAGCCCTTCTTCTGCAGTTATGAAAGAAAGAAGAAAGAAATTAGACCAATTTTCATCACAATACAGGCTCAAGCTAACTCCTTCAGGAAAGGTCCTAAGTGAAAAGGAAAGGGGAACGTGAACAGAATGGATTCCATGTCTTGAACAACTTCCCCTGCCTATATAAATATCTAGACCTCTAACCCACAACTCCTCTTGGTTTTCTTCCTTCCAAGGAATAAATAACATCTCTTTTTTGGTATGATTGGCCAGACACACCCACATCTCACTGATTTATAGGGATTGTTTTTTGTCTGCTCTCCGAAACAAAAAGATGTATGCAATTTCAGGCAAATAATTTTCAACTGTGCACCAATTCACTGAATAGAATATTACACGACTCATAGATGATTATCTTTTCAGTTCTGTGAAAATAACTGGCTACCGATAATTTATTTCACGTTCTGTCCCATGCCCATGCCCAAATAAGCAGCCAAATTATCCATCAATCAGATATCAGCCAGCCCACCCTCTAAATATGCTAAATACCAGTAACAGTTTAAAATCCATTCTTACAATCAAAAGACATTATTAGAAAAATTTTCACTAAACTATTTAAACAACTATTTTAAGAACCCTTTCTGACACACAAAGTGTGATTTACAGCGCAGATACAGAAGAGTGTATGCTATGAGTTCATGGTTAAAAAGGTGGGGGGAGGATAATTATTCATCTTTAGTATTTACAAAATTACATTTGAAATTATATGGTTATTTAAATGGAAGGGGATATGTTGAAGCAAATGTACCCCATGAAGTGCCAGTCAAGGGGTATACATGAATTCTGAATATCCACTCTTCATTCTTATTACAATGACTGGAAGCAGATCTTCCCAGCCTGCCAGTCTTTTAAGAGCTGAATCAAAAGACTTCTGCTGACTTCAAGCCTTGGAACCGTCTCTTGAGGAGAACAATAGCAGCAACATGATTTAAACTTTAAAAATTAGTTACCTCATTAAGTACTAATTCATGTTCACCAGGAAGACAATTCTACACAGTGAGAGAGATATGGGCTATACATTTAGCTGAACAGCTGGCAGATTAAGTGCGTTAAATTTCAGCAGGTAAAATTCCTGAGCTAAGTTTCCGAGTTAATTGTTGTTTTGCTCTTTAATCCCAGTTTTCACTGAGGAATGACTACATAATAGGCCAGGTGAGAGAATTAAGCAACATCAGTGTTTTTTAGCAGTTTAATCTGCAGGGCTGCAGAAAGAAACAGTGGACCTTGCAAGTGCAAATAAAGGAAAATACATCTTCTACCACCTACCCTGTAGTTAACTAACATTAGTGCCTACAGATACAAGCTTGTATGCCAATTAACCTTATATCAATCACTTTAGTACTTTACTCTGAGATGTGAGTGGGGTTTTGCATCACAGTTCATTATGAATAAGGCCCACACAAGAAAGCCAGAAAGCAAACAATGTGCCTGCTAAAAAAAAAGTGTGAGGGAAAAAAAAAAGTATGCTCTAGCATACTCAAGCAAATGCAAGTGTAGAAGACAGAGGTTCTGTATACACCTACTTTTCCTGAACCTTTCCTGAAATCCATGTTGTAACCAAACAGCTGGAGGAAAAAAAAAAACACAAAACACCTCAAAGTTTGCAGCAAAGTAAAAGACCCACATCCAAATACACTGCTGTTGTACCCCTTCTAAGGTAAACAATTTCCCTCTGCTGTTTGTAAAGAGGCTGTAGAGAGCCTATAATTCCACAACAGAAAGCCTAGAATACTTCACCCCAGTATTTCGAAGGCCCTGGCACAGGAAATAACAAAACTCACATATAAACTACATGCACATCAATAAAATTACCTATGGATGTATGTTCACAGGTTTTATAGGAATTATTAGACCACAAACTCCTTAGGTCCAAAACACTCTTTTTTTCCTATGTCAACATAATGCATTAATAAAGGAAAATGTGATCACTGTTATATCTTTATTTCAGTATCTGCTGTGGAACATTCTTTAATATATAAGCGCATAGTACATCTAATAAATGCCTGGTCAGCATATTCATAGAATCATAGAATCATAGAATAGTTAGGGTTGGAAAGGACCTGAAGATCATCTAGTTCCAACATCCTTGCCAGGGGCAGGGACACCTCCCACTAAACCATGCCACCCAAGGATATGTCCAATCCAGCCTTGAACACCGCCAGTGATGGAGCAGTCACAACTTACCTGGGCAACCCATTCCAGTGCCTCACCACCCTTACGGTAAAGAATTTCTTCCTCATAACCAATCTAAACTTCCCCTGTTTGAACCAATTACCCCTTGTCCTCTCACTACAGCTCCTCATGAAGAGTCCCTTCCCACCATCCCTATAGGCCCCCTTCAGATACTGGAAGGATGTTATGAGGTCTCCATGCAGCCTTCTCTTCTCCAGGCTAAACAGCCCCACCTTTCTCATCCTGTCTTCATACGGGAGGTGCTCCAGTCCCCTGATCATCCTCGTGGCCCTCCTTTGGACTTGTTCCAACAGTTCCATGTCCTTTTTATGTTGAGGACACCAGAACTGCACACAATACTCCAAGTAAGGTCTCACAAGAGCAGAGTAGAGGGGCAGGACCACCTCCCTTGACCTCCTGGTCATGCTCCCTTTTGATGCAGCCCATGATACAGTTGGCTTTCTGGGCTGCAAGCACACACTGCTGGCTCATGTTCATTTTCTCATCAACCAAAACCCCCAAGTCCTTCTCTGCAGGACTGCTCTGTATCTCTTCTCCTCCCAACCTGTAGCTGTGCCTGGGTTTGCGCCGACTCAGGTGGAGGACCTTGCACTTGGCATAGTTAAACTTCATCAGGTCGGCATCAGCCCGCCTTACAAGCATGTCAAGGTCCCTCTGGATGGCATTCCTTCCCTCCAACGTATCAACCAAACTACACAGCTTGGTGTCATTCGCAAACTTGCTGAGAGCGCACTCAGTCCCACTGTCCATGTCACCGACAAAGATGTTGAACAAGACCGGTCCCAGCACCGATCCCTGAGGGACATCACTCGTTACTGGTCTCCAGCCGGATATTGAGCCATTGAACACAACTCTTTGTGCGCCACCATCCAGCCACTTCTTTATCCACCGAGTGGTCCACCTATCAAATTGATGTCTCTCCAACTTAAGAGACAAGGATGTCATGTGAGACAGTGTCAAACGCTTTGCACAAGTCCAGGTAGATGACATCAACTGCTCTACCCCTATCCATCGGTTCTGTAGCCCCACCATAGAAGGCCACCAGATTGGTCAGGCAGGATTTCCCCTTAGTGAAGCCATGCTGGCTGTCACCAACCACGTTGTTGTTCTTCATGTGCCTTAGCATGCCTTCCAGGAGAATCCACTCCAAGATATTGCCAGGCACAGAGGTGAGGCTGACTGGTCTGTAGTTCCCTGGCTCATCCGTTTTCCTACTTGAAAATGGGGATTATATTTCCCTTTTTCCAGTCATCGGGAACTTCACCTGACTGCCATGATTTTTCAAATATGATGGAGAGTGGCTTAGCAACTTCATTTGCCAGCTCCTTCAGGACCCACAAATGGATTTCATCAGGTCCCATGGACTTGTATACGTTCAGGTTCTTAAGATGGTCTTGAACCAGGTCCTCTCCTACAGTGGGCCCAGGGTCTTCATTCTCACTGTCCCTGCGTCTGCCTTCCAAGACTTGGGTGGTATGGTCAGAGCATTTTCCAGTGAAGACTGAGGCAAAGTCGTTAGGAACCTCAGCCTTCTCCAAATCCTGGGTAGCCAGTTCTCCCGATAGCTTCTGGAGAGGGCCCATGTTGTCCCTAGTCTGCCTTTTATTTGCAATGTACCTATAGAATCCCTTCCTGTTATCCTTAACATCCCTAGCCAAGTTTAATTCTAACTGGGCCTTAGCTTTCCTAACCTGATCCCTAGCTTCCCGGATAACATCCCTCTGTTCTTCCCATGCCACCTGTCCTTGCTTCCATCTTTTATAAAACTCTTTTTTCCTTCGTAGTTTCCTCAGGAACTCCTTATCCATCCAAGGAGGTCTCCTGGCCCTCCTGCAGCACTTTCTTCTAGTAGGGATGTATCGCTCCTGAGCTTGCAGCAGGTGATCCTTGAATATCAACCAACAGTCTTGGGCCCCCTTGCCCTCTAGGGCTATATCCCATGGAACCTTACTGAGCAGGTTCCTGAAGAGGCCAGTCTGCTCTCTTGAAGTCCAGGGCAGTGAGCTTGCTGCACACGCTTCTCACTGTCCTGAGGATCTCGAGTTCGATCATCTCATGATCGCTGCAATCAAGGCTGCCCTGGAGCATCACATTTCCAACCAGCCCTTCCCTGTTGGTGAGGATGAGGTCAAGCATGGCACCCTACAGTGTGTATACAGTTTGAGTGTATTAAGCCACACAGTATATTATTTTTTGCTTACACACGTTTGTGCTCCAAGCTGCCAAAACCTTTCCTTCGCAATTCAAAAAGCCCTGCAAATATATCCTTGTGGCACTCTTGAGCTCCCAAAGGCCTAGTAGCTCAAGCACCACAAACAGGAGATTTCTTTTTTGGTAAATGATGTGTGCCTCACTTCAGGATAGGCAGGTGAATAAATGGACTCTTCCATATACAAACACAAGAGCTGTACAGAGTATTATTTTAATTAGTAGAAACACTTTTTAACAGAGAGGATGTGATAGGACAAGTTGTCTTTCCAATGGGATGAGTAAGGTGAACTGCAGGAATGCCACACCAATGCTAATGCAAATCAGGGATTTTAAAATAGAAGCTGGCATACTCGTCATTTTATGGGCTTTTTTCTGTTTTTTGTTAATCGTCCCCTAGCTGATAAGAAGTTCTTTAATTTAAAGAACTTAGAAGTAGATTCTAGACCAAATACTATTTCCACATATGGTATGAAACACCATCACTACTATTGATTTAGTCTGAACTTTTAGGACCTATGAAGCAATAAACCAGATTATTTCTTTAACAGGTTATGGCAAGAAACTGAAAGCTGTGAATGTTCCCTGACATTTGAAGCTCTTCTTAACATGTCAGTGAAAACAGCAAGACCACTTACAGTGTAAGTATACTATGCATTAGGTTTAAAGGGAGAAGTTATTCTCTCAAGTTTTTAAACAGACCTGTATTGACAGCCATACTCCATAGGTACTTGAATTGTTTAAAGTTTGTTTGCTGCCAAAATGATCAATAGAATTAAGAGGACGAGGAACAGAAGAAATGCTATTAAAAAGAGAAAAAAAGCCTTATATGAAATTTGACAATATATAGCAAGTATGTCTGGTGGAGATACAAGGAGCAGGCATGGAATAAGAAGAAGATGAAATAAATAACATAAATATTCCTAATGACTGATGGAGAATGCTACACAGAAGCCAGTCTAGATAACACCTCTGCTAAAGAAGTGTCTTTTAAAAGACAAAGGTGTGTTGATAAAACACAATTGAATTTATCACTGCCCAAGCAGAAGGCTCAAAATTATCTAAAGAAGAACCAGTGAGCATCTGGCACATCCCCTAAGTAATTTTTCAAACCATTGTCTTTTATTGTGCTCACACCCACCTTCTACATGAATTCCTTTATTCTTTCACTTGGAAAAGAACTGCTATTGTTCTCTTCCCTCCTCCCCAACCATGACTTCTCTTCTCCAAACAACAAACCAATAAATACAGCTAAAAATAAAAGCAAGCTGAAGATTAGATATTCTATTGTATCCCTGTCTTGAACATGCCTTTGAAAACAATTCTGAAAAATCTTTTATTATGCTAATACAGCTTGTACTGATAGCATTCCCTACTGAAAAGTACATCACAGTGGCATTTATGAGCATGTTTGATCCACTCTTTTTCCTTTAATCCTACCAATTCTGAAACTTACCCCATAATTGCATAGGACACATAGAGGCACAGCCATATGTTATGGATGTTGTCTCTTCCACAGTGATCAGCATCCCTCAGTTTTGCCTTACACACTCCACCTATCAAGGTATGCTGACATCCATGACAACAGACATCCTCCCCATATCACCCAGTCTAATTAGGAGTGTCATTTTTCTGGACTCAGACACTATGCAGTGAAATTGCAATGAATCTAAAATGCATGTGCAAGCCACATCTTTACAACAGACCCAGAAATATATCATTATCATAACAGGCCAACTATATCTTTGTTCTCCATATGATTTAATTGCAACTGCTACTCTTTATGCAGTGTGCTGGAGGAGTTCTGTTTGCCAACTCAGTGTTAGCAGGGCCTCCTGTCAGCATCATTAGCAGAGGAAATGCAAGGTGAATATGGACTTCATGTGGATAATGAGCATGCTGAAAAAAGTAACTCCAGCAAAGAGTGGCACTGCTTCTGAAACATGTCATTGATCAGGTCGCTTAGTAGTTATATTAGCAATCATGCTGGTGATACAAAGCTGGGAAATGTCACCAATGCTGAGGGAGATTGGTATAGCAAAGGAATAACTGGATGAACTCAAGGAAAAGCAATAATACAGATGGGATAGCATTTACTAGAACAGCATGCCAGGGCTTTTCACACATACAGAAGTCAGATTAACTGTTTTGATAAACCAATGGGGAGAGCATAACACATTCCTATTAATTTCAACCACTGTTCTTTCCTGATGTTCCAACACAAGTACTCACGTATGTAAATTGTTCGTGCATAGAAATCTGAAATTTGTAAAGGGTGTCTGCATATTACTTCAATGATTACTAATAGCAGACTTAGGAAAAGCTGGATTACTGGCCAGTACATATTTCGATGACATCAAGTGAAGATAGGACTGTGTTTCTCTTATGTCAGAAAGAGCAAATGATATATAATTTATGCCAAATACACACATACAAGATGAGCATGTATGTATTAGAGCATCATTTTGCTTCACAGCTGGGAAGTTCTGATCTGGAACCAAAACTTGTATTTATTGTGGATTCGAAATTATGGTCCAGTGTTTTAGAGAACAAATCCTTATGCTTGGAGCTGTGTGGGCAAAAGCCCTCAAAACCTCTACTCCCAAACAGTTTTACTGATGATGATGCTGCAAAGAAATTACTTAATCAGGCAACTCGTGGCAATGTAATGAGAAATACATCCAATGCAGGTACAGAGAACACGAGGCACTCTACTCAAGGTATCTACAACTCTATGTCATATTCAGTCTGCACTTCCCATGAACAACTTTATGAAATACATATACCTTTTTTACGTTCCCAATCTTCTCTAAGTCAACTGACTGATAAAGGGCACACATTTACATTTTTTGGCACATAAACCATTAGTCTTGGTATGGACAGCAGATCTAACCATTTGCTCTCCGGTTGCACAAGAGAAGAGATACAGATGTGTGCTACTTAAACCTGACAAGCAATGATTCCATAAACCTTTCAATTTAAGGATTGATGACAAAGCAACTCAATCCAAAGCATTTTTGACTCTTCCCAAAATTCTGGCTCTCAGAACAATTTCATTCTTTCCAAACAAAATGGCATTAACACCTTCAGCACAGAAAGGACTTTTGAAAGAGCTTTTCCAAAGCTTGACATAAGGCTACCATTAAACGCACTGGTCAAAATACACAGTCATTTCCACAACCTCCCTCCATATGCATACCAAAACTCCTAATACAGATACAACTGCCCTATCAAATCAATTATTACTACCTGGACTCCTATACATAACCTATACAATTACACTTAGAAGGTTATCACTTCCAAAAATGACATCTTTAACTTCCACATCAGTTACCTTAGCATTTCTACAAAAATACTTCTGCTTCAGTAATGATTAGCAGGAGTACCTAAAATTTACTTAGTGATTTCCATCATAAAGAACCAGAAATCCCGCATGTTTAAAAGTGGAGAATTTTACCACTTACTTTATTCACTTCATGTACTCTGCAAGTGACTAGAGAACTGGGTGAGAAGCACACTCAGACTATTAAATTGCTCTCAGTTTTTGACATCTCAACCCTCAGGTGACCAAGACTATCAATTTACAGAAAGGGCAAGAAAAAGGCAATAAGTCTCACATACTCACAAAGACAAATAGTTGTTCCACTATTGTCATGGGTTCAGCAGCAGCAGTCATTTTTCTGCTTCTTGGTAGGTGGTGCAGCACTGTGTTTTTGACTTTCGGCCTGGGAACAGCACTGATAACACCAGTGTTTTCAGTTACTGCTTGGTAATGTTTTGGTCTGATCAAGGACTTTCTGAGTCTCATGCTCTGCCAGGGAGGAGGGGAAGCCGGGAGGAAGCAGAGAAATACCAAAGAGGTATTCCATGCCACAGTATGTCATGCCCAGGATGTCAAAACAGAGAGCAGGGACCCAGAAGGGTGGGGGGGTGCACTGCGTGGTCGGGCTGGGTATCGGGTGATGAGCAATTGTATTCTTTTCCCTTGTATTTCCCTTGTCATTATTATTATTATTGGTGGTAGCAGTAGTGGTTTGAGTTACACTTTAGTTACTAAACTGTTCTTATCTCAACCTGTGGGAGTTGCATTCTTTCGATTCTCCTTCTTATCCCCCCAGGAACGGGGGAAAGAGAGAGTGGGGAGTGAGTGAGCAAAACTGTGTGAGTTATAGAGGCTTAAACCACGACAACTATGAAAATAAATAATAAAAAATGCATTTATCAGATTAAAGGGGGGGGTGTTCTAAATTAAGAAAACTATTTTCAATAGCAGTTAAGATTATTTTTTTAGTAATTATAAACATGGCTTTGAACAGGAAAAAATGACTGGTTACTCATTGGACAATTCAAACAAACAAGAAAAAGGCAATACCACATAGATATGGATGCTGCCATTTAGATTGTTTTATATGCTGGCAAGTTTTCTAAGTACAGAATACCTAGCAAAACAGCATAAGAATTAACAAAAGACATCTGGATATTCAACATGACAAGAATCTCAGATTTTACAGATGTTTTTACTGGTGATCTTTTTGTGATAGTCCCTCCTTCCTGCTGATTCACGGCTTATAAGTACTTGGCAAAGGGCAGCTTTCAAATCTCCTCCCAGGATGCTATTCAGGCTTCTTCTGTCCCAGTAAACACCCTTTGCATTTCATTACTACTCCAAGGATATATGCATTTGTATGATGAAAAAGGAAAGGAAAAAGGACTAGGGAAAAAGGAAGAGACAAGAAAGCAGAAAATACAGAACACAATATCCTTGCACTGGTCTGTGCCTTCTGGCACAGCCACGAGCTAGGAGTAACTGTGGGATGCATTCTGCAGATAACACAACCCTGTGTAAGACTGTTTCCTCCACATTGCCCCACTGGTCCAGGGGTATGCAATTTGCCTTTGGCTCACGCAGGTCTGAGCACCACTGCTCCAACAGCACCATAGAGGGGTGAAACTGGTCCAGCCTCTTCACTCTAGACTCACAGTGTATGCTGGGCTCTGACAAAATCAGTTCTCCTACTGAACTCCTGTAATGCATTATCCTATCCACTCTAGTGTACACATGTGCGCATGCACACCCTGATTTAAAAAAAAAAAAAAGAATTACAACAAAATGAAAAAAACTGACTCTAAAGCTTCCCTGTGCCATGACACTTCACCTCTGTAAGTGATGACATGCTCCACATAGACTATTTGCAGATGTGACTGATCCTACACCAGTACTGCAATCTTCCATGACATTGGCTAATTAACAAGCAAGCTGCACACATGTCAAAGAGCATAAGTACAGTCAAGTGTTTGGCCAGGTATTATTGGATAATGCTATTTACACATAGTTGAGAGACAGCAAAACATCATAGAATGGTTTGTGTTCAAAGGGACCTTAAATCTCATCCACTTCCAGCTCCTGACACAGACAGGGACACCTCCCACCAGACAAAGCTGCTCCAAGCCCCGGCCAACCTCATCTTGAACATTGTTAGGGATGGGGCAGCCACAGCATCTCTGGGCAACCTGGGCCAGGGCCTCACCACCCTCACAGGGAACAACTTCTGCCTAAGATCTTACCTCAATCTCTCCTCTGCCAGGTTAAAGCCGTTCCCCTTGTCCTGTCCCTACAGGCCCTTGTCCAAAGCCCCTCTCCAGGTTTCTTCTTGCCCCTTTAGGCACTGGCAGCTGCTCTAAGGTCTCCCTGTAAGGAGCCTTCTCTTCTCCAGGCTGAACAAGCCCATCTCTCTCAGCCTGTCTCCAGAGCAGAGCTGCTCCAGCGCTCGCAGCATCTCGGTGGCCTTCTCAGGACTCCCTCCAACAGCTCCACCTCTCTCGTGTTGTTGCCCCAGAGCTGGATGCAGGACTGCAGGGGAGAGTCTCCCCAGAGCACAGCAGAGGGGGAGAATCCAGTCCCTCAACCTGCTTTCTATAAATTCTTTATAAATGCTCTTTATACTTCCCAATCTATTTTCCTGTTTTTGTCAGGCATTTTTTTTAAGCATATAAAAAATGCTATGCATGCAACAGGCACAAAAAGCTATTCACAGCAGGTTTCTGCTGCCCAGAGTTGTGCAGATAGATCTGAAGGCAAAAGAATCCACACCAGCTCTGAAAGCAGCAAGGACCTAGCACAGCACATTGTGTTGGTATGATGCTACTATTTGACTCCATAGCATCATGCTACACCACATGCACATGCAAGTTGATATGGTACAGCCACCAACCAGCTGTGACTGAACACTCTTACCATGTGTAGATCAATCTCTTCTGTGTAGACTTTTGACAAACTCTTCCAGGAAAAAGGTTTTAACTTCAGTTTATTCCCCTAGCACTTCCACATCTACCTGCGTAGCTTCAATCACTCCAGTTTAAAGCCACTTAATTCTTCTCCACTGTCTGCACAAGAAGCTGGTGATGGCACAATGCATCAGACTTAACAAAAGCAAGGGATGCAACAAGTGTATACCCAGGAGTAGTAGACCCAGGAGTTTATATTCTTTAAAGTTAGACCCCAAGTTACCTGCATGCAACAACGACCTGCTAAGTACATGCACCTATAGTCCCTAAATAGACCATGGGGAGCCACATGACGGTTTCTACAAATCTGTTGCTCTGGGTAATTAACTGTCTAAATGGTTTACTTGTCATGAAATAGGTCTTCATCATGCCAAATACTTTATGAGCACAAAACAAAAAGCATTCCCAGATGCAAGGATCCCAGATACTGTCTCATCCAGTGAAAGGCATTTTCACCAAATACCCTGTTCAGAATACTTAAATTCAAATGTGGAATGTCCCAAAAATGCAATGAGTATTTATTTCATTAGAGTTGACTTTTATTCAGTTAAGAGTCCATTTTTATAAGCAGTCACAGTGGACAACAGAAAAGTCCTTAGTCATCCTGAGATCTATAAAAGCCACATAACCTTGAGACCCATCAGCTGCTGCCTATTAACAAACATAGAGACAGTATCCTTTGCGTTACAGCAGAGTACTACAGAAGGTCTTTTGTACAAATCGAATAAATTTATTCATAGTCATTTGGTGGTGTCAGGTTTTTTTTTTAACAGATTGTTTCATCCTTAAATATGTCTGTAACACACAGCTGCAACTGTTTCAGGATAAAGCCAAAAAAACCCAGCATGCATATTTTAAGGACTGTATTTGCTCATAAAGCATGTGACTGACTCTTTCAATGAGTAAGATGGTATTATTATTGCCTGTAAATTCTCTTTTCCCTTTGACTTCTCTATCCTAGTCTATCATTTTGATGATTCTGTTGTCCTTAGGCTGTTCTGCTGCAATAGTTCTGACTAAAATGGCGCCGGATGATTTAAATCCTCTTGTGGCAATACTAGTGAAAGAAAACACATTGTTCCCATTTCAGACAGCCACACCTCTGCTTAACACAGAAGACTGTCAGTTAAATTAGCCGCTGCTGAAGTGTAGCCAAAAATCCATCTTACATCCGAAAAACAGCAAAGGGAATACATTGAAATGTCTGGGTGCTTCTTCACAAATCTGAGCAGGAATGTACACATTTACATTTAGGATTAAATTCGCTCGTATTTTACTAATTTTCTTTAGGTTTGTATTACTCCATGAAATATTTGAAATACCTTGATAATCATGAAGACCTTCGTGAGAGACAGTAATATTTCTGACCTTAGCCACTGTATTCAGAAAATATCCAATTTTTATGGCACATCTAATATAAGTTCTCTTCTTTTTTTTTTGCTCTGCCTTTTTTGAAAAGCAACAGTTTCACCTTTTTTACAAGAAAATACATACTATATATATTCATTTTCTTCTGAAGACAGTTACTGAATTCTGGAAATCATTTGCTTCAAGAATTTCTTCTATTGTTAATTGCAGATTTGAAGCTCACTCACTATATACATCTAATTATTTTAGAATGAAAAATACATGCAATATCAGTGCAGAAAATTACTATTTCTATTTAATGGAAGCCTATAGAATCACAGAATAGTTAGGGTTGTCCGGAAAGCTAGGGATCAGGTTAGTAAAGCTAAGGCCCAGTTAGAATTAAACTTGGCCAGGGATGTTAAGGATAACAGGAAGGGATTCCATAGGTACATTGCAAATAAAAGGCAGACTAGGGACAACGTGGGCCCTCTCCAGAAGCTATCAGGAGAACTGGCTACTCAGGATTTGGAGAAGGCTGAGGTTCTTAGCGACTTCTTTGCCTCAGTCTTCACCGGAAAATGCTCTGACCGTACCACCCAAGTCTTGGAAGGCAGACGCAGGGACAGTGAGAATGAAGACCCTGGGCCCACTGTAGGAGAGGATCTGGTTCGAGGCCACCTTCGGAGCCTGAACGTATACAGGTCCATGGGACCTGATGAAATCCATCTGTGGGTCCTGAAGGAACTGGTGAATGAAGTTGCTGAGCCACTGTCCATCATATTTGAAAAATCATGGCAGTCAGGTGAAGTTCCCGATGACTGGAAAAAGGGAAATATAATCCCCATTTTCAAGAAGGGGAAAACGGATGAGCCGGGGAACTACAGACCAGTCAGTCTCACCTTTGTGCCTGGAATCATAGAATCATAGAATCATAGAATAGCTAGGGTTGGAAAGGACCTTAAGATCATCTAGTTCCAACCCCCCTGCCAGGGGCAGGGACACCTCCCACTAAACCATGCCACCCAAGGCTATGTCCAACCTGGCCTTGAACACCGCCAGTGATGGAGCAGTCACAACTTCCCTGGGCAACCCATTCCACTGCCTCACCACCCTTACACTAAAGAATTTCTTCCTCATAGCCAATCTAAACTTCCCCTGTCTGAACCCATTACCCCTTGTTTTATCACTACAGCTCCTCATGAAGAGTCCCTCCCCAGCATCCCTATAGGCCCCCTTCAGATACTGGAAGGATGCTATGAGGTCTCCACGCAGCCCTCTGTTCTCCATGCTCAACAGCCCCAACTTTCTCATCCTGTCTTCATAAGGGAGGTGCTCCAGTCCCCTGATCATCCTCGTGGCCCTCCTCTGGACTTGTTCCAACAGTTCCATGTCTTTTTTATGTTGAGGACACCAGAACCGTATACAATACTCCAAGTGAGGTCTCACAAGAGCAAAGTAGAGGGGCAGGATCACCTTCCTCAACCTGCTGGTCACACTCCTTTTGATGCAGCCCAGGATACGGTTGGCTTTCTGGGCTGCAAGGGCACAAGCGCACATTGCTGGCTCATTAGTCTGATTTACCTTCTTGCTCCTAAAAACTTGAGTAGCTATGAAGTCAATAAAAGAAATGGGAAATGGCTTAAAAATAACTGTAACATAACTGAAGTCAATGGATTATATTTTAAAACTCTCATTTTGAAGATCAGACATTTGAAATTTGTTAGTCTCGGTGCTCAAGAAACAATCCCTTCAGGTATTAGTCTTGAGACCATCCTATGTCTACGAATTTGATGGTTTTACTTGGATTCACTAACCTTAGTGAGTGGGCAGGAAGAGAGGAATCACCAGCAGAAATTCAAAAAGAAACAGGAGAAAGTTCCTTTTTTGTGGATTCTGCAAAGGTAACATTTCTGTCTTCTTCATTGAAATACAAGTTTTCAACAATTTTAGTTAAATTCTAATGAGCATAATTCTGATTCTTCTCCAACTAAACCCACCATAACACAGCACTGTTACCAAAGGTGGGAGAACAAGCAACAACAAAAAATAGACAAAACAAAACTAAAGCTCTACAGATGAGAAATGGAAAAAGGGACTTTCAGTTTGGCTTGAGAAGGATCTTGCTTCTACACACATTCTCATAACCTCTACAGGTGCCTCCTCCATGGCACTAATCCCTCATTATTTCATCTCAAAGGCCATTCCAGGGGTAAGATAAGCAGATTCTCCCTTTCTCAGTTTTCCATTATTCTTAAGCATTTACACACGCAGTTTTGTTACTACTATTTACGCATAGAACACCTAAAATATTTTGAAAGAGCTAAACAAAAGAGGATAGATCCTCATCTTCCTTTGATAACGTACAAGATTCTTGCAAACAGAGCACGAGTGGAAGTCAGTGTCCCATATCACATTAACTCACAGGCCTGGATTCCCTCTTGACAATTCTGACTCTGCACTTACAAAACTGATAGAGACCTATTTTTACAAAAATGCTTCTATATGGTCTCAGCTGCCAGAAAGTACTTTGCTTCTTTCATGTTCCAAAATAGCTGTGCAGATGTTTGGATTTCTTTTTTCCCCCCAAGGATGGAAAAAGAAGTTTTTCAAGTGTAACTGTTAGAAAAGAAGCAAACAAGTTTTATTCATGGGGACCAGTGACCTCCATTTGGCCTAAGTTAGCAGACCACTGCCTCAAACTACCAAGATTTGCTGCCCATCACAACTTATGCCAGAGATGTGCTTCTTCTCCTGCAGGATAAATTGGACCTAACTAATGTTACCTAACACAAAATCACATTCCTTTCTTTCTCTCATGAACATGCTTTAGTGTTCTCCGAGTTCACTGAATCATTACACATGGTCATCTAAAACATTCAGATATTGATAAAGATAAATAATCTTCTAAGTCAGTTCAATTAAATAATCCACCAGACTGCTTTTTGAAGGCTGATGATACTGGTGTGATTTGCATGCAATAATTACTCAGCCTTTCTATTCTGCATAATGCATTATTTGCATTGATGGTGTTAAAAAAAACCTTTTCACCTCTTTTTTCAAATTACATTCACCTCTTTTTTCAAATTACTTACACTTCATGAACTAAATCTTAAATGACCTCTCAGTTGACTACATGACTTGTCTTAAGACTGTAATCCCCTAATTATCCACATTAGGTTGGAGTAATTATGGAGCATTCCAGATTCAGGCATCTGCATTTCCTGTACTTGGAAACCTGTGCAAAGAAACAAGCCATGGTAGCAGGGAGGGTAAAGGGCTTTCAGACCTCAGAGCAGCACAGCATAATGCTTGTACAAGCACTTAAGCCTCGGAGTGTGGACATCCCCCACATCTCTCATTTTAGAGATGATAGTCTCTCCTGCATACTTTTTCCTTTTGAAGAAAAACATGAACTAGATCTTTATAGACTGGAATAAATTTGGGGCTTTTTTTCTCTCCAAGATCTTTATAACAGATTCATCACCTCTCGCTCAAACTTCCATTTCACTCTCTGTCAGCTCAAGCAGACTGGTTACAACACAGGTATGTTCTTCCAAATACAGCCAACTAGAATGAGCTGGACACGTTCAACTAGTTGGTTTAGAGGGAAAAGTTTACCTTTCTTATCACTTCATGTATCTGCACCCCATAGGCAGACAGAACTTTTCCTGATGCACACCTAAATTTCTGGACAGAGAGAGATATCTGAATAAAGAAGAACAAAGATTTGAGCCTTAATCTTCAACTTCTCTGGGAAGCACACTAACAACTACTCTCTCCAGCTCTTCAGTGACCTTGATTTCCTGTTGGCACGTGAGGGATCCTGAAATACAGTAGCTTATATGGACAAAAATAGTACTGCAACCTTGACCACTATTACTTTGCTTGCCACTTGATTCTAGAAGCGGTGAGAGTGAGGAGCCATGCTGGTTGATGTTCTGCCTATTTTTTCCTTAATTATACCCCTAACACAGCCTTTCTTATCCACCAGCACAGCTAATCATCCCAAATTTTCATCTGCTTAAGTCTGCATTAATTTGTGATCTTTCACTCACGTTTTCGGAAATGGAACAGTGACTTTTCAAATGCTATTGTGGAGATTACACATGCCTTTTGCTTTAACTAGATCATTACTGTCCTTTCAATAGCTCTATTTCCTCACCCTTTCCTAGCATGTCCCATGCATGTCACTGTTCTGTGTTTTCAGAGCTCTTTGAAAGCATCTGTCTTCACAATTCAATTACTCAGTAGCAAGAAGTCCAGCTGAATCTTCCATGCGTCTGAAAATTAATCACCAAAGCACCCTGTGTTTCATTCTCTCCCACATCACCTTTTATCTTCAGGAAGATATTTTTCAGAAGTGCAACTAAAGCTGCCTTTCATCTTCTCTAAACGCATCCTTAAAACACTCCTTGTCACATCATATATCTGACCTTTAGTTACACCAGGGGATCACAAGCACTACAGCCACTTTGACCATCACAGTGTCGTAAGTCAATAGACACCATCTGTTTTCTCTTATCCTGAGTCTTTCAGGTTTGGGGATTCTTTTATGTTTTTGTATGGTTGGCTACATACAATGCCATGGTTTTGACTGATACATCCCTAGACACTGTAAGAACAGAATTATGCAGATTTACTTAACCATGGTCTTCAAAGACTTCCCATGAAACCTTTTGCCATGCCACTGGTTCTACTGCCGTTCAATACACTTTCTTACAAAAAAGATGTACTATTCACTCCAGCTATCACCCTTAATATTTGTGATTTCATGCTATAGTTCAGAAATTATAGGAGCAGCAATACAGTATTTGCACAACTGGACATCAAGCTCAAAAATAAAACACAGTCACCCTACTCATGCAGCCAACTAAGTAACAGAAATCAGCAACTGTCCTGATGCATCTAAGCATCCCGCATACAATATGCTGCCAATGCCATATTAGCAGCGCTATTCCTATTTTTGTATCCCAGGGAAAAACTTAAAACTAGAATGCATGCCCTTAATTTAGGGTCTCGCACTGCGGTTTATTTGGCTGTGAGAGAACACCTGTGTAAGCATTAGAGGAAAATACAGGAACCTGAACATTAACACTGCACAAAATCCTCAGCTGATGACTTTTGTGACAGTTAATGTTTACATCTCACAATACATTTTCCAGAATCCACAGCACTGCGAGATTGTGCCTTTTTTACCCTCAATACTATTGAGTACTCTCAATCTGTAACGAAGGCAATCAAAGGCAATGAAAAGTGCTCAGCTTATTCAACTGACATGTCTTCATTTTTCAAGTAAAAGAAACATTTCATACCAAACTACAAGAAGTATAGCTCATGATCAATGATCAGTAATCAAGACTGTTTAATTAACACATATATTTCTCTTCTCATGCAGATTGCCATAAACTTATGAGCTATGTTTACACACCAGTTTTACTAACCAACTAGTGCAGGGTACATTCATTTTACAAGCTAATTTGCTTGAAAATAATTTCTCAAGGCAGAGCCAAATGAATAGAGGAGCCTATAGTGTTTGTGAAAAACGTAACAGCACTTCCAACTAGTTTAAAAGATCAGCTGCTTTATTATAAAAAATACCCAATTTCTTACATCAGCCAAGAAACATGGAGGTTTTAAATTAGATAATTAATTATTAAAAAATGCCTGTTCTTCCCCCAGAGTGTAACCAAAATGAATCACCAATTCTGTTCATTTTAATTTCTTCCCTTAACACTCACATCAGCAGAGTTGTTAAACTCTTTGCATGATCACTGAATCTTACATCTATAAATCTCATCATCTCAGCAGGAGGTTTTCATCTGAGATCTCATGCCAAATCCAGATTGCATTTTAAAATGCAGACTTCTAACTTCATTCCAATATGCTTGAAGGCTGTGTTTTTCTGTCACAATCTGGAAATTGGACATTTGTACCCCTACCATCTCAAGGAGGAAAATGTTCAGGAAAAATCTCCACATATTGTTACCCATTGTTTCCATTTGTATTTCATAAACAAACATAAAAAGAAGTTAATAATGGAAGTAAATCTTTGGGATTGGGTTCTTACTGCCAGCCCACAGAACTGCAAGACTGTAACACAAAAACTGCAAAATAAAACAAAAAAAACCTTAACACTGAAAATCTCAGCTTGTTTAATGTTGCTTAGTCTACTTTATTAATAGCAAGCAATAATTACAAAGTAAACAAGCAAAGAAAATAAACAAAAAGACCAGATGCACTCTGCAGAACTGAATATTTCATTTTTGCTAGCATCTAGATAACTGAATATATATTCTTTTCAATACATTTCAGGCAGTTGAAACTGGATAAGCTTTAAGGTTTCTTCCAGCCCAAACCAGTCTGTGATTCTATGATCTTTGCAGGGAGCAAACAAGGCTGACCCAGCAGCAGTTTTCCTTTCAATCAACTTTTATGTCTTTATGGAAGACGGGTGTAACATTTTTCTTTCTTTGATCAGTGGGGACTTCCCACATCTCCATGACCTCACAGAGGTTACAGATGTCTCACCCTTCAAGGACACTGGACAACTCACAACACTCTGAGGTGCAGCCCATCTTGTCCCATTGTCCATGGGTTGTCTCCAGTCACCCCAGCTTGATTCTTAACTTAATGCTGGTTTATTTCTCTCCTTGACCTGTCTCTCCCAGTGCAGAGGCCTGGCAGGACTGGCTGGTGAGAACTGTGACAGTATCAGTGTTTAGCTCCTCTGCCTCCCATGCTGCTGTCACACCAAATCACCCACCCCACTCAACAATGGCCACACATTTTCTTTGCTAAGTCTCCCTGGCAGTATCACTGTCCACAGCCTCTCAGCAACTTCCCAAACCTAAGCACCCAAGACAGAATGTCAGGTCCGCAGTCAGATGCCTCTTTCCCCTGCAAGGGAGTCTCCATTAACTCTGACCCCCATTTTTCATTGTTCAGTCACTTGATCAGTACTGAAAACTGAGACATGGACAAGAAGAATGAGTTTTGACATTAGAAGTGACGAGTTTCCAGCTTTCCCTATCATGGAAGTTTCTGTTCACAGCAAATTTGGAGGTGGTCCTCTAGATTTCCCTCCTCCCTTGCAGAACGTCAGCTGTTGGCTTTGCAAGACCTTGTCAATCTCCTGTTCTTTCTCCCTGATAGCATGCAGCACACCCTGGCAAGCAAGGCTATCACCATCCCCACCATGAGCATCTGCAGCCTGAGGCTGGGGCAGTAGCATGGGCCCTCAAGGTCTCTGAAGTACCAGGCTGGTCCAGCCCATGCTAGAGGCAGTCACATTTGGCACATAAACACAGACAAACCACATGCTCCCAAGAGTAAATATCCACCTACAACACCTATATTTGAAAGACAGAAGCACTGATTTCAGGGAGACATAGTGTTACTCATCTGGCTTATTACAAAATGATGATTTCACCATTTAATATTAATAAAGTTGATGGGCGTTTTATATAATTGCTGGCAAGCAACCCAGATTAAGGGCCCCAGATCAAGGGCCCCAGATCAAATCATAAAAGGGACTTGCACTGAGGAAGGCACAAACACACCTAACACAGTGCTCGTTTTGCCTGAGAGACAGAAGCCCAAATCTGAAAATGTAATAAAACAACCAAAAATTTCAGAGAGATTTTAGCCCATTCTCTAATGATCTGCAATGCAGTTCTTTCCCAAAGGTTCCCTGAAACCATAAAATCCTAAGCCATGTTTATAATAATGCACATCTGATTTGAAGATCTAATTACTCATTTTGCACATGAAGTGACAGCTTGCAATATATACCTAATAGCTCTGGCAAAGCTGCAGACACTAATCTAGAGGAAGCTTTGGTGTAAAGTTATTCTCTTGCATTCACAAGAGGTGTCTTTGTGTTATTAAAACAAAAGAAGCCACAAAATCTATACCTGTGAAAGAGTTAAATCTGAAGAGTAACATTAAACTTCAACGTTAAATTTGGATTAAGATCTAACAGGGCCATTGGACTTTGAACCATCAACTGAAAAATCAGAAATCCAGAAGTTAAAGTCAATTCAACATTACAAATAAAAACAAAATAAAAAAATAAAAAAAAAGAAAAACTGATAAAATAATAGTCTATAAAAAAGATGCAGTGGGATAAGGTAGACTGTAAATCCTGAACCTGAAAAATACTTTCAAGTAACAACGTGTTTGACACAGTGAAGCCTTTTGTCTGCTCTTTCTGCCCTGAGTGTAGAACAGCTGCAGCTGACTCTAGTTCGTGGCCATTACAGCCTGTAACACTGCTAATTTTCTGAACTCTGATAAAGCTTTCAATTATCAGGAGAGTTCCCGGAAAAGAGGAAAAACTCCAAGTAAAACCTTTGTGCAAAGGAAGAAAGTAGAACCCCATAAAAAAAACCCTGTAAGCCTGAAGAAACAAAAAGTCCAGCTAAGCAGAAAAGAATTACACCTCCTCCCACAAAATACATTAATGAACAAATAAATGAACCTCTTTTTTCCTCTTGCAGACAACAGTACATGTAGCCTAAAAAGTCAAGACAGCTGGTGATAAACAAACTATATCACTACACAGATATAAAGGATAAATACAGTCATACATAAAGCTGGGAAAAGCTCCCAGAAAATTTTCTAAAAGCCTGAGATAGCAGTACTGAATGCAGAAGCCTGTTTTATCTACAGACATTGCCACCACTCTTCATTTTTTGGTGAATACTGCAGACCATGAATACTATATAAAGGTCTGTTAGTACCTATAGATACGTTAGAAAAAGCCAAAAGTCACCAAAAGTATTTCATGGGAGTACAGCAATAACCCATCCTCCCCAGCTAATATGTCCCTCTTAAAATTTATGGCACTGCCATTTATAAGCAGACTGCCCAAGAGCTCTGACAGAATCACATGGTGACCAGTGTCCCTTTAAGAACAACACTGCCAATATATCATAGACTCCATACAGACACCATTTTCATCCAAGTCCTCATTTACACCAGGAAAATATGGGATCTATGATGCCCTAAACATGGTCAAGACTACATACTGTCCCTTTCCACGCAGACAGCAACAGGTAAGACATAGCATAGGACTGATGCTACTCCTTCACCAGTCACTGGGGGAGTGATGTCCACTAGTGGCCTTGAAGTTGCTCCCCAAAGCCCAAACTCCAGGCAAAGCCTATGTGGCTGAAAAGCAGAGGTGATACAGAGTTATCCTACTGCTCAGAGAGAGTATGATCCAAAAGTAGTATTTTATGTTTAAACTGCATCAGCTTAGAAGAAGCACCTTTCATAAAGCCAATTTCAGCAGATACAACTTGTAATCTACTAAAACAGTAATTTTATGTCTTTTATGCTGTTCCCTTTCAAAGAACAGACGTAATATGTCTAAAATCTTCAGTAATTTTACTGCTGTATCTCAACAGGAAAATGGGGCAGAACAAAACTATATCCTTTCTGAAGCTGCTTTTTCTGCAGAAAATCTGTTCTGAGATTCTATATTAAAGGCTTTTGAAAATTATTCCAAATGTTGCCAAACACATGTACTATGCTGCAAACAGACTGGGCATCTGCAATTTGAATTTTAAAAGCTTCTAACACCCTATTTTGAAACTGAAAAAGAAATTAAATCTCTTGCATATATGGTAATAAAGTGAGAACACTGAATAACATTAACTGAGAGCTCTCCTGAAACAGCAATTCCAGATGATTACCTATTTCTGAGATCCCTGCAACAATTTGTGTAAATATTACCAGTATATTAAACCTTCACACATACAAATTTATATGCACAGAGCTGCAATGCTAGCAGTGCATAAGCTTGCACTACAGGAGACCTAACCTCACGGCTTTTACCCCACAAAAGCCATCAAATCTCATTATTTCTCTTAAAGGTAGGTGCCTTCCTATGAGATGTATTTCAGACTTAACAGATACTCTTTGTATCATCTGGAAGGTACACACACTTCCAGAAGAAAGGAGGGAGAAGCGACACAAAAGAAGCTTGATGCGACACAAGAGACAAAAGATTGCTATAAAAGATGCTAGCACAAGACTTTATGATTATCTGCCAGACTAGAACACTTACAGGGTAAAAAAGTAGCTTCCTGAATCTTCCAAAAGGTAAATAAAAGAAAACTTCTTGTACTTCCTGCTACAATTCTTTGGCTCTGAAAACTGTGCTGCTCTAGAGGAAAGGAGGAAAGGGCCAGTTTAGAAAAATTATTATAACCAGAACTGACTGATCATAATTTCATTGAAGCTGAGGTACAGTTTGGGGATATTCCTTCTTCTCTTCTCTGCCTTAAAAGGAAATTTTTTTTGTTGGGATATAAAATTCTGTTATTTCTACAAGTATAATGCCATAACAATGATTCATTACTGGAAAAGAAGCCGACGTAACCAGAGTACCTACTTTTAAGTATTTATTGCTTTCTATGGGAAACTAAAGGAAAAAAATAAAAAGTTGTCCATCAAATAAAACAATCAAGCAGCAGACTAATTGGTCAAAATTAGTCAATCACTGGTCTCAGATCCTAGGAAAAGACAGAGCCCCCATAGGGCTGGTGCATCAAGCTGAGCTAAAGGGATGCTGACACTTGGGAAGGTCACACTGCTTCTTGATTAGGTTGTTGACCTGCTGAAAGGTGAAACTTTGTTCAACTCAATCCAGCTGCCAGATTCAATACGCACACAGACACGTGAAGTCCCTGCGAAACCTAACTGAAAAACTTTGTATTAACATCTTGGATAGCTTTCTATTTTCCCTCCTTAAGTAACTGAAGCACGTACTGGTTTTACTCATTCATTTTTGCTTCTTCCTTCTTCCTGCTCAGCCTTCAGTTGGTCTGAATGAAGGAGCCAGAACCACATCTACTCAACAGCAGCTTTAAAGCAGTTTACTTGCTTAGAACTAAGCCAGGGCAGAATTTCTTACACACGCAGTTCTCCCCCCAGCTCTATTGAGAGCACACAGGGAACTGCTGAGCCTCACCTGCTTTGCATGGCCAAAGAGAGATCTTTTTCCGTAAGAAAAATATTTGGCAAAAAATAATTAAGCAAGAAAAACACTGTAATCTCTCCTCATCAAAATAACCTAATAGGAAGAGGACGGTTTAGTTAATAAACGCTCAATTGGCACCAGGATGGTGAAGCAGCATGAAGATATTCAGGGGTGGGAGATGGCAGATTTGCAGAATTTGCTCCTCCACTTACAGCCAAGCCACAGCAATGCAGACAGGAATGCAATGCATACTCACAGATCTAATTTGTATACATGATTTCCACAGTGGGTGATGTATAGCCATACATAATGCAGAGAAAAATGTGGCATTCTGTGCCTTAGGGTAGGCTGGGGGAATGAGTGAGCTTGTCTTCCTGCTCAAAATGGTTTAAATTCACGTGTTTGGTACTCTGAGATTACATAGAGAGACAGCAAGCACCTGGAGGGGTAGGTCCAGAAACATATCTCTTGGAAAAAAACAGCAAAAGCTGTCACCAAGAAGACTATCTATAACTTCCCCTTGAAGGAACCAGGTGAGGACATACCTGGTGTCCAATAGCCCCATTCACCCTTCTCCTCCCCCCCTTTTCCCATCACTCTTCCTTGCTGGGTGGGGCTTGTCTGGTCCTGCCCTAAGTCATCCCAACAACCTGAACTACCAGGAAACTAGCATAGCATAGAAATGAAGGGTTTGATTGCTCATCACCAGTCCTGAAATTAGGGAAGAGTCAGTGACAAAGAGCAACTGGGTGGGCTTGACTGTACGATCAAATCTCATGGCAGAGTTGCTTGTTAGCAAAAACAAGCTATGGAGACTTAGAAAGTGTCCTACAGACCCTTTCAGTGGCCAAGGTACTGTGACCCACAGGTCAACACTACACCTTTTACTACTCTACTTCTACTCATGCTCAGCATTTTATATGTCTATTGGCATGTAATTATTCAACTCCACTGAAAGAGACTGAGGCATACTAGAGTAGGAAGTGCTCTTGCTATGTGAAGCAATACAGATGTAGTCTTAATATTAAAGCCAGTTTATATAGTCGACCACATTTTACTGCGACTCTTACTCAGAATGTTGCTTTGATTTTTCTCCCCAACAGATTTCACAGAAGAAGAGAGACATCTCTGAGACTACATTCCCAAATATGTCTGATATTGTTTCAGTTACCTTTTTCTGTTGATCCCAGGTTGTCCACTATGACTTTAGTCATAAGCAGAACCACCAGACCCACCTCTGGAGAAAGGTTTGTCATTAAGTGAAACCACCATAGGAAGGAAACAGAGTGCACAAGAGTGCAACAGTACAAAAATGCAGCATTTCTTCAAGAAGTTTCTAGAGGAAAACACACTCCTGAACAAGGACACCAGGTTAAAGAGGAGCCTGGTGAACAAAGAGGTTACAATAGGATGGGCGTGAACACACTCAGGAAAATGAAAGCCATTATTGAAGAGGTTGATCTTTATCCTGAAGGACAACATATAAATGATGTATCATTCTGTATGAGGCCAGAAGGTAAGTCGCAAAAAAAAAAAAAAAATCCGAGAAATCAGACAGAAGCATCATTAAAGTAATATATATATAGGACGTACCATAGAAGAGAACTGCTGTATCATTTTAGCTACTTTCCATGACAACAGAATGTAATTTCCCCACCAACACTGTATACTATTCACAGTATTAATCTAATCTTTCCTTAAAATTGTTCAAATAAATGGATGTTCTGTGGTTTTAAAATAGTTCTGGAATAGTATCTGAAAGCAATCAGCCACTAGGTCTTCATTGGTAACCTAGAAAAGCCCCTGCAAGGCAGTCCTGTGCAATTCCTCACATAAGTAAGGAATCTGACAAGTTACATACCAAACAGTATTTTCACCATCTCTGTTTCAAAAGCTGCAAAGCGTGTGCGTTAAAAATCAGTCTCAGAGCCCAGACCACTGTCTGCAAATGTAATACTCAACTAGAAAAACAAAAAAACTGGCAAATAGATTAAAGCAGTATGGTCTATGGGACTGTAACTGAGAATAATCAGAGGGGAAGCCTGGATTAAACTGGTTGGTTGTGTGCAGTGACAGCCAGCAGTGATAGAGACTGTTAAACAGGGAGAGACAGACTGAGAGATCAAAGTATTAAAAATAAATCAAATAACTCCTTTTTTCTATTTTTCACACTCACACATGGTGCAGGTAAGTGTCATCTGAAAGTATTTCTTCTGTTATCTGCTGTAGCTTCACTGTTGTAGAAACCTAAGACATGAGTAATCAGATGGCAGAAATTAGTGTTATTTATGCACTGCTGTCACAGCTCTCCATAATTATATAGTTTGACACAGCATCTTGACAATGAAAGGAAAAAAAGCAGTTTGTATAGATATTTTATCAGCCTCCCTACACAGAAGCATGGCAAATAAAATTACTGCAACTAAAAATTGGCAAAGCAATCAACTCTTTCAGGGTTTTTTGTCTCTGTCAGAAAGTTACTACTGTGAGAATACTCAAAGACAAAAAAATGTCCTCAGCCTATGTGGCTTTATCTTGCAGTATAGGGCCACAATCTGGCTACGCACAAATGCCTTCTACTGTTGAAAAAAAAACTGAAAAAAATCAGAGAAAAAATTCATTGCAAGGGTTCTGCTCTGTACTGAAATAAAAAAATTGAAACTCTTGAGATTCAAACCCATGGTCTGAACCACTCAACAGTCAACTTGAATACTGGAAGTGTTTAAAGCAAGACTGGACTGGGATTTAAGCAACCTGGTCCAGCGGAAGGTGTCCCTGCCCACGGCAGGGGGTTGGAACCAGACAATCTTTAAGGTCCCTTCCAACCCAAACCAGTCTGTGATTCTATGATTTTATGCTGCCCATGTCCCAGCTACACAGGATAAACTCCAGACGAGGACAGAAAAGACTTATTACTGGTTGAACTTTTGTATGTACAGAATTGCAATGTTCTGGTAAAGAATTTTTGGTTGGCAAATTTCTCCAGGGCTTTAATCAAGAGTCACAACCCAATGCAGACACTACACACTGGATGGGTTATACCTCTGGATCTGATCCTGTGCATCATCCAGGACGAGGCAATAGTGTGCACCCAGTTCGAACTTACAAGGCCCTGGCTCCCCTCCCTCTTCCCTGTGGCCTCCAAGGTCACATACGACCCATAAACCTGAAGCAGTGACAAATCTTTCGTTTACACCTCTCATTACCTGCTGGGATGTGCAGACTTCCTGCTCAGGTGCTGCATAATAAAAGCAGATCCTCTTGTGCCTGCTAATACACCTGCTGCTAATCCCTGCTGTCATCTGCATATTTGACTTTACTGCTTCAAGTACTGTGGTTAAAATCCTAACTCCTAAAACTGAAAATTTTGATGTTCTGCTGCTATGAGTGGTACAGCCAAGATATTCCAGGATTCCCCTTTTGAACAGCAGAGAGAAATGAGTACATCCTTCTCTATTTTCAAACCACTGCACCAAACTCAGTACACAAATTCAGTCACAAAATGGCTCCTCATTAGAAAGTTTTGGAGAGGGAGGAAAGTGAGAAATGCTATCGCTGGTCTCAAGAAACAGTTTCAGACATTCATTGCTTTTGTTGAATATAGTGAATTTTGACTTGAAATACAGACCTCTGATCTAACACTACCCAAATGTTTAAGAAGTATGAGACTAGATGTGTGGCACGTAAGTAAATGCAATTCCTCTGTATGCAATCTGAAGTGTGGATATACTCACAATATCTGTGCATACAGCCACGATACAATATGTAAAATTAAGTTGTTTTCATGTGCGTTTCATATGATAATGCATTCACTCACACACCACATACTTGAATTATTAGCTAGATTAGCTAGAGACTTTATTAGATAATCACCGTCTGTTTCATTTCTCAGCTTTCAAAACTTGAAATAGAAGAACACCCCCACTGTGATGAAAGGTAACACAGCTTGCTAATTAAAGAGAAAAAAAACCCACATAAATGAACAGAGAAACCCCACAAGTATATTCCCACAACACCAAAACTGAGATTTAATAAAATACCAAACCATGAGAATATAAGCACAAATTTTGCACCTTCACATTTCTAAGGCAGCAGCTGCTAGCTCAGTCCCTACTTTCAGTAACATCCGGCACCCAGGTCTACAACTGCAGCTACTGCTCTCAAACAGGCTTCTATGCACCAGACCTGCAATATGAACGGCAGAAAAGCTGCTTTACTCCCTACACACCATATCATTACAAAATTAACCATACCTTACTGTCACTACCCACAGTGACCAGCCCTTCCTCTAACAAAAGATCTAAGTTTCCTATAAAGAAGTAAACCTAGAGCCATTATCACTTATTCCTCGGGCTGATATCACACACTGAATTCAGGCTGATGTTGGCATTCCCCCTATGTTCTCCCTTACCTCCCGTTAAATTGAAAATGCATGTAGGTCCTCCAACATAAGACAACATTTTCCAAAGTTTTCAAGTTTGCAAATGTTAAGGTTCTCATAACTTGTGTTCAGGTTTGAATTTTTACTGTTTAACATATCATCTGGCCAAGAAAAAATAAACTCGTATTTTCACTGTGGATCTGTTCTGAAAGTTGAAATGAATTAATATTGTTTTGCTGTTCAACCTGTATGCTTTCAAACTCAAGGCAGCCAGGCTTTAAGTATGCTACAAAGAAGCTCAGTGACACCTTAAATACAACACGGACCACCCTCTAAGATTTCAAATATATTCCTGGCTATGTGCCTTATGTAAGTTTTAAATGTGTAAAAACCTAAAAAAAACTGAAAAACGCATGGTAACTCCTGTGTGACTCATAACAGATTTGAGAATAACATAGATTTATTTCTGACACTTCCAATTTCTTAAACACTACTTCTCCAAAGATCTTCACTTAGGCTGAAAGGATACCAGGCTGTGAGTCTGTCACCGCTGCTGTATGGACATGAACTGTATAAACAGCCAATTCAAGGCATAAGAATCAACCTCTTCATAAAAAGCAACTATCTTTTGAAATAATCTCCAAAGTGGATCTTTTCCTCGATTTTCAACTGGGTGGTAATTGGGAGAATGTGGAGAAGGGAAAATAAGACAGTGGCCCTTTTCACTATGCTACCATTGATACCCAACCTTGTATAAATTATATCCTTTGAAAAAAGACATAAAGGACAAAGGACAAAATCACAATGATTACAGAAAGAGGAAGATGGACACTTAAAAGAATTCAACTAATACCACCAGGACTATTAATTCGAGTCATAATAATGCATGGCTTGATATCAAATTCTGCCCTAGGCTGACCAGACACGTACAGGATGCAACAGTATATCTGCTATATGCTTTCTGAAGGCTATATAAGCAGTCATGGAAAATCAATTTGAACACAAATGTAATTTGTTAAAAGAACAGTAAAAATCATTATGCAGGGTCACACTGTCAGCAATTTGTACAGAAGCAGATACCGTCCAAAGATGCAAGGGCGTTCAGTAAAACAGGAGAATCTTGGTCTTTCAATGTCTCTGTGATCTTTTCAGCCTTTCGATATAGTTACACAAGAACAAAGCTACAGTTTACCTCTCTTGTTTCTCAGCACTTTTACTCCTTGCAGCTCATTCCAGCTGCAGAAAGAGGCTTTATAGAAACTTCTAAGCCTCAGAGAGAGTGAAGGTTCCCACTGTAATGGAGAACAAAGCAACATCTTTGAAACAGTTCCTGGAAAGTTTTTATCTTGGACTGACAGGACACAGTCATAAAATAACGAAATAGATTTGCCTGGTTTTGGCAAAGTTAAAATCATGTTGAGGGAAACCATACATGAAAATTCAGCAACGAGCTAAGTGAAAAAGCATGGTACAGTTTAAGGATCTGCTTCACGTGAAAGGCAACTCAGAAGCCTTTATTTATCAGGATTCAGAAGATCCTGTTCCAAAGACATTTAACACATGCACATGGAATATAATGATTTGCTATGCACTTACAGCACCAGTACCATGGCCGATCAGTTTACCCATTCCATGAGGTAAATCTAGGGACTACAACAGCCACTCATTTTAAATTCTGTCTTCATTTGATGCCAATCTTCACTGACTTTTCTTGTTCATTCCTAAGAACAACACACAGTGGGACTCAGAAACCTGTATTACTACAGGTGAGATGCACCATATTTCTTTCATCTGAAATAACCTCTTGCAGTCTCTGTAGTCACCCTTGCAGGCACTGTCTGTTTGGAACACCAGACTGGCTCACACTCAAGTTTGACCAAGGAGCAACAACAGCAGCAAATGTGAAACCTTTGCAACTGTTTTGTGGTACATATAAAAGGACATTCCTTATGAAAAACGCATGTGCATCTTTCTCGTAAACTAAGGGGTAGCAGTCACTGCACCTTTGAATCCCGGTTTCGTCATATACATGCACATAAACACAGCTCTGAATATCAGTCTCCTATTACAGTGCATGAGATTGCAAATTTATCAGATCGGCTACAAGGAAGAAAATTCCAGTCTTTCACTGGGATGACTTTTTCATCATCATCTCTCTCTCTCTGTCTTTCTCCCCCTGCTTCTCTCTCCCTCTTAAAGAAAACCAAAGAGAACAAAAAAAATAAATCAAAACAAACTTGCTAATATACTATGTATGTGCTTCAAATGCAGAAAGCAAAAGAGTTTTAAGATATCATGAATAAACTGGATTTTGACCTCCATTGTTACTGTGCAGAGCTCCAATAAAAAAGCAGTTGGCATTTTTCCTTAACTGCAGACTTGAAAAACAGGTCAATAACAAATTATAGGATTTAACTTTTGTCTGCAGCTGGAATTATCCCCAAAAGACTGCGAAGAACTGGCCACTGCATGCATGAAGCTACCATAGGTTTTCATTATACACCATTATAGAAATCGACTCATCAAGTAATATTCAAACATCATGCTCAATGCACAAAAAGTTTTGTGCTATTCAAAACCTGCTCTCTAAAGAGTTCGATACTTATGGTGCTTAGTGTTATCATAACTCGGAGAGGATCTATTAAAAGTAAACATTACAACAGTGAGCAAAATTAACCCAGTATATCAGACCTGTAAAGCAACATTTTATTCGGTTTCAGCATAAAAAAAAAAAAAAGACTGTCTCATTTTCTTCTGTTTCATTTTGAAAGCCAAAGACAAACCTTTAACTGAACAGTTCCAGCTTTAGTAACCATGGAGCAAATGGGTGTTTTTCTCTTCCTATTTCAC
This sequence comes from Ara ararauna, assembly GCA_028858755.1. NCBI lineage: Eukaryota > Metazoa > Chordata > Aves > Psittaciformes > Psittacidae > Ara > Ara ararauna. The sequence continues at coordinate 63,374,357 of CM054410.1, forward strand.
TTCTACTAGAAAATCTTAAGTTCTGTGTGCCAGAGTTAACTAAAAATACGGCAAGACCGAACTTAGATGGAAAATCGCCTCAAATGTGTACTGCGGCAAGTCCTACACAAGCCCAATGCAAAGTACTCATGACAAGATCAGACTCTGTGGCAGATACAGCACTTCTGCTTAGAAGACTTTAGGTTTAAACTGCAAGTACAAGGACATATTGCATAAGCTATCACATGCTGGCTGCAACTGGATGAATGTTACTGGGTTCTGAGAAGCCGCCGTGCTAAATAATTTAAGATATGATGAAATATTCAATTTTAACTGATACACTGGTTTCATTTTAAGGAAGAGTGAATAATAACGGGAACTCGTCTAAAAAAGCCAACAGAAATATACCACTACTCATTATGATCCCAGTTGTTCGCTAAGCTTTGGGAAGACAGAGCCAGGACCACAAAAACGGATTCCCTCAACCCTGGTACCGCACAGAAGGGATGAGCATCCCCGGGGCAATGGGTAGGGGAAGGGGGGGAACGGGACACGGGGGTGCCACCACAGGGGATTCGCGCTGTGGAGCGAGGTAGCAGCGTAGAGAGGACTCGGGTCGGTCCCTGTGCCTGGGGCTGAGCCCCCTTCCCTAGAAGGGAGCGGACGCGAAGGGTGGCGGGGGGACCCCCACGGCCCCCGGCACCTTCCCCCTGTACCCCAGTCATCATCATCGTCACCACCCCACCGCGCCCGGCTGCGTGCAAGGTGAGATCCGACAACTTTTTTAATGCGCGGAGGCAAAACCCAGCACTAAATAGATCACTCTACATCATAATAAAAGGAACTCCTAAGAGCTCTAAAGTTATTTTCCTGGGGTAGGGTTGGGTTTGAATCTTTCTGGTTTTGTTCTGTTCGCTTGTTTTGTGTTGTTTTGAAGGTCTGGGTTATTTGGAGGGGGGGGGGGGGGGGGAACGAGACATAGAGAAGGAGCCGCTGGGGTTTTGGATGGAGGTGCCCTAGTTTGAGAGAGGCAGGAAAAGCGTCGCCTGACAAGGACTGTCGCTGCTGCGGAGATGCTAAAGCCGCGCTTGCAAACTGCTTCCGCAGTTTGCTGGATCTCCGTTAGCTCAGCGTTTACAGCCTTCAGATTAAAATGAAGACCGGTGATTGGGGTTGGAGGGGTGACAGCTCTGCGGATATTATTAAATCTTCCCAGCCGCTCATCTGGATTACATTTAAGCTCTCACAGCATTTCTTTCCCCTCTAATTAAGCGGAGTTTCAAAACAGAACATGTCTGAGGGCGGATCTTTCTTCGGCTTCTATTTGAAAGAGGTAAGGGGGAGGGGGTGTTAATTAAACTAAAGAAGAAAAGGCAAGCCCAGACGGAGGCACCCGGCCGACAGCAGCCTCCGCGATCCCTCCGCGCACTTCAGCTCCGACTTTGTGAGAGCTCCGGCGCTGCATCGACCATCCCTTATCCCCGCTGCCCGTCCGCTCACCTCGGGCGAGGCGCGGTGCCGCCAGGCTCCCGCAGAGCACCAGCCAGACCAGCACCGCGCCGCTCATGCTCCTCTGCTCCGCAGACGCGCTGCTTCTGCCGAAGGAAGGAAGGAAAGAAGGAGGGCTGGATGGATGTGTGGATGGAGGTAGCGGAGCCCCGGGGTGGTCGGGTGCGGTCGGGTACGGTCGGGTCGATCCCCGCCCTACGAGCGGCTCTGAGGCTGCCCTGCCACACTCCGACACTACGCTCCCGCCAGGTGCCGCCGCGCCTCCAGCACGGCGCGACCCACCCGCTCCGGCCCGCCGTCTCCTCCTTCTCCTCCCGCTCCTCCTCTCCCTCCTCCCTCACCGCCTCCTGCGCGCCCTCGCCCGCGTCCTCTCTGTCCGCTCAGCGCGCACCTCGCTCCGCCCCCCCAGCCTCGCCTTCCCTGCTGCTGCGGCGGCGGGAGACACAGAGGGACGGTGGCTGGCAAGGGAGGGAAGGGGGTGGAGGAGGCAGCTCCCCCCTCCCCTCCACTACTGGCTCTGCTCCCCTCTGCCGCGTCAGGACTGCATCGCCCGAGCTCCTCTTCCGCCGCAGATCATACCGCTATTGTATCTGTAGTCCCTGTGGGTGACAGACCTCATCTGTCGTGGAGCGGAAGCAGGCCGGCGCGGTTCACAGAGGTAATTGTTTTCTCCGCAAACTTTTGTCTTGCGGATGTCGCCTAAGCCCTGCACTTTGCCGTGCGCAGTTTCAAACCATAGCATCGCAGAGTGGTTTGGGTTGGAAGGCACCTTAAAGCTCATCCAGATCCAACACCCTGCTACAAGCAGGGACACCTTCCACTAGACCAGGTTGCTCCAAGCCCTGTCCACCCTGGCCTAGAGTGCTGCGAGGGATGGGGCAGTCACAGCTTCTCTGGGCAACCTGTGCCAGGGCCTCACCACCCTCACAGGCGCAGAACTTCTTCCTAAAATCTCATCTCAGTCTCCCCTCTGTCAAGTTAAAGCCATTCCTTCTTGTCCTGTCCCTACAGGCTTGTCAAAAGCCCCTGTATAGGTTTCTTGTAAGTCCCCTTTTGGTATCGAAAGGCTGATTTACAATTAAACTAGCCCCCTCTGAACACCCAGTAGGGAACTTCGTTGAAAAGTAAAGGTATGATATTCCACCTCCTTCCACAGGCAGGATGTCATCCTGGCCCTTGCTGAAAGGATCCAGGATGGACAAAGCCAGACCACTACTCAGGGTATTCTCTGTCCCGCCCCTTCCCTCACCCCATTTTTTTCCCTCCGCCCCCCTCCCTCATATATATATCTATCTACTAGAGTGAAATATAAGTGTTAATTGCCCAGTGGGAGTCAAAAGGCTCTTCTTGTACTTTAAATCTGTAATTTGCATCCCCTCTACATGCCCTCATAGTAAAAGAGCCCATATTAGTGTTATATTAATGTCATATTAAACGATAATGCAATTGCTGAGTGACAAGGATGCACTTAACAGCATTAAGCTGTTGAGAAGCATTTCTGTAGATACAAACAGAATGTCCCGGCTAGTTGTATGACAACAAGGAGAGACATGAAATTAACACTGCAAAACGACCCGTTAAAGTCGTCTAATCTGTTGTCTCCTTTGGCTAGCCTGTCACAATAGTTTCCTTTGTACGAACCCTGTGTGTACCATTAAATGCCTGTAAGTGGCAGGGTGACAGCCCTTCCATACAGCTCTGGTTTTACATCTGCGCTTTCACTTGATCGTGTTTTTCCCGGACATTGGAAGTATTTGAGTTTCAATACATTGCATTGTCAGGGAAGAATTAAAAAGATCAAGATTTTTTTTTTTTTTGCATTGCTTAAGCTATGAAATTACCAGAAATAACCACACCTCCATAAATAGAATTTTACACCCAGGATCCCAGAGCATTTTCTGTTTGCATACAGAGCACAGACATGCACTTCACTAATCACAGAGGTTCAAGCCTCCCTGGCGGTTCTCAGACAGCAGCAATGGGGCACTGCAAGATTATCCAGCAGGCTGGGACAGATAAAAGAAAACAAACCCACAAAAAAACAAAAATGCCACAAAAATCCCTGTCACCACTGACAAAGCACACACTAGCAGAGAAGGTATGTTAAAGCACAGGCTTTAGTCCAGCATATCTTCCTGCACATGCACTAGCTGGTAGCATTAACCACAACTTTTGCTGTCTTCACTACTCCATGCCCTAGCATAATTCACCTGGCAGCACCCACATGGACTGCAGTCATGCCTTCGTTCTGCTGCACAGACATTCTATGCTACTGCATCTTCTACAGCAGCTTGGGTTCTACAGATTAGTCTCCATGCCAGAGATATCCCCAAAGAACTACTGTCTGGAAAGAAAATAGTTCTGTTCCTCCTTGAGGGTTTGCTTTAGTGACAATACAGAGATAGTGGAAATTTAGGCAGCCTTAACAAAGCTTCTGATATTAATGCATCATTTCTCCACAACGGTGGTAATTTTGCTGCTTATCTCTTTTACAACCAAGAATCCAGCTGTCACAAGGCAAGCTGTACTTCAGCTGCTGTGGCAGCCCAGCATGTCTGCACCCCCAAGTGGCAGGTTTGCCTTTCTTTTTAATTCTTCTTGAGGAATAATCCCCTAATGCAGCCTCTTTATTTCCCCAATTAGGATAAATCTAAAGGACCTAACTATATTTGGTACTGGGATGCCTTTTTCCACTGAGAACCTGTGACTAGCAGCTGATTAAAATGACACAGATATAGCTTCTTCAAAGCCAGGCATTGTTTATTCAGCCAAAAGGGATGAAACAGCAAAAGGCTTTTATGTTCAGTTCTTACCTAAAATGAAATGCCTTTTTTTTCTCAGATTTTGGGTAAGTTTTTATTCAACAAAATCTATCTCCCCACCTCAGAGTAATTACACTGTTTCTGCAGCTTTCTTACTGCCCTCTGTGCTGGGTTCCTCTTCATGGGCTGCTTTTCCCCTGTGTTTCAGAAAGGACTATGCAGGAACTCTCCCTTGCCCCGTGCCTTTCTTCTAGCCCAGTTGTTTAGCACAGAGCAATGCAATGCCCTGCTCCAACTGGCTGCTGTGAGAATGGTCCCAAACTACAGACTGTCCATCCAAAATCAAATGTAGGTTTTCTTAATATGGGTCTTCTGATATGTATAAGCCAAACCTATTTACTATGCTAGCCTGAGTTTTACCGAGAACTCCCTGTGCTATTGTGCTATGGGCCGGCAGTTCTTCAGTGCTGCATCATTAGCGTCGTCATTGGGGTTGTTGAGGGTGCAACATGTCAAAGCATTCTCTGCCTCCAGTGCTGGATCCGTGACCTGACCTTCTCGGTGAAGAGGATAAGCTGGTGTCCTTCGTTGTCCTCGAAAGGTCAGAAATGGTGGATTTTTGCCATTTGTCATATCCACCTATTTTGAAGCCACTTGTCTCACTTGGCAGCGGGAAAAACTCATTACTCTGCTGCCATTTATAAGTACTATAGGTATGTAAACATCATTTTCACATGGTAAACCCCAAGATCCAAGGCATCTTGAAGGTCCTCTTTCCCTTATTTGCTTACTTATCTGCTGATTCTTAATGACTTCCCAATGGTGAAGGCACTTGGCTGAAATACAAGTTAGATGGGATGGGGATGGCACAAGCCATTGAAGCTCAAGCTGACATTCTCACCTTTTATATGAATTTGAATATCTATACACAAAATATAAATATTACCTTTTTTATATCTGTATTTTTATATTTTTCTGTAATGCAAATTCTTCTCTCTGTCATGTGAATTCATGGTATGCTTCATGTTATGGAATTTAGTAGCCCCTAAATGGGATTAAGAACTGCCAGGTATTAATCCTTACTCATCCTGTCTTCTTCCTTTTTCTGTCATCTGTTGCATGAACATAGGACATGAAGATTGCTTTTCCATTTCCAAATTGTTTCCACACTTCAGGATAATTACTGCTGAATGTATTTATCTGCAAGCAAATATCCAAATATTTATTTTACTTGTTTACTGATCATTCTTCTTCATGAACTTTTTTTGCATCCAATTTGTTTAAATTCTTCCATCTAATTGATCAGCATAATTTACCAGGGATTTCTGCATAACAGGATTATCAGATAGGGACCCTGGAAATAGGCTAAGGATCCCTCTTGATCTTCTGGAACGGAAAGAGTAGAACTGAGAGATCAACATCTGCCTTTCAAAGGGAAAATGCAACCTTGTCAGCTGGGCAAGAGCTATTCCGCAGCTGTAATGTGCGGTTTTTTGCTTTGTCTTCCTTCCATTCGTACTTTATTTTTCCTCCTCTTTTGTATGCATTATTTGATGTCCGACCTCAAATGCTCAAATTAACCCTTTAAAATCCTGCAATACATTAAACGGAAAAAACCCATACAGCCATTAGACATAGGCAGCCACATCATTTGCCACAGTGCTCTTAGATAAAAAGCCAGAAGTAGAGGAACAACAACAATGAAATTTAATGCACAAAATTAGCACATTTTTAGCATAACTAGCAGAATAATCCTTAATGGTAAATAGTAGTGGCATAAGTCTAACACTTGTTACACAAAAGGTGAACCAAGTAACTCTCATCAATGCTGCAGTAGTAAAAGAGTAAGAGCTATCCTTACTTTCGCCAATGTTTTGCCAATTTTAGAAGTCACCTAATAAACACAAATTTAACCTGTCAATTACCCAATAACACCTTTAGGGTGTCTTGCATACTGGCTTTGCTTGAGAGATTAGTTTTATCACTGGCTCCAGTCAAAGCACTGGCCAGATTTGAGTCTTCTTAAAGTGAGAGATCAGGACAAGCTCAGAGCTCAGGGTACACAGGCAGAGATTATATTGCCTCCTCAATTATAATTAGGGCTTTAAAAAGCCACTCACTGCTGCACACAAGCAGTGGAACTTTCCATAATGTTTTGTAATAATATGTGCTTTGTTCACCAGGGATTTGTCATGCACCATTCGCCATCACTGGCTACTCTGATTCTGCAAGTCATAAGCATCTATTTTCCTTGAAGAAAAAAACAGATACTACAACTGTCTGTCACCACCACTGCAACACTGCCAGCATTATTCTTTTGGTTGACACTGCCTCTGAAGAAGGGAACAATTCATTCTTTTATCTCTTCCAGAACAGAGCCCAATCCCCCACATCTTGAACATACAAGGTTTCCAGTTAAGCCAACACAGGGTTTTGTTGCATAAAGCATAGAAGATCCTGCTTCCTTCAAATCTCTTTGGTTCAAAAGAAGTGTCGTGTAATGCTGCAGGAAACGGAGAGAAGTGGCTGCAACACAGGGAAACATGCAAACTCTATTTAAAAAGAAAGTACCTTTTCTTTCAGTCTTCCATACAATGGGTTTTTTGTTGTTTACTATTTATAGAAAGGAAGCATCGAAATCAGTGCCATGATTGTTTTTGATTCTTTTTCTTTTATCTTGGAGATAATCTGTTACTGTCTGCAGAAGACAGATATTTAAGAATCCCATGCGTTGTCTAAATACCTGACTATGTTTTAGAATGAATCATGTGCCACCCATAATATGAATGTGTAATGCACTTGAGAACATAAAAGAGGAGAAGGGTACACAGGCTAAGGTGTGACAGCAACCCCTGGAATGTGGTATTCCTACATTTTGTTCTTCATAGCCTTCTATACACCTCTGAAGTTATGGAGCTAGATGCTAATTAATTTAAGCTGAAATTATTCCCTGCTCACTTGTGAAAGGAAGTTAGCAATTTAGATTTATGGGAGTGGTGAATGGTGGTTCTTTTGGGAGTAGTAAGATGTGTACAAGTTGAGCGCTAGCAAATGTGTCTGTTCACTTCCTCCACTGGCAGTTCTTCAACAAAACCATATTGTTCCTCTACTTCTGTATGAGGAGGTCTGACTTAAAAAAAAAGTCACTCTTCTGAGTTGCTTATGTTCATGAAATCATACATGGCAGAATGGTTTGGGTTGGACAGGACCTTAAAGCTCATCCAGTTCCAACCCCCTTCCACAAGACCAGGTTGCTCCAAGCTCCATCCAGCCCAGCCTTGAGCACTGTCAAGCATGGCACAGCCACAGCTTCTCTGGGAAACCTGTGCCAGGGCCTCATCACCGTCACGGGGAAGAACTTCCTAAGATCTCATCTCAATCTCTCGTCTGTCAGGTTAAAGCCATTCCCCCTTGTCCTGTCCCTACGGGCCCTTGTCAAAAGCCCCTCTCCAGGTTTCTTCTTGCCCATTTAGGCACTGGCAGCTGCTCTGAGGTCTCCCAGAGCCTTCAGCCTTCTCTTCTCCAGGCTGAACAAGCCCAGCTCTCTCAGCCTGTCTCCAGAGCAGAGCTGCTCCAGCGCTCGCAGCATCTCCATGGCCTCCTCTGGACTTGCTCGAACAGCTCCATGTCTCTCTTGTGTTCTTACCCCAGAGCTGGATGCAGGACTGCAGGGGGGGGGGGGGGTCTCCCCAGAGCGCAGCAGAGGGGCAGGATAACCTCATTTGACCTGCTGGTTACACTTCTTTTGATGCAGACTAAGATACTGGTGGATTCTAGGCTCAAGTGCTCAGGGACAGGTCATGGGAAGCTTCTTGTCAACACGATATCAATCAACAGTCTTAAGGTACTAAGCAAAAGGTGCAGCCTGATAAAGTGTCACTTGTGGCAATCTGCATATAGTGGGTGTTCTGACGTGCACTAATTGGTTTCTGCTCCAGAATAGCAGTAATGCTGTGATATTGCTCAGATGAGTGCAAGTCACTTGGCTGGAGAACTATGGGGTGCCAGAGCTCTGTGTGGATGCTCAGCTGAGCATCCTCAGTGTGTGTGACAGTACTTAACCCCGTGTTTTTTCACCTACATCAGTTTACGAAATACTTTTGCACTTGATAGCAAGGAGAAGTCTGACTGGCATCTTGGATATTATGTTTCTATGTCCTCAATGGCCTTATCCTGCTTCCAACTCCAAACGTGTACACAAAGGAAATCAGTCAGGGGCAGAGAGGCTGTATGATTGAATAGACCTCAGTTCCTTATCAAACAAATTTAACATGCACCTTTTCTCTCTTTTTCTTTTCCTTTTCCTTTTGTTCTTTTCCTTTTTCTTCTTTTTCTTTTTCTCTTTTTCTTTTTCTTTCTTTTTCTTTTTCTTTTTTTTCTTTTTCTTTTTCTTTCTTTTTTCTTTTTCTTTTTCTTTTTCTCTTTTTCTTTTTCTTTCTTTTTCTTTTTTCTTTTTCTTTTTCTTTTTCTCTTTTTCTTTTTCTCTTTCTCTTTTTCTTTTTCTTTTTCTTTTTTTTTCCCCTTTTTTTTTTCTTCTCTTTTTTCTTTTTTTTTTTTTTTTTTAATCTACTGTGAGGGTGATGAGGCCCTGGCACAGGTTGCCCAGAGAAGCTGTGGCTACCCCATCCCTCGCAGTGTTCAAGGCCTAGGAGGACAGGGCTTGGAGCAGCCTGGTCTAGTGAAAGGTGTCCCTGACTGTGGCAGGGTGTTGGATCTGGATGAGCTTTAAGGTTCCTTCCAAACCAAACCATTAGATGATTCTATCAGTAATAGGGCAAGGAGTAATGGTTAGATATAAGGAAGAAATTATTTTCAAGTTTGTCTCCACTGGTGCATGATTCTCATTTTCTCCACTTGTATTCTGGCTTCCTTGCACTATTAAAGATTGTTCTACCCTGCTTGTTTGTACTTTCTTTTCTGGCAAAGCGAAGTCATGATTGTTAATGGGAGTGTTCAATCACTATCAAACATGTATACCATTCTGAATAGCTCTTTAGAGAAAAGGGTGCAACGTTTTTTTGAAATCTCTACAAAGTTCACCTTGCTTCTCATCCCTTAATATTAGGAACTTTTGCCACCCTCAGTCATTGCAGGAACATATGTGAAGTGCAGCCCAGTGAGTCTGGCTCGCGGAAGCTGGAAGGATTAATTATCATGCAATATATGTTGCAGTGTCTGAAATCTGTGTTCCCTGGTGTTACCACAGCCTGATTAAATGAGGCTGAAGATGAATTTCTACAAACTACACAAAAGCTGTGGTAGAAGAAAGCTGATAGCATTTTTAGTACAGCTTTTTAGAAGCAAATCTGAAGTTCCTACCTTAAATTTCTAATGCCAAATATTTTAGGGGTTTTTTTGGCTGTTTGTTTTGGGTGTTTGCTTGTTTCTAGTGGTACACAAATGCTGAAGCTGCAATTTTGCAAAGTTAGGTGTGTTCCACCAAGGTCTGCATCCTACTGTTATTTATATTAGAATTCCAAGGATAACACCTTGAATGAACTTGGTAAACAAGTTTATTTTAGTTACCCACAGAAGATATTTTCATCGTAGAAAGAATATGCTTTAACCATTCAAACTGTAAGCAGTTCTTATGGCATGTGAGTCTGCTTTTTCTTGAATATTCTGTTGCAGATCATTCCAGTAAATAAGAAGAGCAGTTTATTTCTTTTTCTCTGTCTTTTTTTTTTTTTTTTCACCTTGGGTATTTTTTTTTTCTGAGACAGAAAAAAGAGATTTGGAACATAATTTTAAAAATTATTTTGTCTTTCTTTCAGCACTTATATTGCACAGTTAGTTTTAACAGCTTATTCACACTGAATTTCAGAACCCATGGGAGGAACTATTAATCACAATAAAGTATTTCATGGAGTTGTGCCATCTGCATTTCAGAGACTTAGCTGCAAACTGAGGCATATATCTTGTGATTTCAAAATAAGAGAATATTATTAGAATCAGGAGACTTCTGACAGCTGGTCTCTCATGTGGAATGCATTTCAAATCATCGTTACATACACTTAATATTTCAATTACTGGTTTTGTGTGAAACAAAGAGACAACTAACCGAAAGTTTTTCTTCCATCTTTACAAAATCAGGAGATTTTGTAAACCATTCAGGTTGGAATCTGGCAATGTGAGAGATTTTATGGATATTTCTATGCAACTGCAGTGAACTGACAAGAATCATCATGTCTCAGCCTATGACTTTTCCTTGTCACCTATATTTATTTATAAGTGATCTTGGTCTTATTTTTTTTATTTCCTTTTTTTCAGTAGTTTTTGTTTGTTTGTTTGTTTCTTGATGTAAGGCCTAGAGATGTGTATTAGAAATTGATATTCAGCACAACAACTGCCACAACAAAACCACCAATGTTCAGGAAAGGAGATGTGCTAGTAATTTCTGAAAGTCGATATTTTTAATGACTGGTAGAACATTTTTGTGCAAGATGGAAAAGGGCATACTCATCTAAAGAAGACAAAAGATCCTCTTTTCTTTTCAGATTCTTATTGGTACAACAGAAAATTTGCTTGGCACAAGATGCTGATTTTCTTACCCATGCTGTGAATCAGGCAATGCAGCTGCTGCATCTGGCTTTCTGGTATATCAGTTAAAGACTATTTCCTTCCCCTCAGGGACTCCAGTTTGCCAAAGAGTATTGTGGTTCTCAAAATGGTAAGTTTGAGAAATCTTCATTTTGTCACATTTGATAGTATCTATATTGGCAGCCAAAATTTTTTTTCCAGGCAGCTGTTGTAGAGGCTGAGGTATGAGGCTGCACTGTATCAGAGGCCCTGGCAAGGTGCAGTAGCAGCAGCCCCTTCCCTGGAGGATTCCCGGTTTGAGATTACAGCCCAAACCAAAAAGCACTGGTGAAGATCAAAGGGAATGGGCCTAAGAATAAGTAAACAAATACAGTATTTTATGACAAAATAAGAACTATCCATGCAATTCTTTCTTTTTATATTTGTGGTATTAATTGTATCAGATATGGGTTTTAGAAAAGAAATAATTAAAAGATGACGTGGGTTGTCTGAGTTAAAAGCTCCTTCAGCCCTCAGACTGACATCTGTATCCTCCCAGGAACCTCTTAAGGATCATGTAGGTCCCAGACCACCAGCAGCGATATCTTGAGTTCAAGATCATGACATCTGTCCCTGGAACAGGAGGTTGTTGCAGTACTACTTTACCTCAGTAGTAGTCAATTCTAATAACAGTAATAATTGCAGTAGCAGTAGTAGAAATGATAATAATATTGATTATTTTTTATTCCTTTAATGGAAATAAAGAGAGACTCAAAACACAAAAATATCTTGTAAGTACAGGCAAGTAAACCAAGGAATAAACAACATTTATGTCATCACTGGATGGGCACAGTGGTCACATTATTCAACAGAATTTATGATGCATTATGACTGCATGTTTCTACTATGAATGTATATGTAGTATGACTACTGCTACATGTTAATAATATAAATAATTCTTACTAACATGAAAATATATAAATATTCCACAAAAATGTTTTCTTTCTTCCAAGTTTTTTATGTATGTCCCTCTGCTTACTCCTTTTAGATATCCTGGAGCACTACCTGAGTGGTGGTTTTGATATAACACAAACTTTGTTTAATGTTTATAGTTGGGAATTTTGTCTCTTCAGCAAGAAGATTTTAAAGGGCAATTTTTATCCTCCATTTTTCTCAACCTGGAAAATCTTCCTGTTTAAGAGATTTCCTTACACAACAACATGAAAGCAAGGGTACGATAAGAGATGTTTCTGTATGTATTTATTTCTAAACATAGTGCTCAAGAATTAGAATTTTCAGAAAGGCAGTTTTCTTTAAAGTCTTTTGGTTCCAGATGGCTAAATAGGAAAGATTAATTACTGCTATAAGATTCAATTATAAAATATGGATGGATATAATATAGAAGCATATTATTTATCAAGTTATTTTTCTATATAAGCAGTGAAATGTTTTAGTATCTTGCAGATAGGGGTGGCTTTTAAAAATCTGGTATACTCATTGACGATAAGTGTAATAGTATCTAACATCTATTCAACAGCAAGGTTTTGTAGCTTATCATTTATTTGTAAGTAATCAAATAGCCATATCAGAGCACTGCAGTCACAGAGAACAAGAATATTAAATCTCAAACCACCTCTTTTCATGATGGGGGAAGGAGACAAAAAAGAAAAAAATAAGAAGCTGATAAGAGTAACCAAAGATACACTTTATAAAAACATTTTGATTATAGAATCAAAATCGTTTGGGTTGGAAGGGGCCTTAAAGCTCATACAGTTCCACCCCCCTTCTATAAGCAGGGACACCTTCCACTAGACGAGGTTGCTCCAAGCCCTGTCCAACCTGTCCTTGAACATTGCCGGGGATGGGGCAGGCACAACTCTTTGGCTTCCTCCCAGGTACTCTAACACTTTTTTCCTCATATTCCTACTTTCTTACTCTTGCTGTTCTCCTTTCACACACAAAAATGGACATGTGCAATGATTCAAACTTCCAGCCTCAATATTCACTTTTGCTTTATTCTCATTAACCTTTGACAAGTTGATTAAAATCTAGCTTTTCAAACATGTATGCATTCAGGTAAAAATGATCCATTAACACCCAGATTTTTTTCTATGCCAAAACAGCTTCTTCAGCCTAGCCAAGGCTTAAATTCACTTTTACAGTCCTCAGATTAATACAAGAATATCATATCTGAAATGCAAAACATTATGACCTTCAAGCCTGAAGAAAAGTCACATTCTATTTGATGGACAAGGAATAGTTGTATTTCAGTGCCAAATGTTATTTGTTGATTCACATATTATTTGTGCTTCTGGCAACTAAAGTCCCTAGAGATCAAAGGAGTGGCCCAACCTACCAATCCTTTAGAGATGGAGGGCTTTTTCGTCCTGTTAATTTGGTTTTTTTATCCTGTTCTGCAGATACTGTTTTGTTACAAGGCTGCAAAATGCACCCTTTACACTGATGTGCAATTAACCAAGATTAATCAGAGATAATAAATTAACTATCAGAGGTAATAAAAAATACACCTGTACTTAATCTGCTATAGCCTCCCAAGCTGAACTGACACACTGTGAACTGCACAAAAAAAAATTGTTGCATCTACCTAGTTCACATTATTTAGAATCAATGACGATCTGAATATGAAATTTCTGTCAATTCTTAAAAAAAAAAAATGCTGATGATTTAGTATGTTCAGGATTGCAGACACAGAATGTATTTGTTAAGGTTTTAGAAAATCTGGCAAGATCACATGTTTGATATGTTTGGGATGTCCCCAAACACAGGGAAGATCAGTTGCAAAATGAAAGCACTTTTGTCTTTCCACAGGTAGAAAGACACACACGTAATTTAGACAGCAACTGCTCACACTGATGAGAAGATGCAGAATAATCAGCCTACAAGGGTGAGGAGGTCTTTGGTCATTAAAACAAAAAAAAAGAGATACTAGAATGGGACGCAGAGGAAGGATCAGAGGTTCCTTTTCATTGGAGGGCCACAGAAAATAACAAGAAATATCATCAAAGACTGAGAAAATGAAAGGCAGGAGATAAACTCATTTAAAAGAGACTGAAATATGTGATGTGGGGGAGAATTATTAATATTTTGTTAGAAGGGTGTAACAGGGTGGTACTGCAGTGTGGCTTCATATTGGAGGACAGAGGTTGTATCATGCTTTGAGTGTCATGCGGATACTGTAGTAGATTTTGACAAAGAAAACAAATAAATGAGCCCACATATGTAGAAAAGGCTTAATTAGGTCTGTTGCTTACAGAGAAACTCTTTTTTAAATTGCTTTTTAATACAGATGCTTTGGAAATTTAATACATTTTGTAAATTTATTGGTTAGTTGTAGATCGGGCAAATTAATCTTTTCTGTCTGCCTTTATCTATAGTAACAAAAGACATGCATACATGAACAAATGCTAACATTAATACTTTGATCACTTGCAAGAAACACACATTTAGCCAGCAATTTTAAAGACAAAAACTATTGTACATACAGTTGGTGATATAATCTGTAATAAAAATAATACTCTTGTAACAATATAGATGACCAGCATTTACTAGAGTCCATAGTTAGTATTCTGTCTGATCTTTTGTCATGGGTTCAGCAGCAGCAGTCATTTTTTCTGCTTCTTGGTAGCTGGTGCAGCACTGTGTTTTTGATTTTGGGCCTAGGAACAGCGCTGATAACACCAGTGTTTCGGTTACTGCTTAGTGATGTTTTGGTCTGGCCAAGGACTTTCTGAGTTTCATGCTCTGCCAGGGAGGAGGGGAGCCGGGAGGAAGCAGAGACAGGACACCTGACCCAAACTGACCAAAGAGGTTATTCCATACCACAGCACGTCATGCCCAAGATGGAGGACGGAGAGGAGAGACCCAGAAGGGTGGGGGGTGCACTGCATGGTCGGGTTTGGTTTTAGGTGGTGAGAAATTGTATTCTTTCCTTGTATTTGCCTTGTCATTATTATTATTGGTGGTAGCAGTAGTGGTCTGTGTTATACTTTAGTTACTAAACTGTTCTTATCTCAACCTGTGAGAGCTGCATTCTTTTCGATTCTCCTTCCCATCCCTCCGGGAGTGGGGGGCAAGAAAGAGGGGGGAGTGACTGAGCAAAACTGCGTGAGTTATAGAGGCTTAAACCACGACAGTTCTTTTTGGCGCCCAACGTGGGGCTCGAAGGGTTGAGATAACGACAGGATTAATAGCCACTCGTCACAATGCTGATTTGTTGGCTCTTAAAGTTGTTGCTTTTGGTTCTCTTGCGTCCATGGTTTCAGCCTGTTGTACCTTACTTACAGCCGGTATTTGTTATCTTAGCATGTTTCAGATATGGGTTTTGGTTTAAGGTTCTTGTTTTATTGTACTTTATTGGAATGGCTTGTGATACGGGCGGGCTCGAGAAGCCGTGGGGGGCGAATGTGTACCTGGCAGTTCGGCTGCTCTTCACCGTCCTGGCGAGGCTGTGGAGAGCCGAGGGGGGGCTGCCTCGGGAGCTGCCGGCTGCCGAAACGGCCCGGGGGAGCGGACCCGGGGAGCAGGAGCTGAGCCCCCCCACCGAGCCCAGCTCGACGGCTGCCGAGCAGAGGAAGGAGGTAGCAGAAGGGGTGAGCCCCCCGACTGAGCCCAGCCCGGCGGGTGCCGAGCCGCGGGAGGGGGAGGCTACCGAGCGGCAGGAGGAGACGGCAGAGAAGCCGGGCCCCGAGGCTGAACAGAGTCCCGTGGCCGAGCCCAGCCTCGTGGCGGCCGAGAGCATTCCCCGGCAGCTGCCCGCGGAGCCGCAGGAGAACGCAGGAGACCCCGCAGCACTTCCGAGCAAGGCAGAGGAGGAAGATCTAGACTCAGACGAAGAGCAGCTGGTGGTGAGAGAGCCGGCAAGCGCAGCAGCTACACCAGCCCCAGTGACAAGTACAGCAGCCTCATTTGAGAGCTCTGAAGGGTTTGAATGGCCTTTGGGTACCCTTGAGACCTGCCTGCTGATTGTGATGGGGATCAGCATGGTGGCATGCATACAGAGTGTGTTTTACCCACAACCATTTTGTCTGGTCCCCAGAGTTAAGCAGAGTGGGGTGTGGGCATTGTCTGGGGTTAGTCTGCAATCTATGATGACTAAGAGATTTTCCCCAAGCCTGGACAGTTATGAGTGGCAGGGTGTGTGGGACTGTATGGGCAAGTATCTTGTCCACTGGGCCCCTCCAGTGCTTTGGAAGCATTGGAGATGGAAGGCAGCTGTATGGAGTCCCCAGTGACAAGCTGCAGAAACTGCTGGAGGGGAGAGTGAATTACTTTGAGCCTGGTGGGCCAATGACACCTCAGGCCATCAGGGCAGAGATGCAGCATACAGATGGACTTATGATCGAGGGGTGGACTTGGCAATGGACACTGTGGCCCAGGTTACTGACGAGTGTGAACTCTGCACACAGCCTCTCCTGCTCTAAAAGGCTGTTACAGAAGATGGAGCTTGACGTCACGGACCGAATGGACTCAGCAGCTTTGTAGGGATTGGTCTATGCACTGAGGGATGATCTCTCTCCCTCTCTCTGTGTGTGTATGTATATATATACATGTGATGGTATATTGAAAATGTGGGATCTGAGCATGACGTGAATGGTATGGAATAAGGGGTGGATAATGTCATGGGTTCAGCAGCAGCAGTCATTTTTTCTGCTTCTTGGTAGCTGGTGCAGCACTGTGTTTTTGATTTTGGGCCTAGGAACAGCGCTGATAACACCAGTGTTTCGGTTACTGCTTAGTGATGTTTTGGTCTGGCCAAGGACTTTCTGAGTTTCATGCTCTGCCAGGGAGGAGGGGAGCCGGGAGGCAGCAGAGACAGGACACCTGACCCAAACTGACCAAAGAGGTTATTCCATACCACAGCACGTCATGCCCAAGATGGAGGACGGAGAGGAGAGACCCAGAAGGGTGGGGGGTGCACTGCATGGTCGGGTTTGGTTTTAGGTGGTGAGAAATTGTATTCTTTCCTTGTATTTGCCTTGTCATTATTATTATTGGTGGTAGCAGTAGTGGTCTGTGTTATACTTTAGTTACTAAACTGTTCTTATCTCAACCTGTGAGAGCTGCATTCTTTTCGATTCTCCTTCCCATCCCTCCGGGAGTGGGGGGCAAGAAAGAGGGGGGAGTGACTGAGCAAAACTGCGTGAGTTATAGAGGCTTAAACCACGACATCTTTAAATGCCTTTCGTATTCAGTTTGCAGCTTGGTTTTTTGTTTTATCACATCTCATTTCCATTCACTTAGAAAGTTACCCATTGAGCTCATAATTTTAAGACAGGATGTCTCTTTATATGTTTCTGTTTAATTCAGGGTTGCCTTTATAAAAGGCAAAAGGGGAAGCTGGAGCACAAACTACATCCTTATGAATCAAGGAACCGTTCCAATAACTTGTGTTCACTGTAGTAGTAAGATTAATTTGCAAAATCTGAAACTTCATAAATAAGAACACAAGGACATCATTCCTTAGGAATTTCATTTGCATCGATCCTTATTATACCAAAAATATCACTACAAAGAGCAGTATAATTTACTATGAGTTTGTAATGCTCTGTAATATTTAATGGCAGCAGTCCAAGTAAACAACTCAAGACAAGAATTTACTTACTGCCATTTAGTGATTTCAAGTCATGTGGATATTCATGACTAAGATTTTGAAGAAAACTCTTTCAAAGCATACAGTATCACACAGAGTAGCCATTATTCTGGTTTTTTTTGTTATCTGAAGAGTTTTATACCATTTGGTATCTTTGATATATTTGTCAGTCTCTTCAGTATACACTGATTAGAAAATTAGTGCTGGGTTTCTTTCTTTTTTTTTTTTTTTCCTGAAATATTTACAGTATCTTTAATATTTTTTCCCAGTCTTGAAAATTAAAAATACTTTTACAGTTGACTGCAAGAAAGATGCATGTCTTTATTACAAATAATTAAGGAAACAACACCTCAAAAAGAGAGATGAATATTTGAGTAACAAAATGTCAAAATTCCTTCTTGGAATTTAAACACAGGCTATTATTTTTCATTAAAAAAAATTAATGGAAATTAGCTGGAATAATGAAGAACAAAAACCTGATTTTACTAAGTAATATGCACTAATTTAGATTGTTTTTTCCTACAGTCCTGCACTAAGGTGAAGAATACCCTGATTAGAAAATGTTTATTTACAAACACCTGTGATTTGCCACCCTTTTATATCTGCTGTTCTTTAAAAGATAGTTTGATTGACCGGTTGAATGATCTATAGTTCATTAACAGCCTCACTTAACATGCCTGTATCTTGTCATCTCTTAATGCGCACACAAATGATCGTAACACATGGTGTTAAAATGTGTGCGCAGAGCACTCAATCAAGTTAAAACCAAATACAAACAAACTTAATATAGGAAACCATAGTTAATTTCTGCTAGGCAATGTTGAGGATGCTTATGACATATATGCAATATATTAATAAAAAAGAGACGTTCTTCAACATCTGCTATGAAACCACATAACATTGTGAAATCTTACATCTTACTTGTTTTAAAACCTTATTGGCACTTGCCAAACAATACCCTTAGGTTCACATTTATTCTCGTTTATTTTGTTTGGTCAATATCTTCCCTTTTTCCATGCAACTGTCAAAGGCAGGAACTAAGTTTACAGAAAAACTAGATTTAAGAAAAATTGCTCAATAAAACCTAAATTATTCAGAAGAGGGAGGGGCACTGAGTGATGACATTGATCAACTTATAAAGCTTTCAACATCAACTGTGTTTCTACAACTCTCAGTTGTGCTGCATCCCAAAATATGATCAACTCCCAATGTCTACACAAGAATTATCTGTCCTTTTGAGCACTTGGTTTGTCTTCAGCAATAATTAAAAATTAAAGATACCTCCACAACAAGTACTAAAATCCAGCCATGCTATATCAGGAACACTTCCATGTCAATTAAACCTAATCAATAATGCAAGAATTTTTATGGTCCACCTCGATACTTCTTGCAGATGAAGCAGCTATGGCTGCAAGTTTCTCATTGTGTAACCAAAAAAAAAAAAAAAAAAAAAAAAAAAAAGAAAAGGCACAACTAACATAGCAGCAATTTTCTCCTCATGTACTTACAATTTGTGATTTTTTTTTTATTTCTTATAAGTACAACATCCATTCTTAAAGTACCTTCTAATGTTTATTTAAAATTACTTAACTGTAATTTTTTTCCACTTCTAAATCTTTTTTCTTTTTTTAATTTTATGTACATAGAGTTGATTACCTGTGGATGTCGTGGTTTAAGCCTAACTCACGCAGACTCTCTCTCACTCACTCCCCCCTCTTTCTTGCCCCCCACTCCCGGAGGGATGGGAAGGAGAATAGAAAAGAATGCAACTCCCACAGGTTGAGATAAGAACAGTTTAGTAACTAAAGTATAACACAAGAACACTACTGCTACCACCAATAATAATAATGACAAGGCAAATACAAGGAAAGAATACAATTTCTCACCACCTAAAACCAAGGCCGACCACGCAGTGCACCCCCCACCCTTCTGGGTCTCTCCTCTCCGTCCTCCATCTTGGGCATGACGTGCTGTGGTATGGAATAACCTCTTTTGTCAGTTTGGGTCAGGTGTCCTGTCTCTGCTGCCTCCCGGCTCCCCTCCTCCCTGGCAGAGCATGAAACTCAGAAAGTCCTTGGCCAGACCAAAACATCACTAAGCAGTAACCAAAACACTGGTGTTATCAGCGCTGTTCCCAGGCCCAAAATCAGAAACACAGCGCTGCACCAGCTACCAAGAAGGAGAAAAATGACTGCTGCTGCTGAACCCATGACATTATCCACCCCTTATTCCATACCATTCACGTCATGCTCAAATCCCACATTTTTAATATACCATCACATGTATATATATACACATCGACACACAAATACAGAGGGAGAGAGATCATCCCTTAGTGCATAAACCAATCCCTATAAAGCTGCTGAGTCCATTCAGTCCATGATATCAGGCTCCATCTTTTGTAACAGCCTTTCAGAGCAGGAGAGGCTGTGTGCAGAGTTCACACTCCTCAATAACCTGGGCCACAGTGTCCATTGCTAAGTCCACCCCTCGATCATAAGTCCATCTGTATGTTGCATCTCTGCCCTGATGGCCTGAGGTGTCATGGGCCCACCAGGCTCAAAATAATTCACACTCCCCTCCAGCAGTTTCTGCAGCTTGTCACTGGGGACTCCATACAGCTGCCTTCCATCTCCAATGCTTCCAAAGCACTGGAGGGGCCCAGTGGACTAGATACTCGCCCATACAGTCCCACACACACTGCCACTCATGGCTGTCCAGCTGCAGGGAAAATCTCTGGGTCATCCTGCATTGCAGACTAACCCCAGGCAATGCCCACACCCCACTCTGCTTAACTCTCGGGACCAGACAAAATGGTTGTGGGTGAAACACACTCTGTATGCATGTCAACATGCTGATCCCCATCACAATCAGCAGGCAAGTCTCAAGGGTACCCAAAGGCCACTCAGACCCTTCAGAGCTCTCAAATGAGGCTGCTGTACTTGTCACTGGGGCAGGTGTAGCTGCTGCGCTTGCCGGCTCTCTCACCACCAGCTGCTCTTTGTCTGAGTCCAGATCTTCCTCCTCTGCCTTGCTGGGAAGTGCTGCGTGGTCTCCCGCATCCTCCTGGGGCTCCGTGGGCGGCTGCTGGGGAATGCTCTCGGGCACCGCGGGGCTGGGCTCGGCTACGGGGCTCAGCTCCTCCACCGTTGTCTCCTCCCGCTGCTCGGCAGCTGCCGGGCTGGGCTCAGTCAGGGGGCTCACCCCTTCTGCTACCTCCTTCCTCTGCTCGGCAGCCGTCGGGCTGGGCTCGGTGGGGGTGCTCGGCTCCTGCTCCCCGGGTCCGCTCCCCCGGGCCGTTTCGGCAGCCGGCAGCTCCCGAGGCAGCCCCCCCTCGGCTCTCCACAGCCTCGCCAGGACGGTGAAGAGCAGCCGAACTGCCAGGTACACATCCACCCCCCACGGCTTCTGGAGCCCGCCCATATTACAAGCCATTCCAATAAAGTACAATGAAACAAGAACCTTAACCCAAAACCCATATCTGAAAAATGCTAAGATAACAAATACCGGCTGTAAGTAAGGTACAACAGGCTGAAACCATGAACGCAAGAGAACCAAAAGCAACAACTTTGAGAGCCAATAAATCAGCATTGTGACAAGTGGCTATTAATCCTGTCGTTATCTCAACCCCTCGTGCCCCACATTGGGCGCCAAAAAGAACTGTCATGGTTTAAGCCTAACTCACGCAGACTCTCTCTCACTCACTCCCCCCTCTTTCTTGCCCCCCACTCCCGGAGGGATGGGAAGGAGAATAGAAAAGAATGCAACTCCCACAGGTTGAGATAAGAACAGTTTAGTAACTAAAGTATAACACAAGAACACTACTGCTACCACCAATAATAATAATGACAAGGCAAATACAAGGAAAGAATACAATTTCTCACCACCTAAAACCAAACCCGACCATGCAGTGCACCCCCCACCCTTCTGGGTCTCTCCTCTCCGTCCTCCATCTTGGGCATGACGTGCTGTGGTATGGAATAACCTCTTTTGTCAGTTTGGGTCAGGTGTCCTGTCTCTGCTGCCTCCCGGCTCCCCTCCTCCCTGGCAGAGCATGAAACTCAGAAAGTCCTTGGCCAGACCAAAACATCACTAAGCAGTAACCAAAACACTGGTGTTATCAGCGCTGTTCCCAGGCCCAAAATCAGAAACACAGCGCTGCACCAGCTACCAAGAAGGAGAAAAATGACTGCTGCTGCTGAACCCATGACAGTGGACAACCTACATTATCTTTAGATTTTCTCAGGGTTTTGCACAGAAATAGAGGATTCACAATGGCATCTTCCGAAGGGAATTATGACTTGATTGTTCCCCATTTGCTGTGTCCATTCTACTCAGCAGTGAAGACATAAGTGAGAAACACACATCATTCCTCCCAGAAGCATTAAACATCACGAATGTTATTTGTTTGTGTTGTAGGGGTCCCATAAAAACTACTAAAAGGATGTAATTGTTTAAAAAAATATCCTTTAGCTCTTAAATGTGTGGAAAGCCATCCTGAATAGGAAGAAAATAAGTAACTCTGAAGTACATGGAAATTATCTGAGAACTCCATCTACCCTGTAATACCTTTCCCCTGTATCTAATATTATATGTTGTAAATTGTTATACTGATATTTAACTGACTCCCTTAATATCTGAAATACCTGAAATGCTGAGGCATACAAGTTCCTGCATTGGAAGCTGTTGCAGAAGCAATAATAAAGGTACTTCAGACTGCAGGATCCTTTTGTGTTCCCTTGCAGGTGCTCAAATATAGCTACAAAATTAAAACCAAGATGAAAGAAAATTTTAGATAGCTTTTCTCACAGTTCTGTCACTTAATAAAAATGTCTCTTAAATGGAATAATTTAAATAGTGCTAATAATCATAGAATCACAGCATGGTTTGTGTTGGAAGGGACATTAAGCTCATCCAGATCCAACCTGCTGCCAAGGGCAGGGACACCTTCCACTAGACCAGGTTGCTCCAAGCTCCATCCAACCCAGCCTTGAACACTGTCAAGCATGGCACAGCCACAGCTTCTCTGGGCAACCTGGGCCAGGGCCTCACCACCCTCACAAGGAGAAACTTCTGCCTAAGATCTTACCTAAATCTCACCTCTGTCAGGTTAAAGCCATTCCCCCTTGTCCTGTCGCTACAGGCACTTGTCCAAAGCCCCTGTCTGGCTTTCCTGTAGCCCCTTCAGACGCTGGCAGCTGCTCTGAGGTCTCCCCTTAAGGAGCCTTCTCTTCCCCAGGCTGAACAAGCCCAGCTCTCTCAGCCTGTCTTCAGAGCAGAGCTGCTCCAGCCCTCGCAGCATCTCCATGGCCTTCGGACTTTCTGCAACAGCTCCACGTCCCTCTTGTGTTCTTGCCCCAGAGCTGACTGCAGTACTGCAGGGGGGAGGTGTCTCACCAGAGCATAGCAGAGGGGGAGAATCCACTCCCTCTATCTGCTGCTCATGCTCTGTGGATGCAGCCCAGCACACGGGGTGGTTCTGGGCTCAAGCGCACACTAAAGCGGGGTCATGGGGAGCTTCTCACCACCCAACACCCCCAAGTCCTTCTCCTCAGGGTTGCTCCATCCTGTCTGCCCCAGCATGTGTTTGTGCTGGGGATTGTCCTGACCCAGGGGCAGGACCTCACACTTTCTTAATAATAAACTGATGTGATGTTTTGCTTAATTACAAGACTAGTTGTTTGTTGAGTGCTTTGTGGGGGGTGGATTTTTGTTTGTTTGATTGTTGTTTTTTTTAAGGCAGATTCCCTCTTCGTAGACATTTTACAGAAGAAAAGCTCTTAGCTTCCGGGCTTGGTCTTTCCCTATTATGTTTCCAGGATAGCATCATGTAATTTCTTCCGCTATTAACTTGATTAAAAATCTACTTTTAAGGACCATAGAGCACTTCCAAATAAAAACAAAATTGACCATATTTAAATGCACATTTTTTTTTAACTTTTTATGTTACAAAATGTAAAAAAACCCCAGGTAAATATTGTGTCAAAAAAAAAAAAAAAAGAAAAGTTTTCTTCCAGTTTTATCTTTTTTTTTCAGTATTGAAATATGCTGTCATAGCTTTCTAGAGCAAATGCATACCTGATTCACTTGTTTTGCTTTTATCAGGCCCCTAAAGTGGGAGTGTAAGCTGTGTCGAAACACTGTCCATGCCTTATTCTTCTGCCTCTTCCTTCTGCCTACCCAACACCCTGACAATTTCTTCCATGATGCAAATTAAGAGGCTGCTCCTTCCTCATATTTGGCAGACTGTCATAGCTGGATGTATAGGAGAAAGTATGCTAATGCTGCATTTCTTCCATAACTATACATGCATCATCCTCTGATCCCTCAGGAGGTCCCAAAATGCTGCATTTAGAAGTAGTCTGTATATAGTTTTTCTGTCTGGCTGCTTATCATAAGAATCTATCTCTAATACAGGTGGCTTACGAGAAGGCAACCACAGTTCCAGAAGATGAGTGTTTAGGAAACACCTGGTGGCTAATGTTACAAGTGCTGAGTTTCTATGTGATGTTTCATGGCCCGTTTGGCACATAATGGAATGGTCAGCACTATTGAATGCATGCTAAGGTGCACTCATGAACCACCTGCTTTAACCCATGAGTTAACAAAGCAGTAACGCTACAAGCCATGCTGCTCCTGAGCACAGAGGCAATGATGTGCCATCCTGATACACAGACAGTGCAGGCAGATAAGACATATCTTATGTCTTACATATCTCACTGGGCTTTCTAGAAGCGTCACTTAACCACATGGGGTAGGCAAGGTGGTCACCTCCACATGCTGCTTCTCATACTGCAGTCCCTAGAGGTTGTTCTGGTGAAAATGTCCCCATTACAGTGAAGTAAAGAAGTACCAATAAAGGTCAAGAAAGACCACTATGCTGTAGCATGTTCTCAAATCACTCTGCTCTGGACAAAATTAATGTATCCTCTGTGTATCTATTCTTTTCTGTAAATGGAGATGATATTGATCCCTGACTAGACAAAGATCTTTGTGGTGTAATAGATACATGGGAGACTCTCAGAAGCTACATTAAATGAAATGCAGAAGTACCTCCTCATAGGTATTTATTGCAAAAATATTAGGAGGTGTGGGGTGACACAGAAAGAGGAAAAACCTTATAAGTATTGTCAAATGCTGAACTGAAAGTATAATTTAGCAAATCACATTAAAAGCACATATATTTCTATCTAATGAGAAAATAAGTAACATTAATCCTCAGTTAGTGGCTTCTTCAAAATACGCTTCACATATTAGGTTGAATTTAGGATGAAACTCATGAATCTTTTGCTACTGCTAGCACATATATGCTACTAGTCAGGACCACACTTTGAAATATGAGGGAAGCTTATTGCTAAAATGTTGGCTGTGCTCCTTGGGAAACTTTTTTTTTTGCAGTAGAAAATGTTGACAGATTCATGCACTCGTATCGATATCTTTCTCTCTGTCCAACTGTTTTCTCTGTATGATTAATGTATTTTCAGTTAATTTCTGAGATTCTTTGTCGTGTCTTGTCAAGCAGTAGGCAGACAGCATACTAATCACAGCTTCAGAAATGTATAAACAATTAAGGATCATGAATGTTATTGTTTGAAAATTAGACAATTCTTCATTAAATACTGTTGATAATATGGTATAAAGTATGACATCAACAAATTGTAATATTACTTTAAAAATAGGTATTACCAGTAGGAAATTATTAAATGGCTTGCATAGAAAAGTGGCTTAAAATATGGGTTTCTTTGTCCTTTGTTGTTGTTCTTGTTGGATAGCTCTCTTCCAAAACTGGAGAATAATAAAGATCAAAAATTTTGTACTGAACCACAAAACAGATGCCACTGCTGGCACTAAAATTGTTTTTGTGTCAGTTCTGAATGGTTTGTCTGAGAACAGGACTCTGAGGCTTTTGCTTAGATCCTTGTAGTTATGAAAGGGAGGAAAGCACTGCTGGTAAATGTCTTTGATACTTCCAGGTTAATATTGTCTACACTAGATTTGGGCTGATAGTTCTTCATTAGGGTCACTCATTCAGAAAAGTTTTGTTGCATCCGGGAAAAATGCATGAAAGTAGACAAGCAAAATGTAAAATATTATGCTTTGCTTAAAATTGACAGGCTACCCTGGGCTGTGGTTATTAAACTTTGTCATCAGTTGTGAGGTCAAGTAACACAGAAACACCTTATTAGTGTGGATGAGATAAGTTACTACCTACACATTTTTCTTTCAGGCATTCATTAATTATTTTGTAATCTTCTATATGAGCACAAACTATGGATTCTCCTAGTTATCTTTGCATCGAACCTCCAGCCTTCCTTTTGTGTTTTTCATGTTAAACCTTTTTTTCCCCCTTTAAAAAAAAAAAAAAAAATTTTTCACAGAAAAAGGACTTAATTTTTTCTGTAGGCTGAATCATAGCTACTTGAACTTCTGTTGGTGCATTAAAATGGGCAAACTGAAGTGCAAGTATTTGAAGACAGTTTGGGTATACATGTAGTTAAGGGTACTGAAGGAGCCATCAAAATTTATCCCTTCATCTTTAGACACACACTTTTGCAAAGATTCACCATGTTCTAGTAGAAAAATAACAGGACACTTCAATCTCTTTGGTTTTATGTTTGGAGTTGCCCTTTCCCTTTCTTCTTCTCATTTCCTTTCCTGTTCCCCTTCTTCTACTCCTTTCCTTTTCCCCTTTCCCTTCCCCTTCACCTTCCCACTTCAGTTGCACCTTCTAACTTCACATGCTCCCATGGACCACATACACCACTGAAATGTAAAGGTATGAAGACCTTTAGTACAGAATTCTGTTTCACTCCATTTCTTTTCATTAGTTTCATCATGATATTTTGTCCTTTTTTGCAGGTTTCCTCTTGATGACAGGGAAATATATTCCTTTAAGGAAAATTAAAGCTTTTAACTTGTTTTTTTTTCTTATATGGGACCTATGTTCACCATTAAAGCAAAGAAAGAAAACCAGTCATTACTTTTTTACAAGGATTCGGCTTTAAAAATTGAATATATGTAAAATCTTAGACTATTCACACCATATGACAGATTGAGCCTAAGTAACCCCATATCCCCCCTAAAAGTCTCAAAAAGACACACAAAAACATTTTCCCACCACCCAAAATGAATAAAGAGAAAAGTCTAAGTTTTTTCAATAAAACAAGAAATAGTGGTGTTGCAGAAGACATTAAAAGATTATGGAAGTTCTTAATAACAATTAATTAATGCAACCTGGAAGCCGTAGATAAGGAAAAAAAAAAGTTAACTGTTCTCAAACTTATCTGTAAAAAAATGTATCTGCTCTTTCGTGTCATTGAATAATTCATTGAGAATCACACATATTTTCTAAAGCCTACAGTTGAATCACTCAGGTTAGAAAACAATTCCCATGCCTCTAAAAATTCAGTGTGCTTACATAAGGAAATAACTTGTCTTCGCTTACATCAGAGTCTAATGAGGCATTATTTTTGCTGTATAAGAAAATATAGATAGCAGCCAGTATTTATATGTGCAGGAAAAAAGCCTTATCTCTAGCTGTTATCCTAGGAATATTGCTCAGCTATCGTTAAAGGGTTTTACTCTTTTGAGTTAAGCTTTGTGGATTAGGCTTATTGAAGGATGTACTCTATATGTGAAGGGCTTGTTATTAATGAATTTCATTTTAGGCTAGCTTAGCACTGTGAGATCACATATCAAATATGTTAAAAACTACTCTTATTCAAGCACATGAAAGAATTGCTTATTAATTTGAGAGATCAAAATACAATTTGGAGTTGTTCCTGATGTTTTGGGAAAATGTGCATTAATATTTCTAGTGCTAAACAGAGTATTTTCTCCTGTTACTCTGTGGAGGAGGACTTTGGAACAACAGGCTCTTGGAGGCTGGAGTAGTCTCTATGGAGTAATTTTATATGTATTTACTGTTTAGGATGTTTTTTCTCTTCTAGGAGCTGTAGGATGCTTAGCTGAGTCACTTGGACAGGTATTAAAAAAGATGTATGTTCGTATTTTCAGTGGTTCAGGATACAATATACAACAAATTTAGTAACAAACACTATTATTACTCACTTTAGATGTTTTAGGGAGGTGTCATAAGTTGGTTTTCTATTTCTTGTCGAACAGAGAGAAGATATGGTAGTCTCTTCCAGCTTTAATTTTCCATTTGTTTCTATTTTGAACATAACATTTTGATAATTAGAAGTAAATTATTTGAGTGGGTTCTTTTTAATAATACTAAAAAAACCTCTCCTTTTTTTTCCCTCTCAAATAATCATTAGAAAATAGCCATGTGCTATCCTAGAGTCTTAGGCTCTTTTATATACACATATTATATATATATATCTTATTCAGTGTTCAAGGCCAGTTTGGACAGAGCCTTGGGTGGCATGATCTAGTGGAAGGTGTCCCTACCCATGGCAGGGGGGCTGGAACTAGTTGATATTAAGGTCCTTTCCAACCCAAACCATTCAGTGATTCTATGATTCTATGATCATATATATCCATTCAATTATATATCATACAGCTTCTGCCACAGATGTTTCCCAACATCTTGACACCTCAGGTCTTGTAGAAAGTTCAAATGTAAGGATGTTTTTGTCTAGATACATCTGTCTTGGCTTAGAGTAAGTATTTTCAAAGCACAATAGTATTTGTTTTTTAAACAGTGCATCCCACATACATATCCAAGCCAGAAGGAGATCGCTGTAGCTCCCAAACTGAAAGTAGTACAGCAGCACAGACCACACTGCCTTGGTATGGACTGCACCTTGAAATGTGTAAGCTAATAAAATAACTACCATTAATTTGGGCTAATGAACACTTCAGAAGAATGCATTTGTTCAAGCACAGTGACACACTGATGTGTTCATACTGATCTTGGGATCAAATGGTTTCTTTATAGTAAGGTATAGAATTAAATAATAAAAGCTATAATGTGAATTTTTTTGAAGCAGAAAATGTTACCATCATTATTACTGCAGAAATCGAAAACCCTCCAATATCCAGTGAATGGCTTTGGAGCACAGCGAGTATATTGTATTAGGATTTATCTTACTTTCCATTCCCCCCCTCTCATTCATGCAGAAATAGAGGGTAACAAATAGACCTTAATTACTTTCCAAGAAAAATGTGAATTAGCCAACTGAATACATTCATAGTGTACTAACATTCCGTAAAAAGAGTAATAGCTGTATTCAAAACAGAATTTTAACAAAATGCTCTTTCTTTCCTTTGACAGTCAGAACAAGATGCAAAATCTCTAGCTCATAATGACGGATAAAAACAAAGAAAAAAATAATCTTGAATATCTAAGTTACAGAGTTCATGCTAGACACATGACATGATTACGTCTAAACATCTGAAATACCATAGGTCACTTTGCTTCGTAAGCCAAGAAAAAGATGTAGTCTTTCCAATGTGTGTTTGGCAGCTAAATCCCACACAGCTGCTCACTTGCTCTCCCTGATTTACGAAAGTCAGGAGGAGTTGAGTACTTAATAGTCATTTCAGTTCTCCAGAATCTTCTTTGGACGGAGAAAAACAACAACTTTGTGTTTTGGTTTGTTTTTTTATTATGTCACTATGAAATAGGTACTTGACAATTTTTTATTAAATGAATGAGCCAGATCTTCCCCTTGCTGGCCATGTAAACCAAATTGGATTATTTCCTTTGTGTCTATTAGTGGTTTAAGTGTGTTTCCTCCTATGCTGCATATTATAAAATATAAACTGTTATTGAACTTATGATAAGACAATTGTGGACAATATATGCCCACAGAAATTGTACAAAGACCTACAAAGAGTGTTTGTTAACTTTTGCCTATGGGGCAAGCTGCCAGACAGTTTTAAACAAGTTGATTAAGCCTTTGCTAGAGATGCACCATTTTGGTATTAGCAACCTCAACCACTGTTTTTTCTTAAACCTGGCTTTTTCCAGGGAAGTTATGTAGAAACTGGATTTGGATCTAATTTAGCTACTGCTGTAATGAATAGTCTGTCATGTGTTTCTCAGTTAAATTTCAGTCTTGGACGTGAAAGATAGGATGCATTGATATTTCTGCACGGGTAGGTATCAGTTGTAGAGGTGTATTGAAAATAAATCCTTTAATTTGTTGAAAAAAAATAGATACTACTTGAAGAACAAAGTTTGAACAAATGTTGAGTGAACCTGATTTTGACAGATCCATCCCCCTCTCTCAGTGAGGTCCTGAAAAGTCTACAAGTCAGAATCACTTCTGGAAATCTTAAGCACAACGGAACGCTTAGAGATGGATGTGGTTTACACTCTAAGTCATCCTAAACATTCACTCTTGTGTTAATTTTAATTCAATAATCTGAAAACAGTTGAGTTTTCAATAATTGCAAATAAACTCACTTCTGAAACATAATACCATATTTTTTTGAAGGTAGCCTAAAATGAACTTATGCTATCAAGAATTTCCCACTTCAGATTATTTCGCCTTTGCAGTATGCAGTGGAAAATAAATGTTATTTCAGCAACCTAAAAACCCAAGAACATACTATTAAGGCCTACCTGTTAGGTTTTATACTTGGAGGGGGTTTCATTTTATGACATTATATTACTAGAAAAAAATAAGGGGTTTTTACTTTTTATTATTCTTCCTTTATGAAGTTCTTGTTTTCTTGAAGCACAATCCACATTAACCCCCACTGCCCTCATTAATACTGGAAGTGAAAGTCCCTTTTTGCTGCTAAATGAAGTTCTGTCATATGTAATTTCAGCATGATCTACCTTGTCTTGGAAAGACCTCTTCTCAAGATGAAACCTCTGATTGTATAATGGCAGGACACTGATGTGATTTCAAAAATCATAGCAGACTGTGACATGGATTTAAAAAGTGGAATTAAACACATTTTGTGAAAGGTAATTTTTGGTTAGCATCAAATTTGAATGAAAGACTTTGATAAGAGATTTTCAAATGCATTATAACCCCTTGTTCAGTTTCCTTTCAACATTTTTGAAAAGAAATTATTTCTGAGGATGTCCTGAGGTTAAGGAAGACAGAAAAATTGTCTTCCTTTACAACAGCTCTGACATTAAGCATATTGGGAAAACTGTGAAATAAATGCCCAAACAGTGTGCTAGCTAAAAGTTACTTTTAAGAGCAAACAATATAATGGAGTGTTTGTTTCTTGATAAATGAAAAAAAATTTACTCAGTTAACGTAGCTGTTAATATATATGTTGATATGACTTTAAATAAAAATGTACTTCATTCAATACAATGATCAATGATCTAGAAATTGTAATCCAATATCTCAATTCAGCTTTCTGTGATGAAAGCTGAAGGTTTTGTGAAGATGAAGATGAAGCTTTTGTAGTTTATTATGTGGATCAGACTATATTTTGCTACCCTGAGGGGTCAACTGCCTTTTCTTGTTTGATAAATGAAAAACTCTGGGAGGAAATGCTTATGCCAGTTAAAAATGTCACTAGAAAATCAAACCCTAATTAAGATTATCACTTTTTTCTTTTGGTGTGTCTGCAGTGTATGCTGAAGTTGTAGGGACAGAGGACTCAATGCCAAATGAGTCAAATTAAGTAACACCAGGAGTTCTGCTATAATAATGCAGTTTTGCCTACAGTGTGCATGGTAAACACATCCTCATTTATACACAGTCAGGAATCTTTATGACGGAAAATCTTTCATGCTTATTTCTTTACTGTTCTGTCTACATTTTCCCTCTTAACATTATTTTGACTTAATAATTGAAAACACTTTATGTATGATATAATTCATAATCAGTCTGTTAGTAGGATCAAATATCTTGTTCACTATTAAATTAACCTTACATAAGTGACTTTTTTTTTCTTCTCCCCCTCAGTTAGTTGCATTATTTAATTATTGCAAATCAGTATTTCCAAGACTTTTTCTTCTAGATTATTTATAGGAACCTTAAAATTCTTTCTTTCTCTGTCTCTCTCACTATTCCCCTCTCTGTCGTCTTTGAGATACGTTTGATCAATACTGATTGAACTCAGTGGGCTTTGGCTTAGGATTGTAAAAGCTGTTTGGCTGATAAATTTTGAATTATTCCAAACATTGGTCGTTTTAACTTTATTGGTTGGCTCAGAAAAGTCAATATGTTTCATTCTACCTGTGGGAAAACCTTATAATGGTCTACAAAATATATAGGTTTTGGAACAGAACTCAAACATCAACACTGTCTGCTTGTCTTTTAGGATGCAGGAATGTGGCACAGCAAAGCTAGAGTTTGCATGATTGTCAGTTAAAAGCAGTTACCCCATAAAGATTGGCATTAAAAACCTCAGTGATTTTATATTCTTACTACAGAACCAGGTCTTGGAGGTGATGTCAGATGCAATAGAGGAAATTTAAGAGAAAAGAACACCTAACAGGGACAGGAAGGTCTTGAAACATCCCATGCTGAGGAAAAAAAGTCTCTCCTGACCTCTAAAACTCTTCACATGAACTTGGACTTTGAGTTAGGAAGGCAGGAAGCTGTGGTGATTTTATCCTAACTGGCGTAATTGTTCTTGTATGTAATTATTTAACATTCTTAATTGAGATATAACAAGTGAAAGTTAGTGAATTTATTAATGAAAATTAGAGGACATTCTTGTCCTCAAGGGTGTGATCCCCTACAAAATTTTCTTCAAGGAAGAAAATAAGCCTAAAATAATCCTGAAGAAAATCTACGCTACTTGTTCAGAAAAGATAATAAATAATTAGAAACTTGCTATGTTGAGACCACTAAATTGGAATGATTTTTATTTAAGAGGGAACATTCTGCTTCTATTCTCAGAATAGAAAAAAAAAATAAAGTTAGGTGGAAGTTTTGCTATAATATGGAATTATAGAATCATAGAATAGTTAGGGTTGGAAAGGACCTTACGATCATCTAGTTCGAATCCCCTTGCCAGGGGCAGGGGCACCTCCCACAGGCAGGGACACCTTCCACTAAACCATGCCACCCAAGGCTATGTTCAGTCCAGCCTTGAACACCGCCAGTGACGGAGCATTCACAACTTCTCTGGGCAACCCATTCCAGTGTCTCACCACCCTTACAGGAAAGAATTTCTTCCTCATATCCAATCTAAACTTCCCCTGTTTAAATTTGAACCCATTACCCCTTGTCCTCTCACTACAGTCCCTAATGAAGAGTCCCTCCCCAGCATCCCTAAAAGCCCCTTTCAGATCTTGGAAGGCTGCTATGAGGTCTCCACACAGCCTTCTCTTCTCCAGGCTGAACAGGTTTTCTGTAATAATTTTTATGTAGTTGTGTGTGTCTGTGTGTGCGCACACATATGGGAATATCTGCTTAGCAAACCCGGAATGCAAAATTACATGAAAAAAATGTACAGTCACTGACAAAAAAAAAAAAAAAAAGGCAATAGGTCACATTATCCTTGTCAGTTTAGCAATGCTTTTGCAAATTAAATTATTTAGAAAAGACAGATCATTCCTCCACACTTCACTGTTGCCAGCACATCCATAACTTAGGAAGCCTGCAGCATTGGACATCCCCCTTTTTTGCTAAGGGAGAGAAATAGTCACTTGCAGAGCACAGTCATCTAAATAATCCAGTCTACTTTAGGTTTGATGAGCTTTCAGATTTAGGACAAAATGAGTCATTCCCTTTTTTTCACCATCTACACTATAGGTAATCTTCATGGCCTGCTCATCAGCTGAATTCCAGCTGATCATGAGATGATGCTGATCTGTCAAGTGTTTCCAGATTATTAGCTGCCACACATAAGATGAGAGCTGAATTAAATATCTGTGTATATAGACAGAGCATAGGAAGGTTTAAAGCTCCTGTGACCCAAGTTAAAGCTCTTATTTTTAGGAGGTTTGACTGCTAGGCAATGTCATTTTACTCACAAGACATAGAATAAGTTTATCAGCTTATCTGTCAGTTCTAGTGCATGGAATTTTAAGTTAAAGCATCACCCTTTTTTTTTACTTTTGAATGCAGCATTCTTTAAAGTGGAACAGACCGAGACAACCCTAGGATGAAGTAGAGGAACAGAAGTTTCTGCCCTACACCTACAGTCAGACCAAGCATGGGCAGATACATGGCAGAACAGTTCATTAAAGCAATTTAAAACAAAGATGTAATATTGTCTCTGACACAGAAAAACTTTGTCTGCTAAAAGCTGGGCAAGCCTTTTGTGTGCCTGACCTGATTTTGTTTTCTTCTGAAGCAACATTTAGTAAGGCTATTAGCAACAGGATACTTGTTTAGATGTGATGAGCTATTTTCATAGTTCATCTTTGGCTTTATTCTTTGTATTGGATGTGATACAGTAAGCCTATTCTTATGTTCTTATGTATCCTTTTTTCATTTCTTATGGATAAGTCAAAGCAGATCCTTGCTAATTTCCATTAATCCATTTCCAGGGCACTAATATCTATGTAACACAGAGGTTTCTCCTCAGTGGCAAAGTCCCTAAATATTCTCTGCTACAGTATTAATCTCAGTAATGCATGCCAAAGGCAGTTTTTTAAGGAAATTATTCACTTCTATGTTTGTTTTTTTGGTTGGTTGGTTGGTTTGGGTTTTTTAGGGTATGTTTTAGCAATCACACGCAAAAAAGACAATTCAAAGCCCATTATTGGTAGGGAGCTTTTGTTATTCACTTTATGGGGCTTTGATGGGATCATGCCCTGTGCAATAATCTATGAGACAAACCATGGTCCAACTCTACAGTCACTGGGAATCAAGGGTATTTATGAATTCCCCAGAGATGTTCAGTATCTCAAAAAAAAAACCAAACCAAACCCAAAATGTTCTCCCTTACTGTAACTTTGGGATTTACTCTCTGAATTATCAATCATTTTGGACTGAGAGGACTCAAATGATGTAAAATCTTCCTTTGAAATCATTGGAAAGAATCCTTAAACAAAACCCTCACCCCTTTAAATTTTTATAACAAAACAAAGGCAAAAGCAAAAATGAAACAAGCAGACAAAAAAGGCACCAAAAGACCAACTGTTCTAGAGCAGGAAAGGAAACCTGAATGTTGAAAGATTTTAAAATAGGCCAATATATCATTACTGAATTCTTATTGGTTTTCTAATTAATCAGATAATTAAAACCTTGAAGAAAAAAAATCTAGAAATCCTTCTTAAATTCCTTTTCTGTAAGTCTAAGATTCTTTTCCTTGTTTCTAAGATGGAATTAATAACTCCAGGATATTTCATATTTTAGGTTTGGTTGATTGTTTTAGAATATCAAACCTGAGCTTTGGAGATATTCTACTTATTGTCGGAACAATATTTGCTAAACTTAACATCTATCACATTTACTTGAAACTCTTCTACACTGGTATTGCTTTCTCTTGGTGTCTTTGCTGAATTAAAACCGTTTGGCTTAAGGACTTTTTCTGACATTTTTTTTTTTCTTTTGCAGCATAGTGTTTCCATGAGAAATAGCTTATTTTAAATGAATGAATGATGACTTGGAATGAAATTAAAAATTAAGTTCTTAATGTGCTTCAGGCATGATTATCCCACCCTCAGAAATCCTTCTTCTGTTCTCCGCTCACTTATATATATATCAGAATGATGACTTTTCCTCCAGTAATTTAAAAAGAGAAAGATTTTACACGTAGGGTATACACTGATGAGTTTCAGTCAGCAAAAATTGGTCTTGTACATCTCATTTTACTTGTAATTCTAGGGGAATCTTGTCCAGTCAAGCCCAGTCTGTTCTTCGTCATCTCTTATTTCATGTCCCCTGCCTCTGTTTCCCTTCTGCATATCTACTTCCCGCCTTTTTGCTCAGCTATCCCCAAGTCTTCCCTCAAGGTGACTAAGCTCTGCCAGTAACCAGCGATTAGCCTCACTTCAGTAGCTGTCTTTCTTCTAAACTGTTCTTCCACTCTCCTATATTTTGCAGTTCCAGGATTTTTATTTTGCTCCTCTTGCCCCTGTTTGCCTTCCTCTGTCTCATACTGGTTGGATTTAGCAGAGTATTGAAAGCAAGAAAGGACAGGCTCACATCTCTGGTTTCTGGTGTGAGTGGCAGCTGCCGAGAAGGTCCTGCTGTTATCCCACTATCCGGGGTTCAGCAGTAGCAGTCATTTTTCTCCTTCTTAGTAGCTGGTTCAGTGCTGTGGTTTTGACTTTTGGCCTGGGAACAGCGCTGATAACACCGATGTTTTTAGCTGCTCCTCAGTAATGTTTACTCTGATCAAGGACTTTCTGAGCCTCATGCTCTGCCAGGGAGGAGGGGAAGCCGGGAGGAAGCAGAGACAGGACACCTGACCCAAACTGACCAAAGAGGTATTCCATACCACAGCACATCATGCCCACTATATAAACTGGGGGCAGTTACCCGGAAGGGTTAGAACACTGCTGGTGGAGCTGGGTATTGGTTGGCAGGTGGTGAGCAGTTGTATTCTCTTCCCTTGTCATTATTATTATTATTATTATTGGTGGTAGCAGCAGTGGTTTGTGTTATACCTTAGTTACTGGACTGTTCTTATCTCAACCCATGGGAGTTACATTCTTTCGATTCTCCTCCCCATCCCTCTGGGAGTGGGGGGGGAAGGGAAGGAAGGGGAGGGAGGGAGGGAGTTAGCTACATGGCTGACTGGACTTAAACCACGAAACCCACCCAGACCTTGACACAGGCACAGCATCGCCACTAAATTTATTTATGCTGTGCAAGCCTGGTGTACGGATAGTGGGAGAAGTGTGGACGCATTGTCTGCTCCAAATTAAGCATCAGTTCCTGATGCTAATTCTGTAACCATAGACTGGACACAGGGATTCAGCTCTTTTCCACTGCTTATTAAATAAGCACATGCACAATATGTGTGACAGCTACAACCTTTCAAAATGGTCAGACATAAAAGTCTTTCCACACATAGATATATATCACTGTTGCCCAAATCAGCTGTCTTGCTATATTTCTATATTTGAACCCAAATAATGGGTTTTCTTGTTTTCTGGTGAGTTTAAGAACGCCTACAAGTGCGCAAAGCCTTATTTTCTCCTTAATTTTTTTTTTTTTTAAATCATGGTTACATTTGGGTAAAATCTTGAAGTAAAAATAACCACTTAGCTTGAGATCACAGAATCACAGGTTGGTTTGGGTTGGAAGGGACCTTAAAGCTCATCCAGTTCCAACCCCCTGCCATGAGCAGGGACACCTTCCATTAGACAGGTTGCTCCAAGACTTGTCCAACCTGGCCTTGAGCACTGCCAGGGATGGGGCAGCCACAGCTTCTCTGGGCAACCTGAGCCAGGGCCTCACCACCCTCACAGGGAACAGCTTCTGCCTAAGAGCTCATCTCAATTTCCCCTCTGTTAAAGCCATTCCCCCTTGTCCTGTTGCTACAGGCCCTTGTCCAAAGCCCCTCTCCAGGTTTCTTGTAGCTTCTTTAGGCACTGGCAGCTGCTCTAAGATCTCCCTTTAAGTAGCCTTCTCTTCCCCAGGCTGAACAAGCCCAGCTCTCTCAGCCTGTCTCCAGAGCAGAGCTGCTCCAGCCCTCAAAGCATCTCCATGGCCTCCTCTGGACTTGCTCCAACAGCTCCACATCTCTCTTGTGTTGTTGCTCCAGAACGTAATGCAGGACTGCAGGGGGGGGTCTCCCCAGAGTGCAGCAGAGGGAGAGAATCTGCTCCCTTGACCTGCTGTTCATGCTCTGTGGATGCAGCCCAGCACATGGTGGGGTTCTGGGCTGACAACCCCAGATATTCTGACATGGAAAATCTCTAAGCTATTGCAGTTCCATAGACTGTTCATACTATGCATTAAGAAATGCAGAACAGTATATGTTAGTGGAAAATTTGCTAATTTGACCATAGGTTCATCTGTTGCCACATGCCTTGATTTCCACTGTGCGCTAGACTTCTGGTAATATGCTACTGAATAATATATATTCAGATGAAATTCTGAGTTCTGTATTTTAATGGTTTAAAAATCAAGTATATACATTCTTTTCCATGTCTGGTATACAACTTTTAAAGCTAGGCTTCAAATTCTTCTGCAGGATAATTAAATTCTGGAAAGTAAATAACAACCAGTTTCATATGTGCTGTTATGCGAAGAATGCAAGAGAAAATATTTTAAGTTTTTAACCATAACAAATATATGTAACTTTGTGCATGAAACTTTGCATATAAACCTTTATATCTCTCAATATATATATAGGTTTATTTATAATATATAGAGATATATATATGTGTGTAACCTCTGGTTTTAAACTAAGAGAGGGGAGATTCAGACTGGACAGGATGCATAATTTTTTTACCATGAGGGTGGTAAAACACTGGCACAGGTTGCCCAGAGAGCTGGTGAATGCTTCATCCCTGCAGACATTCAAGGCCAGGCTGGATGTAATTCTGGACGCCCTGATCTAGTTGAAGATGTTCCTGCTCATTGCAGAGGGGTTAGGCTAGATGAGTTTTGAAGGTCTCTTCCAAACCAAACTATTAAATGATTCTATGATATCCATTTTTAGAAATTACACCCCCCCAAAAAAAAATGTTAAAAAAATCTTTAAATCTTGTTAATGAATGTAAAGATCTTTATGTTATTTTTCTTTTAACTTGTTTTTGCTTTAGCACAAGAAGACATACAGTGAAAATTTATCTTA
Source organism: Ara ararauna (assembly GCA_028858755.1). NCBI lineage: Eukaryota > Metazoa > Chordata > Aves > Psittaciformes > Psittacidae > Ara > Ara ararauna. Next base: position 63,412,331 of record CM054410.1, read on the forward strand.
ATTCTTTAAAAGAAAGAATTATATACTTTGAATCAATCTTGTACCAGATTTTATAGGTAAGCTAGCTTTTGCTAGAATTAAAAGTAAATAATTTGAAATATCTTTGATTTTTCTCTTGTATTGCTTCTGTTAAAATGTGATTTGGAAAGCACCCTGCTGATATGCAGAAGGGTACAGGAAAGCAATAAGGCTGAAAGTGTGAGTTTGTAGTTAGAGTTCAGTGCTTACATGATTATGTCTTTCCTTGTTAAATACTTCAAACTCTGCAAATAAGATTGCAGACTGGATGATGATGTTGTTTTGATTTTTTCTTTTGTTATTAGTGTTTAAAGCGCAGAATATTCCTCTGCTACAGACAATTTATTTCCCTCTTGCCATTCTAAATAGCATTACCAAAAAGTTTTTTTTCCTGCAAATATAAAAATGTCTTGATCATATTCTTAGTGGCAGTATCTATTTCCATCATAGTTTTTCAAGAGAAACACCTGAGGGATCCAAGTGTCTCACAGAGCACAATATGAAAGATGAGGGAAGAAATTCAAGCTTAGGATGAGAAGCTAATTAAAAAAAAAACAGCCCTCAATTAAAAATCTTAGACCTTTCTCTTGTTGTTCAATGCAACTTTTATAAACAGACTTTATAGGGCCACTTTTCTTTTTTCCATTTTCTTTTCCCAACTCATGTAGCAAGATAAAGACACTTGCTGTATCCTTGAAAGCATAAAGCTAAGCCTTATTCACAATAATCGCTTCAGAAACGTTCTTCTCTCTCAAAAGGCTAAAGCCTTCATAAAAAGCCTGATAGAGGATCAGGCCCTCATTGTGTAGTCTGTAGAACACTTTTTCTAAACTAACTGTCTAGGAAAGAGAGGACAGACATTAATCTTCTTGCAAATGTGAGGTGTCCTTCCAGCCAGGTAGGTGATTAGTTTTGCTGGAGTCAGAACCTCCTGAAACCAGACTTTGAATAAGTCCTTTAATGAAGGTGTACCATTCAGCAGAAATCCAGAGAATCCTGTGGCCAAGGAGTCAAATGTGCCTTTCCCTCTATTTCTCACAAGATTATTAAAAAAACTGTATTTCTTATGTGTGCTAATGAGGTCTGTGTCTTAGGGACACACCATCTTCATTCAGATGAACTTAGTTGTAATAAGGCATGCATGATTTTTCTGGAGTCCATTTTGAGTATTTTACCCTGTTGAAACTCAAACTTAGGTCAAGTTGAGGAGCTATAGAAAAATACTACTTCTAGAAAACTGTAGAATGCACTCCAATGTACTGTCTTTTTCCCTTTCTGAGAACAAAATATGCACTTGCCAGGTTATCTAGAAATCATTTAAACAGTGAGGAAATAATGCTTTATAATAGTATTATAGTTCAGTATTACAGATAATACTGAAGTATTATCTGTAAGCACATTACTTCAAATATATGTAACTAGTGCTTAAATTAATTAAAGTAGACAAACTAAGAAAAATATCACAGGTAAGTAAAGGTAATTAAATGTTTGATTTCATTATTTTTTTTTAAATTATGTAGCTGTATTTCTCTGAAAGCCTTTCTTTTCTCCTGATAACATTTCAAAATATATTACTTTATTGAGTACCAAATGGGAATTGAAGCTCTTGTGTGAAATATTTTTTAACTTCAAAAATTGGGTGGAGTCTGCCTTGAAGAACTTCCCAGTGATCTAGTAAATTCTGACAATGTTATCATAAAGTATGGTGAAATATTCCCCTCAAATTATATTTATTGTACCACTACAGCACAGGAGTGTATCCTCTGTGTAGCAAGGTCCTTATATATGCAGGACTGTCAGAGATGCTCTCATATGTCATTTCCATCCATAATAATTATAAGGGCTGTGCACAAGAGAAAAATGAAACGGTGATTCCTTTCTGCCCCAGCATTTCCTAACTTTACAGTAAATCCGTGTGACCCTTAGTAAGTAATTCAAGATAGAGAAGTGTGATGAGAACAGACCGGCTTCGATGTTTTGGGGTAACATCCTTATCCTATGTTGATAGCCCAGGAGGTGTCACAGATGCATTTCATCTTTTCGTAGGACTATTTTTCCACCTCCTTTTTTAAAAGTTGCACTTGAGTCTCTCACCTCATCTCTCATTAAGAAATCCAAATCTATTCAGAGAGATCATATTACTGTCAGAACATTTTAGGCTTGGTAGATTAGTTCTGTGATTTGTAGTACAAAGCCGGTAGCTAATCAAATTGAGCAGCTTTCTCCCACTACTCACACAGTGCTGCATCTAGCTGTGTAATTAGCACAAGCACGGAGCACCTCTGGGGAGCAGGTCAGAGCTGTGTGATGTGCCTGGGGGAAGGCAGCAGGATGTGATGTCAGCGTTTATGTGTAGCTGCATGCTGAAAAATGCAGGATTCTGCTTGTCTGGACAGGGCTGAGCCAACCCAATGCTGTTGTGCTCTCTTGGAAGTTAGCATATAATGTGCAATCTTTAATATAAATCATGTACAGTTGCAAACTGAGTCCTTTTGGTGCTACGCTGCTGCTTTAGACAATTTTGGAAAAACAGATGTTAATTTGACAGCCCCTGTATCTCTCTCCTCATTAGAGATTTCAAAATGCTCTTTGTCAGATGACTGATTAAGTAGTAGCACTATGAATGTGCTACAGAGCTAAGGAAAAAATTATTGGCCTGACTCAAAACATTTGCTTCTTCATTTAGGTCAAGTCATTGATAAAAAATTGCCATATTTTTATTAACTTTTTCTCTTTAGTTTTTATTTTTATTAATCTCTATACTCTAAGATTCTCTGTAGATCCTCAGGCAGAGATGGTAGTCACTTAAAAAACCCTCAACCTTGTACTACATCTAATCTGAAATAAAAACCAAAGTATATTTGGGTGAATACTAGTGCTGTAAGCCAACTCATGTTTGATACTAAATGGGCTGCTGTGCCCAATTCCTGTGGTTCTGCAGCAAAATTCTTGTTTGTCTTTGATGGGAGGTTACTGGAACAGTGAACTTAAGGACATACTCTGGACAGGCTGAGGGTTTCTCATTTAAACTTGTTCAATTGACCACCTTGTTACCAATGTTCTAGGAATTTTCTTTAATTTACTATGTGTCAGTTTAATCTTGCTCACGATATCTGGCCAAGTTATTTTTTTGCAGCTCCTTCTGATATCAGCAGGATTGCACACCTTTTCTTTGAGGGTGTCAAAGAAACTCCTTAGAAGTCATATATGCTCTTTAGAAGTCATATATGCCTCTTCTGTTGTTGTGGAAATTGAAAGCATTTTAACCAATACTAAAATATAAGTAATGTAATAAGCAAACCGATTAAAAGAACTGTTAACAGAAAATTCACTAATGGACAAAGAAAATGCCTGCCAAATTTCATCATAGCATTTATTTTAATAGTAAAGCAATTCTTTTTTGCTGTTGTTTTTTTTGTTTTGTTTTGGGGTTTTTTTTCAGAAACATGTTTCCAGTAAATAACTTGACAAATTTTAACAGCAATGCCACAATTTTACAATAAAATCTAAGAAATATTTACTGATTTTGCAGGCTAACGTAAACCACTGGATTAAAAATTATTAAGATTTCCACTGAATTAATGAATTTTTAATCTACCTTAAGTTTTGTGAATGTAAGAGCTGCTTTTTCCCATAAAATAATTAAAATGTACTCACAAAAGCAGTAAATAAGACATTCTGGGGGTCTGTTTAGCTATTTCCCTCAATTATTTTTGAAAATGACAGTAATGAAAATGGATGACAGTAATAAAATGGGAATTCTTACCTTAGAAAGCTTTTATCTTGTGGGAAACAGTTAAGAGGAAAATAACCTAAGAAACAAGGTTTTGTAACCATCCACCAGTATGTGAATATAGAAGCTAAGTACCAGGCACAATATTGGAAGAAAACATATTACTTATATATGGCAACAGAAGACCTGACCACGTTGGGATGAGTAGCTATCTGCAGTGTCATCTCTTACAGCAGGTGCTTAGGAATGATTTTGAGGTTGAAAAGGAAAAGCTGTGGAATTCAGTTAGAAGGCTGCTGGTCTTCACAACTCATTTAAAGCAAAGCTTGTGCCTCGCTTGGTATCTTGGTGGTTGTCTTTGGGTAAGGTGAGTTTGGGAGCTTCTGTCAGCAGGTTAAGTCCTTCGTTTGATGGTAACACATTTTCGTTTTCCCCTGTTGTGTCTGCAAACATGTGATAGTTATTATTAAGCCTCAAAATAAAAGGCATTTAAAGTCATGCCAGCTCACAAATACATGGTATCCAGTACGTGGTATCCAACAAGTATCTCCAGCGTACTGTATTATGACATGCCATTTACTAAATTCACAAGAATAAATTGATTTGTACACCCAATGAGTGAAATGGGGAAGAACTGCTTGAGGAAAAATGTTTTTTGGTCTCTTTTAGTACAGGATTATCTAATCAATGTCAAAGAATTAAGTCTGCCTGAAAGAGCAGTGGGCCCTGGGAGCATCGGAGTCTAAGCTTTTGTAGACCAATATCTGCTTTGTACTGGATAAGACCCTAAGCTTCTTATTTTGGCTGATGTTTTAGTCTTTAATCTATTTTGCTGAGGAGCTCTAATATAAATGTTAATATTTTATACAGATGATACTATTATTCTTATTGGAAATAGCTGGAAAGCCCAGGACCATGTCTGAAATGAAATTCCTGGAATTTTCTGAAAAGAACAGAAGGCCACCTTGGAAGATATTTTCTGTCAATATGAATTTTCCCATGCACAAGTCTATGTATTTGTAATGGATTAACATATTAGTCTTTTACATCAGAATTATTTGAGGTTTTATAATCTGCGTTAATGAGCATCTGCAATGACTACAGTGAACTTGATACCTTTCCAGTGCAGAATGATGCAAAATTCATAATCACAACATGATCCTGAAATACTCCTGACAGGTAAAAAAAGTTATATACCTAGCTAATATATTTGAGGAATGCAGAGTACCAAGAAACTTGGGAAAGAAAAGCATGAGTAATTTTGACCAATTTAAAAATGCTAATTTCTGTGTACTTGGATTCCTGGTATGAGAATACCAATGGATGCTTTTACTTTAAGCACTGCATTGGGTTTGAAGGAGAAGGGAAGACTCCTTTTGCAGTTTATTTATTTATTTATTTATTATTAACTTTGATTCAATATACAAGTTCTCATAGTCAGATTGTTGGAATCATGGTCAGTGATTGATTTAGTAGAAATGTACAAGTCATACTCACTTTTGGAGTAAAAAGACAAAGTGTGCATGTTACTTCTAGTGAAGATATTAAAATTTACTGGAAAATATGGATAAGGAAAAAAGAAATTGGTTTCAGAATAAGAAGAAGATTATAAGATGATAAACTGTTTCGGTATTACATTTGGAGTAAAAGTTGATGGGTCTGAGAACTGTTTTGATTAAAGTTCTTTTTTTTTTTAATCTAAATACAATCCTTTGCAAAACAATGGCACGTAAGATCAGTTGTATTGAAATGCTGGAATGAAGGGAAGGCATGATTTTTGCATTAGAAGTAATGATCTTATCTTAAAATACAAGAGAAGAGGATACAACTGCTCACCACCTGACGACCGAGCCGTGAACTAAACTCTTCCTGGTTCCTGCCCCCAGTTTTTACATCCTGGGCATGACGTACTGTGGTATGGAATACCTCTTTGGTTAGTTTGGGTCAGGTATCCTGTTTCTGCTTCCTCCTGGCTTCCCCTCCTTCCTGGCAGAGCATGAGACTCAGAAAGTCCTTGGTCAAACCAAACATTCTAAGACTTAACTATAAACATCGGTGTTATTAGCACTGTTCCCAGACCAAAATTCAAAAACACAGCACTGCACCAGCTACTAAGAAGGAGAAAAATGACTGCTACTGCTGAACCCATGACTAGAAGCACTGAGAAGAACTTGGGTAGCACTACTTTAATTTCTAAAACCTCCTGGCTTTTTTCTTTCCTTTTTTTTTTTTTTTTTTTTTTTTTTTTTTAAGTGCAGATAGCTTTAAAGTTTTGATTGAAAATAAATCATCCTGGGAAAGAATTTGACACTTTCATGATGAAATGCGCATTGGTTTTCAAATAACCAAGCTATCCCATTGAACATCAGAAATGTTTTCTGGCCACAGATTTCCATTTGGCTAATGACTCTTTCAGCATATAGTATGACTAAAGCTGTCACTGCAGTGACTATAGTAATACATCAATAAAGAATGTTTCCCTGGTTTTGCTAGCTCTACCAAGAGAAATGAAAAGATCAGTAGACTAATCAAGCTGCTATTTGTGGACTGAAAATTCACAAAATACTGCTGGAAAAAATAAGAATGTCCTTTAAGGACACCCAGTTTCTTGTACTTCGTGAAAGAAGAGCTCACTCCTAGCAAATACATTTATGCAAAGTTTGTGACTCTCAAGGACCAAAAAGATGTTGTTTTTTGGTGAACATAACATGATTTTCATATGTGATCACACAAATAATATTTTAAGTGTTGATCTGTGGAAGGCAACATATTAGTCTCTCTGATGCTTACAAATATTTCATCACAAACTGGACAGTGCAGAGCTGTAACTGTATCAGCTGAGATCTTGTCCAGCTCTATCTTTCAGCTCTAGAAACTAATAAAGCATTAAAATTGAGCATTTTTGAGTACATCTCCAAGGACATTTTCACCGAAGGTTCAAAACTGAACCATGTGATATACATACCACAATTTTCTCTAAATTACAACCTACTCAGACTGACATGAATGAATTGTTAATCAAATAAGTGAAAGGTTTTGGATGTTCTAACACACAGATATGTGGATTACTTAGCAGCGATTACAGCCTTAATCGACAAGTTCAGTTGCCAGTAGATGAAGTGCTTACCTTTTAGTTGTTTTTGACCATTTAAAAATATTTAATTAATTTTTGTTTCTGTAATATTTTAAGTTACATTTTCCAAAACTGTGGCTTATGAATAGAAAACAAAATTAAAAGATGTATTTTAATGAACATAGTTTATGAAGATGTGTTCTGCATAGCGGATTGATATAGAATCATAGAATCATAGAGTAGTTAGGGTTGGAAAGGACCTTAAGATCATCTAGTTCCAACCCTCCTGCCATGGGCAGGGTCACCTCCCACTAAACCATGTCACCCAAGGCTCTGTCCAACCTGGTCTTGAGCACCTCCAGGGATGAAGCATTCACAACTTCCCTAGACAATCCATTCCAGCCAACTGAACCACAGAGCTTCGTGTGATCTGCATACTTGCTGAGGGTGCACTCATTCCCACTGTCCATGTCACCAACAAAGAAGTTGATCAAGACCTCTCCCAACAGCGATCCCTGAGGGACACCACTCATTACTGGTGTCCAGCTGGGCACTGAGCCATTGACCACAACTCTTTGCGTGCAGCCATCCAGCCACTTCTTTATCCACCGAGTGGTCCACCTATCAAATTGGTGCCTCTCCAACTTAGAGACAAGGATTTCATGCGGGACAGTGTCAAACGCTTTACACAAGTCCAGGTGGATGACATCCACTGCTTTACCCCTGTTCATCAGTTCCATAGCGCCATCATAGAAGGCCACCAGATTGGTCAGGCAGGATTTCCCCTTAGTGAAGCCATGCTGGCTGTCACCAAGCACCTTGTTGTTTTCCATGTGCCTCAGCATGGTTTCTAGGAGAGTCTGCTTCAAGATTTTGCCAGGCATAGAGGTGAGACTGGCTTGTCTGTAGTTCCCTGGATCATCCGTTTTCTCCTTCTTGAAAATGGGGGTCATAATCCCCTTTTTCCAGTCATCAGGAACTCCACCTGACTGCCATGATTTTTCAAATATGATGGACAGTGGCTTAGCAACTTCATTTGCCAGCTACTTTGGGACCCGCGGATGGATTTCATCAGGTCCCATGGACTTGTGTACATTCAGGTTCATAAGATAGTCTCAGACCAGATCCTCTCCTACAGTGGGCCTAGGGTCTTCATTGTCACAGTCCCTGCGTCTGCCTTCCACAACTTGGGTGGTGTGGTCAGAGCATTTGCCAGTGAAGACCTAAGCAAAGAGGTCATTAAGAGCCTCAGCCTTCTCCAAATCCCGGGTAGCCAGTTCTCCTGATAGCTTCCAGAGGGGGCCTACATTGTCCCTTGTCTGTCTTTTATTTGCTACGTACCTATAGACTCCCTTCCTGTTATCTTTAACATCCTTATCCAAGTTTAACTCTAACTATAATAATCTAATCTATAATATAATATAATATAATATAATATAATAATAATATAATATAATATAATATAATATAATATAATATAATATAATATAATATAATATAATATAATATAATATATAACCATTAAAATGTACAAATACAGCCTTAGCCCTACAAGCTCCTAAATCCCTTGAATTTATAAGCACACAGTCTTTTTTTTTTGCCCTCCAAATGTAAGACCTTCTTACAATTTCAAAAACTTTCCAAAATACACACACTTGTTTTGTCATGTACTAGTCCTTACTGTCATCAGGGATGTTCTTACCAGTTAAGTCCTTTTTAATTTATTTCAATTACTGGCCCAGGGGCTCACTCCATATCATTGACCTATTTTGTGTGTTCCCAGGAATCCATTCACAAGCTGTTAAAAAGGGATGGTTTTTGATTTAGGAGTCTGAATAAAGTAGGGCAGAGATTTCTGCTATGTAGGTAGAAGAGCTGGAAACATGTGAAAAAAAAATAATAAAGGATTTATCTGAACTTACAAGCAGAAGCTGCATGCAGCTAAAAAATAGGTGAAGAATGCTAGTGATGGACTACCTTATATGTTTATGAAAGATGGCGAATCTGAAGGTGAAATACTGACTTTTTTTTTCCCCCAAAGAAATAAAAGAAAATAATGAAAGGCTTTCTCATATTAGGAATCAAAGGAACAGAGTCAAACCAATAGAGTGCTTCTCCAACAACTTCTTCACTTCTCATACACTTCTTTTCTGTCTCATTCTTCTTTTCTGTGTTTTTTTTTAGGTTGAACACCATAATAATTTCGTTGTGGTTTTGCAGACAGACACAGCTCTAACCAAAAAACCTTAGAGAACTGGGATGTATTACTGGTGTCTCTGTCTCCATGGTAAGCAATACGTTGGTTGTTATGTCTGAGGAGATACCGAAACAGACTATGCTTCCAGTTTGTAGAGGGATCATACTTCCCTTAATTAATAGAAGTTAGAGCACAGCTTCTGAGTTTCACCAGGCTAAACTGGTGAAAAATAAACTAAACTGCAGAAGTCTGTCCCTATGCACAAACATACACGCTTGGGGTTTTGATTTATGTTTTAAACAGTAAATACGTTGTTTAAAATTAATTTATTTAATGTTTAATGAGATAATATTATAATAAAAAGTGTCCTTTGATGCAATGTTTTCACTAATAAAAAATGCTCACAGCATGGTAAGGGAAAACAGCTCGTGACTATTGGATGTGGGCTCTTCAAAAATTAATGTGGTGTTGTGATTTAAGTCCAACCGGGAGCTCAGAACCGCACAGCCGCTTGCTCACTCCCCTGCTTTTTCCTTCTCCTGCTCCTGGAGGGATGGGGAGGAGAATCGAAAGAATGTAACTCCCATGGGTTGAGATAAAAACGGTCCAGTAACTAAGTTATAACACAAACCACTCCTGCTACCACCAATAATAATAATGATAAGGGAAATAACAAGGGAAGAGAATACAACCGCTCACTACTTGCTGATCAATACCCAGCTCCACTCCAGGAGTGATCTGGGCTTTCTGTTATAGCTCCCCCCAGTTTATATACTGGGAATGACATGCTGTGGTATGGAATACCTGTTTGGTCAGTTTGGGTCAGGTGCCCTGTCTCTGCTTCCTCCCGGCTTCCCCTCCTCCCTGGCAGAGCATGAGACTCAGAAAGTCCTTGGTCAGACTAAAAATTACTGAGCAACAACTGAAAACACTGGTGTTATCAGGCTTGTTCCCAGGCTGAAAGTCAAAACCACAGCACTGCACCAGCGACTAAGGAGGAAAAAAATGACTGCTACTGCTGAACCCAGGACACGTGGTCCAATGGAATACTTGAGTACTCTCATCTCCTGCATTGATCAGGTTTTGTATGACTGTAAGCCTAATTTATTTGCAATTCATTTTCTTCATTTTGTTACACAGAGGATGCTTGCCTGCAGCTGAAAGTTCAAATCATGAATAAGAAACATAACACTCATTGCACATTTTATTATACTTGCAAAGCTCATCAGTGTTCTTAACAAGGTTATCTATCTCACTTATTTTTTGAAAAAAATATTTTATAAAAGGTTTCAATAACTCAGCTGTTTAACTGGGATCATACATTGTACTTTTATAGTATGCTTCTTTTAACAATGTCTTCTAAAAGTTTTTGTACATATGTGTTTTATGATAATGATGTTATTTCATGTCTAGGTACTTGTTGACCTTTCTCCTGTTAAGGGAATAATGCATCCTTCACAGGTATTTGTCATACAAATATTTCAACTCCTTACTTGATCACACATTTTGAACAAACACATTGGAGCTAATTTTTAGTGACTAAGAAAATTGTATACACTGCTTATTCTTATTTGCGATTTGACAGATTATTGCCCCCCCGTTTGCATCTTGCCTACTGGCAACATGGGTGTTGGTAATTTGTCACAACCACATTTAATGTACAATTAGTATTAATTTCTGAGCTGTTACATAAAAGTTTATGGTTTTGAAGGATATTAATGAATAATATTTTTTCTATTTTTTATATCCAACTTCAGCTCTTTTCAGAGATGATTGAGACTGGGATAAAAGTAAGTTTACTCAATTAAACAATGGTTCCAGTGTTTCATTTTAAAATGACATCGGTTTGATATTAAGATTTTCCATTCAAACATGTCCTTTCCAGCCCTAAATATTATATGATTCTATGATTCTATGTGATTTGCCTTCCCTTTCAATCTTCTTTAAAAAAGATCCAGCTACTATTCTGTTCTAAAAATAGATATACAATATCCTAGCACTGTTTCATATCCATTGGCTATGCTTTTTGAAATGAACTATTTTAGAAGCATATTTTAAGAACCACATCCTATGATGCTTGCTCTCAGTAGCACCTTATTAAATGTTCCTTATTATTACAGGGGAGTTAAACTACCTCTTGCTGTGAATAAGCATGGAAAAAGCTGACCCTTCATTTCTGGTACAAATAAAACCACACTACATCTTATCAGTTCTCCCTGAAGTTAATTTGAGGTTTAGACCGTAAGAAGGAGGGGAGAAAAGAAAAAAAGGAAAAAGCGCTGGGCTGAAGAGAGCTAATTTCCTTCAGACTTTCTTTCTGCATGGGAGATTTGATAGCAAATACTGTAATTTAAGTCTGAGTAAACGCAAATGAAGGAGAAACTGGGGCATCTGGGTATAAAAGTATATTACGTAGTTCCAAGAGGTCCAGTGGCACCTGTGTTGTATTTAATCAACTAGAACAGTAGATATTAGACCCTGATAGACTATTTTCCTTAGCATTCTACAAGTTGTATTTAAATCTCAGTGACCTGAATGCCAATTAATTGAAATTAATTTTTTTGACCCAAAGGAAATTTGCAAGCATGTTCTTTACAAGGGTATTTATGTAGGTTTTCAATAGCTCCATTGCAAAGACTGAATAAGAGACATTTGTCAGTCCCCAAACAAAAATACGAGGAACCAGTTTTTAATCAGTGAGGCTGTTTAGATTGTTAGACTAGAGCAAGGCTACCAATCAACCCAGTGTCAAAACAGCCTGACATCTCAGAGGAGATTATTTTCTCAGAAGGAAAAAAATTATCCTCATTGAAGCTTGTAAATTTATACAGTTCTCTACAAGTTTTCCTAATTTTTCCAGAGGTTTTCCTAATGTGTTTTGTTAATAGAAGACAAGGAAAATGAGTTTATAGTGGATGCCAAATGGAAAAAGGATGTGAATGTGAAGGAAAAGAAAATACATTCTGGTTGTTGAAGTACAAACTCAAAAGGTAAGGGGATTGTGGGAGAGAATGAGAGTTAATTAGAAATATTCCAAAATAAGTCCTTTTAGTTGCTATGTCTTGGGTTGGTGGGGCTCATGGAACCCCATGATGGAGCTCCACATCATGGAGCTCTGTAGAGCAGAAACGAAACATATTTTCACTGACATAGGGCTTTGAAAAATATTTTATTATAGAAAAAATTTTGGAACACTATATTTGAATTAAGAAATTTCTTAGAGCATAAGAAAAAATTTCCCAAATAAATGTCCACCTCATAAATACACTAAGTTTAGATTTGAAGCCCTGCTCTCCAAAGGCACAGCCTTGCCTGCTTTGCTCTTGTAAAGTTTCAAGTGGTAATAAAAGACGTCAGATTTACCTTCAATTATATTCCTCGCTTTTCACAAATACATGATTTTCATGACTACTCATTGCTTCTCAGGAAGAACGGGTCAGGTTATTTATTGTTTGTCTGATCATTTCAGAAATAAGAACAGAAGTCCTGAGACTTCTGCCACCAAGCAAAAATCCTGGGGTGAGTGGGTACTTCACTCAGACATGGACCAGCGAGAGATTTGGCATAGCAAACACAAGGCAGAAAATACAGTATAGAGCAAGCTTTGTATTCAGATCTACTGTTGTACTTTAACATTTTGTTGCCTTTACTGCTGTCAGCTTTTCTAAGTGCAGTTGCAAAGTTTATTCAAGTAATGCCGTGCCTCAGCATTAGGGCTGTGCAATTGGCCAGTTGTAAGATCACTTCTTTGACAGATCTTTTTATTCTTTCCTGAGGATCTTTGAGCATGAAAGCTATGTTAGACTTAATGGCTGCAAACCATGGTAATAACAAAGGCAGATCCATGCAGTGGTGAATATCTTTTCTCTACCATCTGTGCTCTGATCCAAGTTGACTGGTTTTGTCATCCCCTAAATATGTGGGATTCTCATCTCTGATGGGTTATAACATGATAATTACAAGTTTTAAGTTCCTTCCTGCCATTGTTACTTCAGTACAACACAGAACAGATTTATCTTAGCACCGTTTGCCACTCTGCCCTCAATCTTGCATGCAGGCACGTTGCATAGCTTTCCTTTTTTACTTTGTTTTGGGGATCAGCAAGGAAAAAAGTTTTGCCCTTCAGGTTGGATGTCAAGAGAGACTGTGGAAATTCTCACATACATGATCAAGACATTCTTTTAAATAAAAAATTCTACATTTCTCACTGGAAAAGAAAGAGGTTAAGTAAGGACACTTTGCTGTAAACACTGAATCTCTGCAACCCAGAGCATGATAGTGTCTATCCAGCTAGGCAATGTTTACAGCTGACCAGGTTTTTCAAAAATCTTGCAGTCTTTTTGGCCTGAGTAGATGTGTGCTAGTGATTGTGAGCATCCGTAATCGGCACATGAGAACACTGCCTGCCCTGAGAAGAGATGTAACATAGAAACAGCCTGCCTGAAGAGTCTTCAAGTGCCCTTCTGACCTTATGAGTGTTTGTCTGAAAATGTCAAGGGTTTTGATTTGCATCAGTAAAAATGCAATCAAGAACTCAGCTCAATGCAACATCTACAATATGACCAGTAAGAAAAAGGGTAAGAACCAATAATAATCTAATTTTAAGTTTTTCCTACTAAACTGCACTCGTATGTAATTTATTGCTAACTGTTGAGTACTATTCTCTTTCTGATGTTTACAGGCAAAAGAAAAAATGCAAATGTTTTTTTCTAAGACTGGCAGGAAAACCAGTTGGTCTGGATTCTCATGCTCCTGAGAAAACCATATCCAAAGATGGATAACAGTTCATGTCATGGGGGGGTGGGAGGGTGGGAGGGGAGGAAATCACAAATGGGATTTACATTGGTCATATCTTTCTAACAACCATGTTAGCTGCATCCTACTCTAAGCTGTATACCCATGTATACATGGGTAGTATCTTCTCCAAAAAATGTGATCCTTCTGAGTGGTGCAATAGAATAGTTAGGGTTGGAAAGGACCTTAAGATCATCTAGTTCCAACCCCCCTGCCATGGGCAGGGACACCTCCCACTAAACCATGCCACCCAAGGCTATGTCCAACCCAGCCTTGAACACCGCCAGTGATGGAATGCAGGAGATCATGGACAACACACACAGATTAATATATTCAGGTGCTAACAATTTATTGTAACAAAAACATCACCTTTTATAGAAAGTTTCAAGATGCTAGAGCATTCGGTGATAACTGATTGGTTAACATTCCATAGCTAAGTGTTAGTAACAGCTTAATGATTGGTTAACTATAATAGTGTACGGTCCAAGGTTGCGATTATCAGTTCCTCCTTGAACATCTTGTTTTTGTAGTTTTCTCTGCCAACCTCCTCAAACTTCTGCATGTACGTGCCCTCTAGTAACCTTCAGGCAAGGCCTCAAAGCCTTCGGTTCACTACTTCACTAATGTCAAGTAACTGTCTGGATTGCTGTTCTCAGCCAAATAACTCTCCACAATGGAACATTCACAACTTCCCTGGGCAACCTATTCCAGTGCCTCACCACCCTTAAAGAATTTCTTCCTCATATCCAACCTAAACTTCCCCTGTTTAAGTTTGAATCCATTACCCCTTGTCCTCTCACTATAGTCACTAATGAAGAGTCCCTCCCTGTATCTCCAAAAACTTTAAATGAAGTGCTGCATCATTAAAACACCACCACTTTCTTCCATTTCATTTAAGAGACTGCAACACACAAAATAGTGTGGGTTTTTTTTTATTTTGCTGCTTTCGACTGTGTCATGGTTTAAGCCTCTCTAGCTCATGCAGTCTCTCTCTCACTCACTTCTCCCTCTTTCTTCCCCCCGCTCCCAGAGGGATGGGAAGGAGAATCAAAAGAATGCAACTCCCATGGGTTGAGATAAGAACAGTTTAGTAACTAAAGTATAACACAAATCACTACTGCTACCACCAATAATAATAATGACAAGGCAAATAAAAGGAAAGAATACAATTCTCACCACCTAATACCAAGCCCGATCACGCAGTGCACCCCCACCCTTCTGGGTCTCTGCTCTCTGCTTTTCATCCTAGGCATGATGTGCTGTGGTATGGAATAACCTCTTTGGCTAGTTTGGGTCAGGTGTCCTGTCTCTCCTTCCTCCCGCTTCCCCTCCTCCCTGGCAGAGCATGAGACTCAGAAAGTCCTTGGTCAGACCAAAACATCACTAAGCAGTAACCGAAACACTGGTGTTATCAGCGCTGTTCCCAGGCCGAAAGTCAAAAACACAGTGCTGCAGCAGCTACCAAGAAGGAGAAAAATGACTGCTGCTGCTGAACCCATGACAGACTGTCTCAATCAAGTAAGATTGCTGATCATATACTGCACTATTATTTAACTCCCTAGTTTCCCATGACAGCTAGGTGTCTGGCTGCAGCTCTAGCAACAGAGTCTGCTCAGGTAACAAAAAAAATACAGCACTCAGCAGTGGTGGCACAAAAGCAGTCATTCATGGTATGGAGCTCATCAACCAAGCAAGCACTTTTGCAAGGCATTTTCATCATTATTACTACCTGAATACTCTGCCGTAACAGAATGCAGCAAAATAATTAAACTGAGCAGACTGCCAAAGTACATGATAATTAACTTCAACTTCCTCCAGTATTAGCCTATAAGAGGGACATCATTTGAAATAATTAGACATTGGAGACCTCCAGAAGTTCATCAACTCATCCATTTCCTACTGCTTTGCCCTCACTGAACAGTTATAATCCTCAGAGACCTGCCTGAATTCTGCTACTGATACTAGCCTTTCACAAGCGTGTGTTCTGGTGCTGCACTTCTGCAAAAAGCAGGAACCTCACGTTAGAGTCAAGTCATTTACCCAGATGAAAACGAAGGACATTGAGGTTTACAGGGCACCATCAGGATGAAAATCTCATGTAAAGCAACTGAACAGGCAGGATTCCTTCAATCCAGGAAAATAATCTGCACTTGCGCATGGAAAGAATGAAAAAAATGGATGTTCATTTAAAAAGAAGCATAGGAAGTAACTCTTCACACATTGAGCAGTACACTTTTTAGAAATGTTTCTAACTCCTCCACACCTTGTTCTCTAGTCCTGCAGACACCAAAGATAATTTTGTTAATAAAGTTTTTGATTTTATAAACTTTATAGCTTTCTATCTTTGCTGTGAGAATACTGTGTTTTAAAACAGATGCACTATACTGTGGTCGTTACTCTCCCCAGGAAGAGAGTAGTAACCTTTTTATCCTACCTATTCCTGGGAAAGTTATTTTCCTTTTAAAAGTCTTTGGATAGCACTTTTGAACCTCTTGGAAAAGAGATAAAAAACCTTAACAAACAACCACCAGTGCAGACAGACCAGTTTGAGGAAACCAGATATGCCTTGAATGTGTAGGCAAAAAAAAACCCCAAACCAGAAAGCATTAGCCTGTCTGTTGACACTAACCAGTTCAGCATCTCTCACATTAGGTTCCAGTGTAATCATTCGTTTTTAAATTAAAAGAGGGGAGATTTATATTAGAAACTAGGAAAAACTTCTTCACTCTGAGGGTGGTGAGGCCCTGGCCCAGGCTGCCCAGAGAAGCTGCAGCTGCCCCATAGCTGGCAGTGTTCAAGGCCAGATTGGACGGGGCTTGGGGCAACCTGGTCTAGTGGAGAGTGTCCCTGCCCGTGGCAGGGAGTTGGAGCTGAATGAGCTTTAAGGTCCCTTCCAACCAAAACCAGTCTGTGATTCTACGATGCCATGATTCTTTTCAAGCAACCACAATTTACTCATTAATTTGTGCATGTGTTGCCTCAGAAAGCTTAGTGGTATCCGACTTGTTATGCATGCAGCGTAACTCCTTCCTGTACCCAAATCACTAATTCAATAGATTACTAGCTTCCCAAATCACTCATACATCTTCTAACATTTGTACAGCCGCCTACTCGAAATCAACACTCTGAGCCCAGAGGAAATGCGATATATGTCCCCTCAGCTCTGAAGATGGGGAATGACATACTGGTTTACTGTTTTGTTGTTAAATTTTGACAAAGACAGGCTTCTGGATATATCTGTCATGAAGTGTGAAAAAAAACAACTGAAAAGGAAAAAGTTCCCAAGTTTGGAAATGCAATTAGTGTAATTTTTTAAGCGATTCATGTGTATGGCCACAACCTGAAGCACTCTTCACAGCCATTCTGAATTAATTCCTCTTAGGATGAACTGGCTTCAAACCAGGACATTGCACCAAGGAAGCATTGATGTTCGACAGAGCTGACCATAGAGATGTGGCTTTAATTTATGCAGCATCTGTATCTCTTACAGTTGTTGCACAACCCCTGGTCTCCTTATTGTTGTCCTTCTTTTACCCTTCCCTACCAAGTACATACCATTCCCAAAGAGGACTTCATTCCTGTGTGCTTCTTTCCATGATTCCACTTTCAGAGGCCTTTTACGGGGTTTGCATATCTGACTTAGGTACTGGGAAGGCTGCAGGGGTGGCTTCTGTGAGAAGCTGCTTGAAGTGTCTCTTATGTCCAGCAGAGCCAATGCAGCTGGCTCCAAGATGGACTCACTGCTGGCCAAGGAGGAGCCGATCACTGATGGTGGCAACACCCCTGGGAGAACACAGTTGAGGGGTGTGGGGTGGGAAACTGCATTATGGAAACTGTAGCCTGAGAATGAAGTGAGAATATGTGAGAGAAACAGCTCTGCAGACCCCAAGGTCAGTGCAGAAAGAAGGGAAGATTCGCTTCAGGCACTGGAACAGAGATTTTCCTGTGGCCCATAATGCAGACCATGGTGGAGCAGATACCCCCCTGCAGCCCATGGAGGATCCCACGCTGGAGCAGGGGCATCCCCAAAGGAGGCTGTGACCCTGTGTGTATCCCTTGCTGGATCAGGCTCCTGGCAAGACCTGTGGTCCTATGGAGAGAGGAGCCAATGCTGGAGCAGGGGAGGAGTGCAAGGAGTCCTCCCTGGGGAGGAAGGAGCAGCAGAGACAATGTGTGATGAACTGACCACAACCCCTGTTCCTGTCCCCCTGCACTGCTGGAGGGAAGGATGTGTAGAATTCAGGAGTGCTGCTGAGCCCAGAAAGAAGGAAGGGGTGGGGGGGGAAAGTGCTTTCAAAATTTTGCTGTATTTCTCATTATCCTACTCTGACTTCATTCATAATTAAACTAACTTCCCCAAGTTGCAACTGTTTAATTAATTATTGTTGAATGTTCTCCCACTTTCCTTGTCTGGACCTATGAGCCTTTTGTATTATTTTCTCTCACCTTTCTAGCTAATGAGGGGAGCAATAGAGCAGCTTTGGTGTCTCCAGCCAGGGCCAGCCCACCACAGCCCTGAAGGTAAATATAACCAGAGTTAAAAATGAAGACGTTAAAAAGTAACAAACACTCTTTTTTTGTTTGTTTGGTTGCTTGGTTTGGTTTTGTGTTAGGCAACAAAGGAGAGTGTGAAGGAAGTTTTTTCAATTTACAGATGTTTTACACATTAAGAAATCTTACACCATTCATAATCTAAGGATAACATTACTGTGTTCTTGAAGGTGACATGGTCTAGGGTGAGGCCACCTTGCCCATGGCAGAGGGATTGGAACTACATGATCCTTTCCAACCCTAGCCATTCTATGATTCTATTATTCTGGGGCTATGATTCTATGATTTCTGAGCCAAGAAAATCTCTAGAGTGTGAAGCAGACTCTGAAGCAGACCAAGGGTTTGCTAGGACTAGTAGAAAGCCAGGCCCTGAGGCTTTCTGTCAATTTCAAAATCCCACCTCATGCAGATTTTCTATTTCAACCCAATTGCACCAAACAGGGAATGTCCACTTGGAGTTCCATACAGAACCTCAGAGACCTCTACAGCATGGCCTCATCTGTTAGTCCCACCAAAAACATGCTTTGGGAAATACTTCTCACAGTTCCCCAGTGCCTCACTCAGCAGTACCTCTGGAGAGGAGATGTCTGCACCTGAGTCCCATAAAGACACTAGCTGTACCACCAGTAACACTCTTTAACTGGGATTTAGGAAATGAGTCCTGGATAAATATTTCTTCTTCTTCTCATTCTGTACTTTGTATTGAGATATCTGCCTTTCTTCTAGAAGTAAAATGAAGCATTTTTAGTCTCATTTGAGCATCATGCTCACTTACCTTCTGGATACTTTTTTTTTCCATTAATGTTGCTTGCAAGATTTGCCTATTTTACAGACTTGAATTTTAATAGTTGCTTGATGTTGGACACTGTGGATAAGTCCTCTTTAAGCTCTTGTGCAGTGCATAAAGAGGCACTGAATTTCTGCCTGGTAATATAAAGCAGTAGCTTAATTTGGGTGTTTTGAATTCCCCTCATCAGGGATTTATCTCCCTACATGTGTAAGGTCCTGGGGCACTGCCACTGCCCAGCGTCTCCAGGGCCTCCCCATATCCTGCTGATGGCACAGAACCCTGTTTCATCCCAGTCTAGGGCCATCAGTCACTGGTCCAGAGATACCATGAGTATACTAATTCTCCTTCTTCCTCCTTACTACTGGAGTTTTCATTGCAGTGTAACTTTTCATCTCTGAAAGAAAGTTAATCTGTTTATGACTATAGCCCATTGGGAAAAAAAAACACCTTAAATTGTGTAATTGAGTGAAGCATTGGGCAAAGAGGAAAAATGTTTTTTTGAATAAAAAAAAAATTCAATTAATTGGTAAGGTCTAAGTCTGAATTTCTGGGAAAGAAGAAGTCCCTTCAGTCCATTCCATGAGGCTTTTTCCATTAGGACTGGGATAAATCATAACACTAGCAATCAATTCTGAATCCTGCAATCTACTGAGATTTGGTTTCTGCAGCTGTTGTCGGACTCTGTGTTGATGAGCAAGTGCTCATTTCGTTACTTTCACAGGACTTCAGAATTACTTCAGTGAACTAAATCAGGAATTTTATTTTGCATCAAAACTGTAGCACATTGATAAAGAGCTATGTTGCAGAAATGAATGTCAGCTTTGAAATGTGTAGTGCCATGTTTTGTAACATGTATGGAAGGCCTTTCCAGTAGTTTTATTACTTAATCCTGTGTATTTTACATGTCCAGTACAAAACATATTCTTGCTTATTCATTCAGCTTGTTCAGCATCATGTGTTAAATTAATTTTTCTTATTCTTTATTCACAGAATGGATCACTCTTTTTCACTGCTGAAGTTATTAATTCATCTTATTCCTCTGACAACTATCATTTTCATGAATTACGTGAAACATTCTTCCAGACATATCTGCAAACAAGTTCCTGCATTTTAAAATGTGTACTCATCAGCTAATGATGCAAAAATTAGGTGCTTATGCATGGACATCTATCTCACAGATCATAAAATCACAGAATGGTTAGGGTTGGGCAGGACCTTAAGATCATCCAGTTCCAACATCCCTGCCATGGGCAGGGACACCTTCCACTAGACCAGGCTGCTCCAAGCCTCGTCCAACCTGGGCTTGAACATTCTCAGTGATGGGGCAGCCACAGCTTCTCTGGGCAACCTGTTCCATGGCCTCACCACCCTGACAGTAAAGAACTTCTGCATAAGAGCTCATCTAAACTTCACCTGTTTAAGTTTAAACCCATTACCCCTTGTCCTATCACTACAGTCCCCAATGAAGAGTCCCTCCCCAGCATCCCTATAGGCCCCCTTCAGATATTGGAAGGCTGCTATGAGGTCTCCACGCAGCCTTCCCTTCTCCAGGGTGAACAGCCCCAGCTTTCTCTGCCTATCTTCATGCGGGAGGTGCTCCAGCCCCCTGATCAGTCTTGTGGCCTCCTCTGAACTTGTTCCAACAGCTCCATGTCCTCCATTATGCTGAGAACATCAGAACTGTATACAATACTCCAAGTGAGGTCTCATGAGAACAGAGTAGGGGAGCAGGATCATCTCCTTCAACCTTCTGGTCATGGTCCTTTTGATGCAGTCCAGGATATGGCTGCCTTTTCGGGCTGTGAGTGCACACTGAAGCCAGCTCATGTTCATTATCTCATCACCCAACATCCCCACATCCTTCTCAGGGCTGCTCTGAATGTCTTCTCTACCCAACCCGTAGGTATGCCTGGGGTTGCCCCTACCCAGGTGTAGGACCCTGCCCTTCACTTTGTTAAACTCCATTGGGTTGGCATTGGCCCATCTCTCCAGCCAGTCCAGGTCCCTCCGGATCCCGTTCCTTCCCTCCAGTGTATCAACTGGACCACACAGCTTGGTGTCATCTGTAAACTTGTGGAGGGTGCATCAATCAAAGTTATAGAATAGGATCAGTTCCAACACCGACCTCTGAGGGACGCCACTCATTACCTCTCTCCAGTCAGATATTGAGCTGTTAACTGCAACTCTTTGCATGATGCCATCCAGCCAGTTCTTTATCCACTGGGTGGTCCATCCATCAAATTGATGTCTCTCCAGTTTGGAGACAAGGATGTCATGCAAGACAGTGTCGAACGCTTTGCACAAGTCCAGGTTGACAACGTCAACTGCTCTGCCAATGTCTGTCAGTTCCGTAGCCCCATCATAGAAGGCCACCAAATTGGTCAGGCAGGATTTGCCCTTAGTGAAGCCATGTTCACTGTGATGAACCACCTCATTGTTTTTCATGTGCCTTTACATGCCTTCCAGGAGAATGTGCTCCAAGAATTTACCAGGCACAGAGGTGAGACTTACTGGCTTGTAGTTTCCTGGGTCTTCCATTTTCACTTTCTTGAAAATGAGGGTTATAGTTCCTTTTATCCAGTTTTGGGAACTTCACCTGACTGCCACGAGTTTTCAATTTTGATGGACTGTGCCTTAAAAACAGTATTAGCCATCTCCTTCAGAACACATGGATGGATTTCATCAGGTCCCATGGACTTGTGTACATTCAGGTTCCAAGGATGATTTTGAACATGATCTTTTCCTACAGTGGGCCTAAGGTCTTCATTTTCAGTCCTTGCATATGTCTTTCATTACTTGAGTGGTGTAGCCAGAGCACTTGTCAGGGAAGACTGAGGCAAAGAAGTCATTATGAACCTCAGCCTTTTCTAAAAGCAGGCTAGCTAGTTCTCTCATTTCCTTCTGGAGAGGGCCCACATTATCCCTAGTCTGTCTTTTGTTTTCTACATACCTATAGAAGCCCTTCCTGTTATCCTTGACATCCCTGGCCAGGCTCAATTCTAAGCGGGCTTTTTTGCATGGCCGTGGGCAAAGAGTTCTGGTCAATGGCTCAGTGTCCAGCTGGAGACCAGTAACGAGTGGTGTCCCTCAGGGATCAGTGTTGGGACCGGCCTTGTTCAACATCTTTGTCAGTGACATGGGCAGTGAGATTGAGTGCGCCCTCAGCGGGTTTGCCGATGACACCAAGCTGTGTGGTTCGGTTGATATGGTGGAGGGAAGAAATGCCATCCAGAGGGACCTTGACACGCTTGTGAGGTGGGCAGATGCCAACTTTATGAAGTTTAACCATGCCAAATGCAAGGTCCTCCACCTGGGTCAGAGCAATCCCAGGCACAGCTACAGGTTGCGCAGAGAAGAGATTGAGAGCAGCCCTGTGTAGAAGGACTCGGGGATGTTGGTAGATGTGAAAATGAACATGAGCTGGCAGTGTGCGCTCACAGCCCAGAAAGCCAACCGCATCCTGGGCTGCATCAAAAGGAGCATGACCAGCAGGTTGAGGGAGGTGATCCTGCCCCTCTACTCTGCTCTCCTGAGACCTCACTTGGAGTATTGTGTGCAGTTCTGGTGTCCTCAACATAAAAAGGACATGGAACTGCTGGAACAAATCCAAAGGAGGGCCATGAGGATGATGAGGGGACTGGAGCACCTCCTGTATGAAGACAGGCTGAGAAAGTTGTGGCTGTTCAGCCTGAAGAAGAGAAGGCAGTGTGGAGACCTCATAGCAGCCTTCCAGTATCTGAAGGGGGCCTATAGGGATGCTGGGGAGGGACTCTTCATTAGGGACTGTAGTGATAGGAGACAAGGGGTAACGGGTTCAAACTTAGGGGAAGTTTAGATCAGATCCAAGGAAGAAGTTCTTTACTGTAAGGGTGGTGAGGCAGTGGAATGGGTTGCCCAGGGAAGTTGTGAATGCTCCATCGCTGATGGTGTTCAAGGCCAGGTTGGACAGAGCCTTGAGTGACATGGTTTAGCGTGAGGTGTACCTGCCCATGACAGGGGTGTTGGAACTAGATGATCTTAAAGTCCTTTGCAACCGTAACTATTCTATGATTCTATGATTCTTTTTCCTCACCAGCTCCTTGTCCATCCATGGAGGCGTCCTTGAATTTTTGCCCCAAAAATGTCTTGAGTTTTCTTTCTTTATTATAGGAAAGCTTGGTTTGTTATCAAAAGATATATTCTTAAAAATTTATACTTAGATCTTGTACCATGATTTTTTTTTCTTCCATTACTAAAATAAAGAAATGCTTAAAATACTGTTAATACTTAATTTACTGGCTTTTGTATAATAGATTTTCAAAATAATTTAATTTTCAATAATATAACATTGTAAAACTCTAATTTATTTCTAGTTAAAAGGCAGGCCGGGAAAGAAACTTAGAGATAAACTTTACAAATATACAGCTGAACCATCAATAACTCTTCACGTATAAAGCTATTTAAGAGCTAAGAGTATGAAATGATTCCATATTGGTGGAAAATTAAAAGACTGTATTACCGGATCTCAGTTCCACAGGTATTCTCCACACTGCAATAGGCTATGCAAAGTTAAATTGACTGAAACACATTAAAGAAAAGATCAACACATTAAAAAAAGATCAACAGGAGGCAGTTTCAGAAAAGAAATCTTATTTTTCAGTCAGTCATTTGGAAAAATAAAATCGTTACTTATTTCATAGCGTATAAAAAAATTGGACTTTTTGGAATCAATTAGTGTTTCTCTTCCGTTCATGTTCCTCATTACAGCTATGGTGGGCTATGGTAGGGAAATATGGAGAAACAGTCATGGTAAGAATGAAGATGCAATAATTTAATCAGGTGTTGCTGCTTGCTCTTTTGATGTGAAAATGTAACTTGTACTTCACAGAATCACAGAATCACAGAATGGTTTGGGTTGGAAGCGAACTTAAAGCTCATCTGGTTCCAAACCGCTGCCATGTTCTGCTAGACCAGATTGATTCGAGCCCTGTCTAACCTGGCCTTGAGCACTTGAACGCTGCCAGGGATGGGGCAGCCACCAGTTCTTGGTTTTCTCCCAGGTATGCTAATACTTCCCTGTATTACTACTTCCTTGCTTTTGGTTTCTTCTCCTTTCATGCACAAATGTGAACATGTGTAATAATTCAAACTTTCAATTTCAATATAAACTTCCATAGTTCATGCAATTTAACTTTTGATCTGCACTGTTTTACAGTTCTTTGGACAATTTTGGAAAAAATAAAAAGAAGCACTTGACAAAAAAAAAAAAAAAAAAAGAGGTGTTTATTTATCTTAATTGACCTATTCCATTTGGCTATAACTGTACTGGCATATTATAAGAACACAGTAAAAGCTCTGCAGGCCAAAAGACCTATTTTTGAAGCAAATACATTTTATATCGTAACAATACTTAAGCATTTCCGTGGATTATAGTCTATTATAGCTAATGTGGTAAAGGATAATTGTAGTTTTGAAATTAAAAATAGAATCTCATAGACTTCAGCTGAGTTCAACCATATCCTTTGTGAAACTTACATTTTGGCAGCTTATAGATTTTACTGGAATCTTTTTTACCTTATCAAACTAGTTAGGTGATTAAACCTATGTCAACAAAACATTGTTCTGTGAACTATTCCTTTCCAATTAGGAGAGTCTCTCATCCTTAACAAATTAATTTCTTATCTGTATTTCTTTCATGTTATCACAACTAAGTGCCAAAGCAGGACAATAATATTTGATGAGAAGTCATGTGAGACTCAGAGAAAAAAAAAAAAAAGAAAATGCAGCAAGTAGAGCAAGTTTTTCAGCTGTTGAGTACATAAATGTAACTTTTCTGTAGCTGTATTGAGATGAAGTTTTTCTGAGCTGAAATATCATAACAAGAATTTATATCAGTAGATAGAACAATTTCCTCTGCCATTTTGAGGTCTTTCATTCTCATTGCAAAAAGCTTTTCTGATTCATTCTGGATTCTTAAAAATGTTGTCTATGGAATTATAGCTTTTCACTTCTTAAAAAAAAAAAAAAAGAAAAAAAAATCCCTGCCTTGAATTGCTGTCTAAACTACTATTCTACTGGTTGATTAATACTTTTACAGTAATTTGAAGAAATAGAGATTTATAAGCACCATTAATAAAGATTGTTTGGTTAGTATAGCTCTCTAGAGGTTGAAACTGAGTGCTGATCAGTACAGAATATTCTTTAAATTTATCTTATTTCTGTATAGTAATAGAACCTGGAAAATAAATTCCTCAGTTTATAATGAACTTTAAAAGAATATTAAAGATGTACCACTGGAAAAAGTGAGCTAACATTCACAAAAACATTGTGTAACACCTGTGTTTGGAAAAGAAATTTAAAATATTATTCAGTTGTTTGGATGCAAGGTTATAGTCTATGTGCATCTCCATTATAAAGTAAATACAAACCTTTTATTAATGGTTGTGTTTTGCTTTAGGAACCTAAAGTCTGGAAAAGCCATAACTTCCTCGATTTTACTGATATATTTCTTACCTTTTCGAGAACTAAAGCATTTCAGGGAACATGATAGAGTGGAATTGAGATAGAGTGCACATTGCATTTGACTCTGAGAATTCGAAATCTAATGGAGATTAGGACACCAGTTAGCATTGTGGTTCCAAAACTAACCACTGCACCAGTTTGGTAGCCTAATTTTGGAAAAATTAGAAAATTAGTAACTCAGTTGTCCTCTTGGCTAACACAGGGTGTGTATATCACACTACAAAAACATGGAGAAGCTGCTATCCATTGATTCACTAGAATGCAATATATTTTCTTGTGGAACATTTTGGCATATAAGGCTGTATTCTCCATGTGTGCTCACATTCTGCGTGTACATAGGTAAATTTTGTTGTTTATGTCTTTTGTGGCACAATTGATGGGATCGGATCACCAATCATGTAGAATTTATTGAAAGTTGAGAGCACTTCCTTCTCTTTTCATGAAACCTATAATGATAGCAGGATGCCATTGAAAGTCAGGGTAGTAATAGTTAACATAGTTTAATATCTCTTGATAAAAGTTATGATATCAAGTAGTTAGAAGTTAAAGTTGCACACATGTAGGTTGGGAATAAAATATAGTTTTTATTAACAAGAGCAAGACTAACTAAATAAGAACTTTCCTAGGTTGAGGTGAGATCTTGTAAGTATTTAAAACTAGATATCTTTGCAACTGAAAAAACCTCAAGACTCATTTGCAGAGTCAAAGGATTATTCTTAGAATTGTAGAATTGTTGAAGTTAGAAGGGATATCTGTGGATGTTTAGATCATCTTTCCTACTGAAATGGTCAGCTAGAGCATCTTTTTCACAACTATTCCAGTCAGGGTTTGCATATCACTAAGAATGGAGTCTCCACAAGCTCTACAAGCAATAATTTCAAAAATCTTTACAAGAAAAATAAATTTCTTATGTTAAGGTAGAAGTTCTTACATTTAAATTTGTGCCCATTGCCTTTCATCCTGGATACAATTGTCTCTGTCTTCCTTTCACTCACCCACATCATTAGGTATTTAATACATTGACAGATTTGGTTATGAGATAAATCAAATTATCAAAAACCTCCACTTCAGGCTGCTAAAAATTTAGGTCACTGTTTCTTGGGAATAATGAAAATAATTCAATTCCATGTCAAATGGACTGAAATCAAGCAAGAAAGTAACAAGATCCTCTTGCAAATGGAATTCTAGATTTTTAGCAATGGGTACTCTATTAAAAAATGCAGTAACTGTAATTTGGTAAATACAAGTCTGTGTGGGGGGAACAGCTAGAATTTAGGCAAAGGTGATTTACAGCTATGACTTACTTTTCTGTCTAAGCATTGCTTCCATCTTCTGTATATAATAAGTAGTTCAAAAATATATAGATATAGTTCAATATAGAGATTAAAAAAAAGGCATTCTGTCCTACTGAATTTCAATTGCATTATACAGAAAGGGTTGATTTATTTTTTTCCCATTGAAAATAAATATAAGCTGCTCTGTGGATTAGAAGGAAAATAGGTTCAAAGCCACAGTAAACTGAAACAAGTTCTACAGCCTCTGCAATTGTGTGACACACCAAGAGAATTTGTCTTCTTTCATGTGCTGTCCTGATTTTGAAATCCTAGAAGGTCAGTAAAAATAGATTAAAACCCAACTGCGGTATGTTTCAAAGTTTCCTATGGTAACAGACAGTATTTATAAAGTCTATCAAGTAAACCCGTATCTGTGATACTTCTGTCAATAGATATATCTTTTTTTAATTTTTTCCAATGCAAATTGTTTCTTAGATGCGGCATAATTTAGATATACACAGTACAGACTGTTATGAAATATTCTGAAAACCGACAGCAAGCACTTGAAGCACAGGATTAGACTATTAAAATTTAGACATTTTATAATCAGCTAAACACATTTGAAGCCACAGGAGTTAAGAGCTTTTTATTTTTTTAAGGCTGCCATTCTAACATGCCTGAGAACTTCTAGAGGTAAACATTTATTTTAATTTTCCTTGAAGAATCTGTTCATTTTCAAGAATTTGACTCAATAACTGTATTTAAATTGACACGCCAGGAAACAAGACAGAATCAATTTTCACTAGCTTTATTTAAAGTTGTTTCGAAGCCCAAAAGAAATCAGTTGTTGTGTATATGCACTTTAAATGTCAGTAAATGTGAAATGAAAGTAAACGAATATTTGATGATGTAACAAAAGTCATCATTTACACACTAGCTATATTAGAAAATCACCCAACTAGTCCCAGTCTATGTTATAGCCTGTAAGCATTCCTATTAGAAACAGTGATATTTCACGTCTCAAAAGGTCTCTCTGATTCATGGAATTTTTTTCTTAGACAAATTTTGAAATGTATTCTCCATTTGCAGGGATAAAAAAACTTAAATGCATGGGTTTTTTTTCCATATACCTCTAGCTAATACTGAGTTATTTTATTTTTTGCAATGAGTACTTGTTGGCATCTAGCCTATGCACAATGTAATAATATTCATAATTAAAAAAAAAAAATGAGTGAAATGGGATATTATGAGTGAAAATGTGGAATGATGGATGTGTAATGCATGTAGATATTACTTAGAACCTTCATTGAGGTTTATTATGATTTTTTAAATACAATCAAAATAGAATGAAATATCTTATTTCTTTTCTCACTATTATGCATACATTTGTTTCTGTTTCTATGGCTTCCTATATAAAGCTTATTAAAGCAGAGCTCTTGCTCGTTTTCCTGTCTGTTTTATATGCTACTGGACCTACAAGTAGCTTGTCCCAAAAGAATAAAAAAGTGACATGTATTTTTTAAAGTACTTTTATGCATGTAAGTCCCCCTTAACACTCCTTCATAGAGGAGCTTCTTTGAACACTGGGAAGAATAACAGGTATTTTATGATTTTTTTTGAGCACAAATCCTAGAACATGCACATCTATAATGGTATTTATAAGAAACCTTAAAGGTTATCTTTTGGGTTAATGAAGGATATTAATGGATTATCATGGACTCATAATTCGATGTCCCTTCCTCTGGTGAGGATTTAAGGTCCAGGCTGAGACACTCAGGACAGGTATCATATACCCAAACCCAGAAAAAAAGCCTTCAAATGAAAATATGAAGTAATATGAAGTTTCTGTAATCAACTATTACCTCTGTGATAAAATTCCTGTCTTAGAAGAGTTGCAAAAGTGAAAATACTCCAGGCCAATGTAGAAAGCAGGTAAAAATGTTAAACTGTTTTAAGCAGGACAGTTTGACTGAACAGCTGCAGTAGCTTCAGCAATATTTGTGATGTGTTCTCAGCCCAATTTTTCCTTTTTTTAAAAGCAAAATTCACGCACACCAGAATATAGAAAGTACCCACTCTCAGTTTTCCAATAAGTAAAATTTCTTCTCTGTTAGTATTTACTAATTTCTTGTGATATCAATGTCTATTAGCAGAAAAATGGAAGAACATTTTCATATTGCTTGCATGATCTGAATCCTTTAAAGGGACTGATTTCTACTATATTCTTTCTCTTTATATGATCATAGGAACATTCCTTTTACCTACATGTGTATCATTGCATTTGTTTAACTAATTTTGTTTGAGTCATACACAGAATCTAAAGTAATAATCTGGGCTACCTTTCTCTATTGATTCTGCTTTGATTTATCCAGATAGTAATATTAGCTTTCTGTTGAGATATAGGGTTGTGGTGCACATGGTATTTTGGAAAAGGGCACTGGCTTCCAAACTTACAATTACTATATGAATGAAAATACTATTTTGCTATTAGGACAAAGACTGAAACAAAGCTGTCCTTCTGCAGATAGTAATCAAGGGAAATTAACTAGGCCTGGTTATATGGGAGATCTGGGGATTATAAATCGAAGTGTATATTAAAGCCTGCTTTAATAATCATAGTGTGTCATGATATGTGGCTTTCTATCTTATTGTATTATGGTAAAACATAATCTTTTTGCTGTACGATTCTGAAAGATTAAATGGTTAGTTTCTTTTCCACAGTGTGAAGGAAAAAGTTACCTAGAGAAAGAATGAGATAGGGTAGCTTGTAAATTGATTTTTATTTTAATTAATGATTACAAAGAGCTGTCTGGCTTTATAGGCTTAATAAGATTAGCTCAACCCATGGTAAAAACTTCTGTGGATTTTCCCCAAACCCACAAAACTAGGAGAATAATAAATAAGAAATCTTGCTGCTGAAGATGCTAGCTGTTTTAATATCTTACTCTGCCAGGAGGGTAAATATGCCATGATCACAGAACAGGTTGTGTTTTAGCCTGTTCAAAACAACGTTGACTAGAGTTGTATATCTCCAAATCTGGAGCACTTACAACATGGCTTAGTAAAATCACAAGTAACCTGTCACGTTAAATTCCAGTGCATGATACATTTAACGTAGTGGTGCAAATAGTTTCAGGCATCTTTCTCACTACAAAAAGGTTTTGTTATGTTAGCATTTTTAGTAAGTAATACTGCATAGAAAATAGTGGAGGCATATTTCTTTAAAGCACTCATTACAATGGTATAAATTTATTCTGTTTCTTTGCTCCTTAACTGAAAAAAAATCTTCCCTATGACATTTTAGACAGAGTCAAAATATTTAATTTACAAAAAGAATATTCACCTAAATATAAATGTTATGTTCAGATCATGCCTCTAAGGGTTTGTATTTATTTTTTATTCCTCACATTTTATTCCTCCAACTTCTTGACTTTTTTGGGGTAATAATACTATTCTGAAAATGTATGATTAAGAAGCAGTCACTCTTTGATCATTTGAAAGTACAAGGGGCTTTGAAGATACTTGAAACCATTCTTCTCTGTCAGAAATATGCATGTAAGTGTATACATTGCAGCCAAACACATAATGATGCACAGACATGACCACAAAACCTGAATTTTCCTGTGTAGATTATTAGCCCAAACATGTTGTTGTTGACGTATTTAGTACCAATAAAGTAGAAAAGAAGTGTTGTATGTCTTCATAATTTTTCACTGGTAATTAACAAAACTGATTTTAAAGCAAAACAACAAATTAAAATAACAAGATTTCAAAATGCTTGGAAATAACTATTACCTTCCTTTCTAGTTTTTATTTTAATCTATTGAAAATCAGAAATTAACTGCTGCTTTATTACATCATATTAATTTATTAGATCCTGACATATACCATATTTAATTAGAATCTGTATATAATAATTGTAATTCACTTTCTTAGAGGTAGCTAAAAATGTAAATATGTTTTTATTTAACTAAAAATAATAAATTGTTAAAAATCATTATGACATACATTGATATTGGGTCATATAGCTTGAGGAATTTATATGAATTTAATAGGACTTCACTTGGCTTATGTCATAGGACCATGGTGATCCTTTTTTACATATAATATGGTGTAGATTTTTAGCACTCTCACTTTAGGTGTTAGCCTAGAGGAGAAACTGCTTTTCTGTTTTCATTTTGTTGTTGTTTTTATTACCCATATACTTTATTTGTTGAAATCCCATTCTCAGTTATGAGCTAGAATTGGCCACAAATTAATTCTTTTTTTTTTTTTTTTTTTTTTTGCATATTTAAAGTAATTTCCTTGTATTTATTCTTAATTTTTACCTTTCCATTTCATACTGTTTTTCTGTTTCCACTGAATGACCTAGACATATTTCATAATTGAACCACTGTGAGATATTACTGTGTTTTCTTTTTTAAGCTTCATTTATACTGGAGTTTATTGATACATATCAGTAATTCACATTAGCCCTAGCAGGACTTGACTTATTTTCATGCAACTGTTGACAAAAAGTTCTCCAGTTAGGCTATCCTATTCCATATTGGCATATATAGTTCCCTTGCTTATAGCCCCCCACTCAATACTAAACTAAAACATTCTCCTGTCCTCTCTGAAGTATGGATTTCTTATTTAGTCAATAACTTCTGTCATTCTTTGTTCCTATTTCTTTTTTTTAGGAGCTATGGTGCCCTTTTTAGCATAAATTTAAAGATATAAAAATTAATATCATTAACAATGTGAGAAGAGTGAAAAATTTGGTATATTATGTCTCCCTTGGATTTTAGCAAGGGTTTGTTACTATCCTTAAAAAGCAAACAGGGCATGCAAATGTAGCCAGTTGCTAAGTCCATTTGCTGCAGAACATCTTTCTACTTATTTTTGCTCTTCCTCCTATAACACTGTTCTCTGCTGAACTGTAGCTTAAATAAAGAAAATTGCAGAGGTTAGGTGTTCATTGTTTGCACAGAGAGTGACTTACTAGAGATTCTTAAAAAATGAGTATATCTAGTTTCTATTATGTAACTTTAGAACATTGAGTCAGAAAATGAAATTCCTTTACATATTAAATAAAGTGAGGAAAAAATATATGTTAATATATGTTAGCTAGTGCCTCTGGGTTGTTTTATTTTGTTGTTTTTTTTGGTTGGTTGGTTGGTTGGTTTTTGTTTTTTTTTGGTTGGTTGGTTTTTTCTTTGGGATTTTTTGGTTTTTTTTTTTTTTTTTTTTTTTTTAAGGGTGGGAAATAACTTGGGAAAAGTGCTATTAAAAATGTGGCATATTAGAAATTTTTGAGCTCCTTCACAGAATTCTGGAGAAACTCCTGCTTATAAATTCTAAGGAAATATTCCATGGAGCTTGTCCTTAATTATAATGGCATAGGTAACTAAAATAAGATGGCTTACTTTCTTACATAAATCTAGAGAATCTATAAATCTAAATAATTGCAGTAAAGATAAAGTCATAAAACCAACCATACAAAAAACTGCTGATTTGCATTATCATATAATCATAGAATCATAGAACAGTTAGGGCTGGAAAGGACATTAAGATCATCTAGTTCCAACCCCCCTGCCATGGGCAGGGACACCTCCCACTAAACCATGCCACCCAAGGCTATGTCCAACCTGGCCTTGAACACCACCAGTGATGGAGCATTCACAACTTCCCTGGGCAACCCATTCCAGTGCCTCACCACCCCTACAGTAAAGAATTTCTTCCTCATATCCAATCTAAACTGCCCCTGTTTAAGTTTGAACCAGTTGCCCCTTGTTTCCTATCACTACAGTCCCTAATGAAGAGTCCCTCCCCAGCATCCCTATAGGCCCCCTTCAGATACTGGAAGGCTGCTATGAGGTCTCCACGCAGCCTTCTCTTCTCCAGGCTGAACAGCCCCAACTTTCTCATCCTATCTTCATACGGGAGGTGCTCCAGTGCCCTGATCATCCTCATGGCCCTCCTTTGGACTTGTTCCAACAGCTCTGTGTCCTTTTTATGTTGAGGACACCCAGAAAAGATATCACCAACCCGAAAAGAAATGTTTGTTTCATTTTCAAGAGTTCAAGAACTTCTAAAATCTTTCAGAAATAAAATGTATTCCTATAGTTTAATTCAAATTTTTAAAAATAATAAAAATTACTTACTTGGAGAACTCATTTGTGTTTATATGGACTGAAATTCTTTCTGTCAGCTCATCCTATCTGCAACATTGGACTTTTGAGAACATATTGTGGAGAAGAGATTGGAGATAGGATGTATTTTTCTGGACAACTTCCAGTAGACCAGGCTGCTCCAAGCCCCGTGCAACCTGGCCTTGAATACCTGTGCCAGTAGTGCTTCACCACACTCCCAGGAAAGAAATTCTTCCTAAGATCTCATCTCAATCTCCCCTTTATCAGGTTAAAGCCATTCTCGCTTGTTCTATCCTACAGGCCCTTGTCAAAAGCCCCTGTCCAGTTTTCTTGTAGCCCTTTTAGGCACTGGGAGCTGCTCTAAGTTCTCCCAGAGTCTTCTCTTCTCCAGGCTGAACAAGCCCATTTCTCTCAGCCTGTCTTCAGAGCAGAACTGCTCCAACCCTCACAGCATCTCCGTAACCTCCTCTCGACTCTCTCCAACAGCTCATGTCCCTCTTGTGTTGTTGCCCCAGAGCTGGATGCAGGACTGCAGGGGGGGTTCTCCCAGGAATGCAGTAGATGGGCAGAATCCCCTCTCTCAACCTGCTGCTCGCACTCTGCGGATGCAGCCCAGCACATAGTGGGGCCTGGGCTCAAGCGCAAATGGCTGAGTCACGAGGGGCTTTTTGTTCACCAACACCCCCAAGCCCTTCTCAGGACATTACACACTATTGCAATGAAGAAAATAAATTATACTGAGAATAATCTAAGGCAGAAACAGCCCCTGTGTGTCAAGGAGAGGACCACCTGGCTATCAGGTTTAAACAGGTCAGTGTGAGATGCACCCCAACTCCCTTGCTGAGACATGAGGAGGACACAGACCTGAAGACAGAGCTGGATTGATGCTGCAGTGCTGCCCTGGGAGCTGTCAGGTCCGCCACATCAAGACAGCAAGAGATGTATACTGCAAGGTGATGGCTCTCAATAATCCTCTTTCACTAATCATCCTTTGACCCTTGGCAAGAGCCAATAAAGAGAAACATGACATTGATGAGAGCAGGGGGTGGGGAATTAAGTAAGAGACTTAAGGGCCTAATCAACCTAATGGAGTGTGTGAAACCAGAGAAACAAGTGGGATATTTGTGTGAGGCTGGAAAACTATCTTAAAACATTTTTGCTGCTGGTAGAAGGTATAAGAAAAGATAATAGCAGAGTATTAAATTATCAATTAGGTTTGAAATATGAGTAAAAGTTAAGGTGATAATATGCAATATAGATGAATAAGTTAAATAAATGTAATAGAAACATTAACATTTTGGTTCAAAATTCTTTGAGGGAGAAATGTGAGAGAGTTTCTACTGGGGATGTATGAGTCTGCTTCTAATTCCCAAGTTCTGATCAAATTATTTCGATAATATCAGGCAATAAATATTAAAGGGAATTATGCCATTATGAAAAATTGAAATTTCCAAAATATTTATAAACCACTTGGGTAATTACTTGTTGAAATAGAGATGAGTAAAAGAACTGTTAGTAGAAGAATTATGAATTAGGGAAGAAATTAAGGTAGGGTTGGTAACTGAGTATACTGAAAAGAGAGCACGTTTGAAGGACATCATAATAATTTTCACATGGATTCTAACAACTAGATATCATTTACCTCTTCTGTTTAGACTTTGGCTGGAGTTTTTATAGCAAAACTCTGTAGTGGCATGAAATTGGGAAGAACTGTTTGTGCAGGAAGAATTACAAAATTATGCAGGGAAGAAATGAATTCTTTTGGCAAGGCAGAAATAAAATGGGGTGACATTTAGTAATAGAAAGTAAAATGCCTATATAGTTCTTGTACTTAGAGGCTAACAAGGCATTTTTTTTTTCTATGGAATAAAAGATTATTAGGAACAAAATAAAACCTGTGAACTCTATCTTACCCCAATGTGCAAAACTCTCAAATGTGATCCTACATTTCAGGATCCCTCATATAGACAAAAGAGTTTAAAAGCCCTGACTAGCTTTAAGTTACATCTTGATAAATCAAGAAATAATATATGCGAGCTGGTTTGCTGCTGCACTGCGAGATCAGGCTCAGTGATCCAGCCAGGTGTTCTGGAACAACAGCTCATTCTTCTAGTATTTTTTTTGCCCAAACCTCCTTTGAAATCTCTGTGCCAAGTCATTGCAGTGGGCAATGGTGGCTTCAGGTGTATTCTGTTCAATGACAGTGACCATCATTGTTTGGTGACACTGCTTGGAAGAAACTTGAAACTTTAACCATGTGACTAAGCTGTTAATGATCACAATTGCCTAAATTATTTATTTTGGAGAACATAGTTATATGAAATACGGTGTCTTTATCTTATGGCTACTGTCAATATTTTGCTGCATTCTGAGTATATTTTTCAGAGAATATAATGTCTGTGAAGCATCTTCTTTTAAATGACGCAGAGTAGGATGTCTGTGAAAAGACTATGTTAGAGCTTAAGAATAGTTTTGCTGCACAAAGTATCTAGAAGCACAAATAATCATCTCAAGGGATCTCAAAGAAAAAATCATCAAAGCTCCAGATTTTTTTCAGGAGACGAATACTGCTTATTCAGGAGCAGGCTTTCTGCTCTAAATGTGTCGTTTCTACTATTATGTTATCTAGAGATATGGATATCTGGTTCACCCACAAGGAATGTAATAGACTGAGGCATTTTCAATTGATAATGAGCTAGCAACTGAAAAAGAAGTTAGAAAATATAGGAAATATATTTTTATGCTGTCAAAGGATGTATCCTCTGGAAACTTGTCCAACATGAGTCCTTCCCACAGGCTGCAGTTCTTCATGACTTGCTCCAATGTGGGCCCCTTCCATCGGGTGCAGTCCTTCAGGAGCAGAGAGTGTGGGTCTCCTGCCAGGCCATAAGTCCAGCAGCAAACCTACTCCAGTGTGAATTCCTCTCTCCATGCAGCCACAGGTCCTGCCAGCAGCCTGCTCCACCCCAGGCTTCCCACAGGGTCACAGACATCTGCCTTCTCTAGCATGGGGTCCTCCCCGGGCTGTAGGTGGATCTCTACTCCACTGCGGACCATCATGGACTGCAGAGGCACAACCTGCCTCACCACATCCTGTCTGCGCCATGAGCTGCAGGGAAACCTCTGCTCTGGCACTTGGAATACCTAGTCCTTCCTGCACTGCTCTAGGGGTCTTCAGGGCTGTTTCTCACATATCCTCACTCCTCTCTCCTGCAGTTGCTCTTGTGCAGGTTTTTTAAATCTTCTGACATATGTTGTCCCAAGAGGTGCTGCCACCACCACTGGCTGGCTCGGCCTTACCTAACAGCAGGTCTATCTTGCAGCTGGCCTCATTGGCTCTGTCAGACATAGGGAAAGCTTCTAGAAGCTTCTCACAGAAGCCACACCTCCAGTATCCCCCTACCAAAACCTTGCCATGCAAACCCAATAGAATTTCATATGCACTGCCATGAAAATCTTTATCTAGGAAGTACACGGATCATCTCTGCAGCTCTCCCAGTAGCTTCTTTGCTCTTTGTTCTTTCATAAAGGTCACTGCAAAACTTCAAGAGGTGCAGAACATCATTGGGTTTAATGTGTCAACTGACTTGCTTCTTGCTTGGGTGGGAATTTAGATTAGACTCTGGATCCTCGGGTGAGTCACAAAAACCAATGTGGTTCATCTGGCCCCTTGAATTACTAATGAATAGACTACTTCTCATAATAATACAGTTTTTGGTTTTAAAATCTCACATTCAAAGTTTTCATTGCATTTAACAGCAAATGCACCAACTCAATTTATGCGTGATATGTTTAAAGCAAGTTGCTAGATAAACTGCTCTCATTTTATACCTATATAGTTAAAAATATGATTGGAAAAGATAGCCTTACCTTGCAAACCATTTCTCAGAGCATTACTTTTAGGTGATTGAAATCAAATGGTATATTTCTAGTGTGTAATTAAAATATTCTTGGTAACGTTATCATACAGACTGTTCTTTTCAACCATTATCAAAAATTGTAGTACTATAAAACAACGATTCAAATGTGCACTATAGCACTGCAATTATTCTCTATTAAGGTTCTAAAGTGTCAAAATTCTAAATTTACATATATAATAAATTGTATGGAGAAAACACAGGTGAGGTGTGTGAGTATAGCTGCAAAGAATAAGTTTGTTTTAGTTAGCTAAGTTGTAATTTAGTCCCCTTAAGATCTGTTTCTGCAGGAAAAACCACAGACCTATGTCAGATATTAGTAGATATCTGCAAAAAAGTTTTTTATATCTGTCTGAGGAATTACAGATCTGAAGCCATGGTGAGCTGAAAATATCTGTTGTACAAACCCAACAGGACCTAAATGTCCATAGGTATTTCCCTCCTCAACTTGCTTGAAATTTTGGTAGTTCAGGGCTAGAAATCAGTATTTAAGTTAGCCTCGAGTGTCCGCATGATGAGTGGTTGACACTGGTCTGAATTCCAAGGTTCTCTGGCTTGAAAGGTAAGTGATGCTGGCTTAGGGCAGATGTGACAACCAACCTCAGGCATCAGAACTTCAGGCAGGTGCACACCTTCCTGGACACAGGCATACACATCTGTTCAGTCATGCCCTGGATGCCCACTATATCCTGGACCATACCTGAACATCTAAATAGTAGGAAGTCACATACAGTAAATAAGTAAAGTTAAAAAAAATCTAAGGAATTTTACTGTCAAAAACATATTCATGTTTATGAAAGAGTAAGTATAAATTCAGATGTTTCACATTGTGTGCTTACTGTGAATGTCTGATGACTTCTGTATTTGTATATGCTTAGGAAAATAAGGTCCAAACTCAACTGAGACATATAAGCTATATAAAAATTTCTGGACTTGGGAACCCCTAATTCTTGGTTTAGTAAGCAGTCCAGTACTTTCCATACTGAAACAAACCCTAGACACACACTGGCACCTCATACCTTTGTGAATATGGGAAAAAGCCCAAATACCATGGTAAGTTGATGGGCAGGCTGGAGAAGAACTATGCTAAGCTCTGGCCCTGGTGCCAGTGGGAATGTCTCAGGAATCAAGAGTATGAGCCATACTAGAGAGTGCTCCTACATTTCTGCACAGACACAGCCTTCAGCAGTGCAGCCTATTAATAATAGTAATGAACACATGTGTCCTGATTTCCCAATATGGGTTGGAAAGAGAGGTGAGTGAGTGAGTGGGTGTGTGGTACTTGGTTGCTGGCTGGGCTTAAACCATGACAGCACAGCATGTCCAATGGAATAGGAGATGTATCTCCTTAATCAAGCAGTAGGAGCAAACAAGGCAGAGAATATGAGAAGTATTTATATACTCATGTCATAGTTATATATACCAGTTAGCAATAAATATATTGATTTAAATAGATCTGTATGGATGTGTGTTTCTGTAGAGATATATACATGCTCCCATACATACAGCCTTAGTAGTGCTTATCACCATAGTTTGAGCCTCTCATACATATTAATGGATTTAGTCACAAAATACCCTCAGGAAGTAGAGAATTATTATTATCATATAAAAAGAAGAAATGTAATACATTGCAGCATGAAGTGATGAGTAGGCAAAAATAATGTTACAACAAACCTGGTAGAGATAACAAAAAAGAATTCACAGAAGGGTTAAGATTAAAATCAGAAATCTTTAAAGTGCAGTAATTGAACATTAAAAAACAATAGATCTCTGAAGAAATAAGAAAGGTAATTTTTGACAGTTTAGGGAGTTAATGCAGTATTGAAGATTCTGTGCACTGCTACATGTATCCCAGGATTGTCTAGTCTATATAACTCTCAGTATATTCTCTTGCAAGCATATCGTAAGTTTTAAGTATTAGTAGGAAACAAACAAGTAAGTATTTGTCATAATATTAAGCTTATATATTGATTCTTTCACAGTACAAAGATGCTTTAAATCTGGCAGCTGGTTGGCTTTTATACAGATGTTTCTATTTTGCACAGTGCTCCAGACACTCTTGCACCCTTCCAAAACCTGTCAAATAAGTCCAAATCCTTAGAAACTAAGGCTAGTTTAAGATATAAATAAAAATCTCCAAACAGTACT
Source organism: Ara ararauna (assembly GCA_028858755.1). NCBI lineage: Eukaryota > Metazoa > Chordata > Aves > Psittaciformes > Psittacidae > Ara > Ara ararauna. Next base: position 63,451,461 of record CM054410.1, read on the forward strand.
TATGAACTAGAGAGATTTTAGAAGTATCTCAAAATACTTTAAATGTTTCACAAATTTTTCTAGGTGTGAGCACTTATTTGAGTATTATATATAGACATTTCTTTTGAACTTGACTTTCATATGGGGCATTTCTAATCCCTGCAGCCCTTTAATAGTATGATTCAAGATAATTCAGATTACACAATCTTCAGCCTAGTTGTGTGTGTACAAGAACTCATTCAGAAGAACTTTTCATGTTAGTTCTTCAATTTTCAGTTACCATCTAGTCATTTAGGGTGCTAAGTAAACCTGCAGGTTTAAACCTATATCCATACACCTTAAGAGTTCATGGAGATATACTTGCAGAAGTATTTTTTTCATACCACTTAGCACACTTATTTCTAAAAAGCAAGAAACTCCACAGAGATTATTTTTGTGATATTACAGTCGTAATATCAACAATATAGTTGTCTGTTCCCTTCCCAGTAGAAAGTGGATTTTCAGTTTGCTTATTGTGACATTGCTAAAATCTACAGTAAAATCAGCCCTAAAGTTATTTTCATAGAAGTTAACAACTTAAGCATGAGCTGAATTCAATCTGAACCTGTTACATATTGTGCCTTTTTCTCTCTTCTTCTTCATGCAACTTCACTGTGCCGTATGTTTTTGTAAATATCCTGAAAATTGTGTATTTAAAAGATGCCAGATATAATGCCTTCCTGTTTCCACATTATCCGGAGCAGTGGACATACCCAGTGAATTTTTTGCTTCTGCAGAGGTTTCCTGCTTTGTGCTGGTGGATACCCAGGTCCCCACCATGAAAGCCAGGGAGGTTAATGTGAGCATCAACAGTTGGGAAATGTCTCAGTGTTACACATTCAGCCACATTGAGGCCAAGTGATGGAGTGACACACTCTCAGGTGTGGGTAAAAGTAACAAAATCAATACACAAAAGTCGTTGCAACATTAAATAATTTTGTGAAGCAGTGCTTTTTTATCCCTGCAGACAAGCAAAACATACTCCCACGTGCATATACGTAAGAAAGCCAACCGTATCCTGGGCTGCATCAAAATGAGTGTGACCAGCAGGTGGAGGGAGGTGATCCTGCCCCTCTACTCTGCTCTCCTGAGACCTCACTTGGAGTATTGTGTGCAGTTCTGGTGTCCTCAACATAAAAAGGACATGGAACTGTTGGAACAAGTCCAAAGGAGGGCCATGAGGATGATGAGGGGACTGGAGCACCTCCTGTATGAAGACAGGCTGAGAAAGTTGTGGCTGTTCAGCCTGAAGAAGAGAAGGCAGTGTGGAGACCTCATAGCAGCCTTCCAGTATCTGAAGGGGGCCTATAGGGATGCTGGGGAGGGACTCTTCATTAGAGACTGTAGTGATAGGACAAGGGGCAATGGGTTCAAACTTAAACAGGGGAAGTTTAGATCAGATCCAAGGAAGAAGTTCTTTATTGTAAGGGTGGTGAGGCACTGGAATGGGTTGCCCAGGGAAGTTGTGAATGCTCCATCCCTGACGGTGTTCAAGGCCAGGCTGGACATATCCTTGGGTGGCATGGTTTAGTGGGAGGTGTCCCTGCCCATGGCAGGGGGTTTGGAACTAGATGATCTTAAGGTCCTTTCCAACCCTAACTATTCTATGATTCTGTGATTCTAAAAGTATCACTTCTGATAGGTAATCATGGTGATTTCTAACTATATCGGTTGAAAATGCACCTCTGTATATATTTCCTGTGTAATTTTAGACATGGTTATTTATTAATTTGTCATGCACCTTACGTTGTCCTACTCAGTCAGATGTAGAAATTCACTCTAGAAAAAAGCCCTGTGTGGAAAGGCTGGAGAGGATCCAGAGAAAGGCCGTGAAGGTGATTGAAGGGCTGGGAAGCCTGCTGTATGAGGAAAGGCTGAGAGAGCTTTCTTTGTCCAACCTCAAGAAAAGAAGTCCCCAAATTGCCGCTGGCAGGAAGGTTATACAGCCATGAGCTCAGAGAGCGCTTGCTGGAACTGGGAGCCAATGTTAGCCCTTCTGGTGGACACAGATATTGACTGTCTCTTACCTCCAACTGTGATTCAAACACACATCTGTGCTCAGTTCCATCCAGCTTCTCATTTACAGCAGTATTTCTCAAGGCTCCTTGTGTCATTCTGGGAGCTGATGCACTTGGTGGCATTGGAAAGGAACTCCTTTTCTCATCAAACCAGTGTAACTACTTAGATCCAACTTGCTGTTTAAGATACTAGTATGAATTGAGCATAGTAGCATTCATGATCTTAAAAATAACAATTTTGAAGATTCTATTAGATATTGTCCTGGGTTCAGCAGTAGCAGTCATTTTTCTCCTTCTTGGTAGCTGGTGCCGCACTGTGTTTTTGACTTTTGGCCTGGGAACAGCACTGATAACACTGATGTTTTTAGTTGCTGCTCAAATGTTTACTCTGACCAAGGACTTTCTGACTCTCATGCCCTTCTAGGGAGGAGGAGAAGCTGGGAGGAAGGAGTGACAGGACACCTGACCCAAACTAATCACAGGTATTCCATACCACAGCATATCATGCCCAGGATGTAAAAACTGGGGGCAGGGACCCAGAAGGGAGATCACTCCTCGGGTCGGGCTGGGTATCAGTTGGCAGGTGGTGAGCAGTTGCATTCTCTTCCCTTTTTGTTTCCCTTATCATTATTATTATTGGTGGTAGCAGCAGCACTTTGTGTTATACCTTAGTTACTGGACTGCTCTTAACCCATGGGAGTTACATTCTTTTGAATCTCCTCCCCATCCCCCTCGGAGCAGGGGGGGGAGAAAGTGGGGGGGAGTGAGTAAGAGAACTGTGCGGCTGATTTACTGCTGGGCTTAAACAACGACAGATATGAAGAGTAATTCATAAACTATTTTGGATCTACTTAATCTACATCTATTTAGCACTATGAAGTATACACTGCATTTCAACCTTATAGGTTTTCCTTAAAATCCTCATTTCAAAAATAAGCTGTCTGGAATTGTTAACTGCAGATCTGCTACTGTGTGCGGTACTGTTTGTATCCCAGGACTAGATTATTATAACTGTTTAATCTAGAGATGCATTGTAAATATTGAATGGTGTATGTTAAGTGTAAGCTGTTGGACAGATAATGATTCATGACGTAATTTATAAGGCCTGAAGGATTTGTGAATATTTTCATAAACAGCCCAAGGCAGACTAAAACTACAACTACAAAGCAAGCTGTAGTTCATATATTCCCAGAATATTAAAAGCTATTCTGTCAACTCTTTCACTCCTGCCATCCTTTAATGCTCAGTGCATTCTCTGTGTGAAGAGCATATGCAGTCTTCCCTACCTTGAGGTGCCTTTGGCACCTTGTTAAATAGGACAAAGCTCTTTGTCGGGATTTTGAGGGCGAGAAGGACAACATAGCATATTGCTAAGAGTCTGTAGCATACAATAGTCCCTTCTAATGGAAACTCAAGGAAAGGTAAGGGTATGTATATTTATAAAGACTGTATGAATGTCATACATGTAGGGTGTCAGGTATTACTGACGTCTGCCATAACTTAGTTCAGAGTATCATGTGGTGGCATTTCCATCTGTTTTCCATCCTTTTGTGGGAGATATATTGTCAGCACATAGAGGTTCTATCCTGAGTGACTGTTCATGCACCTTTTATATAAAGTGGTTTTGCGTCCTAACAGCCACAATTAATGGGGAAAATGTCTTCTGGTTAAAATTATAATAATAACTAGCACATCACTAACATAACTGATTTTATATCCTCTTTACATGGGGGTGAAAGTAGTAAAATCCCTGCATCTTTTTATATTTGGCTGATGATATAATACATTTACTAGATATGTCAGCTTTAGCACTAGCATGGTTTTAAAGATGCTAATATTTCATGATTTTGATTTTCTACCTGAGGCTTCATAATAGATGAAGACAGTTCATTCCCAGTGTCACATATGAAAGCTTTGATTTATCCACAAAACTTTAGAATGTTGAATTCTTGTAGAGAATAATTTCCAACTATTAACTGACATTCAGTTGTTAAATAATAATATGCTAATATGCTGCTTGATGTTACTAAATTTATGTAAGAATGTAGCTACTTTTAGGAAGTTGCAGCAAAAAACTGTATGCATATAAGCAACTAATTTTTTTTTTAGTATAAAATTGTCACTAAATAGCCACTGCTTTAGCCAGTAATAGTAACTGCCATTATGGTATAGACTGTGCGGTTATTCTGGGATGATATATTTAAGGTATCTGAGTCAGAGAGGTAAAATCACACAGGGAAAACACAGAACTTTACAAAATTAAATGGTGAGATTAAACTTTTCAAAATCTAAACACGTGAAAATGCAATATTTGCTAAAATCTTAGGAGAATTTATATTTTGTTTGTGATCCAGAAAACCAGATATATCAAAGGGTGGAAGCCAAAGTTCTCCCCTTCTCTATTGCTTTAGACATAACCTGATGGGGAAAAATATTATTAACATATTTTTAAATATCTTTCATTTGGCTGCATATATTGTGCAACATTTCTCAAATAGTTAAGGGTTACAGCTGATGAGATATAATGATGCTGGTCAAGTTAGCAAATAGTTGATATTCTAAAAAAATCTTTCTATTTTCAGTTTTATATGACTTAGTCACACATTTATCACTGACAGATATCTGCTGAGTTGGACGCTCTTCAAATATGCTTGACATTAAGCTTGTTAGCAAGTTTAGCTTGCTAAAAGTTCTCTAAGCAATTCTCTAAGCAATGATGGACAAACTGTTTGACCTCTTTAACTGAAGTGGACAAGACAGGGACAGCAGGTTGTGTTTAGGAGTGCACAGTTCAATTCAAGAGACTTCATCTCATGCTGAGTCAAGCCCTCTGCACGGTTTAAGATAATATTTCATTTGATGCTATATAAATTGTCTTTGGAGGGCTGGTACACCAGCCAAAACCCTTCTGAGTGTAAACTCTCCCTCTCCAAGCTTCTGAAATCCAGTCTCAGCAGCAGAAGTTGAAAAATGTGGGAATCTGGGAGCCATTAAATCAGTGCTGCTGCAAAATAATGAGCTTTAAGTGGTCTTACCCTGGCATTTTTTCCACCAGTCAAGTGTAACAAATCTGTAATAACAGAGACAATAGGGACAGAAGTCCATTGAATTTAAGCATTTTGCTAGCTTAAACCTGTTAAAGACCTGCTGTAATAGTTGCAGGTGAAGTACATCATCCTGCAAAGACATTTTATCTGTTATAATTTTCCTTCTTTCTGCCTATTTTTGGATGACCTATCTTCCAATATATAATTTGTGAAGGATCACCAATATGCTAGCAAATGAAGATGCTATATGGACTATTTTCATATCAGCTGTTCAACCTCCAGATTAATATTGCTCATTAGGTAGACAAATGTAATGAAGCAAGTACTGTATTAACGGTTTAAGAGGATCCTCTGTTGAGGTTCAGCAGAGAAACCTTATATTTTGGAGAAGGACAAGAAAAGATTGAGTCTTGCTTTCATGGCATGTGAAATCCTGCATTTCAAAATCTCATCCTTTGTTTAAAACTAAGAACAAGTTACTGAGTGTCGTAAATCCTACCATCACTGATTTCAGCTAAGAAGGGTATCCCAGCTCATAACCACTGAAGTCATAGTCATAAAGACAACCTTTATGTTATGAATGGAAGAAGAAAAGGGCTTGCTCTAATTTGCCTGAGTGAGAAGAGTGTCAGAAGCAGCCACTGAACGGCAAAAATTCCCTCATTCGTCTTATTAATGTCATTAACTCTGGATCTCAATGATGCTAGCTTATCTGTTATATACAGCTATCTCACTGATGACCATGCATATATCGAAAAAGAATAATTACCCTTCCTGACAGCATGGTGTTCAGTGCTGTAAGGTAAGGAGTGTCAATAAAAATCTGTACATTTCAGTGTGTATTTCATTGTATTTGTGATACATTATGATGATCTGTTAACTTTTGGTTTTAGAATTTTGTTGTTTGGTTGTTTTTTTTTTTTTCACTCTACATTTGGTATCCAGTGCCAGACACAGTGAGTCACAGGAATTAACTGTCTGCCAAGTTCCAACTGACATGTTTCTGCTTCTGTGGCTGCAAAACTTTTCACTTTTCAAAACCAGGAAGTGTTTGGGCCAGAGGCTAACCTACAAAGGAGGATTCTGAACCTGAGCTTGTCGATCAATCTTTATCGACTTAGTGTATTTTTCATGTGACTGATGAACAATATTTATTGTTTTCTCTCTTTCTTGTTTTAATGCATGATGAGAGTGTGAACAGATCTCTTCTTTGTTTTTCAGTTTCAAGCACTGGTGGTTTTGATATATTTACTTATTCCAATCTGGTAGCTTTATTTATTTAACAACTTTGCTCAATAACAATGTCTGGTAAAATGTGGAAGTATACTTGAGTACTTCCTGCTCTCAGTCATTTAAGCAGTGAGGCAGATTTCATCCCTTGGAAGACCTGATTGCATGTGGGATGGATGATTCTCAGAAACAAAGCTGACTAATCAGAAAAAGCAGCAACTTACAGCAATGTCATTCTCACTATAGACAAAGTAATAATGATTGGAGCTGCCTCTTGTAAATTAGTCATAAAATAAGATATGTGATTTTCTTCACCACTTTTAACACAGAATGGGAAAAAAAAAATCTCTTCTTTCTCATCCTCACTGAGCTTTGTGTCTACAGCAGGGGTGCATTAAAATTTATTTATCTTATAATTTACAAAATTGATGTGAGGAAGCTGAAGAAACTGTGACTGTACAGAAATTGCTTGTTTCTGTTGGTAAATTAATTTTGTGATAACTTGGTGCTCTGGACAGATTTCTTTTTCATCTGCACTGAAGATTAGACTTCACTGTCTATTAGTCTTCACTGGAATTTTTTCACTGTCTTGTGAAATATCACTGAACAGATGGTGCTTTTCACTGTTTTCTTGGTTAGAACCCAATCTGTCAAAGTGCTTACACATATGCTTAACTTAAGCACAGCAGCACTCCCATTTGTACTAATTTCATAACCAACATTCTGTAGATTTGGGGTTTTAAATAATCCTACCAGGTACAGGCTGGACAGAGAAATGATTCAGAGCAGCCCCATGTAGAAGAACTTGGGGATGTTTGCAGATGAGAAACTGAACATGAGCCAACAGTGTGTGCTCACAGCCCAGAAACCAACCGTATCCTGGGCTGCGTCAAAAGAAGTGTGACCAGCAGGGCAACGGAGGTGATCCTGCCACACTGCTCTGCTCTTGTGAGGCCTCACTTGGAGTATTGTGTACAGTTCTGCTGTCCTCAACATAAAGGAGGACATGGGACTGTTGGAACAAGTCCAGAGGAAGGCTACGAGGATGATGAGGGGACTGGAGCACCTCCCATATGAAGACAGGCTGAGAAAGTTGGGGCTGTTCAGCGTGGAGAAGAGAAGGCAGAGTGGAGACCTCATAGCATCCTTGCAGTATCTGAAGGGAGTCTACAAGGATGCTGGAGAGGAACCCTTCATCAGAAACTGTAGCGAAAGGACAAGGGGTAATAGGTTCAGATTGAAATGGGAAGTTCGGGTTAGAAATAATGAAGAAGTTTTTTCTGTGATGGTGATGAGGCACTGGAACAGGCTGCCCAAAAAAAATGGTGAATATTCCATCCCTGGCAGTGTTCAGGCCAGGCTGGACAGAGTCTTGGTGACATGATCTAGTGTGAGACATCTCTGCCAATGGGCACTAGAACTAGATGAACTTTCCAACCCTAACCTTTCTATGATTCTATGGTAACTCTTGCCATAACATATAACATAACATAACATAACATAACATAACATAACATAACATAACATAACAGAGCATAGCATAGCATAACATAAACAAAGCCTTAAGTACGTTGCTTAAACTGAATATTTCCTAGGTCTCCTCAGCAGGAGACATTCAGTGTTAGAAATCTTTTCCAGCTACAGGATTTGAAGTGGAGGTTCCATCATTTGTGTATGCAAAGACTGAAGTGTTTGTAGTTTCTTCTGAAATCATGAGGAAGAAAAAATTGCAGCCTGATGGAAAGGTCAGCATCTGAATTTCCTTTTCTGAGCTTGAAAGTTTGAAGCCATACTTCTTACTTTTTATTGGCTTTTTCCTTACATCAACCTTAAGATAACTATCTCTCCCTTTAAACCTATGCTACTGAACATATCAATTTAAGGATGAAGAAGGAAAACATTGTAGTAAATATGACTTTTCAGGTAGGACACTGTCCTTGTAGTTTCTCCAAGTAACAACAGTAGAGATTTCAGTAAGTGCTTTAGAATAAGGTACCATTTCTGCAAGCAATAGGGCTGAATGTTTGGGGTTTTTTTTCCATACATCCAAGGTTATACTCTGAAGACACCATTTGAAATAAACATTTTAGGGTATGAAGCCACAGGTCTTACTATGGACCAGTAATTTCATGATATTACATACAAAGCTGAATCTTAGCAGAAGTATGAAATCAGCTCCTAAAATCAGGGACACATTTTCTAATATCTGCTTCATAAAAGCTATGAAAATAAAAGATAACTTCACCTCAACCTAACTTTAGCTTAAATATTGTCTTGTTCTTTCCTTCAGCATAATCTCTATTTTTTGTATATTGTATTAGCTTAAGATTTAAATTATATGCTTCAACACTACCTTCTTCTTCTTTAATATTATTTCTTTGTATTTCACTCTAATTGCACCACTTGGAAAAAAAATTGCTTATGCTAAAAAAAAAATAAATCCATTTACAGAAGTAAGAAACAGTCACAGATCCATTGTTCATTACAAAAGAGAAGTAATGTGGTACTGAAATTGTTTTTCTTAAGGATAGAAGATTTGTCAGAGTATTCCTCTGCATTTGATGCCAGTTCATCAATTATAATGTATATATTATTTGTTGGATTGTTTCATTACACAATAAAATTAGTTGTCTCCTATCTGGTGTTAGTCAAAACATCACGAAATACTGAATGTATTCATGGCCAAGGTATAATAAAACAGTATTGTGTTCTGTTCCAGGTCCTTCCACATTAGTAATTTCATTGTAATCACTTCATGTCATTTTACCCTTCATGTCATACTTCTCATTTGGTTTTCAATCCATCGTCTATTGTCATACATTTTGAGAGCAAGCTTGTCAAGATAAGGAATATGCTTTTATCATACTTTTTCTTTGCAAATGCAAAGTGCTTAGTGCATTGTCATTTGCATCTCTGCAAAGAGGTACAAGTGAAAAATGAGCAAGTGTAAAATGAAATAAAAAAATTACTTGTTGTGGTTTAAGCCTCTCTAACTCACGTAGCCCCTTCTCTCACTCACTTCCCCCTCTTTCTTCCCCCCGCTCCCAGGTGGATGGGAAGGAGAATCAAAAAGAATGCAGCTCCCACAGGTTGAGATAAGACAGTTTAGTAACTAAAGTATAACACAAATCACTACTGCTACCACCAATAATAATAATGACAAGGCAAATACAAGGGAAGAATATAATTGTTCACCCAGTCCAATACCAAGCCCGACCACGCAGTGCACCCCCACCCTTCTGGGTCTCTGCTCTCTGCTTTTCATCCTGGGCATGACGTGCTGTGGTATAGAATAACCTCTTTGGTCAGTTTGGGTCAGGTGTCCTGTCTCTCCTTCCTCCCGGCTTCCCCTCCTCCCTGGCAGAGCATGAGACTCAGAAAGTCCTTGGTCAGACCAAAACATCACTAAGCAATAACCCAAACACTGGTGTTACCAGTGCTGTTCTCAGGCTGAAAATCAAAAACACAGCGCTGCATCAGCTACCAAGAAGGACAAAAATGACTGCTACTGCTGAACCCATGACGATATCCACCCCTTATTCCATACCATTCACAACATGCTCAGATCCCATGTTTTCAATATACCATCACATATATATATATATATATATATATATACATACACACACACAGAGAGGGAGAGAGATCATCCCTCAGTGCATAGACCAATCCCTACAAAGCTGCTGAGTCCATTCAGTCAGTGACGTCAAGCTCCATCTCTTGTAACAGTTTTTCAGAACAGGAGAGGCTGTGTGCAGTGTTCACACTCATGAATAACCTGGGCAATAATGTCCATTGCTAAGTAAGTCCACCCCTTGATCATGAGTCCATCTGTATGCTGCATCTCTGCCCTGATGGCCTGAAGTGTCATGGGGCCACCAGGCTCAAAATAATTCACCCTCCCCTCCAGCAGTTTCTGCAGCTTGTCGCTGTGGGGCTCCATATAGCTGCCTTCTGTCTCTGACACTTCCAAAGCACTGGAGGGGCGCAGTGGACTAGATACTCGCCCATACAGTCCCACACACCCTGCCACTCATGACTGTCCAGCCTCGGGGAAAATCTCGTGGTCATCCTACATTGTAGTCTAACCACAGACAAGGCCCACACCCCACTCTGCTTGACTCTCGGGACTAGATGAAATGGTTGTGGGTAAAACACATTCTGTATGCATGCCAACATGCTGATCCCCATCACAATCAGCAGGCAGGTCTCAAGGATACCCAAAGGCCATTCAAACCCTTCAGAACTCCCAAATGATGCTGCTGTACTTGTCACTGGGGCTGGTGTAGCTGCTGTGCTTGCCGGCTCTCTCACCACCAGCTGCTCTTTGTCTGGGTCCAGATCTTCCTCCTCTGCCTTGGTGGGAAGTGCTGCGTGGTCTCCTGCATCCTTGCGGGGCTCTGCGGGCGGCTGCTGGGGAATGTTCTCTACCCCCGCAGGGCTGTGCTCGGCTTCTCCACCGTCGTCTCCTCCCGCTGCTTGGCAGCTACTGGGCTGGGTTTGGTGGGGGGGATCAGCTCCTCTGCCACCTCCTTTGTGGCCTCCTGGTCCCGGGGACCACGACCCCGGGCCGGTTCAGCGGCCGGCAGCTCCCGGGGCTGCCCCCCTCTGCTCCCCACAGCCTCGCAAAGACGGAGGCGAGGACAAGGGCCAGGAAGTCCACCCCCCCCTGCTTCTAGTAGCCTGCCCTCATTACAAGCCATTCCAATAAAGTACAATGAAACAAGAACCTTAAACCAAAAACCCATATCCGAAAAATGCTAAGATAACAAAAACCGGCTATAACTAAGGTGCAACAGGCTGAAACCATGAACTCAAGAGAATCAAGAGCAACAACTTTGAGAGCCAATAAATCAGCATTGTGACGAGTGGCTATTAATCCTGCCATTATCTCAACCCTTCGTGCCCCACGTTGGGCGCCAAAAAGAACTGTCGTGGTTTAAGCCTCTCTAACTCACGCAGTCTCTCTCTCACTCTCTTCCCCCTCTTTCTTCCCCCCACTCCCAGGTGGATGGGAAGGAGAATCGAAAAGAATGCAACTCCCACAGGTTGAGATAAGAACAGTTTAGTAACTAAAGTATAACACAAATCACTACTGCTACCACCAATAATAATAATGACAAGGCAAATAAAAGGAAAGAATACAATTGCTCACCCAGTCCAGTACCAAGCCCGACCACGCAGTGCACCTCCACTCTTCTAGGTCTCTGCTCTCTGCTTTCCATCCTGGGCATGACGTGCTGTGGTATGGAATAATCTCTTTGGTCAGTTTGGGTCAGGTGTCCTGTCTCTCCTTCCTCCCGGCTTCCCCTCCTCCCTGGCAGAGCATGAGACTCAGAAAGTCCTTGGTCAGACCAAAATATCACTAAGCAATAACCCAAACACTGGTGTTACCAACGCTGTTCCCAGGCCCAAAATCAAAAACACAGCGCTGCACCAGCTACCAAGAAGGAGAAAAATGACTGCTGCTGCTGAACCCATGACATTACTACATGCAGGGAATTTGCAAAAATGCTGTTTCAGTTGTACTCAAGTTGAATTTAATGTACACCTAAAGAGGACTTATGACAGGCACTTAGAATGATGTCATGGAATCTAAAAAAGACAGAGTTTTTGACATTGTTACTAATCATATCTGACAAGCAGTGGATCCTTTATTTCCTCGGAGCCAGCTCAAATATGCTCGGATTCATAGCATTAACAAAATTTTGTCTGCATCATCAGGCTTCGTGATTTTTATTAAGCAAGTGCTTCAGATGCTGCCTTCCATTTTTGTTCCATCAAGTTTTCCTTTACCCTCATGCTACATCCTTGAAGAATCCCTGCCAGTTTTTTTCTGTCAACTCTGTCAGGTAACTACTATGTTCATAAAAGAACTTGTTTTTATGTTAAAGAGAGTGAATAATCAAGAAGGGCATTGAATACACTGAAAAGATGTGGTTAACATAGAAAATTCTGGTAATTTCTGTAGTCTTTAAGGTAACATGCTAGTTACCATTCCACCTCAACAGCCAAAATAATCTTTCATTGCACAAAGGCTCTCTGGGGAAAAGTTAGAATTGCATTATAGATACTTATGACTTAATGATAGCTTATCTGTTTTTAAGGAACACTGTGCTGTCAGATTCCTTCCCTGAAGATGCTTGTGCATGCTGTACAGGAAAGAAACACCTCTGAGGAGCAGAAGCCTATAGCTGTCTTTACCTGAGGGCTATAAAACCACTCTATCATGCATTTCACTGAATCTGACCTTTTTTCTTGCTAAGCATTGACAGAACTACTACATCAGAAAATTGCCATGAGGAGGTTGTACCATTGTTTATGAATAAAATATCTATATAATGAGCAACATTTAAAACAGGCTAACTTAACCCTCCCATGCTATTATTTTAGCATGTCATCCTACACTTTTCCCTGAAATATGTGTCCTGTCGTTAATTATAAATAAAAACTGTCTTATAAATAATGTTTTACATCGTATTGCAACCAATAAAGAACCGCACAGATTGTTTTGCTGTCTTCCGAAAATGAAATATGACACATCAACATTAATTTTCATTTTCATTTCTCATTTTAAAAGTTTACACACAGTTATTTTCTTTTTTCTCACCCCTCATTTAAACCTGAAGCATCATTTCTGTTTCTGCTAGTGATTTATCCAGGCACATCATCATCGTACCATTGCCATCTAGGCCACAATAGAACACAAATCTGAGCAGTAATGACATTTCACTACCCAATATCTTGGTTATTTGATATTGACTGTAAAAGTGTAACACTCCTTATGAAATTCATCTTTGGTATTTAATAGGAGTCTGTGATTTCTACTTTCACCCGTAATTAATTGATCTACTAATCATAAACTGAAGGTGTAGAAAACATTATGTGCTCATAAGTTACTTCTGTGTGTAACTAGGGAAAGCTGAATACACAAAGTAGTAATAAATTAGGTACCATGATTTTTGATGATATTAAATGCCTGCATTTTTCTTTGAATCACAATTACTTTAGGATGATTGAAATATCATGGTATATATGATCACATGCGTGTCAGAATTTTTTTCCCTGAACACTTGCAAGGAAGTACTCCTTTGTGTACTTTCTGGGATTTTTTTTCCTGAACGGTTTTATTGCCATCTTTTCAGTAGAATATTTTTAGTAGAATGTTCTTAATGAAGTATAAGAAAGCTCACAGAAAAATAATTTTGAATTTAGAATTTCAAGAAACCAAACCAGAAGGCTGGCATGTGACTGACTTTAATCTTATAACCATTGCAGGGAAAAATTCCCTTTTTTATTGATAACAATCATTACTTTACAGATTATATGCAGATGCAGAGAAATTTTTAGAGATTGTCCTGATATAAACTTTAAATAACTAATACAATTTAAAATTGTCTTTGAAATTCAGTTTTCTTTACGATATTCTCTTTTTTACCATTAGGGATCAATGACTTTTTTCCCCCTTAGTATAGAAAAAAAAAATTATATTTTGTAGTTATATGACTTTTTTAAATCATGAATAAACATCTAAGTCACCTTAGCTCTGAAGGTTTCCTTGATTTGGAACATCTGCAGCCATTATTATAAACTTAACCAGTGTTTCTTTTTCCCCTAGACATGACACCAGTTATCACTAGTTTTTCTCTATTTCTTTTGCACATATGGACACCGTAATTTACTTCTGATAAAATATTTCAAAGAATTTGCGCATTTTATGGATTTGATTGTTTATTTGTTTGATATAAAAAGCTTAAGAATGAGTTCAAAAGCTGGAAGAACAGAAAAACCTCCCCAACAGGTAGATCTGAATCAAAGGTCACTTTTCAAAGTATATTGAACTCTTGAATTATATTTCAGATTTTTTATTTTTAAATAGTCCTGTTTAGCTCAATATTACTTTATCATAACCACTTCATAGGTTTTCCTGACATTTTCTTCTTTGGTATTATTCAAAGTGAAAGCCATTTCAGTATATTTTGCATTTTAGTACCCTTTATTCCTAAACTGTAAATTATATCCAAGTAGAAGACAAATGCTTTGTGGGGGTTTTATGTGATCATCTTATTGTGTTATTCCTTCAAGGGAGCAATTTGAGAGGTGGCTACAGCTTCATTTATGTGCACAAATCCATATATTGACCCCTTTAAATGATTTTGTAAACTACCAGCAGTTTCTTTCTTTTTTCACTTTCTACCACTTCCTTCTGCTGCAGCAAGCTTACTTATCTTCTTAATATCCAAGGTGAAGTTAACAAGCCACACTTGCATCACTTGGCAGAAACAAATTATAAGGTCCCTACAGGGTTCACAGATATGCCAAGAGAAGTTCAATCCAGACAGACTGCAAATGCTGCTTATTAGGTTCCAAACCCCATCCTCTGCTCTTTACTGCATTTCTCTTCATGGTGGCATCAGTTGTCCCCAGGCAGGAACGAGCCTCCGTATGTAGGGTGCTCTGCAATCTGAGAGCAAAACAAGGCCTTTGCTCTGGAGATCTGGGAACACAAATGCAGGAAATAACAGCACTAGTTTCAGGAAATAATAGAGAACTGAAATGTGGATGAAGCAAGATAAATTTACAGTGCAAGAAGCCTGAAACTCAGCTCCATTTATTTTGGTTCTCTAACTAATTTACCAGTTTTATTTTTAAACTGGATTCAGTTTTCCACTGGACTCAATGAATAATCTGTTACTTTGGAGAGGATGGATCAAGTCAACAGGTGACTGATTATCATTCCCTACAGAGGAAACAAAGAGCTGTTTGAGCTGTTGGAGTGAGTCCAGAGGAGGCCATAGTAATGCTCTAAGGACTGGAAGGACTTACTATGTCCTTTCAATATCTTAAGGGAGCCTACAAGAAGTCTGGAGAGGAACCTTTTACACGCTCGTGCAGGGACAGAGCAAAGGAGAATGGCTTTAACCTGACAGAGAGGAGATTGAGATGAGATATTAGGCAGAAGTTCTTCCCTGTGAGGGTGGTGAGGCCCTGGCACAGGTCGCCCAGAGAAGCTGTGACTGCCCCATCCCTGGCAGTGTTCAAGGCTAGGCTGGCCAGGGCTTGGAGCAGCGTGATCTAGTGGAAGGTGTCCCTGCCCATGGCAGGACACTGGAACTGGATGAGTGTTAAGGTCCAAACCAGTCTGCGATTCTATGATTCTACGCTACGGCTGGCTTTCTGTTGTCTGACTCCTGCCTTCCCCAGTGAGCCCTTCAGCCTGCAGTTTTTCTCTGGTTGTCCTGGTGCAGACTCATTTCCACTTATGGGGAAGTGTCAGTTTTCCACAGTGAATATGAAACTTTCATGTGAAACCTCATGCTGAGGCATGGCTGACATGAAAGGAGAGGCACCCAGGACACCTAAGAGTGTCTCTCACATCTGTGGTATCTCTGCACATAGAAGGCTGTCTCCTACCATGTCACATCTCTGAGTGTAGCTATAACTTCTGTGGAAATATATAAGAAAAAGGACTTGCCCTCTTAGGTTTATTTTGAAGTTGATCTATGGAATATTAACTCTTTTCCAAACAGGAAAACCTTGTTAAAGAGCCTGATATCTTGCTTTTCTATGCAGATCCCTTCCTTAGTTTCTTTTTGTATTTTTTTTTTTCCTCACAAACAACAGCATATGGTGTATAAATGTAGGCCTTTAGTTCAATACAAAGTGAAAATGTGAGCTTTTCATGAATCCTCACACTGCTTTTCTTAAAAGAAAAAGATTTCTTTGGGGAGGAAACTTTTATCTTTATACAAGCAAAACCTGAAGTCATTATGCTGTGCAGGTTGGGATTTTTTCTTGTGTTTTAATATATTTTTAGAGGTTTAAGTGTGGGTAAAGAAACTTTAAAAAATTGCTTTTATTGCAGTCTTATGCAGTAAAAGAAACTTGAGCAAAACTGCTCTGCTGTTTTGCTTGGGGGGTTTTTTGTTGTTTTTTTTTTTTTTTTTTTTTGCTATAATTTGTCTTTCACAGGATATTGCCTCAGGACCATAATAAGATACCATGGACCATATTCTGATACACTAGTGTCCTGTCTCTGAGACTGGAAATTGGACATCATGACTTAAACAGGGGAAGTTTAGATAGGATACAAGGAAGAAATTCTTTACTGTAAGGGTGGTGAGGCACTGAAATGGGTTGCCCAGGGAAGTTGTGAATGCTCCATCAGTGGCAGTGTTCAAGGCTGGATTGGACATAGCCTTGTATGGCATGGTTTAGTGGGAGGTGTCCCTGCCCCTGGCAGGGGGGTTGGAAGTAGATGATCTTCAGGTCCTTTCCAACCCTAAGTATTCTATGATTCTATGATTCTGTGATATGACCATTAGAAACATTCAGTGGATAGAGAACTGGCTTAGATGGATAAATGACTGGCTGGATGGCTGGACTCAAAGAGTTGTGGTCAATTTCTCAATGTCCATCTGGAGACCATTAACAAGTGGTGTGTGTCAGGGATCTGTGTTGGGATTGGTCATGTTCAACATCTTTGTCGGTGACATGGACAGTGGGATTGAGTGCACCCTCAGCAAGTTTGCCAATGGCACCAAGCTGTGTGGTTTGTTTGATACGCTGGAGGGAAGGAATGCCATCCAGAGGGACCTTGACATGCTTGTAGGGTGAGCTGTTGTCAATCTTACGAAGTTCAACAATGTGAAGTGCAAGGTTCTACACCTGGGTCGTGGCAATCCCAGGCACAGCTACAGGTTGGGCAGAGAAGAGATTCAGAGCAGTCCTGTGGAGAAGGACTTGGGGGTGTTGGTGAATGAGAAACTTAACATGAGCCGACAGTGTGCACTCACAGCCCAGAAAGCCAACTGTATCCTGGGCTGCATCAAAAGGAGCATGACCAGCAGGTCAAAGAGAATGATCCTGCCCCTCTACTCTGCTCTCCTGAGACCCCACTTGGAGTATTGTGTACAGTTCTGCTGTCCTCAACATAAAAAGGACACAGAAGTGTTGGAACAAGTCCAGAGGAGGGCCATGAGGATGCTGAGGTGACTGGAGCACCTCCCATATGAAGATAGGCTGAGAAAGTTGAGGCTGCTCAGCCTGGAGAAGAGAAGGCTGTGTGGAGACCTCATAACAGCTTTCCAGCATCTGAAGGGAGGCTATAGGGATGCTGGGGATGGACTCTTCATTAGGGACTGTAGTGATAGGAGATAAGGGGCAATGGGTTCAAACTTAAACAGGGGAAGTTTAGATTAGATACAAGGAAGAAATTCTTTACTGTAAGGGTGGTGAGGCAGTGGAATGGGTTGCCCAGGGAAGCTGCAAATGCTCCATCCCTGCTAGTGTTCAAGGCCAGTTTGGTCAGAGCCTTGGGTGACATGATTTAGTGAGAGGTGTTCCTGCCCATGGCAGAGGGGTTGGAAATTGATGATCTTAAAGTCCTTTGAAACCCTAACTGCTCTATGATTATATGATTCTATGACATCTTCCATTATTAATTGCCTTATGTATTGTAATGAACTTATGCTATTCTTTTTAAGCTAAACATTCTTTAATGTAGTTTTACATTGTAAAACTGTAATTTAAAATTATTTACTGTTAATAAAAATAGTAATTTATCCAAATCAACTTTAAAAACATCCTTTTATGAGCTATACAGAATTCTTTAGACTTTATCTTGTTCCAGAAATTACTATAGTTTAATAGCAAAGTGTTTTTTTCCAGACAAGTTTCTTTCTATTAGTGGTTATGTATTTGTAGACTTTAGATTTCATTGAATGAGTTGTTGCTTTTTTGGTATGAGCAAAAATGCCTAGCTGACCTTTTGAATACTGTTAATTATTGATAAGGTGAAAAGGTATTTTTATCAGATAACTTCAGAATCTCAAAAAATATAAAAAAAATGCCTAGTTTGAATTGCAAATACAGACCAAGTGTGAGAAGGCCTTTATTTTATCTAATGACATTCCAGCCTTTACAAGAATATAATGTTTTCTGAAATATCTGACTAAAAAATTCTAAGAAAGTATGTAAATTTTTTTTGGCTTGATGGTTTAGAAAAGAATTCCTGACTGGCTGCTAAGCTGAGAGAAGCAGAGGACAACATTTTACAACTATAAATTGCAGACATTTGTTTATTTTTATTTAACATTTCTATAGCAGACTGCATATTGATGATGTGAATTGGATGGATAGATGATGACTAATCTGTAAACACTTTAATTGGCTTCTGAAATGCAACAGAATTGTATGCCAGGGTTTTATCCACAATTAAGTCAAGTTTTATGAACTTAATTCCTCACTATTGTTTGCTGCCAAAATAAAATTATCAAAGCCTTTGCTCGTCGACATGCTGTGAAAAGTTATGGGGTTGTTTATGAGGACTACTTTGGAATTTTGTGATGAAACAGGCTCTGCTGAAAGAGCTGGCTTGCAGCATCACGCTGCAAAACAATATTTTCACAGTATTTTCTTTGGGAAAGTGTCATAAGTCTGAGCTGCAATTTAGAAAATGTGAATAGGCAGAAACGTGTGATTGTGCAGGTAAATGTGTGAGCACCCTATGTGTGCACCTTAAGGAGGTCACCTATCGCATTGTACACTCCACTGACTGGCAACTTATTGATTACA